>OZ038505.1:61422056-61734556 GCA_964036315.1 Acanthosepion esculentum
GTATGTATATATATATATATATATATATATATATATATATATATATGTGTGTGTGTGTGTGTGTGTGTGTGTGAGAAAAATATAGTTTGAAGGTATGCTATATTTATCGGTAAGTATGCTCAAAAATATATATATATATATATGTATGTATATATATATATATATATATATATATATATATATATATATATATGTATGTATGTATATATATATATATATATATATATATATATATGTGTGTGTGTGTGTGTGTGTGTGTGTGTGTGTGTGTGTGTGTGAGAAAAATATAGTTTGAAGGTATGCTATATTTATCGGTAAGTATGCTCAATATCAGAGATGGAGTGTATGCAAATATAAAGTAAGTAATACCCTAAGTATATCCTCACTCTTCTAGATCTGTTTGCCTTAATGTAGGTATCCCCCTGGGCTTTATCCTTGGACTTTCGTTGTTCTTAATTTTCACCAATGATCAGTTCTCAGGTCAATATCTCTGCTGATAATACAATGATTTACTCCTGTCTTAATAGTAAGTCTGATCAGTCTGATGACATCAAACTGGCAGCTGATCAAAAAATGGTGATTGATGTTACATTAATATTTTTGAAGATTGTAGTTATCAGGGAAGCAACTAAACAAAAAGGACCTCCACATGTGGAAAGTGTGAGAAAAGAAACTGTTGGGTTAGAAGTGGGGGTTGCATTTAGGTCTTTCAACAGTAAAAGGGTAGGACCTAGATGCCAATCTAGTAGCACAACTAAATTACCTGAATTTTTTTTATAAATGTGGCCTGTCCTATGATGAGCAATATTTCATGTGAGCCACTGATCACAAAAAGGTTACTCATAATTATTATATTCTTATTAATTATTCTTATTCTTATTATTCTTAATAAGTAACTTACCAGTTAGATCTCTGTCCAATTCTTCTATTGAAAACCACTCTGATTTGGTCTAAAATGAAAGGAAACAGTGAATATCATATTAAAAGTCCAGAGCTGCAAAAATTCATGAAAAACAATTGGAGGTGAATTGCAGGCTTGATTGCAGGGTTAAAGACAAGTGTAACAGAGAGAGTTTGGGAAAAACACACAAACACACACACATATATATATATATATATATTTTTTTTTTATTGAAATTGGAGAAGATTTGAACAGCGAAATTAGATCAGAACAATTTTGTTTACTGATGGGAATCTGATCTAGCCCATTTGGAATTGGGCCATTAGGAAGACAATGGAAGATGATCGAGATAATTTTTATCAGTTAAAATATTTAAAAAAAGAGCTTACTAAGGCTATGAGGAACTTTGAAATTCACATGATTTTGGGTTGAAGGCAGCACTCATGATAATCGGTGCGGGCCAAGGGTCAATTTATGATCAGCCAGGTTTATCTATATAAATGCGCACAGAAATCTGTTGACAGAGTGGTTGGCTCATCTGCCTTTGAATGCAGTCGAGCTGGGTAGAGAGAGGTCGGAGACTGGAAGTGACATCAGAGATTGGAACCAAACGCTCGCTAACATATTTTGTTGATATAAGTACGAAGAAGCGAATTACTAAGACTGCTACTGCTACTATTATTACTACCACTGGAAATGAAAACGTCAAACAAGCTACAATAATCAAAAGGTTGTTTTGGGGCTGGTCTGTCGTTGAGTGCAGTCGAGCTGGGTGGAGAGATATTGGAGACTGTAAGTGATGTCAGGGATTTGGAACAAAACCCCCGCTAACATGTACTGTTAATATAAGTACCGATGCTTCTGCTGCCACGAAGATTACTACTACTGTTACTACAGCCGAGGAGGAACGCAACTATAAATTTTAAGCCACACACAGAAATATTTATCTCTACATTGCAAGAGTTGTATATCGTTCTGAGATGATTTCACAACAAGCTAATCACAACCCACTCTCTCTCTGTCAAAATTCAGTGTATGAGTTTTACGTCAATTACTTTTCTTTTCTGTAACCCGTTTCTTTTCTATACTATTCTTTTCTGTAACCCGTTTCTTTTCTATACTATTCTTTTCTGCTATATAAAAGACATTAACAATTCAACCATTGAATAGTTGTTTGTCCGGCTTTCTGCAGATATATATTTTTTGGGGTGCATTCTAGATTTCTTAGCACAGACTCTCCAGCCGTGTCTACATCTTCAGTCGACTGTGAATGGGTGAACATCACTTCTGCTTTCTGGATCAAACCAAACACAACATAGGCAGGAAGCAGGATTAAACCAGTGGACCGGTTGAATAATCTACGGATGCTCAGGGGACCTACGGTCACTCCCTTAATTTTGGTTAAGACCAAGTAAACACCTCAACCCAGAGAGTAAGACGTCGAAGATTGAGGGGCTGGGGCGAAAGTGTTAGACAAGGGCTGTGAGCCGAGAGATTGAAAATGTTTTAAGTGATGAAATTCCAAAAACACCAAGACAATTTTGTAAGAATGATAAAAGGTTCTATTGGTGGTTCAATACCAACTGGAATCCAATCCCTTCCTTGGGGTATATACTGTCATCCCGATAGATATTCTTATGGAAATGTTGACATTCTATGTACAAACAACATTCTTCCAATGAGAGTTTGACATATCCACTCGTCCAGAGGTATTACAACAAAAGAAAGTTCATTTATTCTCTACTATTTAAAATTAATAAGTAGTTAGTTATCTCTGGCCAGTGTCCAATAACACAGCAATTTAACTGTCAAGAGCTTAATTCTCACAGCTGCACCTGGACAATGCATGATTAAAATCAAATTCATCTAGTGGCAGTTGTTGTGTACTAAATAACAATCTGAGATTGCCACTAAGTTGTGGTATCTTTTTCATTGAATCTCACTGAAAATTAAAACTGCAAAATATTATTCATTGACACTGATGACCAATACCAGAGTGTAAAGAAATTTTAAAAAGATTAATTTTTATGTATGTGTATATATATATATATATATATATATATATATATATATATATATATATATATATATATATATATATATGCACATTGCTGTCGACACTCAGAAGTGACAGTCTGTTTCATGCTAAATGCAATCATTAGGGTGTTGACTTCAATGCCCACTTTTATATTTACATACACTCTATCCCTGCTATTGAGCACTTTAACCCATAAATATAGCATACCTTCAACGTCAACTTCTTCCCTGTCTCTTACTTCACTCTACACTTTCTATCTCTTCTACTTAACATATGCAAATAGGTACAATCCTATTAACCAATCCACTACAAGAACATAAATTATTATCTTTGACAAAAATCCTTGGACAATAAATTTTGATAGTATTTTGATTTAAATTCTTAAAGGGATTTTTCCATCACAAGTAACAGTTTTCGACTAATTGATGTAGTTTGTATAAAAAGTGACAGGCCATGATGAGCTTTTGAAGAAAAGAAAATGTTTAAATATGAATTTATCTATGAAATGCCAACTAATTTTTAATACCTGTTTTTGTTGACTGTATAATGGATGTGTAAGACCATTTTCAAAGGGCAGCAGGGATTCATGCTCTGAAAATTTTCTGAAATGAATTTTTAAACACAAAAAGTTAAAAATTCTATTTTTAATTTGTCAATTTTTTACCATATGTCATGAATTATTTTAGTCATAGCTTTTAATAGTATTAATATGTGCAGAATGTAATTATAAATTTCACTGCTATAAATTATGAGTCAACCAACCAAGGCAGAACCGAAGTTGAGTAGTAGGAAAATGTGTCATGATTTAGTTTATAATCTTTTTTAGTTGACAGTTCATTGTTTATAGCGCATTTCAGAGTTTAATTTGGAAAATTTGCAAAGAGAAAATTTTGGTTCTTCATGAGCTTTTGCTTGGGGACCAAACAAAACATTCAACCATCTGCAGTTTGACTTTTAAACAAGAATGCCAACCTTTCATTTTTGCATCACACTGTAAGACATCTCTAAGATGATGAAAAATGTTTTTTCCATGTCATCAGAAAACAAATCAACAACAAAAAAAACAATGGCTTTCACAAAATGAGAAACCAGGACTAACACCAAAACCAGTTCTCTATCTACAGAAGTCTTTGCTTTGGGCTTGGTGCGATTCTATTGTTAACTAACCTTTACCACTCCTTTTGCAGCTATAGACGTATTCTATCACCTTCAGACAGTTGCTATAAATAAACACTTGTCAACTGTTATTTCCGGTATTTTAAGCTGGAAACAGCCTACTATCTTTTTGGAATGGGGCTAAACTTCAGTTTTCTGATGCCTTTTTGAATTCTTCTAGACTCTACATGAGATGTAACATCAATTAAACCCATGTTAATTTTTTGGTAAACAAAAACGTCCTCATCAACATCAACAAAGACTTTATTTTGATTTAGACTCCAATGATGATTTTGAAGGCTTTACTCAAGTGGATATTGACGGTGAAGTGGTTGAAGATTCAAGTGACATGGATGAAAGCAAGGATGACTCCTAGAGCAACTACTACAATCTATGGCTGACTAATTTTATGGAAGTTACTGGCCCCATGTATGTACCTGATACCCTTTCTGAAGGTGAATTATTTTGTCTATTTATAAATGATGAAATAATAACTTTATTTGCTAATGAGACAAATAAATATGCTAGCCAGGTGAAAGAAAGAGCAAACAAATGCTAATGTCTTTTCATATATAAACATGAGGAAGCACATCACGTTTTTCACAAAATGAAAGCCACTTTAGTCATTTTGCTTCTTATTGCCCCACCCCCGAATTACACAAAGAGTTATAAAAGTTAAAGTATGTTAAATTGTTAATGTATTTGTTTTTTATTTTGTGTTTCAATTTTTTGTTTTCAACACCAAAACATGCATGCAAAATGTAATGCATTACATAATGCATTACATCATAATATTATTCATCCATTCTTTTATCAGTATACAAAAAAATAAAATCTATATACTCAATAAAAAGAAAGTTATAACAATTTTAAAACTGTAGGTGTTTATGTTTTTGCAACCACAAAAAAAAATTTAGTGACAGGTGGAGCAATTCTAGAAAGAATTTGGTGTGGTAAAGGCTAAAATAGGTGTGTGTATATATATATATATATATATATATATATATATATATATATATATATATATATATATATATATATATATATATATATATATATGTAGGAGTAAATATGTTTGCCTTTTGTCTGGATCATACATCTCCCCAGTCTTTTGAACAGGAATAGAGGATTAATCCTTGTTTCCTGTTTAGGATTGGGCTTCTCGGTCCTTCTAATGTCTTTTCTTCTTTCACATTCAGTAGCTCCTTGTGTCTTAGTGGCATTATAACCTGGCTTGGGGTGAATTGATTTATATTAGAGCAACCAAAGCAAACATATTCAAAAGCAATTCATAACAAACAAAAAACAAATTATAAGAAAAAAGAAAGGTAAGAAAAAATATATTACCACAAATTAGTAATGCCGAAATATAAGAATTATAAAACAGCTAAACCGGTTTTTCAGATCTCTCTTATCAGAGCAAAAATCAAGGATAAAAAATGTGCGTAAGAACTTAAAACTATACAACAGCAGACTAATGTTATATACAAACAAAAAATATGACATTAAAGACTAATTACCTTCCACTCACTTAATGTATACTGATTCCAAAACTTCCAAGTAATAATTGGTATTAACCTTACTCAACACTGAAAACATGTTCAGTCTATCAGACCAAACACACTTCCGGTTTTTAATGAAATGTTCAGCTATTGCTGAACCTGATACCATGATGCACCATGGGAACTTTCCATGGCGGGTATGTGTCAGTTGATCCACACCTCCAACCTGTGACCCTAACCCTGCCTACATATTCCATATTGCACTGACATATGAATTTGTAAATTACAGAACTACTATGATGGGTTTGCAGAACATCCTTCAGCAATGAGCTCAACATAGGTGTCTGGCACCAAAAAACAATTTGTGGACTGGCAGAAAAATAACAGATTTTTATACCAATGTGAAATTTTCTTAGCAAATCTAATGCTCACCTCACCAATCCATGGCAAGCACAAATAGATGGGGTATTTCTGGAGATTAATCAGCCTAGGCTTATGAAATTGTTGCATTTTTGCTCTAATGCTGGACTCCACAATATCCAAAGGGTAACTATTCTCCCTCAGAACCTTCCAAATAAATTCAAGTTCTGCATTTAATTTAGTTTCAGAGCATATGAGCATATATCAGTATCTATGCTAATGATACAACTATTTACTCCTGTCTTTAATAGTAGGTCTGATCAGTACAATATCAAAGTGGTAGCTGATCAAAAATGACTTACAATCTGTTGTTAACTGAGGCAAGGAATGGCTTGTTAATTTTAACACTGCCAAAAAGAAACTGCTCTGTATTATTTATCTGAGAGAACCCTTTTTGCCATCCATCAGTATGGTCTCAATTTTCATTATTTTTATAATAAGTTTGATTTAATTAATTCATTTATTAATTTATGTGCTAGTTAGGAGTTCTTATTATTTGTGTTCCATTTATTAGTGTATGTGTGTGTGCATATGTATCAGATGTTGTGGTTATTTCTCCTTTTCTTCATTTACTTATCTCCTTATGCTCTCTCCCTCTTATTTTTCCTTTTTTTTTTCTCTTTCACTTCTGAATGTCATATATACACAGTGTGTGAAACCCTTACTGAAGTTTAATGTATTTGGACATGAGCAGACATTTGTAAACAGGTGAAGCAAGACTTCATCAGTGCTAAAAAAGCAACTCCTCATGTAAACTCCTGGTGACTGAACAACTGACCACTTTCATCACTCTATGAACTGATGTCACTAAGTGGCCGTCTCATGACCCATGTTACTTCATCTCAACCAAAGGGAAATAATTGCCTTTTGCATCTGTACACAAGCATTTGTGTATAAAAAGCAAGCATAAATTAGCCTATGTTTACTCAAATGGATGAAGGCAATAGATGAATATATATAAAGAAACACATGAGTGTATATTGACTTACTTTTTGGTTGTAGAATCAGTTTTCCATTTTTCATTTGGGATGCTTTTAATCTGAAGAATAAAATTGGGAAAGCAACAATAATAAGATGGAATAAAACCAGTAATAAAATAATAAGAATAATGATGAGTGTATTAACCCAGAGTGCTCTGATAAAAAGCAACAGTAATAAGATTTTTTGACACCTACCTATCACATGACCTTCGCCATAAAAATGGCTGATACTTCAGGAGAACAACTCATTGTGCCTGCTTGGTCTCATATTTTGTGAAGTGGAGCGATTATATTGAATCAATTGCTAAATCTATGGCTAGGAAATTTGGTTCACTGTGACGTGCCAGACAATTTTTCTCATCAGAATCCGTCTTGCACATTTATAAATCTACCATTCATTTATGCATTGAACATTGCTGCCATATCTGACCTGGTGCTCCAAGATTTTTGACAGAAGGGTCTCTAATGGTATCAGTCTTGATCTGGCATCTCGAATTAAATGACTTTCCCAACACTGTGACATAGCTTCCCACTGCCTTTTCTAGAAATATTTTCATGGCAATTGTTCTAATGAGCGCTTCTCCTTGGTACCTTGATTATGAGAATTTAAGCATATTACTAGATTGGCTAATCCATTTACAGTTTAAAGTCTGCTACAACACACACACACACACACACACACACACACACACACACACACACACACACACACACACACATATATATATATATATATATATATATATATATATATATATATATATAAAAGTGAACATTGAAATCAACATATTTAAAATATTTATATACTGATATTGAGCACTTTATCCTATAATTATAGCATACCTTAAAATTATATTTCTTCATATATATATATATATATATATATATATATATATATATATATATATATAATGAATATTATACTAGAGACCAATAACATAAATCCCATTAGTATTTATATGTGAAAGAAGACATTATTAATTAAACATGTTTTTTTTACTTTTAAAATTAAAAGACTTACGATATCCTGAAGACCTTCCAAGGAATCTTTGATACTCATCAGGGGTTCTTCATAGAATTGGGTATTCACCTGGAATTCTAACTTTGGTGAGATTCCCTAAAGATGAGAATAACAAACCGCATAAGTTCATAATAACAATCCATATTGCAATGATCTGATTTTTGTTTATTGTTGTTTATTTTCTATTTATTCATTTCTGCTTTGTTGCAATACAGCAAAAACAGCACATTGTAGCAAGATCTACGTTAGAGCAATACTGTTGAATGGCTTTAAATTGTAGAATAAAGCAATTCCCAATTCAGTTTTCAATGTTATAATAATAGTGAACAGTTTTAAATTAAGCTTACTCTGATAATCTAGATCAGTGTTTTTCAAACTTGTTTTTTTACTGCAACCCACAGCAAGAACCACATTTTGTATTTTGACTCATTATACCTACGTTTAATAAAACAAAAGTAAACTAGGTTCATTTATTTAGCATTGACAATTTATATGTATATTTCTTATGATCCGCCCATATGAAAATTGCATGTATCTATTTGTATTATCTATTTGTATGAATATAAAATTATTACTTTTAGAAAAACAAATTTAAAGGAAATTTCGACACAAAGGTAAAGTAAAAAATATTTGGAAAAAACGTAATTTAATGAAATATAATACAATCTTACCTCGGTGAAAAACTAGTGACGATTTATGAATGCTGTGCAATATTTGGAGTTGTTTATATTCTGCACTTTGCTCTCCCTTGCATATTTTTTGTTTTTTCTTTCTTTTGTTCTTTTTTGTCGCAACCCATTTTATTTATCTCGTGACCCATTGAAGGGTTGGGACTGTGATCTAGATTATAATGAGCCAATTTCTCAAGGGATATAACTCCAGGTATATTGATTCTTATAGTTTACTTTATTGTTGGGGATGCTTACCCAATTACTACAATCTTAACCTGTTCAACTTAAGGTCAACCATTAACTTCCCCACATATCCCCATAAACTGTGCATCTTGGCTTTTTGTACAGGGTGAACATCATTGTACAAAGATATTTTTTTCCTGTATAATAATGTAACAGTTATTGTAAGACAGCAAGTCATAGCATGATTTTTGTTAGGGTAATACTATTAAAATGTTCTAAGAGAATAAAAAAAGTCTGCCAGTTCAATTTGCAATTTAATAGTTTAGGGTTTTCATTTGTGCTGGCTCTGAATGGGCCAATATATCAAGGCAGATAACTCCAGATATATTAAATGCTTTTTATATATTACTTTCCCTTAACTATATGACTGAGAATTGCTGTGATGTGCTAATGTGTAGTTACTTTGTACATTTGTTAACATGACATAGATTACTAATGACTCTTGCTGTTTCATATAAACCTTTTATATTGTTCATATCTTCTGATGTGTCAATCAGGCAACCTCTCATTTATTATAAACAATGTATTATACAATATATGTCAAAAAGTAAGAAGTGTTAATCTTCATGAGTTGCTCCCCTTGACAACTCTTCAGCTGGAAAAGGTGTGGCTTACCTGGAAGGGGCTGAGTGGCCATTTTAGATAGGGCACACACGTGGAGAACAAAGAAGTTCAAATAAAACATTCTCTTACTATTACGTGTCCAAGTTCCTTTGATTTGAATTTACATTGGTGGCAGAACACATTAATCAACACAATGGGTTCTAAATTTATTCCTTCATCTATTTTAAACACATAAATACAACACTTGGAAAAAAGAAATGCAAGTTTGAGAACTTTCAACCTGCATTGACCATAGTATTTTTATCCCTGGAAGGGAAAGCCAAAGAGGCCATATTGGAACTGGAAATTACCACATTACATGCCAAGTTGGATACACTCTTTTTAGAGGATGCTAACCTGTCGGCTTTTATGACATGAGTTGTTCAAACAATATCGACAACAGAATGACATGACAATAGATGACTATCTTACTAACATCATGTCACAGAGTTAAATAACCACAAAATACAGTTACCGGAGCTGGTACTTGCCTACAGAGTATTAAAAAAATGTGAATCTAACTCATGAGAATGAGCGATTAGTAAAAACAACCATCGGCAAATTAACATTGTTTGCAATGTTGAAACAACTTTTAAAAAATCATGCGCAGAGAGTTTTCTGATGCCTCATCAACAAATACTCAACCAGTTGTGATAAAGAGCGATATAGATTGTGCATACAATGAAAATAGCCAGGAAGACACTAATGAAATATATTACGGTTGCTTGTCAAACTGGTGTCCTTTTTGAGGCAGATGAGGACATATAAACAAAATTCTGGTATCTTCTGACAAAAGTTCAGGCTCATTTGAACCTGAAGGCAATACCACCAAATGCTTCACATGTGGCTGCAAATTCCACTGGAGTTACAATTACATGCTGATGAGTCAGCAAAAGTGGGAAACATTTTTGGACGAGACATTTGGTTCAGCAATACCAGACAGTGGTGCTTCTGCCACTGTTTGTGAAACCAAATGGTATGAGTGTTTTTTGGAAACCATTCCTGTACAACAACAAAAAAAAAAAAGTCCAAGGACTGAGAACTTACTAGTTTAGCGATGGAAAGAAACTAAAGTCACTGTTCCCAGCTACTCTACCATGCATCATTGCTGGAATGGACGTCAGTATTGTCACTGATGTTGTGGACTTGAAGATTCCACTTTCATTAAGCAAAGATGCCATGAAAAGAGCCAAGAAAATGACATTGTCACAATGCTTGGAAAAAAGTTCCATTGTCGTGTAATTTGTCTAATCACTATCACATCCCTATTACTGGATTGGAGTAAGTTTAATTAAATACTTTTCATTAAAGAAATTAATACCAAAAACAGGTTAGAAAAATTAGAATTGAAAAAAAATTAAATAGACAATTCAGCTATCCAAGGAGTAAAAAGTTGTGTGATCAAGTTAAGAATGCAGGCATAAAAGACACTGAATTCATAAAAAATGTCCAAGAACTTCTTAATTCATGTGAAATATGCATTCAATAAAAAAAAATGAACCCAGGTCTATTGTTGGGTTCTCGTTAGGATCATATTTTAATGAAACCATTGCCATGGACATAAAAGAAATTAATGGAAAAAAATATTACATCTAATTCATCATGGTACAAGATACAGTCAGAATTCCTAGTAAGGAAAATTCTTACATTCTTAGTGCTATATTCACACACTGGATAGCCTATTTTGGCACTCCAGGATCTATCCTCACTGACAATGGCAGAGAGTTCAATAACCAATCATTTAGGGACATGGCACAGAACCTGAATATTCTAGTATGCACTACTGCTGCTGAAAGTTCATGGAGTAGTGGTTTAAAAGAACAACACAATGGGATACTGGGAGAAATTGTGAAGAAACCCATTGAAGACTCAAGTTGTACTTTTGACATAGCCCTTGCATATGCCATATGTACCAAAAATACACGACACAGCATCCATGGTTATAGTCCTAACCAACTTGTTTTTGACAGGAATCCCAACTTGCCTTCTTTCTTAATTGACAAACTTCCTGCATTAGAAGCTGAAGTTGTTGCAAACCACCTCAATGCAATGCACGCTGCCAAGAAACATTTCATAGCATGTGAGCCTTCAGAAAAAAAAAATATAATGCAGCCATAAGAAATGGTGATACTATTCTCTATAAAAAAAACATAAAGGATAGATGGCTTGTTCCAGGAACTGTCATATGATGAGAACATAAGCAAGTACTTGTTAAACATGGTGGTACATATGTGAGAGTGTATCCATCCCATTTATTCCCCTACCCTGTTGCCTCGCTCTGCCTTTTTTACAAGTACTTTCACGGTAATTGCTCCGAGGAGCTGCTTTCGCTTGTCCCTAGGCCTCATGAATTTAAACGCCCCATGAGGCTGGCATCCCGCTCCCACCCCTACACTGTGGAAACTGTTAGATGCAGACGTCTCTTCTACTCCAATAGCTTCATGTCTCGCACATCTCGCCTATTGGAACTCCCTTCCCTATTACTGTTTCCGTGACAAATACAATCTCCAACAGTTTAAGTGTAGCGTCAATTGACATCTCCAGTTGCCTTGATCTATCCACTTCCCTTCTCCACATCCTTTCATTTTTCATTCCTATCTGCTCTCGCTCCAAATCTTCTGTAACCCCCTTGCCTTGATTGACCCACTGTCTTTCTCTTTCTCCACATCCTCTCCTTTACCACTCCTATCTGCTCTTCCTCCAACCCTTCTTTAACCCCTTGCGCGATAGTGGCTTCCAGCCTTGCTTAGGGTGATACGCTTAAAATAAAAAATAAAAAAAATATATAAAAGTTTTGAAGATGACACAATAATGGAACAGATGCCCATCACCTTACAACAAGGACCTGATAAAACTCCAAAAGTTTCAATTTTTGAAGAGAACGATATGGAGGAAAAAAGCACAAATGAAAATATTGAACAACATCAGACTGTGACAGCAAGGAGCAGATCACTCATGCAAAACTCTATTCTTAAGAAAATTGAGCTCCCAAAACCAGGGCAAACTGTTAAATGGAAGCTTGCCAATGATGATGATTCAGAATGGAGAAAATTGAATGTCTTAAATAATGCAGGCAAAGCAACAGACAGAAATAAACACTTAATGAATGTAGTTATTGAACAAGGTGAACTCTTTTGAATAGACTTTGAGTATGGAGTATCAGAATAACAATCTAGTGTGGTCAAGCAAATAAGAGAAGACGAATACACTTCTTGCGATAAGGAAAATATAAAAAGTTCCTTGTCAAATGATGATCTGGAAAGGGAAAGAATGAAGGAGCTCCAAAGTTGGGTTGAAAATGAAGCTTATATATAAATTGCTGACCAAGGTCAACCCAAGATATCCACAAGATGGGTTTATACTTATAAAAGTTCTAATGGTAAACAGATTTGTAAAGATAGACTTGTAGCCCGAAGCTTCCAGGACAAAGATGCTTGCAATATAAGAAATGATTCTCCCACCTGCCCTAAAGAATGTCTTGAGAATAATAGCATCTAACCATTGGAAGTGTAAATCCATGGACATAAAAACCATTTCTACAGAGTAAACAGTTAGACTGATTGGTTTACTTTTCCTCAAGGACACATGGCACAGTGGATAAAGGCATTGGTTAGATCCAGTGACAGGACCCAAAGAGTGTGAGTTCAATACCTGGTTAAGGCAGTGGAGAACTTTCAGAGGGAAAATTAACAGGAGATAACTGATAACTGGCATCCATTAAACATGGCACGTGGAACTAGAACAGTCTACCCCAGTGAGCAAAATAAAGGGTTCAGTTCAACATTCCAACTACCTGAAGAAGGCCAGAGCGTACAACGGCCAAAACGTTGTAATAAATATGGTGACAAAGATGAGGACAATAGTCCAAATAATGTAAATAATGGTTTATTTGGATCTTCTGAAAGAGGCCAATGTACCTCCAGGTCATATTTGGAAGCTCTCGAAATGTGTATATGTCCTGACTGGTGCTTCAAGATCCTGGTACCTAACACTCAAGAATGAATTAATTAAATTAGGAACGGAAGTTTCAAAATATGACCAGGTATTATTTACATGGCATTTTGGAAATAAACTTTAGGGTATAATTGCTGCCCATGTTGATGATTTCTGCTTTAAAGGAACAGAAATCTTTCAGACCAGAGTTATAAACAAAATTTGTCATCTATTTGAAGTCAAATCTGAAGAAGTTGCCAAATTCCAATATATAGGATTAAACATAAAGAAAAATGGAGATAATATCAAAATAGGACAGAATGAATATGTAAAAAAGTTAAAATATATCCCAGTAGAAGTAGGCAAAAATTTGAAAGACACTATATCCACAACAGAAGTAACAAAGATATAGCAGCTGATTGGTCAACTTAATTGGTTTAGCCACCCAGACCATGATTTCTTCTTGTCAAAAAAAGATGAAAAAAGATTGTAAAACATCGTATTTTCCTTGCTAATCAAACAAAGAAGAAGTAGCATGTGGTCAAAGTCTCACTGTTTGCATGATTTCCTGTGTTATTTGTGATGATGTCATCATATATTATGGAAGAGTATACATGAGGCAGGTTATGGCATGTTGAACATTGAGACTGATATTTACCGGGCAGGTTTGAGTGTGTTGAATGCTAAAGGGTTAAACATTATATATCAAAAATATAATCGTCCTCAATTTCAACAACTGGTGTCCAACCGAAGGGGAATAAATAAATCTGAGCTATTTTATAAAAGAAAATGTTTGAAAATCTTTTTCAAGTTCTTCTATTTCCGAATAATGAGGGTACTAATATCAAACCACATTGAGTAAGTCACCAGATTATCTTTGAGATATATAAGAAAGAAATATTTTCGTAGTTTGCATTTCCCTCATTATCAGTATTATTATATCCATGATATAACAACACCTTATTATACCACTAAGTCATACACAAAATGATATACACATATTTACATGTGTCCCACACAGAGGAACTATAAAACATGTATACCACAACAAGCAGTGCAAAAAGGAGAAAAAAATATATTTTTTCTTACTTGTAATAATTCCCAACACTAGTGAGGATATATTTCTCAAATGAGTAAACAGTGAATCATGGTGGGTATTTTACAACTTGAGGACAGCAACCTGGAAATAGGTGAGGATATATTTCGAAAGGAAGACAGCACAGTGGGCTTGTAAGCTGCCCCATGTGGTAGCTGACTGGCCTGGACAGAGGTCCGGTGAGGCAAGGCTTCACCTGTGCTAAAAAAGCAACTGCTCAGTTTGACTACTGGAAGCTGACTGACGAATAGATGACTTTCGCCAGGCTATAAAGTGGTGGCATTAAGTGGCCGTCACATGACCCATGTGATTTCATCTCAAGCAAAGGGAGATAATCACCTTTTGTATCCATACATGGATATTCTGCTACTTATGAAATGTATTTATTATCGAAACAAATGGAAATATGCAGATGATAAATCTGGTGAGTATGGTGGATGTGGAAGAACCTCCTGTCCTAAGGTTCTTATTTTTCGTTGGGCCTGTTTCGCAGAGTGTCATGCTGGAGTATAATACCTTCTTTGGTTTAACAAATCAGGATATTTTAATGTAATTCTTCATTTACCTGATCAAGTTGCTGGCAATAATTGTCCGCAATGATGGTCCTTTCATGTTCCATAAGCTCACAATGGATGACATCTTTCATATTCCACCAAACACAAAGCAAGAACTTCTATGGATGGAATCCTGGATTTGATGTTGACACTGGTTCTCTCACTTTGTGATAACCACTGTCATTTTCTTTTTCTGCTGACATGCAAAACCCATTTTTCATCAACTGTAACAATGCAATGTAAAAATGCATGGTTGGTATTCCGAGTTAAAAGACAGCAGCAGATGGTGGAATGTTGTGTTTGGTTCTCAAGTGAAAGCTTACGAATTTTCTCAATTCACTTGACATATTCATAAGCATTGAGTTTCTGTGTCAAATCTCTGCTACTTTGATGTGGATCCAATTCAGTATCCTCTTTCAAAAGCTCTTCCTTCAAAGTGGGTTACCTTCCAAAGCAAATCTTGTTAGATATGTTACAATCGCCTTTTTAACCCATTTAAACCACAGCTGACACACACAAGCCTTTAATGCATCTGTATACACTGCACAAATGTTTTAAATATATCTGCAGAAGCACTACCATTTCGGAATTCATACAGTAAGCCAGCAGCTCCCAAATGGTGCAGCATGGCTCAAAGGTTAGCAGGTGAGACGGAATGATTGAAAGACAATCAAGGATTTAAAAAGCTTCAAAAAATTCATATGCCAAAAATAAATATAATTTCAAAATTTAAAATATTATTATGGATTACTTGTAATTGCATGCATGAGTCCCAGTATAAATAGTTATAAATAATTATTGACCGATTTTATCATTGTGATATTTTTGCATTATATCACGTATTAAGAATATAGTAACTAGTGTCCACAAATTGGAGGAGAGTGTTTTCAGTGATAATGTTCTGACTTCCGATACGTAGTTATCTCCCTTTAACTCTCTCTCTCTCTCCCTCCCTCTCTCTCTCTCTCTCTCTCTGTTACTTTTTATTTTTAAATGTGCTTTTTATCACATAAAATTTGGTGATGCGTGAGCAAACTTTTATTCCGAAAATGCGTCTCAAAGAAAAAAAAATTGGGGAACCACTGCAGTAAGCAATGGCAAATATGTCACTTTTCAAAGTCATAATTCCTAATGGGGTTAAATACTGAAATGCTTTATAAAAATACATACTGTCAGACAGGAGAGATGATAAACTAATTTTACACGCAATTTCTTAACATTCATCATTGGTTTTGCCTTGATTAATTGACTCATAATTCATAGCCATTAAATAAATAATTACTTGCTGAACAGAAGAGATGATTAGCCAATTCTAGACTCTAGACAAAAATGAAAAGTTGGTATTCTTGTTTAAAAGACAGACTGCTACAAAAGGTTGAATGTTTTGTTTGGTCCCCAAACGAAAGCTTATGAAGAACTTAAATTCTCTCTTTGCAAGTTTTCCCAATTAAACTCTGAAATGCACTATAAACGACACCCTATCAGACAGAAGAGATTGTAAACTACTTCGAGGTACAATTTCCTACAATTCAACCTTGGTTCTACCTTTGTTGGTTGACACAAAATTCATAGCAGTGAAATATGTAATTACTTTCCAAACATCCCCATAGAAGAGATGATAAACTAACTCTAGACCAGTGGTCCCCGATTTTGGACCATGCCCCACTTTGGTATTTCTAAAGTTCCGGTGCCCACCTGTAATATTTAATTCTTACAAATTTTACTGCAGTTCACATGAAGGAAGCAAACTGAATGCTCACACGCGCTGATTGGCCGACAAAACATGAGCTCTTCCAGCGACATGCATCACGCCCTCTCCTTTGTTGACTGAGACACGCGAGTGTGGGGAGACGGGAAATACCCTGTATGCCAATTACATATGTACATACATGCACAAAAAATATTTTTATGTATGCATACTGTGTATGCATATATGTATTAACAGGCATGAACATTAACACTCTCACTCAGATTCACTAGAAAACAATTCACTGTTAATAACTCATTCTCGAATTGCCCCCTTATTGTGTTGGTATAGTATGCCAAAGGATGCACATTCTACGCATACCCCACCAAAATATTACCATGCCCCACTGGTGGGAATTATTGCTCTGAACAGTTTCCCATTATTCAACCTTAGTTCTTGGCTCATAATTCATAGCAGTGAAATATGTAATGCTTTGGTTGGTCTATATTTTACTGGAGAATATAGATAATTAAATACCCTAAGTGAATTTCTAGTGGATTCCATTTTTTATATGAATGGTTAAGCCATTGTATGGTCAGTTGAAAACATGTTTTTTTGTTATTTTAACCATTTTTTTTAAAAGAGCATACACTGATACAGATAATAGTTTACTCACTGTATATTCCGGTGACCGAGTCATGAGAAGTTCTCTTTGGCTGCTGGCATAGACAGGTGTGAGAGAAAAATAAGGATAAAGGAAACTTGAGGCTGAATCACAGTATGTTGCCAGTTGAAAAGCCCCATTCTTAGGAGATTTTTGAATCAGTTCAATGAGGACCATCTGGTCTGAAAAAAAAAGTCACATAATTCTTCATCATATAAAATTGACATTCTGAAAAGTTGTTGGCCAGAACCACTTTGTTAAATCTAGCAAAATAACTAAATATTAAAATTTTAAAAATCACATCTCAAATTTTTTTAGCACCCCCTCGTAATCCCTAATGTTTTTTCTGCTTTTGTCATTACAAAGCACTAGAACGATTTTCAATCACATTTGAAAAGATTATTATATTGGGATGGCCTTCATTTATTTTAAAGATTTTTACAATTAAAAATTTTTTTATTGATTTTATTTATTTATGTTTTTGTACAATTATGGCCACATCATGTTGAAGCACCAGTTCTGATTCAATCATCCAAGTTAAGCAATGTTGAGCCTGATTAGTACCTAGATGGGTGACCACTTGGGAATACCAGGTGCTGTAATCTTGTATGTGTGTGTGTGGTTTGAGAGATAATGGTTCGAAAAAGGTATGAATCCATCTGTTCTTCTCCCAGATATGGGTTAAATAATAGGACATGTAAAGTGAAACATCATCATTAGATTAATCACTTATGGCCATATTACAATGAAATGCCAGTTCTTAACCAATCACCAACATGTAATGTTGAGCCTAGTCAGTACCTAAATAGATGACTACCTGGGAATACCAGGTGCTGTAAGCTTGGATATATAGCTCTTGTTTATTCGATCGAGCACTGTCGTGAGAAAGGCAATTCCAAAACAGTAGCTGTCACTACCATTAACGCACTGCTGTTCATTAATGAATTGAGCTCTGTTGGCTACTGGCTTTTTGTTTACATTCGTAGACAATACGTTAGAGTGTCCCTTCCCCTCTGCCATGCACCGGTAGCTTAGGGGTGGGATATGCGACTTAAGCCAAGTCGGTAGGGTTTCTATCCAGGCTTGAGGCAACCGGATGTCTAGTCACACTGATGAGCTGTGTTACAACAAAACAGAATGCATGTGGATGACCATATATATATATATATATATATATATATATATATATATTCATTAGTTTTTGAAAATATAGATCTTTCTGTTTTTTATTTATTTCTTGTTTAAATAATTATATATATATATATATATATATATATATATATATAATTCTTGTTTAAATAATTATATATATATATATATATATATATATATATATATATATATATATATATATATATATATATATATATATATAATTATTTAAACAAGAAATAAATAAAACGCTAAGGTTGAATTTTTTTAATACATATATAATTATTTTTTATTTATTTCTTGTTTAAATAATTATATATATATATATATATATATATATATATATATATATATAGAGAGAGAGAGAGAGAGAGAGAGAGAAAGAGAGAGAGAGAGAGAAATAAATAAAAAATAATTATATATGTATTTATACATTAAAAAAATTCAACCTTAGCGTTGCGACTGCACGCTCCAAAAGTTTGTATCCGTCATCAATAACACATTTCCAAAAAACATATTTCGATTCGCATTATATTTTTCGTCTCGGATGGTGCCTGAATTTTACCAAAAACAAAATAATTTCCATGCCTGAAGATGACTGAATGTACAGTCGAAAGTACTTGCGTATTAAAGAAATACCTTATACAGCTCATAATTTAAAAAAAAAAAAACAAGGATTATAACATTCATTGAGTGATTGGTAGGTTAATGCATCTTTTAAAAATTTGTTAGCGATTTCTCGATTTTATATCATTAACTTTACTAACTTACTTTTTGTATGAATGATTCATTGTAATATAAATTCAACTGCACCATATATATATATATATATATATATATATATATATATATGTATGTGTGTGTGTGTGTGTGTGTGTGTGTGTGTGTAATTTAAACAAGAAATAAATAAAAAACAGAATACACCTATATTTTCAAAAACTTAAATGAGGAATATTCAAGAAAAATATACCGCAAATAAAATCGTTACATTATCTTTGGCACACAATGACAAAAGATAGAAAAAAGAAGGAAAGGGAATAATGAGAGAGTGTTATAAGGAGGCAAGAAAACTATGAAAAGAAGAAATAACCACAACATTCTACACGTATGCATAAACACATACATCCAGGCATATACACACACACGCGCACACATATACATGCACACACACACACATACATAAAGAAGGAAAGATCAACCTAATACCAATGAAAAGAGCATAAATTATTTTTTTTAACTTAATATAAAAATGATGGAAATGAGAAAATCAGCAGACAATTGCTGATATCTCCTGATGAGTGGACTGAACGATTACACAAACGTTTTTCTACGAAACACGGGAGTTAGGGCGCCGAATCAATCAGCTAAGTGACATATTTTATATTTGTATTAATTCTATATATATAATATGTGTGTGTGTGTGTGTGTGTGTGTATACTTTTTTTACAATTGGAATTAAGATACCTTTAGTTAACCTACTACAAACTGATATCATAAACAGTTTAAAAAATCCTGCAAATTTTAAAATTAAAATTCGTAGGTGAAAATGGTCATTAACTAAAGGTATCTTAATCCCAATTGTAAAGAAAATTTGCAGTTTAATGAAAATAAATATTGAGTGCTCTTTTGTGAGTCAGTTTTAACATATTTCAAATTCTATGTTGTCTTAATAGTACTCACCTGTATTATACCAACAGACTACTACCTATATATATATATATATATATATATATATATATATATATATATATATAGATAGATAGATAGATAGATAGATAGAGAGAGAGAGAGAGAGATAGATAGATAGATAGATAGATAGATAGATAGATAGATAGATAGATAGATAGATATGAATAAGGTATATTTAGGCAAATATTCATCCAAACAAGTTTGATTAAATAAAACTGACAAGGTTTGCTTGCTTAATTTTTTATTATTTTTTTCTAATTTTCGGAGGTGTTGAATTTTGTGATTGAAGTTCTGGATAAACTGTCCGAAGTTCAGATTTTGTTATTTTTTAGCCCCACCCCTGCATTTTTTTTTTTTAGATATATCCTATTTCAAGGTCACTTTGGGGCTATCTGTACTAAACATGACGACATGATGTCTTTTTCATTCTAAGGACAATCATCATTGACATAACATGTCTTCCCCAGTGTGCCAGGAACTCGTACCATATTTGTGCCAGAGACCGGCACCATATTTGTGCCAGAGACCGGCACCATATTTGTGCCAGGGACCGGCACCATATTTGTGCCATATAATTATATAATAACAATTCGTTAAAATATTATTTGAACACTCATAGTATTACTCATTTATACCAGAAAAATATAACGAATATAACAAAAGTTACATGAGTTTTTATTTATTGACTTTGTCGAAATATAGGACCATGAAAATGGTCTTTTGGTATTCCTAGGTTTGGATCCCACTAAGTCAGATGCCACATCATCATATCCAACATCATAATAGTGCTGTCATGCATATTCCAGTTTACTGTTTTGATGTTCATTTATCACATTCGTTAGTTCTATTGCAATGACTTTTAACATGGGTGAGTAATTGAAAAATGCAACCATAATAAATATAAAACAAACATGAAAATCTTTAAAAAGCCTTGTCAGATATCCCAGTAGTCACTGATAGCATAGAATGTGACCACTGTTTCTTTGTTTCCTGAAAACTCTCCACGTACAGGTATATGCATGCCAGACTTTGAATAGCATTGCTTTAGACAAAGCCAACCCTTTAAACTAAATAAATAAGATAACCAAATAAATAATAAACAAATTACAAACGCACACACGACGACAACCAAGTAAATTTAATAATAATAACCAACAAGAAATAATTAATAAAGAAATACAAATTACCAAAAGTAATCAGTAATAAAAAATGAGTTAAAAGTTAACAACGCCATACAGTAGCTACAAATAATTGCAGTCTCACCCACCTTTTAGTTAGAACAATTTGACTATTACCGCCTTCCCAATAACTTTTAAGATAATACAATAAACCAGAACTACCTGACCTTGCTACCTGTAATGTCACCACACAATACACTGGCCTGAAGATTGTGTTCAAGCATGAAACCAACTGTCGCCGCTCGGTGTTGACGTCCGTGTTTATTTTTATACTTAGACATGCTCTATCCCTGATGCTGAGTACTTTTAACTATAAAGTATACTTTAAAAATATATTTTATCATATATATATATATATATATATATATATATATATATATATGACGCCAAGCGTATCCGACTCCAAGAAAGAATACTCTGACTTTAGAATTTCAGTTTTTCTGTTTCTGACCAGTCCTGTATATATCGTCTCTTCATCTAACTTAAATCTAATATAAATATGTCTCCATTAACCATGTCCTGAAGAAGGTCTATTTGACCGAAACGTCTGACGTCGACAGAATAACAAAAACAAAAACAACATAAAAAACAGTAAACTCACATATTCGGATTTTGCTTTGTCCTTTCCACATTTTCATCATACCGTCGGATCTACATCCACACATTTGCTTACATATATATATATAATAAAAAATAAATATAAATAAATGTATACGCAAGTATTCACACACACACACACAAATATATATATATATATATATATATATATATATATATATATATATATATAGGAAAAAAGACAATAGAAAAACTAGTTTACCCGACGCGTTTCATCCAATGTGGACTTTTTCAAGGCAAAAAAACAATTAAATGAATTTATTGAAATAAAGTATCTATAAACAACAAACAAAATGTCATTAGCAACTAGTTTGTAGATACTTTGTTTCAATAAATTCATTTTGTTTTTTGTTACAGGATAAATCTACATTCATTATGTTTGATATAATTGACTTCTATTCCTCTATAACTAGAGACCTCCTGGTCAATAGTATCAACTTTGCAAAGAACTATATAGAAATAACGGATGATGAAACTAATATCATTTTAACGGCGATAAAGTCACTACTAACACTGAATAATTCCACCTGGACTAAGCGCCTCAATGACGAATTCGATGTCCCCATGGGAGCGTATGACTCAGCCCAAGTTGCAGACCTAATATGTTTTTACATTTTAGTTGTGCTTAGTAGAATCGTAAAAATGGAACTAACAGGGCTGTATCGGGACGACGAACTCATCCTCATCCCTAATAGTAATGGTTCGCTAACAGCGAAATTACAAAAGAAAATTATCAGGGCCTTCAAATTTCTAGGGTTTAAGATCTAGATCTCCTCTAACGTTAAAATAGTTGACTACCTTAGATATTACCCTTAACCTTAATTATGAAACCTTTAAACTCTACCATAAAGAGAATGAAACCCCCAACTATATTAATATCAGGTCTAACCACCCTAGTGCAATCCTAAGACAAATACCCACTACCGTTTGCACCAGGATTAGTAAACTACCATCTAATGAAAAAAATCTTAAATAAAAATAAAGAACTATACGAAAAGGCCTTCCAAAAAATAGTCACAAAAGTAAACTGTCTTACGCAACGACCATTAGTAATACCGATACACGAAAAGTGGAATGTAGGTGTAAAAATAGGAAAAGAAAAATCACTTGGTTCACCCCCGCCTTCTGCAAACTGTCAACATCGGACAGTACTTCCTAAACTTAATTACTAAACACTTCCTATAAATAAGATATTCAACGGGAAATCTGCTACTACTGCACTGGTAACATGTACCAAACTATTAACTCCCATAACAATTACATTTTCAATTCCACGGAAAAAAAACTAAATCTAACATGGAAACCCCCTGTAATTGTAGAATTAAGGAAAACTGCCCAGTAGAGGGCAAGTGCAGATCCACTAGGGTAATATACCAGGCAAACATTACTTCTAAAGAAAATACGACAAATCATAATATTTACATCGGCATTTCTGCAGGAGAATTTAAAAAGTGAATCAATTCAATACACATAGACATTCATTCACCAATTCAAAATTAAAACACCAAACAGCCCTTTCGAAAAAAATTTGGGAATTGAAGGAAAAATAAATTGTAAAATTCTAGGTTTCGAGAACACTCCTAATAGTTTTAGGAGTAGGCGCAAGCTTGTTTAGAAGAAAAATCAGGATAATAAAATATAAAGATCAATGCAAACTATTAAATCAACGGTGAGAACTAATCACGACATGTAAACAAACAAATAAGTTCCAAATTACATAAGAGTACAGATGCATATATGTGGGGGTGTATGTGTACGTACAGTGGCATATATGTATAATCATGTAAATGTACATATATGTGTATGTATGAAGATATGGACACATATAAGTGTTGGACAGCACGAGTTATTCCATTGCAATAGGAAGCGATAGGGGATTTAAACTTAAGTCCGTTAAATATCAGAGCACCCAATGCATTGGGTGCTCTGATATTACCCACAATCTATAAATCTATAACTCAACTAATTTACATTAATTTTAACGGACTTAAGTTTAAATCCCCTATCGCTTAGTAGTACGAAAACTATTTTCTGTGAATCCCAGAAAAACACATTCCGGGTCCTTTATAAGAAACACCACATAGTAGGAACTGATATTAAACTACAAAAAATCCTGGCCATAAATAAACCAAACTCAGACCGCTTTCCCCGAGATAAGATATCTTACGCCCCCACCAATCGCTAACTCAAACCCACTCTCATTAATAAGGTGCCTACTAGAGGAAGACAGACTTTGAAAATAAATTTACAACGATGCTCCGAGATAAGCACTTAGAGGTTGACGAAAGCCGTGTGAAGAACGGTTTGAAATAGAGTATCCCTATGTTGAGGTAATTTTTTTTTGTTTTTTGCTGTAAAAAATATATATACAATGTTAAAATAAAAACATCGAGCCCTCTGTGACTCAGTTTTAATAATTAATATTACTAGGGTCCACCCGGATTATATACCAACGGATCGATTATCTGTAGTATATATATATATATATATATAGAGAGAGAGAGAGAGAGAGAGAGAGAGAGGGAGGGAGAGAGAGAGGGAGGGAGTGGGAGAAAGAAATGAATAAATAATACGAATAAATTGCTTACCTTTCAAGTTAATATTGATTATATCGGTTGGATGTTTCTGGTCAAAGAAAATCTGCAAAATGTAAAATTTCCTTCTTTCGATATCAACATTTATTTAGAGAAACATAAATACGGTTCAACCTCTTTAATATGGTACCCTTGGGACCAGGCCACTGCCAGACTATAGAAAAAAACCTAAGACTACTAAAATACTTATCTTGCCAGCCCATTCCACATATATATTGCTGTGTTATCAAAGGTAGAACAAAACTTAAAACAGGAAATTAAATAATCATTAACACCTCCAAACAAGGTTTTTATTGTATCATGCAGTACTCCACCTTCTCAAGCATAGATAGAGATTTATACATTTTTGAATTGGACATAGTCCGACAATTTATTAAAGACATTTTTGATATGTTTAACGTTCTTTTTATAGATACAAGTATTTAAGTAAATGCTCTGTTTATAATAAACAGTATTAAATAACATTTACCGGCCTGAATGTCCGAGAAATTTTCATAGAAAATTTAGAGATTTATGCTTACACTTCTTACCTGTAGTACCGGAGTTCTCAATCATGGGAGGATTTCTGGGTTTCAATGAAGGAAGGAGAAATCTTTTACTTTTTCTTGTTTTACATTTACACAATTTAGAGCCCGTCATGAGTGTAAAAAAACTCCCAGCTAAAAATAATCTATGTAAATGTATATGTACTATTATGGAAAAGAATAAAGATTTTCAATAATATAAACAAACTATTTGGAATGCACCTTTTGAGGTGAACAATTTTGGAAAGGTGGGTGGGAAATGACATTCTGACATATGGTGAAAAGGGTGCATTGGGCAAAAAAGTTGGAGAACCATTGATCTCGCCCCATCATCTGCTGCTTCTGCTCTCTTGGGTGGTATCCTGAATGGGTAAATATGTAGCTATATAATGAGCAAGACCATTATGTCTCTATATAATGAGCTAAAATACTCTGCTGTTATTGGCTGCTGCAGAAACTTTTAAACAAATTCTGGTGCTGTCCTCATAGCCGCCCAATGAACTAATGGTGGCTGATTAAAAAAAAAAAAATGCCGGACCATGGAGTACCGGATTAAAGAGGTTGAATTGTAATAGTTATTTCTTGAATATAAACTTAATTTAGTTTAAAATAAAACTTTTTGTGATAAAAAATTAAAAAAATCATTTTGGCTTTTCTTAAGTGCTTACTGTGTTGACAGCTGTGAAACAATGGTTAATAATTTTACCTGACAGACCAGTTTTATTCATATAATATTCGGGGCTGGATCAAGAGTCTTATGGTTCCCCCACCGAATCTATGTAATACATCATTCCATCTTAAATAAATCAACAATGTTTCGCAGCAATTCTTCACATCAACTTTTCTTGTTAAAGAGTTGAATAATTTTATCACATTTAACATGATGAATAAAAAATAGTGATTTTTATATAGTGTTTTTTTTAGACTAAGCATGGGGAAAACAAATTCATAGATAGGACAAAAACATTCCAGAAAGACGTCAAAATCTTTCATCCTCTAGTTGTGCTTTGTTTAATTTCTAACAGATATAAATGTTGGTAGAAAAAACAAACGTTGATAAGATATTGAAATTCACAAATTTCTTTGATGAAGCATTTTCATTACTTGTTTCTTTCGAATCTATGTTGTTTACTTAACAATCAGAGAATGTAGAAAAGTTGCCATAAAAAAACAATAAAAATAAGATGAAAAGAAAAACTAGCCCAAAATTAATAATGACAACGCTTCATCAAAGAAATTCAGACAGCTTCAGACTATTATGTCTACTTGTTTCTTTCCAATCTATGTTGCTTACTTAACAATCAGAAAGTGAAGAGGAAAGTATAAGCGTTAGAAATTCAGACAAAAATTAATAAAACTTGTTTGTATATATATATATATATGTGTGTGTGTGTGTGTGTGTGTGTGTGTGTGTGTGTGTGTGTGTGTGTGTGTGTGTGTGTGTGTGTGTGTGTGTGTTATGAGGAAAATAATATATCCTAATATTATGATATGATTCATCTGAGTGTGTCAGTGATCTGATGATGGTATCTGGAGTTCATCATGTAGTTTGGTCTATATACTTTACAACCTGATTCCAATTTTATCTTCCACAGAGCTGAGGAAATCCATATACTCAGCATTCTTAGAGACTTGCATAAAAATTGAATGTCTATCATGAGGTTTGTTTTGAGTATTTTACCTCGTTGCAACAGTAAGAAATGTTCACTAATTTGGCAAACTTATTGCTGTGTAGCCAAGCGATCTTATAACAAAGTTAAATGTTTGCCATGACGTATATACTGAACATTTTACATAAGTGGCTCTGATTCAAATGACTGTTCAGACGTACAGACTTTGTAGGCTTGGATGATAAACATTATAATATGGGAAATGTTTGCCAGTATCTTGCTGGCATCTTCTGCCAATTAAAATCAGATCAGATTCTCCCATTCAACACACTGTTCCTGATTTTGATAACAAATCAGACAATCCACAACACACATAGCTGATGAAATCAAAATAGCAAACTCAGTTTGTCTTTGGGAAAAAAGGGTTGTTTAGTCAAAATGGAGATTAACAGAAAAGTTTTAGGATCAGATTGCGTCTATCATATTTCTGGATCAAATTGAATCTTTTAATCAGCAAGGATTTGTGGTAATTCCAAGATTTTGCCAAAACATTTGATTATTCTTTAATCATACTTACCCGCATTTTTTGATAAATTATTAGTTATTTATGAAACTACACTCTACAATTGAATCAGTCTATGAGGCAAGGCCCAAGAGCAACTCAATGTAGAGGGTTAGTAAATGAGGTTGTGGTATGAGTATAAAAAAGGGAAGAAGTGTAATTTATGAGGATATGTGGGAGACTGTTAGTTATTTATGAAACTTCACTCTACAATTCAGTCAGTTTATGAGGTTAGACCAAAATCAACTCAAGGTAGACAGTTACTGAATGAGATTGTTGTATAAGAGGAGGAAATAGGAAGTGTAATTTATGAGGATATGTGGGAAATTGTTATTGTTGTTTATGAAACTTAACTCTATAACTGAATCCGTCTGAGATGAGGCCCAAGAGCAACTCAAGCTAGAGGGTTACTTAATGAGGTTGTTGTATACGTAGAAGTGCACTTTATGAAGATATGTGGGAAATTGTTAGAGTTATCTATGAAAATTCGCTCTACAATTGAATCATTCTAAGAGGTGAGGCCCAAGAGCAACTCAAGGTAGAGAGTTAACTAACGAGGTTGTTGTATAAGAGGAAGAGAAAATATGAAATGTAATTTATGAGGATATGTAGGAAATTGTTACAATAAGGTCAAATTGGCAGCTCATCTCAAAAATGATCTACAATCTGTTGTTAACTGGGGCAAGGAATGACATTGGTTTTAGTACCTCCAAAATGAAACTGCTCTCTCTTAATCATCTGACGTTTTTGCCTTCTATCAGTATGGCTGATGCTAACCTCCAGAAGAATGATTTATTGCAGATTCTCGGACTAACGTTTTCCACTGACATGAAATGGAAAGATTGCTAGGATTGCTGCCTGGAAAGTTGGTTCACTGTGTCATGCTAGACATTTTTTCATACCAGAATCTATCTTTCACATATATAAGTCTACCATTCATCCCTAAATTGAATATTGCTACCATATCTGGTGTGGTGGTTCTGTTACGCATTTACAGATTCTTGACAAAATACGAAGAAGAATCTGCAATGTTATCAGCCCTGACCTAGCATCTCAATTTCAGTCCCTTTCCCACTGCCGTAACGTAGCTTCTCTGTGCCTTTTCTATACTTTCATAGTAATTGTTCTGATAAACCTTCCTCTATGGTACCTAGACTTTATGAATTTAAGCGCAGTACTAGATTGGCAGCAAGGTCTCATCATTTTACTGTTGAAATGGCTAGATGCAACCGTACGTTCTATGCTAACAGTTTCTTCTCTTGTACTTCTCGCTTGTGGAACTCTCTTCTGGCTTCTTGCTTTCTAGTCAACTTTGATCATCAAAAATTTAAATGCAATGTCAATCGTTATCTTCTGTTTTCTTCATTCCTCTCCTTTTATTATTCTCGTTCTTTAAATTTTTTTCCATATTCTCTCACCATTAATAACTCTTTGTATCTTAGTGGCTTTATTGACCTTCTTGGGATGAAATGATTTTTTAAAAAACTTCTAATTTTGACAATTTAAAAAAAAAGGCAAGCTGATTGGATTGTGACAGTTGTTATACAACTGTCACAATCCAATCAAATGCTCTTAATACGATCTAATAGAAAATCAAATAAATTTCTTAGCCAACCCAAACTGCCCATAAGAATCTGTCAATAATGTTTTTCCTTTTTTTGGTGTTTTCTTTCAAAGTTCCGTCCAAGCTGTTTTACAAATTTTTTATATATTCACAATGACTGAAATTCTTCTGGAGAGATCTCATTGGCGTTTTTTTTATTGAGCAAAGTAGAAAACTAAAGAAACACTATAAAATTACCTTATCAAATTGGAATTTTTCTTCAAATATCAAGGGTAAGTTCCGTTTCACAAGCTTTGTGATTTTGTATTGGCCAAATATGAAGACACTTAGGTACAAACGATCTTTTCTGGGCAGGCGTATACCAGGAGCTGACACCTGAAAAATACAAGAAGCAATTCTTTGACGTAAAGACTGCAACAAAGATCAGAACGAACATATCGAATTACATGAGTCAATCAGAATTAGGCAATGATATGACATTTTTTTGACTCAATATCTTTTCATGCATCATCATCATAATAATTTTTTTAGTGCAGGTATTTGAAATCTTACTAAAGACAAATATGTGCTCTCTTTGTCTTCAATAAGATTTCTCGAATATTCAGGCCAGTAGACGAAATGAATAAATAAACTGTTTCATAAGTAAACAGAGCATCTACTCAAATACGAATATCCACTAAAAATAACGTTTAAAGTGATAAAATCCGTCGGTTTAATAAATAAAAAAATCCATTACTTCTTCAGAAATTGCTTTGTTTACGTTCGGATACGAAACTGAGCAGATATGAACTTTCGAGAATCTGGGAAAGATTTGCGTTTATTTGACTATGTTTGATCGGCTACGCACGCACGTTGGATCTAAAGACGGTTTCTCCTACAAAGGGGAACACAAGTTCATATCCTGCCACAGAAAACATATTTTTCTTTAATATGATTTCTTAAATATTCAGAGACGAAAATAAATAAATATACTATATACATACAGATGTGTGTGTGTGTGTGTGTGTGTGTGTGTGTGTGTGTGTGTGTGTGTGTATGTGTGTGTGTAACATCCGCCGGTCTCAAGAGACCATGGATTTGCGCCCCAAAAGTTGTACCTCAGCTGCTGATGGCGGCACAGCATCAGTTAGGGAATGACAGTCTCGATTGCAACCAATGCATGCGAAGGTGCTCTCACCCGATATCGCCATGTTGTTTTCTTTCCTTCGAGCATGCTTCATCCTGGAGACAAGTGTCCGTTTCTTCTCTCCTCGCTCCAAGCTTCGGTGTAAATCGCGTCTCCAGCGTGAACGATCGTTGGCGACGTCTTCCCGACCTCTCAATGTCCATGACCATCGACCTCATGTCACTTTTGCAGACTTCCTTGAAGCGAAGATAAAGTCGCCCTTGTACCCACTTGCCTGTGGCCAGTTCCCCATACAAAAGGACATTCGGAATCCTGCCATCAGTAGACAGTTGCTTCCCGTGTTTACGTGTCGCGGTGAGGTGATTTGCCAGAGCGTAGGTTTTATGAGAGATCGGCGGTTGTTCATGCAGTGCGTGTCCCTTCCGATGTTATCCAAGAGAAAGGTAGAGTCCAATACAACTTGGCACCAGTGTCGCCGCAGGAGTTTCCAGAACGAAGGTGAACATAACATCGGACTGTCTTAAGGACTCCGGCTTTGAATTTGTCTTCGGGGTTTACTCTCGAAGCTTTTCCCATGATTGGATATTGTATGGCCGCAAGGCAGTGGAAGTTTAAATTCAGAGTTTTCCTTCTCGCAGATGGATTACCCTCCAGGGTTCACGAGTATATATATACACGCATTCACACACACACACACACACACACACACACACACACACACGCACGCACGCACGCACGCACGCACACACACACACACACACACATGTTCTGTCTACTTATTCTCGATAGGATCCTTTCATTTACTTACATGGAAAATAATTTTTGTAGCTTCGCGTTTATTAACAAAAATGATTAGTAAGTAAAATTCTAAAATATAACAGTTCGAAGTAATAATTAATAAAAAGAAGTGTAGATAAATAAATAAATATTATAATAGTCTACGTTTGTTCTTTACACTTACTTTTGGGAGAAGTGTATTTAAAAGAAAGCCAGGCGGTTTATAAAAAATTTAAATTGATGTGATATATTTGTCTGCTAAAGTTTCTAAATTTAGAATTGACTCAAAAAGAATCGCTGGACTGTGATTTCATTTTTTAAATTGTATTTATTGTCTTATGAAAAGGGTGGCTTTCTCCTACATGAATGTAAAGTTAAGATCCGTCTGGAGACTCTTCGAGGATATAAGAAGACAGGTCAGCAGATAATTTTATAAGGTAATGTCATTTTCGACCAGAAGATAACAAAAATCTCGACCAGAAGGTATAATATTTTTCATCCAGTGGGTAACAAATATTCCGACCAGAAGTTATAATAATTTTAGACCAGAAGATAACAAAAATTGCAACCAGAAGGTATAATAATTTTCGACCAGTAGATAACAAAAATTTCGGCCAGAAGGTGTAATAATTTTCGACCAGAATATAAGGAAAATTACGAACAAGTCAGAAGACATAAAATTTCGTCTTGAAGACAAAAGTAAGTTTCCAGAAGGAAAAGCTATTTCGGGCTGTCACCTGTGGATGAGCTGAGTTATTTCTCACAGAAGAAGCAAACGTGAATTTTGCCAAAGCGCCCTTCTGGTTTTTTTTTTGGTTTTTTTTTCCGCTTTCAATTTGTAAAGAGTATTTTCAACCCAATTTAAAGTTTCTGTATATATATCTCAATGTTATGTTCTGATATCAATGTTTTTCCATTATTTGAAAATTGTATTTATTTTTTTAAGAAGCTAAAAATCTTTATATTTAGACATATTATCTTCCCTGTTTTCTGTATGCGTCTTTCTTCTACCTTTCTCTGACCAATACTAATTGTTTTATTACCCTATTTTCTCCACCAATCCAAGAGGAATTTGGATTACTACCACACAAACAAAAACAATAGTTAAACGTAGGAAAACATAAAGAAACAATTAATTCCTTTAAATAATATACGGAAATAATCGTTCTTCGCCTGATGATGGTCACAAGACCTGGAACACCTATAGCAAGAAAATATGTAAAATAAAGTATAATTTATATTTAAAAAATTAAATAAATAAAAAATCCACATTATAACCAAACACAGTTGTGGCTTCTCTTTTATGCACCTTTCTCTCGTTTAATTTAAGTTCTCCCTGACATATATATATATATATATATATATATATATATATATATATATATATATATATATATATATATAAATTCCTCACCGCTAGCACGACTCTGAGTTTCATGCACGACGCAATCTGAGCATAAAACTGACTGTTACACAATTTTGAATTCTGGTTATCACAATGATGGCGTAGTTATATATTATGTTGGGATTACAGATTTTTTTAATCTTAAAAATTTTAAATTATATTTAGCAATTAATATAAACGGGATTTATATATGTATGTAAAAGAGAAAAATTCAAAAATTTTATTTGAGTGGTAAATATTCATATTTTATTTTTTAAAACTATATAATTAAAGGGAGATTACTTGTTCTTATTAAATCATGAATTTTCATTTAATAGTAATACATTAAAAACAGACCGTAATTATCATTAAAAAAAAAATCTGATATTAGTTTTGACATTATGGTTAAAAAAGATGAATTAAACCCTATAACATTGTGTTTACGGTGTTTCTGCTTATTACCGTTTTTGTTTACTTCTAAATACTCTAAAAATTTACTTTACGATGGCTTAGCTGTAGTGTAAAGCTTGTATATATTTACTTTTTAGACTTATCAAATATTTTTTTATTGATGGAGTTTGTGGATAATCTAACTTGGACAGATTTACTTAAATTATCTAGAATTTTACGGTAGTGGTTGGATTGTTTACTAGCGTACCTATGGCTATACAGATCCTTTGCGTATGGTTTATAAAAACCACTATTCAGGTCTAAGGTTACATCGAGAAAGTTGATCACTTTTGCATTGGTAGTGGTGGTAATATTTAGTTCGTGATCTTTAAAAGATTTTTCCAGTTCTTTTCTCAATCGGCCTATCTTTCCTGAACTAGTTTTACGGAGGAGAATTACACCGTCATCTCTAGAGTCCGGTGTCCTTGATGTTGAAAATAAATCTAAGTCGCTATAATAGAATTCTAACAACTGAATCGCATGCCTTCACTGAATCATACGATCCCATAGCTATATTAAATTCCGGGTTACTTTTTTTGGTCCACAAATAACCATTATGGAAAATTATAGATTTTTGTGCCTACTTTATTATATTACTTTCGTGATCGCTAATAAGGCAATGATTTATTGCTAGAGCTAGATTGATAGCCGACATTAGCAGATTCTCAGTAATGGACGGGTAAAAAGTCACAAATATCGAATTGGATAAATAAATGTACATTCATTTCTCCTTTTTATATTGGTAAACAATTCTATGGCTTCTTCTGTTTTGTGCCACCGGTTAATTCTCAGAGCATTTTTGGTGTATTCGCATGCTCTTTGAAGGATATTCTTGATGATTATACCGAAATTATTTTTGGTGAGGTTGAGTAATCAGTTTGGGGGTTGTTTAGAAAATTTCCCTTATGATCTTTAACTGTGATAAAAGTTTGTTGTTTGTGGAATTTGTAGATCCTATCATCAATTTTAAGTCCCGTGGCTATTTTCTCGGCCTCACTATTGATATTATTTTCCTAGTTATTGGGTGCCTTTTTAACTTATTAGCTTCTTTATTAATGGCTTCATGGTGCATATCGGCATCGACTTTGTAATGGTTCCCCGTCTCATCTTCTTTGTAATGGTCACCCGTCTCATCTGCTTTGTAATAGTTCTCTGCTTTGATGATTATTTTGTTGGATTTTTTTTTTTTATCACAGCAACGTTCTTTAGCATTTTTTGCTGTAGATTGTTGGCAATATTCGCGAATTTTATTTTGCCTGTTACGGAGAATAGAACTTTTTCGAAGTCTAATAATAGGTCGTCACATCGGATTTTTTTTTGGGGGGGGGGTCTTAAATCCGTAATGTTCGGTATCTTTTAAATTGTTATATGCGTTGGTATGTTTAAAGAAGAGTTTTCACCGCATTCTTTTTTTAATTTTTAATACACTCTCGATCTTGTTTAAAAGGGTCAGCTTCTGTACTCCTTTATCAGGAACCATGATGTTTCTTGTGGAGTAGTCTAAATTAATTGATTCCATATTCCGGTGATGGTTACGATACAAAGTATAAGTACTTTATATAACACCTATAACAGTGCTCGGTTAAAAGGAGCAAAAGGTAAATATAATTACAATATATCGCACATATAGTGCTGGTGTTAATAAAACAGTGCTCGATGTAATATAACAGAGCGATTAAATATATATTAATAAATATATATATTATCCCTCACCGCTAGTATGACTCCGGGTTTGATTCACGGCGCAATCTTCAGGTGCGCCAACATTGTAATAACCAGATATATTATAATTCGAATTATGTCACGGTCATACTCAGCACCTGAAGATTGCGTATATGTGCGATATATTATAATTATATATATATATTATTTTATATATATATATATATATATATATATATATATATATATATATATATATATATATATATATATATATATATATTTAAAGACATTTATATTATGTTTAACGTTCTTTTTATAGATACAAGTATTTAAGCAAATGCTCTGTTTTTATAATAAACACTAAACAGTATTAAATAACATTTACCGGCCTGAATGTCCGAGAAATTTTCATAGAAAATTTTTGCTCTCCGACAGGAATCGAACCTGTATCCTATACGGAACCATCATTTCGCGTGATGTGCCTTAACCTTTCGGCCACAGATGAGCGTCTGGTTAGCAAGGTCGATTTTACTATCTTTAAACTTAAATCTTCCATGAATCTCTTCTATTCATATCTGCTCTAGCGTATCAAATGTAAACAAATGACGTCATATATTTTAGAATTGGACATTGTCGGACAATGTCCAATTCTAAAATATATATATATATATATATATATATATATATATATATATATATATTATTATTATTATTATTATTATTATTATTATTATTATTATTATTATTTAAGCCTGGTTAAATTTTATCCATTTATATTTGTGTGTAAGGAGTCAGTCTGAAGAGTTGAGATCTCTCGATCCTTAATAAAATAAATATCTCCATGGTCTTTTAAGAGTTTGCTTTCTTTATAATAATAATTATTGTTCTGTTTTTGGACATTGAGCTCTCCCTGTATCTATATCCTTTTGGAATTATCCTACGGATTACCAAATATTATCATCATCATCACCATAATGCTTCCTTACACTGAAGCGACTACACATGCACACGAACAGAAAAAAGACGCTGAGAATTTAAAATTTAAAATATTTTGTTTTTATTTAAAATGTGTTTTTTGGTATATAATCTAAATGAATCTTGATTTTATTCCCAAAACACATTAAATTAAAAAGATTATTTTAAATTTAAAATTCACCACGTGTCTCTTTCGTTCGTGCGTATGCGTAGTTGCAAGCGTAAACATAAACTTCGTCCGATGAAATCCTAAAGGACGAACACGTCACACGAAAACTTTTTCCCACTTTTGACTTTATCATAAATGTTATTTTAAAAAAATTAGTAGATATTTTTTCGGAATCAAAACATTGAAGGAAAACTAAAATTATCTATCACAAATGAAAAATAAACCGATATACTTTTATCAATTTATGTAAATATTTGTCTTTTAATTTTAAAATGTTAGAGATACCTCCACGAAAACGCTAAAAACCTGCATAGCGTGAGAAAAACATGCTCCAAACGTAATGAAGACATAGTTTTATCGTCAAAATCTTTGTTAAGAGGAAGGATCAAAGTATTTTTTTGAATGTTTAATTAAATATTTTATTCCTTTTTAGAACATTCGAAATTTTGATAAAAAAAAATTTGTTCTAGCTGTTAGTGTTTTAGCATAGCAAATTTTAGTCTCATCTTTGCGGTGACAGGGACTTTAATTTGAAAATTCTTGCAAAAATCAAATAATTGTTAGATTTAAATGAAATTTTAAGGACTAGTTCACAAAGGATTTTATTAGAAAATCGTGGTAAAATTATTTTTGTTTTACATGTGTTCCACCCTGTAAATTAATTTTATGAAAACATTGTTAAATTCAACATAATATTTAGTGACTATTTAATTAAAAGTAGAATTCTTTGAAGAATTTAAATCACCGAATTTTTTTTTACTAATTCGGACCCCATCTTACCGAAGATTTGGTCTGAATTGAAAAATAAAAACGCAATAAAACTAAGATATTATTTAATTAGATAAACTTTTAATTGTTTTTATGAATAATATATGTTAAAGACAATATTGTCTGAAAAAAATAAATTGCGAGGAAAAATGATTTTTTACAAGATTTGTTTTCATTTTTTACAATTTTAAATTGAATAATTTATAGAATTTTAAAATCTTTTAAAATTCAGTTTCAATGTGATAACTCTTATGAAATATTGTTATTAAGTAAAACTATATTTACTAATCATATATCGTAAAGATTATTACAATCTGACGGCCCCGAATATTTTAAAAAGAATTTCGATTTGTTTTTGTATGTGTGATTACGTGCAGAATTTCTTAAGTATGGGTATAGAAACCAATAATTCTATTATTAAAACGTCACGTGTTTAAAGGGTTATCCCTCCTTATAAACTTTATCATCTGCTCCACCATACTTAACTACGAATACGTTCGGCGGTCAATCGGCTGTCAATAAATCGATTAACACGTTAGAAAAAAATGTGGTTAAGAAATACTTGCATACAACATTTTCATCTATAAATAATATTTCTTTCAAATCAGATCAATTTAACTTTTGATTTGTTAATTTTCCTCTAATAACGTTTCAGAAATATATATTTTATTTTTGCAAGATTTTTGAAACCGAGAAATAACTTTTGTTTTCGAATCTGTCAAAATGGCCGATTTTTATCGATTTTACTAAAAAAAAAAAGATCGGTTCTAACTTGTTTGGAATACACCTCATAATATTTTGCTGACTGGAAATGGTAAGTTTTAAATCCTTTAGCTTTTAATTAAAGCTAAAATGAAAGCTGCAGGAAATCTTTTTCATTTTAAAAAATTCATTTTGATCCTTATGTATACCGAATTAGTGGAGGTACCTATGTATCCGTTTGCTCTTTATTTAAATGAAATGTTATTTGTAAAAAGTAGTCTGTATTCGTACGCACAACAGCTAAAACTAAAAGTTAGATATCGATTTTGTATCGTTGTTATGAACAGGATTCTCCCACCTTCCAAGATGATAAAAACATCAATATTTTTTGATTTTGACAAAATTTTACACCTTGATAAAAGTTTTAAATGAACGCTAATCTACAAAAATTGATCCCCTAAATAAATATTCCATATTTTTTACGAGTGGACCAGTGTTTACTTTAAGTCAATTTCTTACGAGTGGGAACGTCCATTTTTTAAACAATTTTCTTTTCTTTTATTACCACCAGTCTTTTCAGAAAAAAACGCAAATGTAAAAATAACGTCCTATTAAGTGGAAAAGCAATTTCTGAAAATTACACAATTATTATGGTTCCATAAAATAGCAACATAAAGGAAATTGATGTTGTAATTGTAAAACTAAAAAGAATGCTAGGAATTTGGAGTTGGACCTTTAACGGTAGTTTCAGAAAAGCAAGAAAAAATGTCACCTTCCTTCTCCCAGATCATTTTTCAGATAGTGGTTTCGAAAAACTCACCGCTTTTATATAAAGATCCACGATGCATCGGAAAGTCTTGCCATTAGACATTTTCTTGTTCGGTTCTTTTCAGCGATGTTGCACTCATGGCGTACTTCGCTGCCATAACAACAGGCCATGGGAGATAAATCTTACAAGAGTTATCTCTCCTTAACCCGAATAATCCTCGAAATCTTTTTTTTTTTTTAATTTAGAATGAAATATATTAAAATTAAATTAAAGAATTTTAAAAAAATAATAAGGAAAGCTGATTTTTATTCATTTTCCTTCTTACAATAGTAAAATATAATATATGGTCAGATCTTAATGCAGAGGAATTTGTATACCTACGGACCGGGTACTTCATGCAAGAATCACTGCTTTTTATGAGAATTTTTTTTGACAGATTTCTCTCATGATAAAAAAAAATGGTAATGATGAGGTACCGTTTGGTTTGGTTTATTTTACAGCATATCAACTTCAATGGGTTATTTATTGACGACAAGATTTTTAATGCTGGCAATATCTCTTTAAAAATGGTTTGCTAGTAATAATTTTTTCTTCAAAAATTCATCGCTGGTAATAAACTTTTACAAAAATGTATTGCTGGTATTAAAACCTATTTTTACACTTTCATAGTGTTTTGACCGCAGTTTTAGGGCCAACTATTTTCCCATAGCTAGGACTCTAACAGGTTCTATCACCCGGGTCAGGGTGAACTTGGGAACACCAGCAATTAAGATGTGGTTCCACGCTTCTCAAAACCTCCTGATCAGAGGCTTGCTGTTGGCTGTAGTTTATCGTCTTACCCAGGACGGCATGAGGTACCGCCACAAACTTCTTAAAAAAGTAAAAGCAAAATAAAATAATTTAAAAATGCCTACTTTGTCTTAATTGGAAATAGCCTAATACTAATCCGAATTAAAAGAAAAATTAATTTCCGTATATAAATAAAGTAAACTTAACAGACATTTTTAAAACAATGGCACGTTCACTCGTCACTCATCGACTGATCGACCGCCATTAGAGACGAAAAATGTGAACAACATATTTAAAAATCTCTAAAAAATCGAATATTCATTTTAAAGATAAGTTTCGAAATCATTTAGTAAATTTAAGGATTAATTAACTTATAGAATCGTCCATATTTTCTACTCACCTCCGTAAAAAATACACTCTTCCATTAGAATCAGTTTTAACCAATCAACACCTCACATTTCGAAACTCGACTTTTTATTGGTCGAGACGACACCAAAATGTGTATCGATTGTCGAAAATCTAATTTCCGACAAGCTCGCTGGAGCCTACTTTGACTTCCCAAAACAAATAAACGGAAAAATTTCAGTCCAATTCACCAGTCAGTAATTCAGCTTCAGAGAGATACCACACGAATCCACGCGTGTCACTATTTTGACTTTGGAACTTTTCGCGCGTCAACTGCTGACTCAACCACCAACATCATTCTCTCTCTAAGTCCATTACAACTTTCTTAAAAAGTGTTCATTTGCACTACTAAATATAAATTGTAATTTCAACAAAAGACAAACAAAAGACAGTCCAAGGTAAACAACTCTGGAAGAATAAGAAAACAAATCCTACTATAATCTCGCATATTTACTACCTAAATTACCTTTTTGATAAATTTGCCTTTTTTATTCTATTTGAACATTTCTTCAACAATTGAACATTGCTGAACTGTAATTCATTAACATACTTAATTCACACTTCGTCAACTTTCATATAACCAAAACAAAGTTTTTCCAATTGTATTAATTGTATATAAATGTTCGATATTTTCTAATTGAATTCACGACTACCGTTGTTTCTTGTTCAGTTTTGCCTTGAGATTTATTCAACCTGTATGTCTATGCTTTAATATTGTTGTGATTAATATGAAGAACATGCTTTCACACTCATCATCTTAAAACAAAAAACCTTCTGATTACACACTCATTTCATAGCAATCCTAACAAACTAAATTTTGTAAAAATATTGTTTACTTTTTACTTAAAACTTAATTAAAATAACGCTTATTTACGCACGGTAGTCTATGGGGTTAGGTCAAAAATTTAAAAAAAATATGTCATAACAAATAATTATACCCTTAATTTAAAAATCACGCGAGAATTAAAAATTAAAATTAAAGAAATGCAGAACACGAGCAGTGTAATAAAGAAGACATTGGTATATATGTTTAAAAATAAAGTATCTTTCTTTATAACCAATAGTGTAAGGACATAATTTTTATTGTATACGATTTTATGAAGCTTAGGAGAATTAATAATTTTAGTTTAGTTCTTATACTACATTAGAAGTTTTTTTAGTTAAATGATACTTTATTGTTTTACTGCAATTTAATAATATTTTATTTGTGATCTAAATAATTCCATTGGTTAAAAAGATTCCAATACATTTCCTACGTAACAGTACTGCGATCGGCAAAATCTGTGAAAAAAGTGGATCACAGAGCCTTGATATTTCTCTGACTCCTGATTAGTCAATACTAATATCATGCTTTCGTCTACGTCTTCACGTTCAAAATTAATTTACCGCAAACAATCTATGTTTCGAGCCTATCACGTGACATACAGCATTATACATATTTAGCAACATCTTCAATTCTTCCTCTTTTACATTCTCTCGCATACAAGATGTAACTGTGGAGAAATCACGTTTGTCCCTTTAAGGGAAAACGATATGAAGACGCCATGACACACGCTCACACGTAAGTACGAACATTTCACATCTCTTAACTCATCTCATTCATTCATTCAACTATAAAGACACTTATCAATTTCTAACAGTGAACTTTGCGGCATCAAACAATTCGCCAAACAAATGCACGCTGTTCAAATCTTTGAAATTTCTAAGTTATATTTCCTGACATAATCCCAAACTTCGAATTCACTCACTCATCAACAAACTACACTTCAAATCTAACATCTACGATTTTTATCGAGGCAACAAGAGTTTGCCAAACAAACATTTTATTCACAAAGCAACTTTGAACATTTCTTTCACTGAGACTGAACTTTATTTCATGAAGTGAAATCTTTTCTGTGAGTTCAGATAAAAATATTTTCTCTTAAAAGCTTTAAGAATTTCAAGTTAAAGGTAAATAACTCCTGCTATATTATTAATTATAAATGCTACATAGCATACACTTTGTAACAATTTGCAACTCAGTTTAAATTACCTGAGTAAATTCATTCTTCATTTTTGTTGTTGATATAAAAAAAAATGTTTTGTTATTTCTAGAAAAAATATCGTTGTTTTATATTTTGGATTTGATAGCCTTGTGCCATACCCAAAGTTAAATGTTTGTGGGGAAGTTTATTTTCACGCGGCCAACACAAATAATACCTTCTGATATATACATATTTTTCCTAATAAGCTACTCCTCCGCAACAATACTTTTGAGTTTAGCATATCATTCATAAGTACTAAAAATTTCGTTTGAATTGGTTAATTCTCTGATTTTTGGCAAATATTTTAAAACAGTAGGTAGCGATTTTTTGCTTTGAATTCCGAAAAATGCATTCATTTTGGCAGTAGCTAATAAAATGGTAATATTAGCCCGGCTAATATTACCATTTTACTATTTACTTATAAAGAAACGGCTAATAATTAGCCGTTTCTTTATAAGGAAACACCCAATATTTATTGACCAAGCAGCCATTGATACCGTCGGTATGTAGCAACACTATTAAGTATGGATGTATGGTAGACTTGTAGATATGTAAAAAAAAAACATAAGACATTTTTATAAAGCAGTGATTTTAATTTTCTAGGTGTTATAACCTCTAAATAGATTCATAAACTAATCAATATGACAAACTCACTTTTATTTGAACTGTTTTATAGTCATATTGCTGCTTATAATTTTTTTTCCTGTGGTTTTGTTGATAATGTGCTAATATCACCATCGTCGTCATCATCATCATCATCATCATCATCATCATCATCATCATCATCATCATCAATCCCTTGACTGCTTCAATCGTCGGGGAACCTAAGGACTGGAGACTACCTGTTTTTGATGGGTTTCAGGAATTCCGACATTGCCATGTCCGTCCATTCTTTGATGTTGTCTGACGAACTCTTGCGTTGCCGCCCCCGCTTGCGTCCGCCTTCAACAGTGCCTTGCATTATGGTCTTGCAAGGGCTGTTATGCTGTGTGGCATGACCAAAATCATTGTGGCGAGGAGAGATTCTTGTCGGTTCACGAGACTTTTGACTTTGCTCCTTGATTTGCAATAAATAGTAAAATAGTGGTATGTCTTAAATACTAACAAACAAAAGAGAGGCATTCTAGTTTATTTAAAGAATACGGCTCCATGTTATATAAGTCATTTCTGGAGATTGGATATGACAAGTCACGCTATGTGCTCTGTACTACGTCTGCGCGTTTGAACTCAAATGTCCTGGAAATAGGTCAGAGTTCGAGTTACCAAGTACATTCGCGCGTAAAACTCAGATAGCAATTCGAAGCCGACCAATAGCGATAAAAACGGCTTGTCAGCAGCACTTAGGACCAGATTTGCAACGACACAGTCAGTGAAGGACAGTGGGCGAAAGACAGCGAAACAGACTAACCAAAATCAACCGCTTAGACACACGCTACCATGACAACGCGTTTGTCAGCAATGATTCTTCTACATACAACGCCACGACGAAAATAAGTCTTGTCTCCCCTCTCTTTATTCTCTGTGTTTTAAAATTACTGCTACCGCGCGCGTCAGCAGTCGCACACATGTTTTATTAGCATGTGCTTCACACACACACACACACACACACACACACACACACACACACACACACACACACTTGATTTCCTCATTTGTAACAAAAACACATTAAAACTTTGCAAACTCACTTGCGACAAATCATTTCCAACAATCGAACTATTGGCCTCTTCATGGCTTCAACAAATAACATTATTTTTTTAATATGTAAATTAACACATTTATATGGCTGTATAAATGTTACTCACTGTCATATTTAGCTTGGTTTCTTTCTTTTTGCGAAGATCATTTCTTTGTGTTGTAGAAAAAATTGTGTTTTATTTGTGAACACGACACTCGGATTTTATTTTTCCTCCCAAAATCCGAGTAGACTGACCCCACAGTGCCCAATAAAAAAGCGGTAAATCCAGAAAGACGCGAGACAACCGTTGAAAACTGGTGACGACTGACGTGACTGAAAAAGTCAGAAAGAATTTCTGCACATTTCGTCAATCTTCACATCGGATGTTCTTCTTTGAAAAGTACGCTAACTTGGCGCTCAAAATCAGTGAGTTGTTTAGCCATACGAGAAAGGCAGAACGAAAGACGAACGTTGTCTGCAAATAACCTTTAAATGGCGAGTCAAAAGATCGAGCAGCAATTAATCAATCATAAAAGAACTAATCAGAGTTAAGTAACTACGTGAGAGTCGAATGATTATTCAAGGTCATGAATATTCCAAAAAATTATTCAAGGTTAATTATTCGTCGCTTTTTACTGGGCATCCTGTAAAACTTTTCATTTAATTTTTATAGAAACTTTATCAAATCTTTATTTACTTACGTATATTGTCTATCATCGTTATCGTATAGAAAAAAGCAAGTGCATTGGTGTTAGGGACAACACTTCTTTAAAGTATTATCGATTTATGATCGATTTCTCATGTCAGTGATGGAGCAAATCAAAGTCACGTCACTTGATGATTTTTTTTTCTCACTTCACAGTCGTTAATTTCTGTTGAATAGAATTTAGGTTAAGTGACGTATGTTAAGAATTAGAAAATGTTGGCCATGCAAATATCGCGATCGAACACATTGTCACGTACTTGTGGAGTGAAGAGGTAAATAAACACCAAGACAATCAAACACCAAATGACAAAAATAATTTCTGAGTCGGAGGATTCGCGCATCCTTCCGGTTATTAAATTAATGCTTTGAAAATAACTATTTAACATTTTTCAACCAATGGGTCGCGGGTCGCGTTCTCGCCAACAATAATAAAAAAATACTTCGTGATCCCTTTGAAGGGTATTTAACAATAATTTCTAGACCAAACGAGACAGTAAGGGGGTGACAGACGACAACAGTTCTCGACGGCGCAGCTTAAAAGAAAATTCCCTTACTCATTCACTCGTCTTCCTCACCAAGCTACGGGACACTTACACTTTCCTCCTCACTTTCTCCATTGCCTCTTTTTTTCTCACACATAGACGCAAAGAAATTATATTTCTTTTCATCTTAACAAACAGTTACAAACAAGGACTAAGAACTTTAACACTCATACATGCTAAGAAAAATTTAGTTGTAAAAAACACGGAAATAAAATATTTTATATTTAAACACATTTTTCACGTTTTTCTTTGTTGTGGGTTGATTCAAATTCGCAGCATACTTATAAGACCAAACCTTTAACAATTTTAGTATTTTAACCTACAAAAGTCGTGAGAGTTTTTACTTTATAATTCTGTACAAAAAGAGAAATTTTGTAATTAGTCAAGAAACAGAAATATTATTGTCCAATCAACAATCAGCTAGAGACGAATCAAGCTCGCGGTCAGTATACTATTCGTCAAGAACAACGCCCTTTGAATAATTTGTTTACTCTTTCGGTCTATATTTTTAAACAGGTTTTGCTTCCATTCCGGGAAAAAAGAATCCATTTTGGTGGTATCTAGTAATTGTTTAAATAACCATTTCCTTATACAGTAATGCATTGTGATATGAGTTTAATTCGTTCCAAGACCGAGCACGTAACTCAAAAGACTCGTATCTTAAATCAATTTTCCCCATTGAAATTAATGGGAATATTTCCGATCCGTTCCAGGCCCCTAAAAATCACCTTCATTTTCCTAAAAATAGCCTCTATTTTTGTATTTGTGGGTTTCTGACAAACAAAAACGTGTGAATAAACAAGAAATCTAGTTTACGAACAATAAAAGAGAAAAAAAACAACAAATTGTAAAGAAATAAATTGTACTAAACCATGAAGTTCAGACGAGTCACGGCTGGCATAGTTTACAATACCGAAGATTAATTTTAAAATTTTTTTAAACATTTACATTTTACTGTAACTAATTTTTTTTTAATTTTTAGAATTTTATGATTTTTTATTTATCTTCGATGAAGAACGCTCATACTGTCTCATACGTCTAATTCATTTTTTTTTTTATATAATTTCCTGCTTTACCCCAAGCGAACGGTTCGGCTTTTCACCACGGCTCTTTACACTTACTTTCTTCGGACCCATGGTGTCGCTAAAGAAATTTTGCAAAATATCGACAAAAAAGACATAACACAACACAACATAGATCCTTCCAGAGCAAGGTGAACACGTTTACTGCGAGTAAATATTCTCCAAGCTTGGCGTTCGCTGCGCCAACTAGCGGATGCGGAAATGAAACTCGCTCGTATCTCAAAATTCAGCTCGTATCTCAAGGCAAAACATCGGTCTAACTCCGACTCGTATCTAAAAAAAAAAAAACTCGTTTGTCGATACGCTCAGATTTCAAGGCATTTAATGTAAGGTAACACTCGAGAATCATTGACCGAGGAGCCAGTGATACCGTCAGTTGAAATTCATAAAATCTTTCTATTAAAATAATCTATCAAAAAATAGGTTTCTTAAGTCTGTAGTGGACCGGGGGGTAAATATGATGATGAAAATCTTTAGGTTAAGGCTTCCGCTGGCTGGTTCAGCTACATAAGAATGTTGGACTATAATGGAGTCCAAAGAAACAAACAAGACCGATATACATGTATGCGAACAAATATATATTAATAACAAATAGATTAATACACGAATTACAAATACATTGAAGACATGAATAAAATGTTACAGTGTCTGTATGGAAAGTTGTGTGTGTGTTTGAGTTGAATGTCCGTACGGGGTGAATTTTGTTTTAGCGTGTTCCCAGAATATGGAAAACGCTGGTTGTGTATAAGAGTTAACATATTGGAAATTTTAAGAGAAACTTTTATATACCTCGCCTCACGTGCGAGGTTGCGGCCCGCGGCCGAAGTCGAGATAGTTGCTCGCGCGTGCGCGTAAGCAGCGAAGAGAGAGAGAGAGAGAGAGGCGAAAGGCCAGCCAGTATTTATACTCCGGGGAGAGAGAGACCGCTGTTGACGGGTTAAGGAAATGAGGAGGAGTTAACTGCGACAAGTCCACTGTTGTGGTCTTTTCCAGTATTCATGGAGGCTTCCTTCCTAATTCTCTGTCTGAAGTATAAACCATCAGCATCTTGATTATATTATGTTCTCTTCGAGTAACACGTGACATCAACTTTAATACGAAAAAAATTCAAATTTTATAATAATTTTTTAGTTTTTTTTCTTTTTTCATTGCATGATATTGGAAGAACTTTCTGGATTAATTTATTTGATTTTGCGTGTTAAATCCAAATAATTTTGACAATGCAGATAATAACACATGAGAATTTTAGTGAGAATATATGGGTAGCGTAACGGATATCGGTGAGAAAAGTGGAATCGACGAGACGGGTTAGAATTCTGGGCTAATCTATTCCGTTCCCTTTCGCATTAATGCTCTTGGGAAAGGCATGAATCCATCTCTTCTCAAACTTCCCAGCTATGGGTTAAAGAGCAGGGTAAGACCAGCTTTGGGTGCAACCAATCTAAGAGAAGGAAAACTGAAGATAAAACAACGGAAAACCACTCCACTATCTTTCCCAATAAGTCATGGAAATTTATAGATAACAAAGAGAAGTAATCTGTGGAAAGTTATGATTGCTTATCTCCTTAAAAGGACATGTGTAGCATTTAAAAATCTGTACGCTACGCTTATTTTTGTGGTAGTATAGCATGATGTTAGACTGTCTTTCCACCAATGAGAATCACCCGATATATACAGTGATTCCCCGTATTCGCGGGGGTAAGGGACCAGAACCGGCCGCGAATAGTTAGAATCCGCGAATACTTGTACCCCGCCCCCTAAAAGTGCTTATAAGTACCTATTTTCATTGTTAAAACCCCATATGCATTAAACTTTCATCTAAACACTTTAGAAACATTTCAGACTCTTTTTAAAACAATTTTGAAAAATAGTATTAGTGACCATACACTTAGCGTAAATTTTCTTTCATACGTCTAATAACCGTTTTTAATTACGCATAGATCAATACAACCAGTGAAGATACTGTATAAAATATGTGTAACAAGACATAAAATATAAAGTTTAAAAATTTTCTAAAAACAGAACTGTGATGATGACCCAGACTTAGCATAAGTAACTTTTAAGACCCCAGCCGCAGCCCTTAACAAAGAAAAATGCCCAAGCACTACGCATGTTTTTGCGTTTGTTTTTTGAAGATGCACAATTCTGCCAATTTTTACCATAAAATGGACTGTTATATGTTTTAAGTCATTTAAATAACAGGAAAATAATACAAGAATATTTTAATTATGTCCTATCGAAAAAATACGCGAATCGAATAATTTGTACGTAAAGTCTTCAGAAAACACGCGAATATCCGGGGTTTCCGCGAATAACAAGTACATATGTTCTAAAGAAAAATCCGCGAATGTGTGAAACCGCGAATACTGAAACGCGAATAGGCAGGGCTCACTGGATAGCATATAAAGAAGGATCCATCACTTTCTTGTGTCTTGTTACATATATTTCTTTAGAAATTGTTTTATTTACGTTAGGATACGAAACTGAGAAAATATGTGTTTAAAGGCACTATTCAGCTTTGCTTGACCCTCGTCGCCCTTCGTGGCCGAGAAGTCTAAATCACGTCAGATCAAATAACAGTTTTCCCTAGGGGGACGCATGTTCGAATCCTATGGAGAGCGCATATTTTTCTTTAATAGGATTTCTTGAATATTTAGGCCGGTAGAGGAAAATAATAAATATACTGTTTAATAAATAAACGGAGCGTCTGCTTAAATACGGGTATCTACTAAAAGTAACATTTTAGTAATAAAATCTGTCGGATTAATAAATAAAAAAATCCATCACTTTCTTTAGAAAATTCTTTCTTTACGTTAGGATACGAAACTGAGCAGATATGTCTATTTCGAGAGTCATGGAAAAAGGCACTACTCAACTTGGCTTGACGATTGTAGTCGAGAGGTCTTAATCACGTCTGATCTAATCGCGGTTCCCCCTAGGGAGACATAGGTTTGAATCCTGCCGGGCTGTGCATATTTTTCCTTAATAAGATTTCTTGAATATTCAGATTCAGATGGATGGAAATAATAAATATAGTATTTAATAAATAAACGGAGCGTCTACTCAAATATGGGTATCCACTAAAAATATCCACTATTCAACTTTGCTTGACTATCGTTACTCAAAGAAGAGCGTAGCGATACTCTCCCTTTGTCTTTTCTCTGACTTTCATCACGAGGGTATTCGTTATTTATTGGCGTTGCAGACCGGTGTACGCTTGAGAGATAAATACGTGTGTCGCCTGAAATGCCCACAGCCAACATGGCAGACTCGGATTATGGGTCCACGTAAAAAAAAACACCGGACCAATAAATATGTGTACAAACAAATGATAATGTATTAACAATAAAAGGTTACATATACAATAGAATATCGTTGTGTGTCTTAACAACGAATATGAATGAAAACATTTAATCTAGTGAATTGTTTGCGTATGTGTAGTTTGGTGTAGGATAAAGTCCTAGAAAATATGAAGTGAAATGTGCGTGTGTGTGTGTGTGTGTGTGTGTGTGTGTGTGTGTGTGTGTGTGTGTGTGTGTGTGTGTGTGTGTTATTCATGCGTGTCCCAAAAAGGGAAACGCGTTCTTCTGCGAGAAACTTACATGTTGACGTAAAATGTAAGAAGAGGCTGCGAATAATTATCGCGGAATATTTATAGGTACCGGAAAGCGTCCCCTAGTAGCAGTTTCGAATATTAGGAGAAAGTAACCCGACAGTTGCGTTATCTGCAGTAACGGTCATCTCATCGTCAATTCTAGATGCAGCTGGGGAAATGATTTGTTGACCCAAACATCGATAAATAATTTGAGTATCGAGACTCCATCAAGAAATAACAAATAATTATTAACAAGGTTTATAATAAACACAACGTTTTAGATAACAATTTAAGGGTGATTAGAAGAAAAGGAAAGAATCCTTTTTGTGTGAGTAATATAGAAAATTCGTATTTGTTTCATGGAAAGTCTATAAATGTGTCAGGTTTATAAGTGACTTACTGCAAAATTGAAAATTATTTCATTGAGCAGCATGTGTTAGATTCATTGAACAGCTGTGTGCGTGACATCTGACTTGATCGTTTGAAACTGCTATGAAAACCGCTGGTAAGACTGCTGTCCACACGACACGTGGTTTGTTTTATATCTGACCTGCTGTCAAGGCATGTTAGAATACTTTTTGCGTGGGCGATGACTGCGTGTAGGCGACATGCGTGGGTGTTTACTTGTTTCTATAGGCTGCTGCTGCTTGTATGTTGTGATGTTTGCAAAAAATAGTATGATTAATAATGTATATGCTATTCAATTATTTCTTTTATTTTGTTAAATTAGGGATAATGTCCCTACACAGCTTCCACATGTAGGACACATTTCATTAGCCTGAAAAGAGACTCAAACTGCTAGGCAGTTTTCAGTTACGGACATTTTATATACATGTAAGATATTTTATATACATATACGATACTTATCAAGTCTGCGGGAAGACCTAAGGCAGGTAGTAGTATGTTTTTATGGCTACATTTCATGATTTTTTTCTACCTTCCATAACATCACTAGCGTTACAGGGACAAGGTTCTTTTTAGTGTGCAGGCTGTACTTATCAAGATAATTTTTGTATTTATCTAAAGCTGGGATTTCCAGGGATTTTTTCAATGTGTTGTGTTCCTTTTTTTATCATTCCAAGCGCACCTACTATGACTGATACTATTCTTGTTTTTAATTTCCACATTTTTTTTCTATTTCAATTTGCATGTTTTATATTTTGATAGTTTTTCAAATCCTTTGGTGGCTTTGTTACAGTCCGCTGAGCAAGCCATATCAATTAGTAGGCAAGTTTCTTCTTCTTCTTCTTCTTCTTCTTCTTCTTCTTCTTCTTATTATTATTATTATTATTATTATTTCGCATTCCTCGTACAGTGTTCTTTTCATCAGTAGGCCGTATTCGGTGCTAGATTTACATATGGGCTAATGTGGGTAGCAGTCCAGGGTCCAAGGCTTGAGTGGCCCCATAGGCCTTCTTGTTTTGAGTCCCTGACAAAACTAAAAAAAAAGATAATGATCTAGGAACAGAGGAGATTTTTCTTTTACCAGATTTAATGGAGGTCCTTTGAACTAATTTGAAGCAATTTAGAATATTTGCGTCCCTCTAGTTGGCGTGAATCTTTAAAATTCGATGGGGCCCATTGATGACCCTTGCTAATGAAATAATTTGAATGAGTTCCAAAATCATTAAAAATGTTAGTTGAAGTGTTTCATTTTTAAACCCAAAAAGCATCATATAAAAATATATCTTTTATAGACACGGGGTGGTTGGGTGTTGGCAACATACATAATGAAGGGTCCGCCAAATTCTATTAGCCCATGGGGTTTCTTAAGGCTTAAATTCAGCCCTGGCGGTATCCAATACTTTTCGAGGTATCCTTGCTGATTCGAGTAAGCACGCTTTTTGTTATGGATTTATTTCCAAATCACAAGTCAAGCTTTTTTTCCATGTTTTTTGTACAGCAACACAATACTCCAATGATTACTTTCTTTGCTTGTCCTTCGAAAGCTTTAAAAATGCCATACATTAAATCATTATAGTTGTCGATCTACTGTTTTTCTCTGCTTTCATTTCTCGTGTCAAATCAATTTACATCTAAGAACCGTAATGTTTTAAATTTCAGCATAAAAGTGATTTATATATAACTAGCCAAATTACCCGCGCCTTGCTGTGTCAGACAGTTTTTTTGTAAGAAAATGATGACTGATTTTAAATCAATTTGTGGAGAAAAATGAGGCATTTCAATATTACTCAATGATCTTGCCAATGTGACCACCATCTATTGGCTTTCTTCTTCTATATTTTGGATAGGAGTCATTCACTTGTTCAAATTTAAATTTAATTTAAATCAAAGGGAAAAATGTGTGGGTGGGGTGTCCCAGGGGACTCCCCTTTTATCAAAATGAAATATATTTATCTAAGTATCCTGGGTAATGCAGTTTCAGAATATATATATGGTTATGGGGATCTATCTCCAAAACCCTAGGAGGAGTTCGATAACAGACAGACAGAGGTTACAAATTTATATATATAGATAAAGAAGAAAAAAACATAAACTCTCATGTAACTCTCTTTTCCTGTTTTTCCTCCTTTCAAAGTATGTGCCATAAATTTTTCACACCAATGCAAAAAAGGATTGCGGGCGCTTCACACACAAACGTTTTCATTGTTCTCTGAAGAAATCCCTGAAAACAGCACTGAATTATAATTTTTGTCTTCAAAATATTCGACTAATACTTTTAGGGCTAAGAACAGTTGTAAAATCTGATTCACAGACTTCTGCAGCCGAACAGTCTGGTTTGGAGTGAACTACTATTGGCTCGACTCGATTCCGTCTCGATATTTAACAACCCTCCCACGTGGGTCGAATGTAGCACAAGGCCGGTTTAATGTGGGCTCCCCGAGCCCGTAGGCTCGGCCAAAAATATGCCCATTTAAGAACCCGTATAAACGGGTTCAGGGACTGTCTACCTCCCCGGGCGAAACTTTGCCCTTCGGCAAAGCCTCGTCCGGGTTCCTCTCTGCCAAAGCAGAGAGTTCGACAGAAGTCGCAAACAGTCAAAGACTGCCCACGACTCGATTCCGTCTCGATATTTAACAACCCTCCCACGTGGGTCGAATGTGGCACAAGGCCGGTTTAATGTGGGTTCTCCGAGCCCGTAGGCTCGGCCAAAAATATACCCATTTAGAACCCGTATAAACGGGTTCAGGGACTGTCTACCTCCCCGGACGAAACCTTGCCCTGCGGCAAGGCCTCGTCCGAGTTCCTCTCTGCCAAAGCAGAGAGTTTGACAGTAGTCGGAAACAGTCAGAGACTCGATTCCGTCTCGTCACTCTCTCTTGAGAGGCGCAGTATTTATAGTGTCAGGAAGAGTTCATTCTGTCGTTATAGGTAAGTTCCCATAACAATTATCAAACCAAATGAACCACTCTTGGATCCTGCTTCATTTGCAGATATGTTGAGATTGAAGATGTCTTAAGTAACATGCCCATCTTCTAGACAATCCACCCATGTAACATATGTACCAGAATCACTCAAAAACTGCAACTTTGTGCTAGTAAAAGCTTACAGATGTCCTTACAAGGTGGTGAAGAAACATTTCATAGTTGTCATTAATAATAGTTTTGTGATGTCAATGAACACTCGTTGCCATTTTTGTAATGCCAACGAATACTCGTTGTCACTTTCGTAATGTTCGTTGTAGTAGAGACTTTTTAATCACAGATACAATCATAGTAACGCCGTTGAACAATACTGGTGTCAGACGCCTTCGAATATCACTCGCACTAATAGTATTTGCTCGATAATACTCGCTCGAATAGTAATCCGATTAGGGAAATAGTATAGTGAATAGAGTAGAGAATAGCGGTTCGTATAGTAACAGAGGATAGACTAGGAATGATGATCCGTATAGTAGTATAGAGGATAGACTAGAAATGGATATCGTTTAGACGTCACGCTACTACCTACTTATGCGTTTCTCCCATGGTCACATGATTCACTTAATTCAATGGCGATCTATGTTCAAACTCATGTGTCGGCAGCGACACTTTATTCCTATATAAAAAAATAGACAAGAAAATATTTCCATTAACCGACTAAATCCGGCATATTTAGAAAATATTGGTGAGAATTCATTAGAAACCACCAAGCGAACACAGCCTAGAACTTCAAAGAGCGGTCGTCATATTAGATGGCCTAAGAAACTATGTTCTTATCTGAAATAATAGAAATTCTCTTTCTTGGGAGTGTTGTACAACTATCTCGCTTGAAAGAGGGTACTGTAGTGCCATAATAAATATATTATCGGCAGCAGTCCGGAGGGTATAAAAACAGGCGAGCCCTTAAGTAACTCTCTTTCGCTGTATTCCTCCTTTCGAAGTGTGTGCCATCAACTTTTCACACCGAAGCAAAAAAGGGTTGTGGACGTTTCACACACAAACACCACTACAAAGGCAAGTCACTGCCTGATACATTAACAATTTTCGTTGTGTATTCAAATTATTTCTTGGTAAAGAACTTTAAAATTTTCCTTTTGTTATTTTCGTTAAATAAATGTTACTTTGTATTGCAGATCAATCGGTTTTTGTTATTTTGTGCATATACTATTTCGCCACCATTATTTCATGTGAAACTTTCTCGTAGAGACCTTAGATATTATTTATAGAAGTAGCCAATACAGTAAAATGCTTAAAATATACATAATTTAGGGGCTAATCTGAGTCCTGTTATGCATATAAAGTTCATGCTAAAAAAAAATTGAGCCTCACTTCATGCTTAAAATATGCATAATTTATGGGTTAATCTGAGCATTGTCATGCTTAATACGGATTAATCTGAGTACTGTCATACAAAAAGAGGACGTGGGTATGACGGTAAACTACATCCGCGTCCTGGGTATGACGGTAAACTACATCCGCGTCCTGGGTATGACGATAAACTACATCCGCGTCCTAGGTATGACGATAAACTAGGTCCAACCAAAAGGCCGTCGATCCAATCAATCGGCTGGTCATGTCATGCCCCATCACATCTAACCCATCCCAAAACAACTACAACTTACAATTAACTTTCCCTCCCAAACCCTACACTAAATATACTAACACCTTACCCCTAAAATGTGATGGGAAACGATGATGTTGCCAGCTATACGTTTTTGAAACGATGATGTTGCCAGCTATACGTTTTTGAAACAATGATGTTGCCAGCTATACATTTTTGAAACAATGATGTTGTCAGGGATACATTTTTTTGAAACAATGATGTTGCCAGCTATACGTTTTTGAAACAATGATGTTGCCAACTATACGTTTTTGATATATCTAGTAAATACTGGATCTGGCATTAAATAACCCATAGTGGTTGATATGCCATAAAACCACAAACAAACAAACAAACAAACAAACAAAAAGAGGACGCTGGCAATGCCAGAATCTTCTTTTTGCACAAAACCTTTTTTTAACAGAGACTAAGTCTATTCTTAAATTCTATAGCTGTACTTAGCTGAGTTATCGAATGATTCGCTTTATAAGTGAAGAAAGAGTTGTGTCTTCCCCACGATTGTAAAGCAGTCGGTGTTCGAACACAGGTAAAAGTGAATATTTCAAATACAGATTTTCTAGGCAAGTATGTCTTCCCAGATAAAAGATTGGTGTAACATAATCTTTCTAAGTTACGCTTATAGAATCCACTTTCCGCTACGACTGAACTACGAAATTTACATTGAATAACATGTGACGTCTGCACAATTGCCGAAAACAAAACAACATAGAATTCAGAAATCGAAACGTGATTCCGCATTCTTCATCATCAGAGCAATTTCGGCTTTGAACCCAAACTGAGAATCATCGGAGAAACTGAATTCAACATTTTCAGGAATATATTTCAACACGTAAAAAGATTTTTTGTATAAAGGGTTTATTATTTTTATATAACGAATTACATGATTCACAAGAAAAAAAATATACTAGTGTGTATACATATAGCGGAAAAAAGTAAAAAAAAAATTATTAGGATAGTGATAGTGTGTGTATGTTTGTGTTTGAGTGAGTGCATTCGGGAGATGTACTAAGTCCTCCTTGAAGAAAAGACTGGACAAATATTCTACCTATTTCATCTTAGATCGATAAGAGGAAGAGACAACTTGTGTTCTTCCTTTTATAGTCCTGGGCAACGCCACCTAGCAGATGTTTTGGCAGACCAGGTGAGAGTAATCCCACAATGGTAGATGTAAATACCACGACCTCTTTCTTTCATAAGATAATGATTAAACAAATATTAAAACAAACTATTTTTCTTACGTGTCAAATAACCTCCTGAATTATACATAATACCCCACGCCCTTTGTAAACATTTTTGTAGGAACGAATATAATACTGATTACAAGACTCACCGACGAATAACACTCAGTGTCCACAAGCACACTGAAGCGTATAGCGGACCGTGGTGGTGAAGATGTGAAGAGATATCAGAAGGTTAAACTTTCCTGCTGGCCGGTCCAGCTACATGAGAATGTTGGACTTTAATTAAGTCCAAAGCAGACAAAGAAAACAAACAAGACCGATATACATGGGTAAAGAAATATATATTAATAACAAAACAAGTTAAACAAAGACATGGACTGTTACATAGAGTTTATATGAAGAAATTATGTGTGTGTGTTGTAAGTGTTTGTACGTACGTGTATTGTTCTTAGCGCGTTCCCGGAATTTGGGAAACGCTGTGTCTGTGAGAGGTCACATATTGGTGTAAGTGGAAAAAGAGAGATTTTACCTCGCCTCCGCGCGAAGTAGCGGCCCAAGGCCTAAGTCGAAAAAGAGAGATTTTGCCTCATCTCCACGCGAGGTGGCGGCTCAAGGCCTAAGTCGAGAAAGAGAGAGAGGGTCAGCCAGTATTTATAGCCAGGAGAGAGAGACGGATTGAAGGATTAAGGAACTGAGGAGGAGCTAACTCCGACAAGCGAAACCGAGGAAAATCATTACAGCTAGAATGAATAAAGCAGGAAAATAAATAAAGTCAAAATTTCGTCAATAACACTACATCCCTGTTACTATGACAATATTTCTAAGCCAAGCATATTAATACTTTATTGACCAATCATTAAAAGGTGATAATAAAAATTTCTATATCAAATATCAGAAAGAGATCTAATTTGAAGCAGAGTATAACATGTCTTTAGAGTTCGCCAAACTTCCGGGTTTGACAGTACACAGCTTGTCAAAATATTGAAAGATAATGACGTAGAAACACACCTGTTATATTTAACAAAACAAGATAAGGAAATTATTGAACGGTAGACTTTATCTTCATGATATTGAATTGTGCTTCCACAACTGTAAATCATGCAAGCACATTTGATTCCATGAACATAGGTGGTTAGATGGATACTGTTTGTATCGATTCCACACACCCCGCCTTGTGTGGGAGGATTTGGGTAAATACTGAGTATAACACGTCTCTCTAACATGAAATTTTTACATAAAAATATTTTAAGAATTTTCCACATAATATAAAATATTTTATCGAGAATATTTTCTGTCATTCTTTAAATATGATGTAATCGAATAACCTGTCATACCCATGAGTAAGTACACTATAGGTAGTAACTACCTAGAAGTATCGGTAAGTCAACGGACTACGGAGTCTACCCGAAATCTTTTCGGCTAGATGGTCGAACTCTCTGCCTCTGAGCAGAGAGGAACCCGGACGAGGCTCAACCGAAGGGCAGAGTCTCGTTCGGGGAGGTTGACCAATCCGATCCCGTTATGCGGGTTCTATGGGCATTTTTTGGCCGAGCAACAGCTTCAGAGAACACACGTTAAACCCGGCCTTGTGCCACATGCAACCCTCGTGGGTGGTGGCTAAATATTCTAGCTTAAATCTTTTTCAGCTAAAAGGTTGAACTCTCTGCCTTCGGGCAGAGAGGAACCCAAACGTGGCTATGCCGAAGGGCAGAGTCTCGTTCGGGGAGGTACACAGACCCGATCCCGTTTATGCTGGATCTTCGGGGATTTTTTGGCCGAGCCTACGGGCCCTGAGAACCCTACATTAAATTTGACCTTGTGACAGCGTGGGGCACTTGCAAGATACTCTAGATACTCTAGCTGGAATCTTTTGCAGCTGTGCTGGTCAAACTCTCTGTCTCCGAGCAGAGAGGATCCCCAGACGAGTCTCTGCCGAAGGGGAGAGTCTCGTCTCGGGAAATAGCTAACAGACCCCATTTTATACGGGTTCTACGGGAATTTTTTGCTGAGCCTACGGGCCCGGATGCTCTACATTAAACCCGGCCATATGCCACAACTGATCGTGTGGGGAGGTTAGCAACTAGCTAGAATATTTTCCAGCTGTGCTGGTCGAACTGCCTCTGAGCAGAGAGGATCCACAGACGAGGCTGTGTCGAAAGGCGGAGTCTCGTCCGGTGAGGTAGACAGACCCGAACCTATTTATGTGGGATAAGGGGGAATTTTTGGCCGAGCCTACGGGCTCGGATTTCCCCACATTAAATTCGGCCTTGTGCCACATGTGGCTGCGAGGGGCAGTTGTTAGATACCGTATAGCTGGAATCTTTTCCTGCTGTGCTGGTCAAACACTCTGCCTCCGGACAGAGAGGATCCACAGACGAGGCTATGTCGAAGGGCAGAGTCTCGTTTCGGGAAACAGCTACCCGACCCCGTTTTATACAGGATTTACGGGAGAATTTGACCGAGCCTACGGGTTCGGATTGCCCCACATTAAACTCTGCCTTGTGCCACATCCTAACCCCGTGCGGAGGCTGGTAAATATTGTCTAGCTGGAATCTTTTCCAGTTGTGCTGGTCGAACTCTCTGCCTTCGGGCAGAGAGGATCCACAGACGAGGCTATATCGAAGGGCAGAGTCTCGTCCGGTGAAGTAAACAGGCCCGAACCCATTTATGCGGGGTTACGGGGGATTTTTGGCCGAGCCTACGGGCTCGGATTACCCCACATTAAATTCGGCCTCGTGCCACATCCTACCCCGTGGGGAAGCTTGTAAATATTGTCTAGCTGGGATCTGTTGAGTACAACTCAGACTTACGCGAGAACTACCGACCTTCCAATAGTAGCACTCACTACTGGATTGACTTGCGACGACCTTGTGCATAACTGTTACCTTTATTCGTATTGTACTGGTTTTTTCAATAAACCTTTACTTATTTTATCCACCTTTTTTCAAATATATATTTATATTAGCACGAAATACAATCAATATTCAAAATTATAAGTTTGCATTCGCATCTTTATTCCAGAGAATATTCTTTTTCTCGTTGTAAAAATTTAAATATTTCAATCAATGCAAAAAATTTTTCCACTTCTTTTTAAATTTTGTCTTTTCGCAATCTTTCTTGATCCCTGTTCTGCCAACCACTGTGGCTGTCAATATTTTTTTGTGATATGACTGGGTGGTGGCTACGTCTCTTCATGCTGAGGGTAACGGGTTGACAGTTTTCTGGTCGCTACATCCCAACTAGTAGTTAGGAGCCCGAACACTTGGATAGCGACCAGAGAGGCTTCTCTGATCAACAGCCGCATAATATCGGAGTTCTTGCAGTGCCATGTCGTGCATGGAAAGGTGTCCCTGCAAGTACTTTCGGTGGGCAACCCTGAGGCCACACTATGATACAGTCTGTGCTAATTCCCAGTCAGTATATATTACCTTACACGACCGATAGCTACTATTATTCTAGGCCTTTTTCCTACTCGAAATAACACACCATGACGAAAAGCAATCACTTACACAATATCATTATTATTATTATTATTATTATTATTATTTTCTTTGATATCTGGCGTTTACACATTTCTTTCCGGGTCCCGCCCAGGGACCTAAGGTTAGAAATGGCATCATGACACTTTCCACTGAAAAAATAAAAATAAAAATAATTACATAGATAAAGCCCTTCGTAAAGTGTGGGCTGTATTTGTCAGAACAATTTTTTGTATCTCTTTGAGGCATGGACTTCCAGGGATCCCTTCAATTAGCCTACTGGAATATTTTCCAACCAGTCCAAGGGCTCCAACTACAACAGGGATTGTTGATGTTCCCATGTGCCACATTTTTGAGATTTCTATTTCAAGGTCTTTGTATTTTGACAGTTTATTATTATTATTATTATTATTTTATTTCCTTTGGTTTCTGGTGTATACACATTTCTTTCAGAGACCTAAGGTTAGAAACGGCATCATGATTTTTCCACTGAGCAGTTTTGAAAAAAAATCGCTCATATTTTACATAGATAAGCTCTCCGTAAGGTTTGGGTTGTACTTGTGAGTACAATTTTTTATATTTTCTTAAGACATGGGCTACCGGGGATTCCTTCAATGGGTCTATTAGAATATTTTCCAATTAATCCGAGGGCTCTAACTACAACTGGAATTGTTAATGTCCTCATGTGCCACATTTTTGAGATTTCGATTTAAAGGTCCTTGTATTTTGATAGTTTTTTTTTTAAGATCTTCAAAGATACATTGCTGTCTGCAGGGACTACCATGTCAATAAGGAGGCACATTTTGTCTTTGCGGTCTCTAATCACGATGTCAGGGCGATTGGATTTGATTGTTCGCTCTGTGTCTATTGTAAAGCCCAATAAAATGGTTACAGGTCTCATCTCCGTAACCGGATCTGGGTGGTGTTCATACCAATTTCTTGCAGTTTTCTTTCTGTGAGCGTTGCAGATTTTCTAGTGCAGATGTTGGCCCACTCTGTCGTGCCGTGTTTTATATTCAGTGGGAGGGAGACAATACCACGCAACCTGATACAAGATGGTCAATTGTTTCTGGATATTTAACACAGAATCTGCATTTTGGACTAACACAATATTTTGGTATGTGTGCTTGGTAATTTTTAGTTAGCAAGCATTGGTTCTGTGCAGCAAGAATAAAAGCTTCATTTTCAGCTTTTAACCCTGCACCACGTAGCCACTGATGGGTACAGGGTTTGTCTACATCAGCTTCTTCTTCTTCTGCTTCTTCTTCTTCTTCTTCTTCTTCTTCTTCTTCTTCTTCTTCTTCTTCTTCTTCTTCTTCTTCTTCTTGTCTTGTCTCTTCCTATTCTTTGTATCCCTTAGTAAATTTTATCTTTTTCGTTATCTCTCCTAATTCCTGTTCTTCCAACCATTTGCACAAGCTCGTTAGGTAATTTATGCGTTTCTTTTCTCTGTCTCCCAAGTTTCAATATGTGTTATTAATGTCAAATGTTCTAAGTCCTCTTTCCTCGTTAGGCGTCCCAGAAATCCCAGCTGTTTCTTTTTGACCCTAAGTATCTTTTTTGTTTCTATTTTCTCTAAAACTTTCTCATTTCTCACATGTTCCGTCCATGGTCTTCTAAGTATTCACATTTCTTTTGCCTCAAGTTTTTTCTTCATCTGTGATGTGATTGCTTAGTATTTACTGCCATGTAGGAGGAGCGATATTACACAACAGTTCATCACTTTGATCAAAGTGTTCCTGTTTCTTAATACTTTACTTAGCTTCTAAAAGTACATTCACTATCCAAATGCGCCTTCGGATTTCGGTGTCGCACTTTCCGTAAAAGGCGGTTTTCCTTCTTTTTTTTTGGAAATTCGAGACGGTGCTTATTTTATGTCGATATGTTGCTAGTTTTAAAATGATACACTTGTTACCAACAATCAGTTTCTGTCTAATTCAATCTTTTTCTATTCCACAAGATGTATCTGCTGCTAAGAGAAAGAAAAGATCAAAGATACAATCGATCCTGACCAGGTATCTCGTCTCCAGTCACTTTCTCATCGACGTGACGCGGCTTCCGCCCGTTTGTTCTACAAATATTTTCATGGTAACTGCTTGGACGAGCTTTTTTCTCTGGTGTCCCGAATACATGAAATTAAGCGTGCTACTAGATTGGCAACTAGGGCCCACCATTTCACGGTTGAACTAGCTAAATGCAACCGTCGTTTCTACTCTAACAGTTTTTCTCGTATTTCCCACCCGTGGAACTCCCTTCCGATTCTGTTGTTCATGATGACGGTAGTCTTTGAGTATAGAATCCAGAGATTGGCAGTGAATATGTCGAGGACAGTAGGGAAGCGTAGTTCAGGTTAGCAGTGGATATCCCGATAAAGTAGCAGAGCTTAGTTCTTTCTTCTGTTCTTTTGCCTGACAGGTTGGCACTGGTTATTCGGAGAGAGTAATCAAAATGGCCGCCTTTATACACGACGGATTGAATATTTCACGTCTCCTGGTTGGTTAACCTTCTTTTGGGGAACTATAAAGTGAGTCAAGTCATTTGGGTTTGCTCACTAGTATATAATGGTACACAAAAATTGTAACAATTTCTTGCTTCCCCAATAACTACAATCTTCAAAGATTTAAACGCAACGTCAATCGTCATCTTCTGTTGCTATCTCTCCTCGTTCCTGTTCTGCCAACCACTTACACAAGCTTATTAGGTTATGCGATACTTTTCTCTGTCCCGCTTGCATTCAATATGTAATGTAAATGTCAAATTTCCTCATTATGTGAGCATTTTACCATTGTCAAATCTTCGTATTTTGTCAATTTAGAGGTGAACAGACAATATTATACAAACATTGTGCATTTCCCATCAACGAGAAACTATATTGAAGCAAACTCATTTATTGTTTTTGTGGTAAGTCAATAACATTTCGGCGTCACTAGTTGAGATTTATTGTAAATAAAATACAATTTTGGCACAAGGCCTAAAAGAGGGAAAGGGTTGAGGCTGGTCGTCACTTACCTTCTACCTAGCTAATCCGATTCACGACCCATTCACTCGTTATAAATCGCACATCCATCATAAGAACTCATCCATCATCATTCAATCCTCCATATACCATAATACCGCAATACTCTCAGCGGACCTACAACCCCCGACCCCATGACATAAAAATTTAATCAGCATAAAAATCTATATATAAAAATCTGTAAATGATACGCGATAAGGAGAGAGGGGATGAGCATAAAAACAAACTAAAAATATCTAGTTTCTGGTTTTATAAAATTAAAAAATCTATGCAAAAAAATACGGTATCGAACACTATACATGTCATGAATTTAAAAAAAAAAAAAGAAAGAAAAGAAACATTACATTTCTATAATAAATTTTGTAAGAATTGAAACAAAACTGAGTAATGCAGTTCACAAACGCGAAGGTGTCGTATCCTGTCGGCATTCTCACATTTTTTTCAAAACAACCGAATGAAACAGTGATGATTATAAAACTGATCCAGGATATAAAAAAAAGCCTCAAAGCAATGAAAAATCGGTCATCATCTCTCAGTTGTGTTTCTGTTTTCGGTCAGAGGGCCTCTCTCTTTTTGGTAGGTTCCCTCTGTGTGTAGAGTATTTTGGTGTATGTAGGAGCGAATGGTGACTGATAGATTCTTATGGTGAATGAGTAAATTGTAACGTATGGATGGGTCATGAATCAGATTAGCTAGGTATAAGATAGTTAATGATGACCAGCCTCACCCCACTTCTCCTTTTGGCCTTATGCCACAATTATTGTATTCACGATAATAAATCTTGTGGCACACTCTGTTGTGGCTCTGCCTCAACTGAGTTGTCTTCATTTTACCTATCGGTAGGATACAGCAACCACTCTTGTTTTTTTCTATGGGATAGACAGGTCCTACTAACATATTTTTATTTTGAATGTTTTGTTTTTTGTCGTATTTTATTTTCGTTATTGGATTCATCCCTTCCCCTTCATTTCATGCTAAATATTTTTATAAGGAAAAGAGTAACAAAAAAGGCATTTGTATATATTGTAAAAAAATTTATATCATGACCGTTTAATATGACCCCACTTTGACTATGCGGTATTGTGGTCTATTTTGGATGAATGGAGATGAATGAATTCTTGTAGTGATTGAGTAAATTGTAATAAATGAATGGGTTACGAATCAGATTAGCTAGGTTTAGGATATTCAGTGACGATCAATCTCATCCCATTTCTCCTTCGGCCTTTGCCTCAACTGTATTTTTATGCAATAAATATTGATTCAGTTGTAGCTCACGGACAAAGACGAAGTTGGGGAAAATAAAAACTGTAAGGTTCCCAGTCCCGAGTAACAGTTTCCCCCATCATTGCACTAGAGTGGAGGGATCGGTAGTCATATTGATGCCAGCGCAACCGTTGGTTCTTGGCCCGAGTGTGCGCGTTCGGGTTCCCCACGTTAAACCCAATTTTGTGTCACATCACGTCTCAGTGTGGAGACCTGGGTAAATAACGTCTTCTGCGGCCCGGATGACTAGGATCAAAGTGTAGTATCTGTTCCCGGATCGCTCGCTTAATGATCGCCTTTTGGCTGAGATTCGATCACTGATACATGCCTGGCACAGGGATTCGTCCCTGCGCTGGTAGTATCGCGGCTACGTCTAGCTTTGACCAGCTCTGACCAGCTTGGACAAGCTAAGACCAGCTTGGACAAGCTAAGACCAGCGGTCCGAGTGGAAACACTCGGATCAAACCCCTCCCACGCCCCACGTTAAAAACCGACATTGTGTCACAACCTGACTCAGTGGGGGGTCAAGTAGATACCAAGTGTAGTATCTGTTCCAGCAGCTGACTTACGACTCCAGTCTTCAGCAGCAATTCCAGCCAGCGATCATCATTTTCAACTCGCCATCAGTCGCCACTCCAATCATCCTAACCAGCAGTAACGATATGCAATAAACTGTCCTTTTCAGGACAATGCCCTTCAGCGACTACCAAAACTGTTCTTCTCAGGACAATGCTCTTCTCACCCTCTATATGAATACAGAGATATCTTTTGTCTAGTGTATGTCACTGTAACCTTGTTTTTGTTGATCTATTTTCTTTAACAAAAATGAACTTGGCAATATATTTTTATTCAAATCTCTGTTTTGTTTATTGTTTTCCGACATTCAATATCTGTTTGCTGGCCAATATAACATCTGCAACAAGAGGCCACAAACCTTTACTTTGTAAGACAAAATTCTAAATACAAACATGTTTAATGCAATTTATGGTACGCAAAAAACTGTATTCTTTGAACAGTCAGATGTCAGTTTACCGGACAGAAACAATGCAGTTATTAATAAAATAAAAAAAAAGTAAAAAAAAAGAGTTTAAATTAATGCATGCAAGATTTCACAACTCTAGCATCAACCCTTCATAGTCAGTCTATTAATTTTTCAGCCCACCCGTGTGTGTGTGTATATATATATATATATATATATATATATATATATATATATATTCAGGTACGATGAGAACGAATAAAGTACATTTCCAACGTTCGTAACATTTAGTTTAAAAGAGGGCCCAATAGTAGACCAATTTTAAGATATTACACCGAAAACATAAAATTGCAGTTGTGTTTCAATGATACGCATTGAAAACGACTGCAATTGTGTAGCGATTTTTACATGTTTTCGATGTAATATCCTAAAATAAATAAATAATATATATGTGAGCGTGTGTGTGTGTGTGTGTGTATGTATGTGTGTATGTGTGTGTGCGTGTGTGTATTGATGTAATAGGAAAGAACAGATTAATGATCCGAAGTTCTTTATTTATGCTTTTATTTTTTTTAAAACATTGCTCGATACACAAGTAGGGCGTAAATTAATTATTCTTTTTAAAATATGATTGCATCGCGGCACAGAAATTACTGTTTCGAAACTTGACTCAAATCCTAAAGTTTAAATATCAATATTAAACTTAAAATTTAGAGTACAGTTTCATTCTCAAGCAAAATCATCGCTGGAGAATGAAACTGTACTCTAAATGTTAAGTTTAATCTTGATATTTAAATATTAAATTTTAAAGACTTGAGTCAAGTTTCGAAACAGTAATTTCTGTGTCGCGATGGAATCATATTTTTGGAAAATAATTATAATATATATATATATATATATATATATATATATATATATATATATATATATATATATATATATATATATATATAAGAGAGTGTATACTATTTTTATTTATGCACAATTTTTGTTAAGACTTCTCAATATAGGCCGGTTGTTATTAATTTTGTTCTTTATGAAAAAAAAAACAAGGATAGCAACTTAAACACGTCTGCCCGCTAAAAATAATGTTTATACGAGGCTAAGTCAAAAATTATCCGCATTTTCGCCATAAGAAAGCAAGAGTTCGAATACTTTTTTACTTTCCCTCGTAGTAATAAGAAGAGTATATTATGCACAAAAGCACTAGTTATATTTACGAATACGTCATGTCAGAATTCAGGGAGATTTAGGCATAAAATGGTTTCTTCATAGAAAGAAAGAAAAAGGGATATTCAGCATAAACACACCTTTCCAAGAAATAATTTTTTTAAAACATTTCTTTTCATATTTTCATTTTTTTTAATATATATTGTCGAATAAGTTCTTCAGATCAAGAATATAAAAATGAATTAAGAAAGGATTTAAGTTTGCTATATAAATTTATTGTAAAAATTTCCTTACGAAGTCTTTTTTAAAAATATTGTTTATCGTTTGGGCCAACGTTTTTGACGGGTTAAAATAAAAAGTTAGTACCGTATATTTCCGCGTATAAGACGACCTTTAAATTCCCAAAATTATCCTTAAAATTTGGAGGTCGTCTTATACTACAACTCTAAAAAATAAACATTAAATTCTGAGTGATATTTGTCTGTAGGCTAAACTTGGCCTCGGTGCGATAACCAATAACGCACATAAAATTATTCACATTATCAAATAACCTGATAATAAAAGTAATAAAACCATTTCTACCTTATATATTACTGTCATAACCTCATAATAAATAACCCTATTCGAAGAATAATTCCATATCTATGAAATCAACTTGTATCCATGCAAGCTCGGCTGAGAAAATTTAAACATCGAGTTATGATTGTGTTTACAGCAACCTTTATCTTTCGCTAAGCTTTTTATAATCATCATGGTAGTATTAATTACGACATTAATAATATTTAGAATAACATAATATTCCTTTCTGAAATTTATTATCATTTTAGTGTTAAATAATAGCACAATTTATTTCCTGGCTTAGACAGAAATTAGGAAGAGACTGAATAAAAAAAACTGTTGAAAGGGGAATGTATTATTATCGTACATTATCGTACCTTTATTAGCGGTATTTTGTGATTGTCGATAAAGTATAAGTAAACGGCCATTAGTACGCCAGGCTGTTTGTAATTGTTTAGATATAAGAAAACACGAGGAAGAAGAAGAAGAATCAGTATTCGCAAGAGATCACGTGGTGAAACGTAAAAAAAAGCAATGGTTTCCCTTTTAGGAGACGTGTGTAGGAAAAACAAGATATAGAATCGATTTTGTTATTTCGTTTATAAATAACAATATTTCCAATAAGATCATCTTTATATAATCAATAAGCAGTCGTCTTATACTACAGGAGTAGGATAAATTCATGAAAATTTGCTATATTTTTTTTACCTCGTCTTATCTAAAGGTCGCCGTATACGGGGAAATATACGGTATTTATATAATTAAAAACATATTCTTACTTACATTTTCCCTTTATTATTAATTTCTCTTATTTTTACTTAATTATTTTTGGCTTCCTTAGGGGAATCAGTTTACAATGAGTTTACATAGAAAATTAGCCACCCTTAGAAATTTAGAATTTTTTTTTCATCTATTTATATATTGATTTGATTGGTTTTTTTTCGGCTTATCAACCCTTTGTGGATAATTTAGACATATTGTAAGAATAATACTTTCTTTCCAAGTGAACATTACATTAACAGTTTTTTGAGAATAACGCTATTTATTTATTTTTGAGGCTGGAATTCGAAATCGGCTCTCCGAATTCACATCTCGAGCCGCTCTCCATTACACCAGCAGCATATCTTTTTATATATTCGTTATCCGGAGAACGTGATCGATAGGGATATGGAAACAAATTTTGTAAAAAGAAAAAAACATGATTAGCTCGTGGAGAGGTGTAGTTTCTATTAAAAAAAATCAGAAAAAAAGGAAGCATAAAATGACACCTTTTTTAATTCCTGGTAGTGGAGTGATTATGGAAGGGATATCGCTGAAATTTGTAAAATTATTGCATTATAGATGCAATATATGTTGTCATTCGTTTGTATATGAGCGGCCAATTATATTTTATGTGTAAAAAAAAGTTTTATAGTCATTTTTTAATATACTGTATTCATTGGGTTTTCACACAAGGGCCACATACAGTGTTAGATTACCATGTAGGGGAATTCATTCGTCACTAAAGATTATTTAAAATATGACAGCTTGTTTTCCAAGGACCGGTCTCCTTGCAGTACATACTCACTCCACTAAAAAAAAAACTTGAGCATACCTTAACAACCTGTAACAAAAGCAAATATAATTTCTGTAAACGCCCATCATACAAATGTCACATATTTCAAATATCGACCTTATTGGGGAGGCAAACATATTTTTATTGGTTTTGTGTTTGACTAAGATAAATATAGGAAATATATATAATACAATATACAGACAAATGTATAAATTTATTTATCAGTATATATAATTATGTGTATGTTTTTTTTTCTCTTTGTGTGAAACCCCAGTCCGGAAGAACTTAATCGGGGAAATATTTTTAAAAAAATCAATTCTCAGGATATGGAATGTCAGAACACTAAACCAATGTAACCAGTTAGAAAATATAAAGCAAGAAAAGAACAGGTAGGTAAAATGTTAATATTTTAGGCGTATACGAAACGAGGTGGGCAAACAATGGAGATTTCATTAGTGACAAACACAGGATTATATATGCTAGAGGAAATAAAAATGAGAAGGGAGTAGGACAGATCAAGACATGAAGAAATGAATTCTGGGATACTATCATCAACTATCTGAAAGAACTATTGTTGTTAAACTGAAAGGAAAATCTTTCAATATACCCATAATATCTGTACATGCACCAACAGCACAAAGGACAGAAAAAGAAATTGAAAAGTTTTACTATTTTTTTTTTTAAGCGTATCACCCCAAGCAAGGCTGGAGGCCGCTATCACGCATGGGGTTATAGAAGGGTTGGAGGAAGAGCAGATAGGAGTGGTAAAGGAGAGGATGTGGAGAAAGAGAAAGACAGTGGGTCGATCAAGGCAAGGGGGTTACAGAAGATTTGGAGCGAGAGAGGATAGAAATGAAAGATGAAAGGATGTGGAGAAGGGAAGTGGATAGATCAAGGCAACTGGAGATGTCGATTGACGCTACACTTAAACCGTTGGAGATTGTATTTGTCAGGGAAACAGTAATAGGGAAGGGAGTTCCATGGGCGAGATGTGCGAGACATGAAGCTATTGGAGTAAAAGAGACGTCTACATCTAACAGTTTCAACAGTACACTAAATAACGCCAAGATTCAATGTAAATCGCAAGAAATTGTAGTCGTCATGGGAGACCCGAATGCCAAAGTAGGCAAGGAGAGAGCTGGTGAAATAGATGGCAAATTCGGTCTGGAAACTCCTAATGAACGCGGAGAAAAATCGGTCTGATGGTGCACGGCGAATGAACAGGTAGTAGCCAACACATGGTTTCAAGAACGCCCAATACGTATATGGACATGGAGAAGCTCGGGAGGAGAAACAAAAAATCAAATCAGCTATCAATAAGAGATTCAGGAATGCAGTTTTACACTGCAAAACATCCCAAGTGCCGACTGCATGAATGAGCGCCTTCCATTGATATGTAAACTAAGAGTGAAGCTACGAAAATTGAAGAGAGACAAGCCAAATTGCAATACGACAGACTCCTGGGTGAATTGAATGTGAAGGAGAAATATATGAACAGTGTTAAAAGCGGATACAATGGACAAAATAAGAATGGAAACTAGAATTGGGACACATTAAGAAAAGCTTTAGTGACATCAGCAATCGTGATCACCCGAAAGAAAACTAGACAAAGGAAAAAAGGAATGGATGACAGATGAAATTCTCAATATGATGAAAAGGAGACAAAAACAAGCTCAAGGTACGGCACAGAATATAGGAGACAGGACAAATAAATTATGGGCCACTGCAGGCGAGCTAAGGAGGAATGACTTAACGAAAAAATGTAATTGTATTATTAATACAAAATAATCAAAGATAATAATTAATAAAACAGTGTAAATAAACAAATAAATATTATAACCGTCTAGGGTTGTCTTATACACGTACTTTTTATAAAGTGTATTTTAAAGAAAGACAAACAATTTATGAAAAATTGTTACATTTGTTTGTAAACATTTCATTTTTTTTAAAGAATTGTCTGTAAAAGAATTATCAAAATATTTCGATCAAAGTAGGTTGTTTCAAATTAATTTTAATTCAATTTTAAAAATATATATTATTTCTATTTATTATCTAATCAAAAGCGTGGTCTTGCTCCCACGTAAATTTGAAGTTAAGGCCCGCTAGATCCTTCTCAATTTTTGTATAAGACAATGGCCAGCATATAATTTTCAGAAGGTGATCAATTTTTCAAAGAAGAAGCAGAGGGTAATCAAATTTTCAAAAGAAGAAGGTAATATACCTTTTTGTCCAGAAGGCACGGCAATTGTTTAGGATGAAGCAACAAAATTTTTCGACAAACTCAGAAGACGAAGTGTAATGAAAATATCATCCTAAAGGCAGAATGATAAGGACCCAGAAGTCAAAGCAATTTTGGACAGCCATTGGGGAAGCATACGTAAAAAGGAACTGAAACCTGGGAATAGAAACGTGCTCTATAAAAGATAAACTTCCAAAGCTTCTCTTGTTCAGTGATGTTTTCATCTTTCGATTAGATGGACGGAAAGTGTATTGTGGTGGCACGGAGCAAGCGAAGGACCGGATATTAACCCTCAGAGGTTTAGACAGCAAATGACCAATACTGGTCTCTGCGCACCCGGCTCCACGCAGAATTTCCGGTGGAAAACTAAAAAGAAATAAAAAGAATGATAAACAATTTTCCACCAATTAAACAGCTCCGCGCCATACCCAACAGTTTGTTTCAGCAGACTGACTCTGATCCGAAGGGCACACATAAATAGAGCGATAAATTCACTCCTAAGACAGAAAGCTTTGAAGTACCGTCAGTGAATGTCGCTACGCCTTTCTCACCCGTGAAACCCGATGCCTTCAGCCTTCCTTCACCAACGGAGATATCAAAGGACTCCTACCAACCCATTGACCTCACCTTTCATCTCCTGTGACCAGCACGTCATGAACTTAAGTATTAACAAAAGACACTTATATTCTTTTAATAATCGGATTTCTCTTCTATGAATGAACATTTTGTAACGGACTTTGTGCGTGTAAATCAAGAAACATTGTACTATTCATTGATGTTGCATTTAAATACAAAGTGTTTTTGATATACCCTTCTCTTTCGTATGTTATTTTGTTTATGTTATGGTGACCTCAATTTGATCGCTTGTTGAACCTTTAGGCTGTCCCGAAGGACTGCTACTATTTATCTACCTTCTGATACAAGCAACAATTAACAACGAGAACTCTACACCCCATCACCATAGTATTTTCAAAGTGTATTTATTGCCTTATTCAAAGTTTATATTAACTTCTCAAAGTTTTTTTTTTCCATTATTCGAAGATTGTTTAGTAAATTATTTAAGATCATTTATATATTTTGTTACGTTATCCTGCCTCATTTTTATAAGGCGCACAAAACGAAATTTTTGTACAAGCTTATTTTATAAAATATTGTAATTTGTTATTTCGTTTTAATGTTTTGTAATAACAGTTCCATTTAAATTTCACATAGTAGTTTCGGGTCTTGTTTGTATGTGTAAAAAAATGAAAGAATGAATATCTGGACTTAGTTGTTATTTACAAATGTCAAGTTTCAAACTGTGGTTGCATCACTGATATCTTTCTCTTTTTTTTTAAATTTTTAAAACTTTTAAAAAACTTTTTCTTAAAAACCTAAGAAACCTTTTTTCAGAAAAGTATTTTTTCGGAAGCACATGTACAGACATTAGGAACAATAATTATTTAACTTAAATGAAGAATAGACGATTCGTTTATTAACTTATTTACATTTTTAGTCTTTAATTTAAAATGTATATATCGTTTGTTTTATTTAAAAGGAATCTTTTTTTAGTTTGTTTTCATATGCAGAGGACCTAGGTCCAGATAACATCAGGGATCGATTTTACAGTGTACGGATATTATGAACAGGACAACCCTTGCAAAATAATAAAAATAATCAATATCTTTCTATTCTGACAAGTGTCGCTCATTAACAAAAGGCAAACAAATGTTAATCTAGAAAAATTATGAAAAGGAAAATCCCTATTTTTAAAAAGTTACCCTAATCCGTATTTTAAAGAAAATGTTTATTCTGTAAAATATCGTTTTCCAAATTTCTCGGTGCGTCAAAGTCCTTGAGAAAGATAAAAGATTTCTGCGGATCCCTAACAATTTAATCCTTAAAAATAGATATGAAAAAGAATAAATTTATTTTTAATACATAGGATTCACAAAAATATTAAGACAAACCTAATAAATGCAGCTGTTGTTTTGAGGTTCAAATCTTTTCAAAGTCATGTATAATCAAGGTAAGTTGTAGCCTCATATCATTCTCTGCATTTAGCCCATTTCTATACTGTTGCGGAAATACCGGCTGTGTTTAGGTAGAAAAAACGTGTCTCCTGGTATATTTTTCCCACAACAATTATTGCGGACTCGAATGTGAGTCCGGGTAATAAATGATTAAAGTAACAAAAAAAACTATATATAAACAAACGACAGTGTATGTATTAACAAAACAAAGGTATACATAGACAATAAAAGATTGTTGCAGGTGATAGAAACAATGAATATGAAAGAAGAAAACATTTAAACTAGAGTAAGTGTTTGCGTCTATGAAGTTTGTGTAGGAGAAGTCCAAGGGAAAAGTAATTGAAAGTGAAATGAACGTGCGTGTCCTGGTGGGGAGGCACATTTGTACCTTGTGCAAACTACATCTTATTGCCTAAGAGAAAAATAGAAAAGAAAATGACTGAGAATGTCATTGCAAAATTTTAGGCTTAAGGAACATCCCCTAGCGACTGTTTTTTAGTAAGTTAAGTGGGGTAACCACAATACACATATTTTGGTGATACTTATGGAATATCGTACATTAATACATTAAATATGATACAAATGCATTTGTGAATCATTTTCTCACAGAAAAGTATAATAATTTTAACAATTTATTTATCTTATTTTTAGTATGTCGGGGTTTGTGTTGGAATTTTTTGTGTTTAAAAATAATCTTCTTTTTGACACAATCCTCAATATGGTATGAAACAAATAATAGAAAGGCTTATAGATCCCCTGGACTTCACTCACGGAGCCCAAGGCTTCCATGGAGCCCACTGTGGGAAACCTTGTTTTATTTTATTTATAACTGTTTCTTTCTTTATTATTATTTTTTTCATTTTCAACTTGGACAGTTTTGTGCATCATAGGTTCGTGATGCATTTGAGAATTTCGAGCAACACTTTAGAAAATTATTCTGTTCTCCTTTCTCCACCCTATCTCTCTGTTTTTCCTGTCTGTCTTTCTCTCTCTCTCTCTCTCTCTCTCTCTCTCTCTCTCTCTCTCTCTCTCTCTCTTGTCCATCTCACTCTGTTCTTCTCTCTATTTAGCTCCTTTATTTACTTGTCTCTTCGTTTCCCCTTCATTACCCCTTTCCGTATTCTTCTTTGAAACTTCTAAAGATGAAGAAATTGTATTTCCATGCAGCAAGCAAGTCATTTTTATTTTATTTTATTTTGTTCATAACTATTTCTTTCTTTGTAATTTTTTTCAGTTTCAACTGGGGCAGTTCCGAGCATCATAGGTTTATGACTGATGTAACCTGTTGTCTCATATAATTCTCTGCATTTAACATATTTCTATACTTAGTTTTAGTAGAGACATACAATGAAACATCCTGGGGTATGCAACCATGACAGGAAACAGAGGGGAACACCAAAACGACTCTGGACGGATGACAGGGATTGAACAGGGAGAACGAAAGTGGGCTAGGGAGAAGATAAAATGGAGAGTATTGGTACAATTGTCCATAGAACCCGACCCTCAGTTGTGGTTTTGAGGCGCAAAGCTTTTCAAAGTCGGGCATAATCGATGTAACTTGTAGCCTCATATCATTCTCTGCATTTAGCTTATTTCTAATGATAATATCTTTTCACAAAGATAAATTGTCGGAAATCTTATAAGAAATTTCAGAACTTGAGCAACACTTTGTGTGTATATTTCGTGTAGGTTAATCCAAAACTTTGATAAAAAAAAGTAACAAGGATGGATGTTCATTAGAACAGTTCCGGGACTTTCCCATTCCTTGGAGGGACCCCTCCCAGATTGGCCCTCTAGGGGTATAGCCACGCTTGGCCAATTGCGGGTTGGTAAGGCTATTTAATTTAACCCATCGTTGACGGTTTTGAATTCAGAGTTGTTCGAGACCGGTTGCCACCCAAAGCAGTCTTACTATTTACCGTGAGAAAACACTTTCATTAAATAAATTTAACTCATGTTTATTAGCTGCTCCCTCTCTCTTAAAGTGGAAGTACGCACGCATGTTGGTGATACCAACGGAATATCCTACACGAAATATTATACAAACCGAAACGCCTTTGTTAATTATTTTCTCACAGAAAGGTATAAAAATTTTAATTTTAGGAATTTAGTTATCTCCGGATTATTTATGAGGATTTGCGTTAAAAAAATTTATTTTCAGTTTAAAAATAGTGTTCTTTCTTGTTTTTTGACACGATTCTTAATATGGCTTCAAACAAAAATAAAAAAGGCTTGCGAAGCCCCTGGACCTCATTCACGGAGCTCGAGAGTTCTGCGGAGAATCACTTTAGGAGACTCTGTTGTAGGTACCGCTAAACGCATATTAAATAATTGAAATGCCTTATTTGAGACTAAATTTCGATTTCATTTAAAAAGTAATGCCCTAAGCTAAAGCTAATCCGAAGTAAAAGAAAAATTAATTTCCGTATATAAATAAACATTTTAGGTATTTTTAAATTTTAAAGCATTGCTACTTTTTCGTCATCGAACAGTCATTGTATCCGTAAAATATAAACAAAAATTTTTTTAATTCTCTTTCAAATCCAATATTTGTCCTAGAGATGTGTTTCGAAGTCTATTAATAAATTTAAATGTTAATTCATCTTTGGATCTTCTAAAAGTAATGCTTAACTTTTACTTAAAATAGAGTAAGAGTAACATTTTATTTACGCACGGTAGCCTGTAAGTTCAAAGGACAAAATAGAAATATCGTAATTCTACCCCTATCCAAAAAAGCGCGAGAAAAAGTAAAAATAAAATTTTTAAAAATACGGAAGACCAGCAGTGCAATAATCAAGAATTTGCTATTTAAATATAAATTTCTTTAACCTTATATAACCAATAGTTTAAGGATATAAATTTTAATTCTATTCGCTTTTCTTAAAACATATAAATATGAAGACGTTAAAGCGATATCTATACAAAAATATAGTGTAACGTAAATGTAATTTGCTTTTTATTAAATTAACTCGAGGAAAGGAAACACAGTTATTCTGAGAGTAATTTTTACAAAAATTACACAGTATAGTTTTTTTTTTTTTAAATACAAATGCAATAGTTTGGTGGCGAGGAGAATAAATTACGCAAGAAAAATAAGTTAGGCTTGTTTTTAAAATAATAAATCTTAGAATAACAATTTACGTTTAATAAAATTACTGAAGTAAGTATGGGTTACGAGAATCAAATGCAGGAAAACAGAGTCAGTCACACAAAAAACAAAGATAAAAAACGCCTGTCCGGATGGATCGGAAAAAAATGCTTTCAAGACACAAGGACTAACGAACGAGATACGAAATTAGATCAATAATAAATACTCTGCACTCAACTGAATAGTAATCAACAAGACTCAAACGAGATGCCAGAATTGTCCTTTTTGCATATCCATACCAAAAATAATCTAACAGTTGCTAAAAAAAGAAATAAAATAAATTTCTCTTAAAAACGGTTCACACTTGAAAATTAAACGATATTTTTAAAAATCTTCAAACATGTCTTTAATAAAAACTCTTGACGAACAGCAACGAGGTGAATTTCAAAATCACACTGAAAAATTACAAGTCTCTTTTTTTAAATAATAAGTTAATTTTTTTGTCCAATCTGAAAGAAAATAAGGTGTTTTTACTTTTTATGCAAGCAAGCACCAATTCTCAAAAAATATTTTTGAGTTTTTTTATTGAATCACTTTTTTTTGGTAAGATGCTGGCCGAATTTTCCGTATGTTCAGTTCACACTTAAAATATTGCATTATTTTTTTTTTACTGAAATATCTTCAAGGATAACAGTAAAAAGTAAAAACATTGGACGACACCCCCACCAAATAAACAAAAATATGAAACGGGGGTTTAATAAAAAAAATTCTGTTCAGTAAAAATAATAATTCCTTAATGAACAAGTACTGAAAATTTCGTTTGAATCGGATTATTTTCTGATCTTTGATATTTTAAAACACGAGCAAGCGATTTTTTGTTTTCTCTTCAGAAAAAGAAAAGCATTTCGAGCACCTAACGTAAAAGACAAAACTCCACATGTTCAAGGGGAATCACTCTGTTCACTTCCGTCGCTGCACGTGTAGAAGGGAGATCACTCTGTTAACATCCGTTGTTTGAAGTGTTATGCACTTTGTCATTCATCTGTTGTGACTTCTCTCCGATATCATCAGAAAGTCGCGGCCGCCGTAGTGTTTCGCCTGACGCTCTCCTCCTACAAGTTTATCGTAGGAGAAAACCGTCCTTCTCTTACCGTCATCGTCGAAGTTCTCGCAGCTCCAAAGAAATAGCTACAAAATGCACAACCATTCTGTAGAAAAGATTCCTGTAACCTACCGAATTTTTTCTGCTGTTCTTTATGGAATTTCTTCGTTTTTAATCATTGTTGTAAACAAGATGATTCTGACCAACTATAAGTAAGTAAAAACCAGAATTTAATTTTAAAAAAAAATGTATTCTCTTTGAGTGGAAAAGATTCTTAAAAAACTGTGGGAGAAAAGAAACAGAATTCGTATTTTAAATTTATGAGCAAATCTTTAAGTTTTAAAATTATGCAAACAAAATAATTATATAAACCGAATAAATTTCTGTGAAGTTCTGTATCATTTTATTTTATTTTTATTTTGGTAAAAGAAAAGAATTTAAGTTGATAATAATCCGAAATATTTGAAGTTTTATCGCATAAATAAATTACTTGTCAATTCGTTACCATAACACTTGAGAAGGAAAATTTTGATCCATTCCCTGAAAAAAATCAAAAATCAAATAAGAAGACTAAAAAAACATAAAAAAAGAAAAATCAACGGTCAACACTAATTATTTGTGTAAAACAAATTTTAATAATTAACAAAAAAAAAAGAGTTAAAATAAAGACAGATAAAAAAATAATAATTTAAAAAGGTTCCTCTGGCTGGTAAACAAGTGTAAACCCAGCTTCTTTTTGTTTAAATTTTTCTTTATTTTTGTATTTTTCTCTTTTAACGAAATATTTTTTCTATGATAACTACGAAGTGGAATTTTCTTATATATAGTACACAGAGACAGGTTTTTTTTTATTGTCACAGATCATAAACTTGTAATTCGTTGGCCATACTTCTAAAAAGAAAGTAAAAAAAAATACATACGTCCAAGTAAAAAACTTTTTTTTTTTTTTTTAAGATAATAATAATAATAATCTTGTGAAATTCTTAAGTTCTTAATCTTAACCCTTTTTGGTCGATTGTTTTTCTGATTCCAACCCTTAAGTTCACGCATATAAATTCCGGATTTAAAAAGTTTTCTTGAGTTAAAAAGAAAGATCGTGACCTTTTGTTGATGGAAGTGGTGGTGAGAAAAGGTCTTCTTGTGTCATTTGTATATGTCACCTCAAAGCCAGATTATGCAAATTTTTCTGTTGGGACTGTGAATAATCTATTTTAAAGTTCGAAACGTTTCTGGCATACCAAATACGGAATTACTTATCCTATATTCCTTTTTCTCACCTCGTATTCAAAGTATACATTTTGGGGCACTTGAAAAATTAAATCTGACTCATTTTGTATGGCCAATTTTGTAAATTAAAAAAGAAAAAAGTAAATCAAACGGTCCTAATTATTATTTTTAATATGAAAAGTTAGGTATAATCCATTTCAGCGTTTCAAACATACCAAATACTGATTTGCCTCCCTTATATTGGACGTAATGATTTTTTTTTTTACTCATATTCTGAAATCTTTTTAGTTTTTAGATGAAAGAAAAACCAAAAGTATTGCATCGGAAATTAAATGTGAATTAGCGAACGAAATGCTATGTAATAATGTAATTATATTTTTCAACTATTTTTTAATTCAGTATTTCTGACCAAAAACTTTCAGGATCTGAAACATAAAGATCGTATCAACCTCTGGATTCTGAATAAAACGAAAAATAACATCCAACTATTTTTATTTCGAATTGGTCTCTTATTTGAGGTGACATTTCTTAAAGATCCGTAAAAAAAAATTGGGTTTCTGGACGATGTAGTAAAGGCTATATAATTTGAAAATAAATCTGATTTGGAAAAGAAGCTACTTTTTAACAAATTCTGAAACTTATTAATCACAAATCATCCTTTGTGAATTTTAATTAAAATTTTCATTTACGGAAAAAGATAGTTGAAATATGTTCCATTTCGGACGCTAATTTTCGTTTTTTTTATGAATGATCTTTTTTTTTTTATGCATGATCTTTTTTTTTTCTTTTTTTTTTTTAATAAAGGAGGAATAACAATCAATATGAGTCTCGTTCAAAATGTTTAGTGTTGTTGTGGTATGTAAGAAAAATAAATCAGTATTATTCAGTATTTGGTACGTAAAAATTGTTTGAAACGCTGATACCCAGAAAGTTTTTTTGCTTGAGAAATAAATCGAAAATTAGTCTTTTTAAATCCATTGTAAATATGTACTAATGTGGAAAAAGAATGAAAATTTTCAATAACAGACGCATTTGAAATGCACCTTTTGAGTCGGATAATCTTTGAAAGGGGGTGATGACATATGTTGAAAAATGGGTGCATTGTGAAAAAAAAAAATTGAGAACGACTGTGATAACTTATTTTTAGCTATTTTAGCAGTCGTTGTTTAGAAACACCACAACCAAGTAAAAGTGAAATGCAAGTGTCTTCTCTTCTTATATGCCTTGTTCTTTCAGGACATTGTTGATCATGGATCTCCACAACTTCCTATTCTTTGTAGCTCTAAGTAATGTTTGTCCTACTTACTATCTCCCCAGTCTCTGTTCTGCCATCGATTTATACAAGCGCATTGGGTAGGTGACTTGCTGCTTCTCCCCTCTACCCCTATTGCCTTCAATGTGTCCTGTGGGTGTCAAATTCTCCAAACCCTCTTTCCTCATTGTATGTTCCAGAACTTTCAAAGTGTCCTTTTAATTTACATAAAACTTCCTCGTGGCTCAGATGCTCTGTCAAAAATATTCTCGTCAACCTCCTGTAACCACATATGTTGTTAAACTCTCTTCATTCGTGAGGAGGAGATTGTCCAACCAAGTTATTTTTATTTTAACATTACAACAATCTTTAAATGAATAGCAGGGAATGATTTTGATTGAGAGATCTTCAATTTTAGCGTCCTAAATGAAATACCTTTTTGCTTCAACGAGTCTCATATTCTGACCAGGCATTTTTCCATAAAAAAAATGAAACGAATTAATTTAAATTTACAATAGAAAAAAATTGTATAAATAATATTTTAAATTTTTATAGAGGTTTTGTTTGTTGTTTTTTTTTTCAAATCTAATAATACCAAAAATGTTGATTGAAACTTGAATAAATACATACACCACAGTAATTTGTTTTAATTCATAATTATTAAATAAATAAACTGAAGCATACTTCAATAAATATAAAAAAGTAAAAAGTTCGGTTAGAATTGGCATTCAATAAACAAAAAATTTAAAAAAGTATTTAAAATCTGTCTTAAATTTAAATTTGTCTTATTCTGATGAAGATTACACTCCAACAATCAATGAAAAACTTGTGAAAAAGTAAAATACCCCCTCTCCGGACCCTCCTGGTCTATCAAGTTGTTATGAACTATGAAACAAGGGCATATGGTAAAAAGACGTTGGTTTCAATTCGCTATCAAACAAAGACAGAAGGATCAATTTAAAAAAAAAAAAAGTAACCGAAGCAGATTTTTGCAATGATGGATTGCTTTCTTTCACATACCATTGTTGAATCACATCTCTAATGTTTTAACCTTTTTGCTATCCTCTTTTTTTTTTTCTTCTTTTTTTCTCTGTGCGTGTTTTGCTGGGTGGTGGAGATGAACGAATACTGTTATTTTTAAGATTTATTATACTTTCTCGGCTGAATCAAGAGCACACGACTGACCTCTTTTGTTATGTCATGCATGTAAAAAGAAAAGGGAGTTAGGACTGTTTATTTGCTGGTTCGGATAGCTTTTAAGAATTGTTGACATTTTTACCAAAGAAGCCACGATTCTTTCCCCACTGCCTTTTAAAACCAGTATTTGACCCAAGGTTATGGGGTACTTAGTAAGGATCGAGAGGGCGAAAACTAAAATGTCCTCATTCCAGTGGAACATGGGGTTTCTTACAGCTTGGCAACACTAGTGTTGTTGTTGTGGTAGGTAAACCACAAGTAGGATTTTACGGGGTGATGTTGCAGTTCGTTTAGAATCCAATACGTACCACCAAAATTAGATCCCTCCACTTTGACATTCCAATCTAAAATAAATTCTATTTGAAATAAACTAGTTTGGTTTGCTTAATGGAAATAGTAAAATTTAATACTTATATATTTCAATTAATTAAAGCTATAAAAAAATTTTTAAAAATCTTCAAGAATGCGATTTCATTTTTAAAAATTCATTTTAGGTATCGAAAACTTATTTTATACCAAATTAGTGGAGGTAAAAACCAAAATGAATGCAAAAATTCGTTAAACTTTAATGAATGAATTAGGACTTTATTAGATTCAATATAACTGCAAATATTTTGGGGAGTCGGTTTGTGCGTATTCTTTCATATTTAATTTAATTTTTTTTTTTTTTTAATTTTTACACCACAGTTATAAACAAAATCCCTGCGGATGTTATTTCAGTATGTTTGTGTATATATAAAGTGTGAAGATATTTAAAATTCATCCCAAACCTTAATGAAAATAAAATTCATTAATTTCTTTTTCTGAGAGTTGGTGTTTGACTAAATTTAATAAGGCATACTTTCAGATTTGAAAAAATAATACACCGAATATTAAAAACAACTTAATTTTTTACTCGTAATTTTTCAGTGCGATTTTGAAATTCATCCCGTTGCTGTTCGTAGTTCTTCGATATCTTGAAGAATCAAAAAATGTTGCCGTTTTTTAAATGTGAACTTCTTTAAAAATATCTTTTTTTGCAACTGTGAGATAAACTTTTGTACGGAAATTCAAAACGGAAACAATTCCGAATTATTTCCTTTGACTGACTACTCTTCCCTGTCGGAAAAATAATATTAGGTATGTAATAATCCAATAACTCTAAAATTTAGAATAATGTAAAAAATATCATTGTGCATAAATACATTTGATTATATCAAATAGGCAAGAAAATAAAAAAATTAAATACAGTGTAACCCGGATATAAGAGAGATTTTCTCTGGTCCCAAATTAGAGCCTGTGTTAATGTATATAAAATAGACCAAACCCGGATATAAGAGAAACCCTGATATAATAGACTTATCCGGTCCCGACAACTCTCTTATATCCGGGTTACACTGTAAAAGTAATGAATTAAGCCCGAAATTAAAAATATAATTTCCCTAACATTTTTTAATAAAGTATAAAAAATAAAATTGCTCATTCTAAGTTTCAAATGATAAAAACACAGAAAATAAAAAATATTCTTGAACTATTAGATATATAAAGTTAAAGATAATTTATTTAAAAAAAATACCAATTTCTTGATTATTGCACTACTTGTGTTCCATATGTCTTTAATTTTTCGCGCTTTTTTTAAGAATCAGGGATTACAGTAGAAAACTACTGACGTTAACCTATGTCAGTGACGACAGCTCACAGGCTGCCGTGTGTAAATAAACGTTATTTTAATTATTTTAAGCAAAAAGTAAGGGCTGCGTTTAAAATCAACTTAATTCTTGGATTAGGACTGTTGTTATTAAAACGTTTCAGCCGCTGTGTCCTCCGGCCTTCAGCAGGTATCCGGGTAACCTATTGGAAATTCCCCCGTAGATTAAATAAAGGGTTCAGTTCGGAATTCCCTGTAGGTTACCCGGATCGATATATACGTGATGAAGGTTGGAGTGCACAACGGCCGAAATGTTGTGATAACAACAAAGATAAGGATAATAGTCTGAATATAAATGGTGTAAATGATAACTCCTTATCTCAGAAATTCAGACAGAAACAATATTTTTTATTTACATACGAAAATTATTTTTTCCTATGGATTTGCATTTGCTTTAGGCTATCTATTATCTTTAAATTAAATAAAATGCATTTTCAGTTTTTTTTTGTTTTTTTTTAGGAATTCGGTGGCGATACCTAGAATTCATTTATCCTTCTCCTAGACAAAACTTACTATTTAACCTGTAGCAAGGGGGTGGAAATGGATTTTTTTCCATACGGGTATTTGTGAGAAAGAGAATGTAACGACATCAGCCTGAAACTTTCCGCGCCTATAACCACTAGGCTACACACACACACACACACACACACACACACACACACACACACACACACACACACACACACAGCCTAGTAAGTATCTCTACATGACACGCTTTTTTCTTAAAAAAACCCCCAAAAAACGAAAAAAAAACCAGTAAGCTTCACCCTTTACAAGGCCCGGGGCCACACTATGATTGCGTTAGGAGTTAATTTGTGCCGATAGGAGTCGAGGATAACTGTTAAATCCTACCCTTGAACAGGTTAAGAATATTGTAGTGACCAGGGAAACATCCTCTTGGGAGTCGGTTTGCTAGACATTTAGTCTAAATGTCTAAAAAGGATTAAAAAAAGAAAAGAAAATGATTACCTCCTCACGGGATGCCCATAAGCTTAGTAAATATGGGGAAAACTTGATTGTAGTCAAAATGATTTAGACTACATTGTAGTCTAAATCATCTTTACTACAAAGATTGTAGTCACTACAATCAAGTTCCCCATGTTCACTCAGCTTATGGGCACCCCGTGAGGGGTGAAGATGAAAAGAAAACACGTGCGTTTATATTTCCTGCTAGAAGGTCCAGCTACAATAGAATGTTGGACTTGGATCAAGTCCAAATGAAAATAAAGAAGACAAACAAACAACACCGAGATATATATATATATATATATATATATATATATAACAAATATATGTATTAAACAAAACATTTACAAAGCACATAGACTGTTAACATTGTGTTTGTGTGTAAATGTTCGTAAGAGTTCGTATTGTAGTGAATGTTCGTACGTACGTGCATGTTGGTAATGTTCTTTAACGCCTGAGCGCAAGGTCAAGACGATAATTCTCTAGGACTACATTTTGCAGCAAGAATAGAGAAGAAAGAAGAAATATTTATTTCTGTCATATCACAGAAAATGTGGCACAAGGCCGAAAATGGGGAATGGGGAAAGAGGTCGGTCTTCTGTCTTAACTTCTAAACTTAGCTAGCCACAACCGCTGACCCAATCATACTAACAATATTCCTTGCACCAAAACAACACATTCTTTCTCAACACATCCACCATAATACCTCAATGTCTCCATGGAAATACTAACTAATCCCCATATGTACAATTTATCGCCTGTGGGGGGAGGGGAATAAGACAACAATTTAAATTTTAAAAAGTAACACCAATGAGTATATACAGAATGCAACAAATAACTATATACAAGAAACTAAACAAAATCATGTTAGTAATAAAAAAAAACACAATTACTAAATGTGGCAGAAACATCAGTTAACTAGACGAAATTAATGCGGGACTATAATAAATTAAAGACATTCATTCATCCCAAGCAGTCACACAGACATGCACTCATTCAGACACAACAACAAAAACGAAAAAAACACACCCGAAACGAAAGACGTCCCGCACCCACCAGAGAACTGACGTCACTGACCACCTAAAAGTGGGAGGGGATGGGGAATTAAGCTTAAAGAAAAATAGGGACAGAAATAAAAGGGGCCAATAAGCATACATACCCTAGCTAAGTTTTTAAAGAAAAAAGGAAACTAAAGACTCAAAAAACTAAACCTAGGCTAACCTAATTTTGTGGTGGTGGGTTGCCCGTGTTCAACCCAGCTAAAGCAAAATTCAGATGCCTAAGCGGCATCAAAGTGCCACTCCAGGTCAGCCCCTTTCACACGACACAAACGCGCAAGATTCACCCACCTTTTGGCGAATTCTGATGAAGAGAGTCACTTCCTTTCCGTCCTAATCTTAAGCTGTTGCTTAAAGTATAAGATCAGTTGGGAAGAGGTAAACTTCTCGCCTCAATAGAATCCCTTCTGACGTGTCATCCAAATCACGACTCTCATAACACCCAGCAAGCATAAGAACACATAGTGTTCAGCCTTCGTTAACGGCGGAGCCACATTGCTACAAACAGAAGCAGCCTCAAGGACAAAGAACTTTCCAGACAGCATGCAAACCATGAGGCCTTCAACATACCTGCACAACGGCACTACCACCCTGCAGCGAAAAAAGGCGTGACCAATGGTCTTGACCTCCCCACTACAGCGGCGGCAGTTTGGATATTTCTCCAAGCCCGCTGTGCAAAGTCTTTTGGCGACCCAGAGGGCCCCACGCATCACCAGCCAGGTGAGTGATGCCTTATTGCTATTGAGACATTTCAACCCGGGCGCCCAAGGCCATATCGAGTGAGCCTCCTGCTTCGTAAGACTGGGCTTGTCAATCAATTCATCACGAACGCCCCCCCCCCGTACTAATACCCGATATAATGCCTTACGAGACAACACCTGGGCGTTGGAGAGGCCATCCAATGCCCGTAAGAGAAGCTTCAGGGCACAACGACATTCACGGTAGAAGGAGCACTCGCCTTTGGGTAAACGGTGAGCCTCCACCTCAGACGAGTGCACACTTCTCAGGAATGGGAAGTTTTTACTTCCAGAAGGCGCCCACCTCATCCGGTTCGCGACACATTTAATCCAGGAACCCGATGCGAAGCATATAGAGAAGAGAGAATGAGCGAACTCCTGTCTGTTATTTATAGCTAATGTAATCACGTGACAGGCTCACAGCGCCTTGGCGGGAAACTTTACTTAGTCACGCGCTGGAAAAATATATTGTGCGTGGGTGGATTGCAACGCCCACTTGTGTGTTTATTGACCAATTAGAAGCTGATATTTCCTGAAAATATTTACTAAGCTGAAAAGGCTCTTGTGATCCGATTCTCCCAAAAGTGCACAAAATGGACTATATGAAAATATAGCGATTATAAAATTGTAGCATAAGCTGCGATTTATAAATTGTCTATTACAAAGTAGTGTTGATTTATTATCCACTGAATGCTTGTTGTTTAATTTGAATTTGTGTGTGTATGTTGTATGTATGTATGTATGTATGTATGTGATGATGATGATCATTACAAGGTAATCATTCTTTTTTTTTTTTTTTACTCGGTCAAACGATAACTTCTTAGCCATTTACTCCACGCTGAGGCGCCCAAATCGTTGTAAATATTATGAATCCACATAAGGCACCTCTGTCATTAGCAATCTACTTCACGATGTACAATTGGATGGAATTTTTTTTTGTCGAGTAGTTGTAAATTCCAGTTTAAAGTACTTTCTTCGATAGCAAACAGGTTGTAAGTAAATGAAAGAGAGCTGGGCTGCCATGTAATGCTGTCAAACACACGCACATCTCTCTCTTTCTTTATTCACATTTTTTTTTTTTTTTGTAAAACAAATGTCAATGTCTCTGCTTCAGAAATAGGCCAGAGACATTCAATGTATCTCACGAAATCTTTTATGAAATCATTAAATGGAAAAACTTGATTATTTAATATTCATGAAGAAGGAAAGAAAATCCAAAAAGATATGAAAGTTCTTTGGGTATGTTGTGGTGGTGGGGGAATCTTTTTTGATATCCGGAAATCAAATCGGGATCAGCTCTACTCGGTCCGTTTTTTCTCCTTGAAAGCAAATCTATTTATTTTTAAGAATCCGAAAAACGATAGCTTTTTGTCAAAGAAAATAATTTTCTGGTTTGGCTTTGACTCTTAACAAAACAGGTTTCCGTTTCATATTTATTAGTTTCGCTTGACACTTTTCGGCTACCGGCTTACGCTTACTTGAATGTTACGCACGAATGTACACACAAAAAATGTTGAATTGGTTCGAAGCCTCAAAGACTTTTTCTTTTCTGGCGCACAAATGATTTTTTCTTCATTCTTAGGGCTTTAACGTAAACATTTTCTGAAATTCTCTTTTTTTAAGCTATCCATTCGTTTATTTATTTTTAAGTGGTTTTTTTTTTTTTTTTCAAATGTATTTTTTCTTTCACTGGTCAGGTAGTTTAGGTTTTAAAAATTATTTACTGAATACAGGCGAGTTTAAAAATAAAACCTAATATATCGTTAATTATTTTTACGTTTTTTAAAATCAACGTCTCAAAATTTCGGCTACGTGGGCTAAGTAACACTCTAACTCGGTAATGAAATCCTAAGTAGTAAGTGTATGACTTTCAAATACTCCTCAGAATAAAAAAGTAACCTAAAAACTCGCCTATTATTCGGAATGTAACGTGTTCATCTCTTTGCATTTCTCTCGCGCTCTCAAAACGTTTTGAAGTTATTTTGCAAATTACTTTTTGTTTCGTCATGTTAAGATATTCTTCGACCTTTGTATTAAGATTTTTTATGTGTGTAAATTCATTTATTAATTTTGTAATAAAGCAAGTCAAATTTACACTTTGAACATTTTGAAATATTAATTAATGTCTTTTCCATATACAGTGTAACCCGGATATAAGAGATTTTCTCTGGTCAAAAATTAGAGCCATACTTACCTAAACAAAATAGACCAAACCCGGATATAAGAGACTTCTCCGGTCCCGACAACTATATCTGGGTTACACTGTACTCATAAATTCAGTCATCCGGGTTTGTTTGTTTGTTTTTTTATAAATATAAATGTTCTAATTCCAAACAATAATAAAAAAATTACAAAAAAGGTGTATGTCTGTTAAATAAAAAAAATCATTTGTATTTACATTTTACAAGCATATATACATGACTTCAAGAGATTCGAAACGGACTAAAAATAGTCTTTAGTTGAAGTCTTTGGGTAGTTGGTACACAGAAAAAAAAACGAAAAAAAAACTTCGGTTTAGAAAACTTTTGTCTATATTTCCGAGATTGTAATTACTTACTACATTATTTACATTGTTCAGACTGTTGTCCACATTTTTATTGTCAATCACCTGAACAGGGCCGGAGCGTCGTGAACATGGCATTAAAGATGAAGACAACAGTCAGAGCAATGCAAATAGGTTTAGAAAACTAGTTGGTTCAGTCAAAACTGTGGTTGAAAGAATACTTTTATTGTTAACAAAAATTCGTCTGACCATCTTTGCTGTTGGAGATGATTCGTTTGAAGTCGCCGACTGGCCGGCTATGTTGTTGTTATTGTTGGAGATGATTCGTTTGAAGTCTCTGGCACATGTTTCTTTCAGCTTTATAGCTACGTCTTCTCTTGTGTTTGAACCCCCCACCCCCCAAAAGTAGGCTAGAGAGAAAAAAAATGTCAGTTTACTCTGGTCAAATATTTCACGTGTTTATGTTAATTTTTAACCAATAGACACTCTGATTTAAACGGTGTGTGTTGCATTGTGAAATCTTTTTGATATGTTTGTAATATTGTTTGTTATTAGATAAAAATAATTTGGTCATGTTTCAATATATGTATGTGGGTATGTAATTTTATTGGAAATAGGGTTTATTTCCTATAGGGCAACACCTGGATGTTTTTTTTTGTGAAAAACCTGATTTTCATATATCTTGTATATAATGCAACACCAGCTTCTAAGCAATATTAGTAGGCCTTCTGTGTGCCTTCATCATGTTGGTGATCATAGCTCTCCACAATTTCCTGTCTTTTGTAGCTCTTAATAATTTTTGTCTTTTGGCCATCTCTCCTAAACCCTGCTCTGCCATCCATTCACTCAAGTTTGCCAGGTAGGTTATGCATTGCATTCCTCTTACATTCAATCTATCCTGTCAGTATCAACATTTCTAAGCCCTCTTTCCTCATTATGTACCACAAAAATTTTAATTTTCTTTTCCTGATGTTAAATATAAGTGTCTTTTTGTTGCCAGTGCCTCTAGAACTTCATCATTGCTCACATGTCCAGTCCATGGTATTCATCCTTCTGTAGAACCACATTTCTGTTGCTTTAAGTCTGTGCAGAGATTGTTCAGCATTCACTGCTATATAGGTGGACTGATACTACGTAACAGTTCAGTACTCTTTTCTCTTTTTCTGTTTCTTAATACTTTGCTTGGTTTTTAGAAGGCATCTTTGCTATCTCAATGTGCCTTCAGCCTTTCCATGTCACACTTTCTGTTTATATACTTCCCAGTTATCTAAATTGTTGCACCTGTTCAATTTTTTTCCTTATAACATATAAACATTAACATATACAAAATGGAATTTTATAAATTATGCTATATATTATTAAAAAAATAACTACATTTTAATGAATCTATGGTTCACTCAATACAAAGCATCCATATGGGAGTTTGTTCCATAAAGTAGCAGTTCTAAAAAAAGAAAAACTGTCTGAATGGAACTTCTTGCAGTTAGAATACGGAGATGATGTCGTGATTTGATTCTGTGACCATAGGTCTAAACTGGAGCTCATCTAATAAAATGGTGATAAAGTTGCAAATTTGCATCTGGGGGTGGTGGAGGCTGTAGAGTGGAAAATAAGTCGCCTAAAAGACTGCTTAAATGATTTTGAACCCTATAAAGGCTGGAGAATGAGGATGGAGCAGTTCCAACCCAGATATGATTGTAATATTCCATTTTTGGTTTAATCTGACTCCTGTAAAGAGAAAGCGTCGCAAAGAATGTTAGGTACTTCCTGGAGCAGTAGAATGAGCCTTGGGTTCATAATGCTCTCAAGAAGACATATAACTGTTCATGTTGATAATCATTAGTTTAGAGACTATATCAATTAAATAACCTAAAATAGTTTTAATTTTTAAAACCATCCACTCATGTCCTGAAATTAAGTGACCTCCTTCTATACAGTGAGGCACCCACATATGAACAGTTTGCTAAATATACATGCTGAATAATGAACATCTTTTCTGAAGGAAATTTAATTTACCTGATGAGCTGAAATTTGAACAGTGACCTGAAAGACTGCATGTGTATAAGTGGCTGTGAGCATCCTCAAGTCCACCCCAGTCTCCATATTGCATTCGTTTTGTATCATAAGCTATGAACTTCACTTGCAAATTTTCATGTTTTCTATTGAAAAATAAGTTTTAATTTTTTTTTCTAAAAACATAACATTTGATCAACAGAAGTAAGTGAGGAAATTCAATTCATTATAGAAATTAAGAAGGAAATAATTTCTAAACATGAAATTAAATTTAGTGGGGAGTATGAAATAACACATATCAACAATTTGCACCATACTTTTTTCTTTTTTTTAAATTGGAATCTCCCCATGCAAGGCAGCAAACCCACTTAGACACAAGGAGTTACAGGGTGTGTAAAAAATTAGGAACAGAAACATTAATAATGAGCTGGAATAGGAAAGAGTAATCAGGAGGACAGTAGATAGCAATTGACATTGCATTTAAATTTCTACAGATTAAAGCTGGCTGGAAAATATGGAGCAAGTAGGGATTTCCACAGGTGAGAAAAGAAACTGTTAGCATAGAATTTACAATTACATGTAGCTAGTTCAACTGTAAATTTATGAGATGTTGACACCAGTACTAGTACTGTGCTTAAATTTTTTAAAAAGTCTAGGTGGCATAGAGAAGAGCTCATTACCATGAAAGTATTTATAGAAAAGCCACAGAGAGGCAACCTTACATAAGATAAATTAAAAAGTGTTCATGGGGTTAATAGAATAATCAAATTGAGTAAATGATGCAGCAGTTTTATTAAAGAGATAGAAGATTTACTGTGGAAATGTGGATTAAAGAAAAAGAAATTGCAGGTGAGGTGATAATATAAGTAAATTGATCATTTATACAAAGATCACTGTCTGATAGCCATATAACTAATGCTCTCAGTAGAAAATTTTAAAAAAAGCAAAAAGTAAAAGCATAAAATCAGAAAGATGGTTTGAACTGTAAAAAAATTTAAAAATATTTCCTAAACAAAGAACTTTCACTGAAGACGAAAACTTTTTAAAATTTAATTTTTCTATGGTCTAGGGCCATCTTTGTGATTTCCAAGGATTAATCGGACATAATTTGTCCAATGTTTTCTGAGCACTTTTCTTCTTTAATAATGGCTTCAGAAGACATTGGGCAAATTCCAATGATGTTGAAATTCTCCCTGGAAATCAGAAAGATGGTCTGAACCCTATAAAAATTATGGAAAAAAAAAAAAAAAGTAAGATTTTTTTTTTTTTTTTAATTAATTTAATTTTTCTATGTGATTTCCAGACTGCAAATGAACATAAATTGTCCAATGATTGCTGAGCACTCTAAACTTCTCATAGGACATTGTGCAATTGATGTTCAAATTTTCCTCAGAAATCAGAAAGAGGGTCTAAACTGTACAAAATTTTTTTAAAAAATTCTTAAAGAATTTTCATCAGGAACTTAAGTGATACTTCAGCTGGGTTTTCTTATCTCAAACTGGTGCTTTATCAGAGATTCTGAGGAAGAAATGGCTTATATAGTATTTTTGAGTGTTATTGTAGATCCTGAAGCAGCTCTTGGGCTTGTTTTTTTGTAAAGATAATGGAAGCGGGTGGCTTTATTTCACAACAGCTTTGTTTCCATTTTATTTATTTATTTTTTTTTGTTATATGACATTTGCTTGGAGCTTGATGACTGTATTTATAGCTTTCATTCACTCACAAAACAAGCAATTTGGTTAAGGAATGTGGCACTAGAGAAGATTTTGTTCATATCTAGATCCCCTGCTGTATATAAGATAGTGCTAAAAAGCTGTTGGCTTGACCAATATGCCCACCCTAAAAAAGTTCTGATGTTTGGTTAGATTTTCTGAAAGTTAATCATACCAAGAATGTTTCAGAACTCCTTTGTAGCATGTTTTGTTTAAGTAATTAAAATTAGGCAGCATTTGACAGAAATGGTTGTCAAAAGGATTATTAATTTTTTCTGATTTTTTTTTTGTTTTTCATCTTGAGATTTTAACATCACAATCCCTTTAATATTAACCTTTCAGTACTCATGTGATAACTTCATTCACCAGGCAAAAGTGTGTCCAACTATTACACATAACTCTGATCACTAAATAATAGTGGGTTTGAACTTTATACTTGTGTTGCCATATCCTGCTATGGCAACACAAAACCACTGACACAGAAATCAACATTGATACTGTGTTTAAGACACTTTGAAAAAGAATGTCAGAGAAGGGGAAGTAATACTAATATATAATGCAGAGTGTTAAAAGTTGAATAAGAAGCAAAAATAACAGATTAAAGGGATAAAATAAAATATTACCTTTTTAATTCAATGTTCTAAAAGAATTCTTTCAAAGTGAAACAAGATAGTGGTTTGACAAACTAAGATATTTTAAATTACAATATTTAAATGATCCCTGTCAGTTTGTCATTCATTGAAGTAGCTTTCTGAATGCTGGAACTTGTTGTTTTCAAAGAATACATTTTTATAGATTTTTTTTCCCCCCCTTATTATGACCTTCCTTGTAAATTTTTATTGATGCATAGGGATATGTAACGGGTGCGATGGTTAAATTGTCGCCATTTTATATTTTTAATTTCGCATATGCACATTGTTTGTTTTTGATTTTGCCAACTGCACCGTATGGTAGGTTCAGTTGGGCACTGTCTGTGAGAAAAAGAGCACCATGACGCAATTCACTCCACCAGAAATTTGGAAACGGCATGCCCTACTGTTTGGCATTTGTGCCAGAAGCTCTAATACAAACATTTCAGAGTGTTTAGGTGTTAATCTGAGGACTGTGCAGAGGATTCGGAGAGAGTTGGATGGGTCTAATGGTTATTCTGAAGGTATGGCAGCTCAGAAAACTCACTCGGATCATTCTGATAAGAACAGAAAACCAGAATTTGTTGACTTAACATGGTGGCCTACATCAAGTGCCTACAGGAGGTAGTGCTACCCTTGGTCAAGAGGGTGACTGCTGGAAGACCCTATGTCTGACAACAGGATTCTGCACCATGCTACACAAGCAGGAGAATGCAGTCATAGCTGTCAGACAATATCTGTGACCACATCACCCCTTACATCTACCCACCTAATTCCCCAGACTTCACCCCCTGATTATTATGTGCAGGGCACAGTTGAGTGAGAGACCAACAAAACTCCTTGTAACACCAAAGAAGAACTGAAGGCAAGGATTATGGCAGCCTTCACTAACTTCAACAAAGAGACTGTCCAGAAGAGTTGATGGAGATACCAAAGTCATCTGGCAGCTGTGGTTGAAGCCAATGGTGATTTTATTGAATAAATTTACTTTTTAGTATTTCAAGATACTTTTGTGTAATTTTGGTAAATATAACTGTTAAAATGAGTTGCAGTGTTATTTTCATTTGTGCATAATTTAGATGACTGTAAATATTTATTTTATGTAACAGCCTAAAGTTGGAGTATACTCTTTGTATCCAATCAATAATGTTGATAGTGTGTGTGTGTGTCTTTCCATACATGCACACAGTTATAGCATGTTTTATTAAAATAACGTCTGTTGGTTTAATATTTTTATTTTTTTAATACCCTTTTCTAGTTTACTTAAGCTGTTGTACATATAGATCCAAATTTATGAAGAAGCTAGTAACATGTTAGTCAATTTCAGTTAAACATGTTTTCGTGTGTGTTTATTTTTATATATATATATATATATATATATATATATAAACACACACACAAATTTTGTTAAAGACAACTGACAAGTCATCGTGATTAAGCATTTTATTTAATTTTCTTGTGTTTGTAAAAGTGTTTTTTTTCTGGACGAAAGTGTGAAAATATATATATTAGGTCATCCTATAAGTTCTGCCCGAATTTTAACTTTTTATTAAAATGAACAAAATTTAAAGAGTATTTTATAATGTCTAATGGAGCTGAACATTATTTTTATGTTTAGATGCATTTAAACTGATCAAATTTTATTTCAGAGAACAATAAAATTAAATTTTGTTTGATTAAAACCCTGCTAACATGGAAGTACCCAAGAATCATTTGAAGCACATAATGCTTTATGAGTTCAAGAAAAGAAACTCAGCAGCCGAAGCAGCTAGAAACATTCACTCAGTTTATGGAGAGGAATGTGTGAATGAAAGAACTTGCAGAAGATGGTTTGCAAAATTCAGAGGTGGAGATTTCACCCTTGAAGATGAAGATCAAACCGGACGTCCAGTTGAGTTTGATGAAAAGCTTCTTGAAGCAGCCCTTGAAGAAAATCTTGCTTTATCAGTTGAGGAATTGGCAGTGGTTCTCAGTTCAAACCATACAACTGTTCATCGTCATCTTCAACAACTTGGAAAAGTTTCTAAACTTGGAAAATGGGTGCCTCATGAATTGTCTGAAAACAACCTCAAATCCCGAGTTCTGCTCTTCTCTCCATTCTTGCCAACTTGTTTCACCTTTTTTGGATAGACTTGTGACTGGCGACGAAAAATGGATCTTTTATTGAAATGTTAAGCGTCGTAGACAGTGGCTTGGTAAAGGGGAAGGACCCCAGCCACAGCAGAGAAGGGAACTTCATGGGCAAAAGGTTCTTCTTTCAATCTGGTGGGATTGCCAAGGAATAATCCACTTTGAATTCTTACCACCTAATGCAACAATTAATGCTCAAATATACTGTCAGCAATTAGAGTGTTTGAACCAAGCTTTGAGGAAAAAAGACCTGCTCTAGTGAATCGAAAATGGGTGATGTTTCATCAGGACAATGCACGACCACACACAGCAAGAATCATATCACAAAAGATCGAAGAACTTGGTTGGGAGAAAATTCCTCATCCACCTTATTCTCCCGACCTTGCTCCTTCAGACTACCATTTGTTTCCTAGCTTACAGAATCCTTTGGAAGAAACAGCTTTTGTAACACAGGAAGTGGTTAAAACTGACATTTGTAAGTTCTTCGAATCAAAGCCAAAAGAATTTTACAGTAATGGAATTAGTAAGCTTGTTAATAGATAGAAGGAAGTCATAGATAATCAGGGAAAATACATTGTTGATTGAATCTGTAATTAAATGTAACAGTTGGTCACTTGTTTTCTTTATTCAAAATTCGGACAGAACTTATGGGATGATATATATAAGAACACACATTCAGTTAAAAATAGAAAATAAAAATCATCCTCGATAATATGCTAAAAGATAGCTGAAAGTGCTCAGATATGAAGAACTTTTGGACAGTTTCACACACCTTGTCAGTCATCTCTAACGAAACTTGTATAAAAGAGGGATTATTGCCTAAACACACACACACACACACAGACACACACTGTGTGATTTTCTTTGGTCACAGCCTTAGCTTAGTGCTATTGATTAATAGAATGGGATAATTAAATGTGTAACTACTGTATATTTCCACGTATAAGGCAACCTTTAGATAAGACAAGGTAAAAAAAAAAAACAGCAAATTTTCATGAATTTATCCTGTAGCTGTAGTATAAGATGACTGCTTATTGATTATATAAAGATAATGTTATTGGAAATGTTATTACTTACTGTATCCTTAGAAATTGAAAATAACAAAACCGTTTCTATCATGTTTTTCGTACATCTGTCCCCTAAAAAGGAAATCATTGTTTTGTTTGTTTCATCACATGATCTCTTGTGAATACTGATTCTTCTTCTTCCTCTATATCTAAATAGTTACAAGCAGCCTGGTGTACTAATGCCCATTTACTTCATCAACAATCACAAAATACTGCTAATAACAGTACGATAATAGTACATTTCATTAGTGTCAATGCAATCAAAACTTGATGTTTACATCTTCTCAGCTGAGCTTGCATGGATACAAGTTGATTTCATTGATATAGAATTATTCTTCAACTAGGCAATTTATTATGAAGTTATGCCAGTAATATATAAGGTAGAAATTGTTTTATTACTCTTATTATCAGTTTATTTGATAATATGAATCTTTTCATGTACATTATTGGTTATTGTTCTGAGGTTAGCCTACTGACAAACATCACTCAGAATTTAATGTTTCTTTTTTAGAATTGTAGTATAAGACAACCTCCAATTTTTAATGGTGATTTTGGGGATTTAAAGGCTGTATTATATACAGAAATATACACTAGTTTAACCATGACAATTTACATATCTGCAAGCTGAAACTAATTGACGGCATAGTAGCCTAGTTTAAAACTAATGATTTAATTATTTATTATTGCTTGAAATTTACTTGAAAGGGGTATTGTACCATCTAGGTATAATTTAGAAGTTGATATTTTATATAACTTTTTTTTTTTTACCAGAAAATGTTTTATGTACCTTCCAGAAAATATATACCTTTTTATATATTTTATATACCTGAATAATAAATGTTGTATAAGATCCATAGCTTATCAATGCAATATCTCAACTATTGAAAATCCTAATGATGTTAGGCTATGTAGGATGTACAAAGAACAAATTTAAATTAAGATGGAACCAACACCAAAGTTCCTTCAATAATACTAAATACCGCAGATAGACATCCTTATCCTAATATTTCTGGCATTTAAAAGAAACTAAAACAACAATAAAATGGAAATTAATAAAAAAAAACAAGAACCTGTAGATCTTTTTATGGCCCATGTCCTTTGTGCATACATGGAAAGTTAAATATTATTAAGTTTCTGAAAAATAAAAATTTATTAAATCAAAGAAATGAAATAGTGAGTTTTTGTAGACATTGCCAAATTTTTTCCTTAATTAATAACTAATTTTTTAAAAACATTGAACTAACATATTTATATTTGATCATAAATAAAATTGTTTATAAATACTTAATTAGATTCTAATATATTAATTTTAACATTACAATATATGTACTCAATTAGTAAATATAATATCTTAAGTCGGTACAAATATAAATATTAAAAATGTGACTAAATAATATTTGAATGCCCCTTTTGAAAAAATCATAATTGAAATTTATAAAAATAAGAGTTAAATAAAAAATGCCAAATATATTGTTATTGAAACCCAGACAATGTGTTGGAATGTAGACACTACCACAAATTTCTACTTGAATAAAGGAAGTTTGTATCAATAGACAGATACCCCAGCCCCAACCTTGACTTGACCGATTTGATAGCCACAATACATTAGATACATGAGTTTTCTAAATAAGTTAAATCTTAACACCACTAAAATAAAAAAGATGGAATTTTCCTTAACCCCAACATCTCAAAATATCAAATTTGTCTCGACTTATAAATTAAGTGAATCAATTTCAAAAAGTTATTCTTAACATCGCCCATGGAATGGAACTTTGTATTTTAAGTTTAATTTGTGTGATTGAATTTAAATTGCGGTTTCAGTTTTGAAACATGGGAATTTCAATGTTGCAATAATTTACAGATACAAGGTGTCCCCCCCCAAAATTGAAATCATTTAAAATGTGAATATCTGAGCAAGCATCTACATGTCCAGGCAAACAATATAAAATAGGCTTTATGTTGAACAATAAAAGATTTGTTTATCAAAATTGAAACAAGATATTCAAAGGGATATAGATTTTATAACCGATTTCACAAAGTTTCAATATGCACATCACCTGTGACATGGTATATCTCCAGTCCTGATGTAGCATGTCTTGCATAACATTTTTGTGCACCTCAGTGATTCTCTGCTTAAATTCCTCTAGGCTTGTAGGAAGTGGGGTGGGGTATAAACCTGTCCTTTCACATAGCTCCATAGAAGAAAAAAAAAAATCACAAGGTGTCAAGTGGACGTTTTGGCTATTTCAACAGTACATTGTCATTATCACTGGCACACCCAATCCAATCTTCCTGGCAGATTCTCATTGAGATAAGTCTGCACGGCCAGCTTAGTTAATTTTTTACTCATTTTGTTAAAATTTGAGATCATTTGAGTGAGAATTATTAAACTACAATAAACTATATTACTAAACTACAAAATGATGTAAATTTTTGGGGTACACTCTGTGTGTGTGTGTGTGTGTGTGTGTGTGTGTGTGTGTAAAAACCAAATGGATAAATATAAGCAAATATATAAGGGAGCATTCGTGTGTGTGTGTATATATATATATATATATATATATATATATATATATATATATATATATATATGTCATCCACAGACAGACTGTGTGGCTAGACGTCCGGTTGCCTCTAGCTAGGGTCGAAACCCGACTGAATTTGCGGCAGTCGGAACTTCTCCCACTAAGCCGTCGGCGCACGGCAGGGATGAAGGTGAATTTTAGCGTGTTTATTTTTAGATTTAGATAAACACACAGTGACTGACTATATATATATATATATATATATATATATATATATATATATATTATAAATTAATAGATTTAAAATATGGTTTTACCGCTACACAGTGATAACCATGTTTCAGAAATGGAAGCTAAAGCCCCTGAATTTAATTTTGTTATTAAACCAAAGACATTAGTTCCATTTCCTCATCAAGCGAATTTTGGAGTAACTTACTTTTTTAAATTTACGGTTGTTAACGGCACTGGAAAGATTCAAAATTGAGGGTTTCCAAGGTTACCGATAAATCCATTCATCTAGACAAGGGGTGGTAGAGGGTTCAATTTTTAATTTTCGTTGTATCAGTTAATAGTTAGATTTGAAAACGGGGTTATGTTTAGGGATGGGTAGGGATGTATCTTTTAACAAATTCTGACATCCGCTAAATTCATGTCATCTGGGTTTTTTTCTAACGGCAAAAATTCTTATGGTATTTTTTCTATTTGTATATTTAAAGATTTTGAGGGAAAGTTTAGGCTAGAATATGTTTTATCCACCTTTCTAAAAAATTATTTTTAATATACTATACTTCTTATTAAAACCAAGTACATGTATTAGAATTACTTACAGTATTTAAAATTATTTATTCTTATCGAGTATAAGTAAATATTATTTTATTTTATTTTATGTAAACTTTATGACCATGACGGCAAAGGTGGTTAAATTATTTCACTAATTCAGTAAACTTTTATTTATAAATTTAGTAATATAAATTTCCCCATGTATGTACAAAGGACATTTAATGTTCAATATTATATTCTAACTTATTAATTTCATTTGACTTTAGGTGTTCACTTGGATTCTTTTCAGTGTTTGAATTGCTTTGAGAGATGTGTTATGGTTAGAGTACGTTTTATTTAATTACAATTTTAAAAGATGTTTAGGTTAGAATCTGTTTTATTTAATTTCAATTTTAAAACATTTTAAAAAATTCTACTTTCAAATTTAACTTTTAAATTTAATCGGCTATATTTCTTTATAAACCAAGTAAATGTAATAGAATTCCTTACATTATTTAAAATTATTTATTCCCATCAAATATGAGTATGCATAATTATCAGGTAATTTTTTTTTTTTTTTTTTTTTTTTTAAATTTATTTAAAGATTATTTAAAGAAAATTTTTGGCAATGACGACATAAAATAGCTATTTCATTTCTCTGATTCAGTAAATTTTTATTTTTTATAAACTTAGTAATATATAGTTTCTCATGTATGCATAAAGGACATGGGTCATTTAATGACCTACATATTCTAGCTCTTCTTATTAACTTCCATTTTACTGTAGGTGTTTTATTGGATTCTTTTAGGTGCCAGAAGTACTTCGAGAGAGATGTTTGACTTTTATATTTATTTATCCTAAACGAACATTGATGTTGGTTGAACCTCTTTTTGAACTCATGGCTAGTGCAACCTATATAAATTTTTATGTTTTCAGGGTTTTCAATAGAAGATATATTACATTGGTATACTACTGATTCCATGCAACATTTATTTTGTAGAGGACAGTTTTGAGGGTTTCTACAATTACATAATTTTTGTTTACCCTCATTAGTTGTTGTTTGTATTTTTTCCTTGTCTACAATTTTTTGGTTCTGGTATAAATGTTTATTTAAGATATTAGTATTATGTTTCTTAATAATCTTTTCTAGGTTATCAGTACAGCTATAACTTAATTTTAGTGTATTTCTATTGAAAATAGTACTCTCTCAAAGTACTTCTGGCACCTAAAAGAATCCAATAAAACACCTACAGTAAAATGGAAGTTAATAAGAAGAGCTAGAATATGTAGGTCATTAAATGACCCATGTCCTTTATGCATACATGAGAAACTATATATTACTAAGTTTATAAAAAATAAAAATTTACTGAATCAGAGAAATGAAATAGCTATTTTATGTCGTCATTGCCAAAAATTTTCTTTAAATAATCTTTAAATAAATTAAAAAAAAAAAAAAAAAAAAAATTACCTGATAATTATGCATACTCATTTGATGGGAATAAATAATTTTAAATAATGTAAGGAATTCTATTACATTTACTTGGTTTATAAAGAAATATAGCCGATTAAATTTAAAAGTTAAATTTGAAAGTAGAATTTTTTAAAATGTTTTAAAATTGAAATTAAATAAAACAGATTCTAACCTAAACATCTTTTAAAATTGAAATTAAATAAAACAGATTCTAACCTAAACATCTTTTAAAATTGTAATTAAATAAAACAGATTCTAACCTAAACATCTTTTAAAATTGTAATTAAATAAAACGTACTCTAACCATAACACATCTCTCAAAGCAATTCAAACACTGAAAAGAATCCAAGTGAACACCTAAAGTCAAATGAAATTAATAAGTTAGAATATAATATTGAACATTAAATGTCCTTTGTACATACATGGGGAAATTTATATTACTAAATTTATAAATAAAAGTTTACTGAATTAGTGAAATAATTTAACCACCTTTGCCGTCATGGTCATAAAGTTTACATAAAATAAAATAAAATAATATTTACTTATACTCGATAAGAATAAATAATTTTAAATACTGTAAGTAATTCTAATACATGTACTTGGTTTTAATAAGAAGTATAGTATATTAAAAATAATTTTTTAGAAAGGTGGATAAAACATATTCTAGCCTAAACATTCCCTCAAAATCTTTAAATATACAAATAGAAAAAATACCATAAGAATTTTTGCCGTTAGAAAAAAACCCAGATGACATGAATTTAGCGGATGTCAGAATTTGTTAAAAGATACATCCCTACCCATCCCTAAACATAACCCCGTTTTCAAATCTAACTATTAACTGATACAACGAAAATTAAAAATTGAACCCTCTACCACCCCTTGTCTAGATGAATGGATTTATCGGTAACCTTGGAAACCCTCAATTTTGAATCTTTCCAGTGCCGTTAACAACCGTAAATTTAAAAAAGTAAGTTACTCCAAAATTCGCTTGATGAGGAAATGGAACTAATGTCTTTGGTTTAATAACAAAATTAAATTCAGGGGCTTTAGCTTCCATTTCTGAAACATGGTTATCACTGTGTAGCGGTAAAACCCTATTTTAAATCTATTAATTTATAATATTAATGCTCTGTAAATTTAAATTTACATTGAGCACTATTGTGTAAAAATTAAAATATCTATAAGAACACCGGATTTTATATCTTACTGTTCTTTCCTTTTTATTTATTTATCCATATATATATATATATATATATATATATATATATATATATATATATATATATATATATATATATATATATATATATATATATATATATACACTTTCTGCATTCATCAGGTGCAATCTTTTGGGTTAACACTGCTTTTTTTAATATTTCTGGTTATCATGTGATACTTTGTTGTTGGAGTGGATTATTATTGTTGTTAAAATATTTAAATGAATTGTACTTTAATTTTGGATTTGAATTTAGGCCCAGATTAACATTTAAGATTAAAAATAAGTTTGTAAATAAGAATTTATAATTCTTAATTTGAAGAGACACTGTTGTTATCAGAAAGACCAAATAAAAAAAAAAGATATAAATAAATAATAGGCCGGTTAATGAAATTTGAGAAATAAAAAGACAACAAAGTGATAACAATATTGGCAATAACATTGATGATATTATATATTAGCCTTTTAACTAAACTGAAGCACGGAGAGAAAGATTTTATAGTTAGAATTTTCAGACAAGCCTGTGTCCTTTTTCAGCAAGGTGAGGAATAAACAAATATATCAATTAAAATATATTTTCAAAGTAAAATCGCACATTAACAGATTAAACAGGGATTTGGATTTACTCAGAGAATATAGTTTCTACAGGGAGCCCTCTAAACAACATTATTTCTTCTTTGTCCTTTTTCAACAAGATGTGGAATGAACATAGACATGTCAGAAAATTCTGACTTTAAAATTTCTCTCTTCATGCTTTAATTTAGTCAAAAGGCTAATATATAATAAATATCAGCAATCTTATTGCCAATATTGTTATCGTTTTGTTGTCTTTTTATTTGTCAAATTTCATTAACTGGCCTATTAAATCTACATATAATAAGCACATGTGGACGATCATTCCTTTTAATAATATATATATATATATATATATATATATATATATATATATATATATATATATATATATATATATATTTCTTTTTCTTTTTAATTTCCAATCCCTGGCTGCCATTGTGGGGATTGGAACTTATATGGCTCAGGTATAAAGTCAAACTAAAGACTAACCTCTCAGCTGTCAATTCTTCATTCTAAATTTGAACATGTTGCCTCGGATAGAAATAACTGGAGAGATTTGTGCCAGAGTGGTGTCAGAAAGTTTGAAATCAGTCATATTGACCAGTTAAAAGACAAAAGACAACTACAAAAAGCATCAGCATTTTGCTGTTGCTGTGTCCTAAGATCCTCACTGTTGCACCATATGTGGACTTGTATGCAGGTCACTAGTGAGACCGAAGTGTCACATATGACACAAATATAAAGACTGAATGAAGTTGTAAGATCCTCATATCTCAAAATTGACAGAAGAAGCCATTTATTCAAAAATTATAACATAAAAATATTATAAAATCACTGCAAAAATTTTGTTTCAACATTTACCAGAAGTGTTGAACTTAAATGGCTATTTTTGGCAGTGAATTTATAACATTTTAAATGTTATAAAATCACTGCAAAAATAGCATCTCTCTCTCTATATATATATATATATATATATATATATATATATATATTTGTATATATGCGCATGTATGTATATATATTTGGTTTGTTTATTTTTATGTCGCTGTGTGGGTTGATGTTTATACTTGCTTCTGTATGTTTATGTATATATATATATATACATATATTTGTGTGTATATATATGTGACTGTACACTTATATCTGTAAGTAGTTATTATTTTCTTTCACCTAATGTATAAGGCATATATCGACTTATAAAAAAGAAAAAAAAAATATATATATATATGTTTGTGTGTTTAGAATTTTCGTTTTTTATATATTAGATAATGTTATTTTTAAACATATCTGTTTTAATGTCCTTTCTTTCCATATTCTTTGTTTTTCTGTTCTATTTGACCATTTTTATCTATGTATATTTGCACGTATAAGTTATATTTTAATAAGTGGCTAGCATTCGTTTAATAACACTTTCAGTCTTGAATATTTCTTGGTTGTTGTATCAGACTGTCTAGGTCAATGTATGTGGATGTGTGTACATGTATTTATCGGTGTCTGTGTATAGAAAATGCATGCACATTTAATTGTGTAATGTATGTATGTGTTCGTTTTTTGTTTTTTTTATAAAGAGCCGTGGAGATGTTTCCTGTCTCATCACCTTTTTTTGTGTGTATATATCTAAATACGTCTGGGTGCTTATGTATTACAATCTGAGTGTGTTTGTATTGTTTTACGCGAGATGTTAACACCCTACTCACACACTTGGAATTAAAATGTATTCTAACGTAATTTCACTGAAAAAATAAATTGAATAACATATGTATTTTTTCTTTTCTCCTCAGTAATTTTATAATTTTAAACTTAATAGAGATTAAATTTAGATTTTAAAATTGGTAATTTTTTACTTTTAATTTTAATATCAAATTTTATCATATAATTTAATACTTATTGGTTAGAATAAATTCTATTTTGATGTGAAAATACATCCCTACCCATCCCTAAACATAACCTCTTTTGTGAATGTAACTAATAACTGACACAACAAAAGTTATTGAAAATGAACACGCTACCACCCCTTGTCTGGATCAGTGGATTACTCTGTATCCTTGGAAACACTGAATTATGAATCTTTGCCGTGCTTTTAAAACTCAGTAAATTAGATTGTTATTTTTTTACCTCTCCCCCCCCCCCACAGACAATGTATTGTAAATATGGGGACTAGTTAGGACTTCATAGAGTCTCTGAGGTATTATGGTGGATGTAGTAAGAATGGTATGTAATGGATGTGTTGTTTTGGTGAAAGGAATATTGTTTGTATGTTCGGGTCAGTGTTTGCGCCTAGCTAAGTTAAGACAGAAGATGACCGTCCTTTCCCAATCCCCCTTTTCGGCCTTGTGCCACATTTGTACTTTCGTACAATAAATACTACTCCAAAATTCGCTTGAGAATGAAATGGAGCTAATGTTTTTAATTTAATTACAAAATTAAATTCAAAGCTTTTAGCTTCCATTTTTGAAACATGGTTATTACTGTGGCGAAAAAAAAACATATTTTAAATAAGTTATATATATATATATATATATATATATATATATATATATATATATTATAATTTTATTTTTGTGAATGAAAGGGTTGATTTATTTAATAAATCCTACCAATATCATGACTGCTATACCATAAACGGCTGACATTCAGTATGGGAACATTTTCAAACTTAATTTGAAAGCCATATGTTTTTAATGTTTCAAGAAGTCTTGCTGAAAGAAAATGCCATGTGCGTATGCAAATCAGACAGTGAAAACAAATGTGTTCAATAGAGGCCATGATATTTATTTTAAGCTCATAATAGGAAGTAGTTCTAGTTAATGCCTTCAGGTTTAGAAGAAAAAAAAACTTCTCACTTTCTCTTAAGTTTTCTTACATACATTTTCAAAAATATCACTTTGTTCTTTTAAAATCTTATTCTCAAGGTCAATGCTTGTAAATACGTGCTTACAATATTCAGCCTTCATGTAGGAAAAATGATATTAACAAATAGTATAAAAAAACATTTTTAACAAGCAGTATAAAATTAGTGTTGGGTTGAAAATTTTGTGCCCAATTGCAAATTTTGCAGATGGGGGTGATTTCTTTTAATTCTCAATCTCTGGCTTCCATTTTTAGCAATAATAATATACAAAGCACCCCCAAGAACTTTCTACAGAAAAGACCAAAGTTATGACCAGATGTAGACATGAGCAAAAGTTTCTGTCCAGACAATGGCAATTAGGGATTGGAAATAAAAAGAAATTAAATAAGAAAGAAAAATTGGATATATAAATTATTTGTTTGGCAAGATGGAACAGGCCAAAGACAGTATATTTAAATATGAAGTGGCATGAGGTATGATGATAACCGAACCAGCCTGATGATCTGAGAGGTGAAACTGCAGTAGCATGGTGGAATAATTATATATATGATGATGGCTGTCTACTCACATTCTTACATGTAAGAAAGTACCTGTAGCTCAGAGAGACAGACAGCGTTATTATACGACCTGAATAGCACTCTCTGAATATCAGATACCATAATCCAGTGACGAGAATGCTCAAGATGACTGGTGATAGCTTCAGCCATAGGTTTTTGTAATTTAGAGTTGTCCTTTTCTTAGACTGATTACCAGCCAAGTTTGAAGAGACTAATCTGTCCTATTTAATCTATAGTTGGGGGAAGAAAAGATGGGATTATACCGTTACCAAGAATATTTACACAAAAATGAGTGTAACAAACTCAACTCTCCAAATACAAGAATCCTGTTTACGGTTCACCCTGCATTTCTGAGAACTATAAACAAATCACATGGCCAAATGCTTTGAGAGGGAATTTGGCTCTAGAAAGAAATATTTACATATGACCAGTTGTATATTGCATGCTCAAGATTAAGAAATTCTAAGAATTTATTCTTCACTGTTAAAAGGAAAAAAAATGAAATTGAATGAAATGTAGATTTTGTAAATCTTGACAAAAAAACGTTAGTAACTTCAACAATACTAAATACTGTGAGGATTTCAACAATAGGACATGTTGCCAAAAAAATAAAATCTAAAAATACAGACATCGAACTTGACACAAGGTAAAAATGGTAGTAAATTTATTTTGGTAGCACAATTAGCAACAGTCATGACCATTAAAAGTTCATATGCTACTGTAGGATCACCTAGCAGAATATAACTGATTCCAATCATGTAAGAGATCTAGTGGATTATTTGCTGTTCATCCTTTTGGAGGAGTTGATGAGTTCTTTTCTGGCTTTTTATTATAGATTGGTTGCCTTGAATGTTCGAAATCTTAAATTGATATTTACAGCTTTAAAATGCATATGCCACTCAAAAGCTGTGTTTTCAACCAAAAGAACGTTTGTCAAAAGCCTGGCAAAGAATTTCAAAAGTCCCAGTAGCAGTTTCCTGCAAAATTTAATGCAGGTATATAGCTTGAATTTGTTAGCCATAATAATTGCAAATCCATTCCAATACAACATTATTAAAACCTTGCATAATAGTTGAACACAAATAGAAACATAAGGCCTATTGGTAGACTAACTCAGCAAGATGGGTACCAATGACCATTACACATTTCCACTGAAGTGTACAATCATAACATGTACAGTCTCAAAATATGTCAAGGCCAGTATTCTCAAATCCTCAGTCACAATGAGCACACAGTTACACTTCATTGTAACTGAGGATTTGAGAATATTGGCCTTGTTCAAAAACTTTTGGTCATGCCAGATTCGGTGCTCTCTCTCTCTGATATTGTAGCTAGGCTATGCTCAGCATAGCTACAGTATAAACCACAGGTGGGCTACGTGGGTGTTAAAAAACAAATGTACCTGAATAGGCATTTGCACAATGGTTATACACATCTACCAAGTTATCATCTGTGTCTGTGCATGTATAGTTTTATTATGAAAGAAATATAGTCATGTTATCACCCAATTTGGTTAAAAAACAAACTTTCCAGTTGTTATTTTAATAAATATTTTCTCAGTTTTGAAAGGTCAGTATTACTTGAGAGTACTGCAATATGAGACGGACATATTCATCTTTAGGATGAATGGTAAAGACTATGAAGTAGGGATGTTAAAATGTAAACATCTTTTTTTTTTTTTTTCAACTCAAATTAGTAGCAATTCTTTTAAATGCAATGTCTGTTATCTGGTTGGGAAATGAACAAAAAAATTTGTTTCTCTGTAGCTTTGGGTAGATAAGCTTTTTGCTGTCAGGATTAAAATGAATATTTAAGAAATTTATGAATAAATTCTTGTTTTAAATATTTAGTTGAAACTTACTTTTAAAATAATTGTCGTAAAAATCTTGTTTTTGCTCTCATTAAATAAAAAAAAACTTCAGGAATAATGAAGTTGAGATGCTGAAAGGTTCTAGCTGAGATTAAAAAAAAAAAAAAAAAAAAATATTCCAAGAAAAAAAAGAACAAAAAAAATGCAAACTGTTTCATTTTGTTGGATTTTGGGAAGAGGATTGTATGAAGAACTATTCTTCCACAAACCCCTTTTAATTTTTAATGATGTCATTATATGGCACAGTCCAAATAGGATAAATTTCTATTTACTTGACATTGGAAAGCCAATTGTGTGTTTTTTTTTTTGTTTTTTTTTATTACTACTGCTACTACTCTTATTAAAAAAGAGATTAAATATCACTTACAAGTAATAGTAACTGATACGAGAGCACTCAACTATGATGAATGACATACATAAGAGAGTTAAAAACAATTTGCTACTGGTATTCTTAGGGTAGATTCAGCAGTGACACACACACACACACACACACACACACGGCTTTTATTTATAATCCAATATTATTTCTTTATTACTATATACATTATGTTTAGTGGATACATGTATTTGAGTAGATATCTATGTTTTTAAGCAATATGTTTTTTGTCGACCAGCCTGGGTTTTTCTCACAAAGAGAATTGAACTTTGCTTGACTGTGAAGCCCTTAGTGACTGAGTAGTTTAAAAATACACCAGGCTATGCAGCATAATGGGGATACATGTTCAAACCCTGCTGAAGAGCATATACTCTTTATTAAAGACTCTTAAAAAAACAAAAAAACAAAAGACCACTAGATGAAAATTATGTTGTTTAAAAGGAGTGATGCTTGCATGAACACACATATCCATTAAAAATGTATATGGTAAGATACACAGAGACATAGTTGAAAACTTGCTATATTTATAGAAGAGTGGTCAATATCAGATAAAGCATTTATAGATATAGACAGTGTAGACAAAGCAATGAATACAGTATAGTAACTGTCACTTTCATGCCTCAAGTGATCTGCAGACCAAAGTTAGACTGAGGGTCACTTGAAATGTGAAACTGACATGCATCATACAGTGTTGATACTTAGGTTCACACTAATATATATTTACACTGCATGCAAAAAGTTTGGGCTCACCCTGCATTTCTTTTAAAAAACACCTTAAAATTAGATATTTTTATATTTTTTAAAGTAAAGGCTGTTCCAATAACTTGGATCGATTTTAAATGTGAATTAAATTTATTCATCTAATGATTTTTTTTTCTTTTTCTTTCAGATTTAACAACTTAAGTCTTTAGCAATTTCAACCATGGAAAGATTAACAATCAAACAACGTGTTAAAGTTTCAAGAATGCAATTGGGAAAATTGTTTGTAAATTCAAACAAACTGGGTCTGTGGTAGATGTGAAAACACCATTGCGTGCTCGTTTACGCCGTTCAGCTGAAAACATTGCTGCAGTGCACAAGAAAGTGGCCGAAAATCCAGGCACCTCTATTCAGCATCGCACGCGGGAATTGAACCTCTCCACAACAACGTTACATCATTTCCAATTGCACTCTTGGTTGGTCGATTATGTTGACCAAAAAAATCGCAATGTGCGCAAAATGCAATTCTGTTGAACGTCCATTTTCGTAATAGGCTTCGATAACTTTAACATGTCATTTGATTGTTAATCTTTCCATGGTTGAAATTGCCAAAGACTTAGGTTGTTAAATCTGAAAGATAAAGAAAAGGTCATTAGACACTTAATTCGCATTTAAAATCAGTCCAAGTTATTGGAACACCCTTTGAAAGAAAAAATTTCATTAACTACAGTATATTTGCTTTCATTTTGATAAAAAATAAGTACTTAACTATAAAAATTATCATAGAACATCACCATATTTTCTTTTGAGGGTTGTGTCTTGCTGAAAGGTGAATTTTTTTCCAGTTATGATAAAACTATATTGTATAGCATATCTTTGCAAAATTGAATTTTTTTTTTCATCATTCTCTTGACATGAACCAAAATTCCAGCCCTCACCCCCCCAAACATATCTACACCATAACAGAGCTACTATTACCACCATAGTTAACTATTGGAACCACACATTCATCATTCAGTCTTTCTCCAGGCTTTCTTCTCACATACACTCTCTGCTTACTAGTAAAAAGTTCAGATTTGGTCTCATCTGTCCACAATACATTTTGTCATTCTTTCAATATCCAATATATGCTTTTTTGCCAATTACAGTCTTTTCTGCTTATTCACTTAACTGGGGTTTCTTCATGATTATGCACCCTCTGAGCCCTCCTGATCACAGTTGAGTGATACTGGCTGTTGTAGAGAAGAATTAAATTCAGCTGCTAACTCTAGAGCAGTTTTCCTTCTATTCCTTTTGCTCTCAATAATCAAGTGCTCATCTTCAGCAGCAGTTGTCACTTTTGGTTCTTGCACTCTTTTTCTGCTAACATGAATATTGCACCCCATATCTAGAAATCTTCAACTTCTTGGCAATTTGTCTTTGAGAGTAACCTTTTTTGAATAAAATTTCAATTTGTGCCCTCACCTTAACTGCTTTGATTTTGCCATTTTGTGCAAATGACTTCAAAATTAAGAAAAATAATGGCGCAATCTTTTTTTTTCTTCAGAGAGAGCCATGTATGGCTTGTTTACAAGATTAGTCAGTTCTCAGTTAACATTTAGAACTTGTATTAACATTTAACTTAGATGAAAGTGTTGGTAATCTGAAAAGGTCTGCTGAGGTGTTAATGGTGAAAAACAAAATATACTTTTCATACAAAATATTCATAATTTAGCAAAATGTATTATGGACATCTGAATACAAATTTTTTACTTTATGATAGTAAGGGGAGCCTGGAGAAAACTGGAGTAAAAGCAAATGTACTGTAGTAAATACAAAAATCTTATTTTAAGGTTTTATTTTTACTTTTTTACGAATGCATAGTGTTCCCAAACTTTTTGCCTGTAGTATATATAAGTATTAATAAAAATAAAAGTTACTTTATTGTAATAATATGTGTAAACCCTCAGTGTATCGTGGGAAATCTTCAGCAAAAAACACTGGTGTTAATACAGTTACACCTACAGAGCCATATAAAATTGATTTAAAATATAAACTTGAAAAACTTGCAGGCAACTTATCTTTTACCATTAGACTCTGCACTACAAGTTAGAATTGTTTATTTCCTCTTGCAAGACTTTAAGGTCATTTTATTTTAAGTGTGTGTGTGTGTGTGTGTGTGTATATATATATATATATTCCTGTCCATCTTCATAATACAGGGAAAAAAATACGTGTTGACAACACCAATATACTACACCACAAAAATAATAAACAAAATCTTTAAATTCTCAAGACCCTCTGTATCAAAAGCAACCAACAAACACAAAATTTATTATGAGTGTAGCAACAACATTTTGAAGTGCATTTAATGAATATTTAATGCTATTTTGTATTTTTACCAATATATATTATTCAAGGAAATATATGATGAGACAAAATAGAACATTTGATAAGGATGTATTTTGATTGTCTAACCTCTTTAGCTTCTTCAGGTTAGAATGAAAGAAAGACAATACTGTATGTGAGGAAAATATGCCTAAGGAAAAGGGAACACTTATATGAACACAAGAAAAATTAAATAAAAAGCATAACTGCAGTATCTTGTCAGTCATCTTTAATGAAATTTGTATAAAAGAGGGCTTGCTACCCAAATACACTATATATATATATATATATATATATATATATATATATATATATATATATATGAAGAAATATAATCTTAAAGTGTGCTATATTTATGGGATAAAGTGAACAATATCAGAGAGTGTAAAAGCGTGTGTAAATATAAAAGTAAACATAGAAGTCAACACTTAGATGCGACAGTCTGTTTCATGCTAGATGCAATCGTCAGGCCACGTGCATATTGGCTTGGGATAGGAGTAATTCTTTTAGTAATATAAAAGATCTTAAACATTTTGGATGCAGATTTATATTTTGGTAAAATTCAATAGTGGTACTCTCAAGAATTTTCTGTCTAAATTACTTACTCTTTTAATAAGTGTGGCATTATTTAGATCGAAGTAGTGGTAGAACTTATCTCTATGTATGACTAATGTATTTGATAAATTGTTATGTACAAGATATTTTTGTGTTCATAGCTTCTTTCTTTTTTTTTTTTTTTTTTTAAATTTCTGCATGTTTCCCCAATATATTGTAGTGAACAGTTGTGACAACTTATTTTATATATACCTACTTCAGAATAATTATTGTTATGGATATTTTGGGTTCTCATCATATCTATAATAGTTTTGATATGGTTATAATAATTTTGATATTGTTAATATTGGATGAATTATTTTGGATAGTAGATGTCTGTTTTTATCGAGTTGTCTTCATTGTTGTTAATCTTGTTTGTAGTTGTATATTTTGTATGCCTTTCTCGTAGCATTGTGGATGAAATAATGATGATATTGGAGTTTTTTGGGGTTTTTTTTTTTTTAAAGGTGTTTTCTATTATACTTCTTCAGCTAAATATTGGAGGCTGCAGATTCTTAGTGCTCTTAAGAAGAATTCTATAATTATTCCAGATTTTATTTTGTTGTAGTTAAGATCATGATTTAGATAATTATTGTCAGGTTACCGACTTACTGATCCCTATCATATGTGCATGTATGTACCTGTATATCACCCTGATCAACTAAGTTATTGAGTGTCAACTTGGCTCTGCTGGTCACTGCATTTTGCTACCTTGGCCATTAAGTGCCACCACCCAGCTGGTTCCAGCACCATTGACAGTTTTGAAATCAATGTTGTCTTTCTCCTAGACTGGTTGGCAGCCATAGCTAGAGAGCTCAGTCTTCTCTGATATTTAAAGAGACAGATTTATACCCTTTCCTTGAGGATATTTATGCAAAAGTAAATGTTATAACCTTGAATGCAATTTGAACTCAAACCAGACCCACTTTTGACACCAATAACTATAGCTATGCTATATGCAGATCAGTGTGTGTGTGTCTGTGTGTACCAATATACAAATGCACATGCAGCACACACACACACACACACACACACAGTCAGCTTTTTTGGCATCTCTTTGTACATTATGTTTATCGAGTGTCATCATGACTTTAATGTCACAACAACCTTCTGTGAAAAAATAGAACTGTGTCTTTCCAGGATAAATATGGATATGATTACTTAGGTCGTATGCATTTCTTGTAGACAAAGATTTTTTTTTTTTTTGCTGGATGTTCTTTTAACTTTTTATTGTAATATATTTTATGTTCAAGAGGTTTTCACTCTAAGCAACATGTTGAAAAAAAATCTTAAAGTGAGAAGAATTAAACCAGACACAAAATAAAGCAATTTTAGAGAGCAAAAATAACTCCAAAATGATTTAGATATTACTATTAAAAAGGTGAAAATGTGATCAAGTTGTGTATATTTTTTAAATATCTATAGGTTCTCAAAAGATGTATACACATTTTTGAAGCTTTCTCCAAAAATAATTCAAGCAACTAGAACCAACGATATCAAATTTAAATAATGTCTTTGAAGTTTTTATTATAAATGCATGCTCTTAAGATTTTGTCATTGCATGTTTTCAAATTGATGTCTGTTGCGATCCAGGCATGGTGAAACAAGAGGCACCGTGGAGTAATGGTTAGTAGCTCAGATTGAAGAATCTGAGAGCTGAGTTCAAATTCCAGTTGAGTCATTGCATTCACTTATAATCTAATAACTTTGGGAAAGGTATGAATCCATCTCTTCTCCCCCTCCCCCAGCTATGGGAAAATAGCAGGGCAGACTGGGTCCTATAGCCTTGGGTGGCAACCAGTCCAGAAGAAAGAAACTCTGAATACAAATCCACCTTACAGTAACCAATCTAGGAGGACAACTCTGAATTTAAAATCTACAACTATGAATAAAGAGTAGAGCTGAGTGGGCTCTTCAGCCTTGATTGGCAACCAGTCTAGGAAAGGAACAACTCTGAATTCAAAACTGTATCTTGCTCTGGCAGAGCACACACTACATTGCAACTAATGAAATGATTGTGGAGTTTACAATGACTCTGTGATCTTGACAGTAGTTGATCTTGATTGATTGATCGATGATCAACATTGCTGACAACACAATGGAATCACAAGTAGCAATCAACATTTCAATATTTATTTGACTGCATTCTAGCTCTATGGATATTGGTATTTTAGTGATTGTTGCTGGTTTTGTAGCATAGATTTATCTTTTAAAATATCCCAACAAGAAAAAGTCTAAACTGGTGTGAGGTCTGTTGAATGAGAAAGATATCCTACAGGAGCTTTTTTTTTTAAACATCCTGTATATTAGATATATTATATACACTTGTATAGAAAATTATTAACTCTCCTGATTATTTTCTTTCTTTTGTTTCTGATTAATCATTCCAAATTTGACTTGGTGACATTGATCTACATTATGTATATACACATACACATATACAACCTGTCAAACCACATATAGGATTTATAAAACAACCAAATATCACCTGTATCTATTCTAATGATTACATATAGAGTGATACAGCAAATATTAAAAGTATACAGATATTTTAAAATTCTATGTCCTTTCATGATTCTCCACATATAGAAAATCTTTTGTTTATGATTTGTAAATTGCCATGACTTCTTGGAGAAATATCGTTGAGTGGCTTCCCATTGTCTTCTTAATTCAATACGGTCATGTCTCTCTACAAGTTCCTTTTTTTTACTATCTGTGAATTGCCATGATTTCTTAGGAAACATAGACAAGTGATTCCCTATTGCCTTCTTCAAGATTTTCTTGATTCAAAGTGATCATTTTTCTCCACAGGCTCTTTTTTTTTCTTAGCTTCAAGTTGTCATGACTTCTAGGGAAAAATAGACAACTCTGAATTCAAAATTATATGTAACCCTGGCAAAGCACGGATTACAATGCAGCTAATGAAATGATTAAGTTTACAATGACTCTGTGATCTCGACTGTAGTTGACCTTGATTGATTGCTGATCCAGACATTGCTGACAACACAATGGAATCACAAGTAGCAATCAGCATTTCAATAGGTATTTGACTGCATTCTAGCTCTATGGATACATTGTTTTTGTATTCATACGTCCTTCTAGATCAGTTCTCCCCTAAGGCTAAAAAGTCCAGTTTGACCTTCTATTTAATCCATTGCTAAGGGAAGAAGAGATGGGAACATACATTTCTCAAGTTAATTTGTGCAAAAGAAAATACAACAGTTGAACACTACTCAATATTTTCTATGCCAATAACTGTTGTGATGTCTGCATATCACATTAAACTGTTTGAGTAGATAAATGATATCAAATTTAAAATTATTAATAATGTATGTTGAATATTTTTTAATCATTTCACTCCAAGCAATGCAATACTGTCACTGAGACACAAGTGATTACTCGGTGTTAGAGAATAAGAGAAAAACTACTATTAAGGAGAGAGAACAATAAAAGAACAAGAGTTAAGAAGACAAAAGATAATGATTGACATTGCATTTAAATTTTTGAAGATCAAAGTTGACTGGAAAACAAGAAGCTAAAAGAGAGTTCCACAATTGAAGTGTGATAGAAGAAACTTTTAGCATAGACCTTACAGTTACATCTAGGCCTTACCACCATTCTAGTACTGTTGTTAAATTCATAAAATCTAAGTACCATAGAGGAAATATATATATATATATATATATATATATATATATATATATATATATATTGTGTGCATTTAGGCAGCATTTTTTTCATTGATGCATGTTTCATTAAATAATATAGACAAGTTTTGTCTATTTATTTTATGTAAATTCTTTTCATATCGTCTGATAAGCTTAATAGCATTATCATTAAAAGAAGAAAGAAAATTACAATATTGATACATGTTTTTTAATCCTATCTATGCTTTCGACTTACATAAGCCATTATCAAAGATGACAGTTACATTATAATATATTAAACAATACACGGACAAAACAATAATGATAGTCTGTTTTTGTTTACATGGAAGATTTCCAAGCAATAACAAACTCGTGCATATGAGCCCTCTCATTTTAAAGTGAGAGGGTGTGGTTTTATTCTATTCATTAATTTTAATTCTCTTGATTCCTTAAGGAAGAGATAAAATTATTTCTCCATTCCAGGACTTATCTCTGTCTAGCGGAAATATAAACCAGATCACTTGCTCCTCAATGAGAGAACCTGTTTTCATAACTTTGACTCTCAAAAATGGTTCGTTCCTTGTTTACATTCCTCAAAGTTCCTAATTATTGAGTTAAGTTTATAGCCAATTTGAAGAATAAACCTGAAGTCATTTTTTCTCTCCCTCTCTCTCACTCCTCCTGTCTTTTCAGAGATATAATAATGACATTCTTTAACAGAGTTGTCAATAACTGAAATGTCCATTGTAAATACAATAAATGCAGCTAAGGACAAATACTTTTAAATGAATCAAAAATTAAAAAGTACAATTGCAAGAGGTAGGCTTGAACAGAAAAGGATGATAATAAAATTAGAAAGAACAAAAAAATGATGTCTACAACGACCACTTAAATTGGTGATTTCAAAAGTTAAGAAAACACTGAGCTTGTATATAAAGACACATTCACAATCTACTATGGTCAACCATTAAGGCTTGTGGTGGATTTCTACTCACTTAACGAAGAGTAGGTGATGGAGTCTCTTAGATTTTTTTTATGATTAGAATAAACTTCCTATTGTTCTGCCCCGGTGAAGTTGGGAGGTCAATCAGATAGAAAGAAATATATACATATCAAGTTAAGTTTGCAGCCAAGTTGGAGAACAAACTTGAAGATATTTTTTTATTCTCTCCCTCACTCCACCTTTGTAGAGTTGCGGAGATCAATCAGATGAAAAAAAGCTTAAAACCTAACGATTTAAAGTTACCTTTCCTTTACTGCTCACTGCCATATTTGTTATTGTTTCCATGTACACTAATAAATCTGAAAATGAAAAGCTAATAAAATTAAGCTGCAGGAAACATACATGCAAAGATTTGACAATATCTTTTTTTTTTAAATAAAAATTCCATTGATTTTTGTTTTTTAACGGCGTAACAACTTTTTGCAGGTTATTTGAAAATTTTTACATTTTGAGAATATTTTGGAGATAATAATGATTTACTGATACATGTCATACTAATTAAACCCACAGCTGGGGATAGAAGAGGTATATTCATACCTCTCCCAAGGTTATTTGTGTGTAAGTGTATATAACAAACCCAACTGGAATTGGAACTCAGTTCTTTGATTTCCAATTTTGAGCTATTATCTATTAACCACATCCATGCTTGCAGTACCTGGTATTCCCAAGTGGTCACCCATCTAGATACTGACCAGGCTAAATGTTGCTTACCTTCAATGATCATACAGGAACTGGTGTTTCAATGTAATATGGCCATAAGCCTCTCAGAGCTTCTGATTAATTGGGAATGATAGAACATTCATTTGGGATGAATAATTGGGTTTTTTTTGGGGTTTTTTTGGGATAGTGCTAAAACAAAAAATTCTTAATTAAAATTGCATTATATTTATTCTAGAAGTAATTAATTGTTTAAAACAAATAAATAATAATTCTTATATCTCATCAATAGTGATGGACTTTTAATAGATAGAGCATGCATATCATCATTAACTTCAAAAAAGAACCAGTGTTTCAATGTGATATGTCTGGAAACCTAATGAAAATCCCAGATAATATTACTACTACTAATACTTCTAGTGGAAGTGAAGCAATTGAAGTTAAAGTGGAAGAAATATTTATCAGAAATTAATGTTTGACAATATCTCTTTTCATAAAAATTCAAGATGATATTTTCATATGTATAAATTGCTATTTTTATAAGATTTAGTGTCATAATGAAATGTCACACACTCCCTATCGCCTGTGTGGACTATATCAGTAGATATATATGGTGAGCACAGGATATACCTGGGGCTTGCTTTAGAAAATACTAGCCTGCCACCCGATTCCCTGTCTTTCAGTAGTGTATTCTTTTACAATAAACCTCTCTTCTTTCATCTACGTGCATGTTGCTGTTCTTTCACTCGAGTACCACCTTTATCTGTTTGTAACCTCTTTAAGAATACAACATTTATACTTTTTTTTTGTATTGTTCACCATTAAGCCAATATGAAATAATTCATAAGGACTTGTGAAAATTTCAATAATTTTAGTATTAAAATAAAATAATCCTATAATGATTTTTCCTAATATTAATGTAGTTCTGTAGTGAAATTATGAACAATGCATTTACATTGTACAGGGTGCAGCAGATAATTGAAAACAAAATAGAATTAAAAATCGAAAAAGATATTCACTGTGTAAAAAAGCTATTAAAAAAAAAAGAATGTAAACATGTTTAACTTAGGAAAAAGGTTACTTAATAAAACCAGGCTCTGGGACAAACCTCAATGCAACCTTGGAAGTGCCTACCTGTTCAGAACAGGTGGTTTTCATTCATGTTAGGCTATCAAATGTTTGATGGTGACCTTCAGTGATTCCTTGGTATTATGGGAGCTACTGGTTGGTCTCCATGGGGACAATTCAATAACACTTTATGAAAATTTTGCACTATTAGTGATTGAATAGTTGCTCATGACTCTAATTAAAGACATAAAATTTATTAATTTGTTTATGTCAATTGTTTCAAAAATAAGATGGACAATAATAGGCTATTCATAAGAGCTTATGATTGTATTTTTTATTTTTTTAATCTGTAATTAATACCAGATTTTTATTTAAAATTTAATAACTAATAATAGATTTTAATATTTCAGACCCTATTAAAGGTAGTATGAATTTTTTTAGCATCTAAGGTGTATGGCAGTTTTTTTTTTCTTTTTTGAAAAAGAAAACAGTTTTACATAATTTACAAACTGTATCCAAAATTCGGGTAATTTGAAAACTCATGTGGACTCTTGATAAAATCAAAAAGCTGGAAAGTAAAAGTAAGCCAGCTGAAAGTTATAAATTAAATACTTTGTTTCACATTGAAATTATATGATAGTGGAAGTAGTGGTTGCTCTTAAGAATATCGGCCCAAAATTATCCCTAATCCTAGCAAAGTTATTTAACCACTGCTTAAAGGAGAAATCTTTGCCAAGCCTGTGGTGGGAGTCAAGTGTATGTCCAATTGTCTCAATTATTACAAGCAAGGTATTCTTGTTTGTTTGTGTGTCAGATTGGAAACTAATGTGTTGGTGTGTATGTTTTATATATATATATTATGAAATGGACAAAGTCCGATAATTATTTAAAGACATTTTTATGTTTAACATTCTTTTTATAGATAGAAGTATTTAAGTAAATGCTCTGTTTATAATAAACAGTATTAAATAACATTTACCGGCCTGAATGTCCGAGAAATTTTCATAGAAAATATTTGTCCTCGACAGGATTTGAACCTGTATCCTATACGGAACCGTCATATAGCCTGACGTGCCTTAACCATTTCGGCCACTAAGGATCGTTCAGTTGGCAAGGTCGAATTTAATGCTTATATTAAATGTTATTTAATACTGTTTATTATAAACAGAGCATTTACTTAAATACTTGTATCTATAAAAAGAATGTTAAACATAAAACAATGTCTTTAAATAATTGTCGGACTTTGTTCATTTCATAATGTGTGACGTCATTTGTTTACATTTGATACGCCATGAGCAGTTATGAATGTACCTGAGAGATTCAAGGAAGATTGAAGTTTATAAGCAGTAAATTCGACCTTGCCAACCGAACGATCCTCAGTGGCCGAAACGGTTAAGGCACGTCAGGCTATATGACGGTTCCGTATAGGATACAGGTTCAAATCCTGTCAAGGACAAATATTTTCTATGAAAATTTCTCGGACATTCAGGCTGGTAAATGTTATTTAATACTGTTTATTATAAACAGAGCATTTACTTAAATACTTGTATCTATAAAAAGAATGTTAAACATAAAAATGTCTTTATATATAAAATACGGGTGACGGCTGAGTGGTTAAAACATTCACTTTCTGACCATGAGACCTGGATTAGAATTTCAACATGGTCAATTTGTTAAGAAGGTGATTGTTTACACTACCAGCCTGGGGAGGCAATCCCAGCGTGTGGCACCTTTGGGAAGTGCCTGAAGACCATACCACTGGTTGACCCAAGCCTTCTGAGTAAAATTTGGTGGCAATGTTATCAGTGGTTGTGCTGCACACAGTCTCAAATCATTATGAGTGAGGACTGGAGTATACTAGCCTTGTTCAAAAAAAAACTTGATCATGCTAGATTATGTACTCTTTTCCAGAAACTGTAACTAAGGTTCACTCAGTGTAGTTGCAGTATAAAGCAAAGGAATGCTCTGAATATTGACTATGCAGATGACCTAGCTATCACTGCAAGAACCATTACCAATGCCACAGTTCTCTTACATCATCTAGAAAATGCTGCCAGTGATGTTAGACTCTGTCAATGCCTCTAAAACTGAATTCATAGGTTTTCAATCAGCAAGGTTCAATACAAACTGTCTCAGGTGAATCAATAGATTTGTCAAATCTTTTACATACCTAGGAAGTGTAATAAATTCTACTGAAAAGGATGTGAAAATTCACATAGCTAAATCCTGGGCCGCCTCGAATAAAATGGATGTAATCTGGAAATCTGATTTGTCAGACAAACTCAGAGATTCTTTCAAGCCACTGTAGAGGCAGTTTTAATGTATGGTGCCACCGTTTGTCCTTGAGTCTAAGCTTGATGGAGCCTACATTCAGATGCTGAGAGTTATACTTAACATCTCTTGGAGACAACATCCAACTAAATCACTGTTCTCTGGACTCATCCCTGATATTTCTACAAACTTACACGACTGCAAAATGGGCTTTGCAAGGACACTGCTAGTGAGCAAAACCAAACCATTCAAGTGATCTATTGCTCTGGACACCTAACCATGGTGCAAGACAGGCTAGTCACCCAGCAACCACCTACATTGACCAGCTATGTTATGACACAGAACGCCACCTTAATGACCTTCTGACTTTGATGCAAAACCGTGATAGTTGGCATAATAGACTCCTGAATGTCTGAGTTAACTCGAACGAATATAAAAAAAATATAGGTGCTGAAGGTATTGAATAAAACACAAATATGCCTGAGCAGGCATCTGCACAACAGGGACTGGTTAGCAGATGGGTAGGCTCAGAAAACAAGTTGCCAGCAATGTTTATATATATATATATATATATATATATATATATATATATATAAAACCTTACATTAATTGCACAACTCCAAGTTTCATGCTGAAGCAATTGTCAAGTGGTGGAATTATTTTTATTTTGGGTTGACAGAATTGTGCAATTAATATGATATATATATAAAGAGATAGATAGATATATATATATATATATATATATATATATATATATATATATATATATTAAATAGCTCTGTTATCATTTATTGAGCACTGTTTTTTCTTACACTATAGAGTATTTATATTTGCATATGATCACTCGCTCATATACCTACCTATTTACCCATTTGGCTCTCTCTCTTTATATATATCACACCACAAACTCGCTTTCACAATGCTTGGCACTACATTTGAATGATGACTCTAACATTTTTAGGGATTTAAAACAACATGCCTGGCTGCATACACAATTCCGGAAAATTCTTGTTGAAAACACAACTATACTTAAACATGAAAACAATTAAAAAAAAAAAAATTCTTGAAGCTATATATGTAAAACAGTTGAAACCTAACCTGAACAAAATAAACTATGACATCTCCACAAATATTCTTAAATGCCTATAATTGGTAACAGAAGCCATTGGTTTATACCAACGGCTTTCCATACTTAATACTTATCGTTTTCACTCTCGCGTGGTCATGTGTGACGTCATGAGCTGCGGTGCGATTTTTGCTTCCAGCGTCTTGTATGCACAAGTTTGTCGTTGCTTGGAAATCTTCCATGTAAACAGAAACAGACTATCATCATTGTGCTGTCCATGTATTGCTTAATATATTGTAATGTAATTTTCATCTTTGATAATGGCTTATGTAAGTCGAAAGCTTAGATAGGATTAAAAATATGTATCAACATTGATTTTCTTTCTTCGTTTAATGATAATGTTATTAAGCTTATCAGACGATATGAAAAGAATTTACATAAAATAAATAGACAACACTTGTCTATATTATTTAATGAAACATGCATCAATGAAAAAATACACTATATATATATATATATATATATATATATATATATATATATAATATAATAAACACTTTTTATTATTTTTGGGGGGTGGAGACAGGCTTCAATAAATGGTAAAGAATATAGAACTTCTTTTATTCTGATAAATAAATTTCTTTCTATCTCTAAGACCTCTTGACAACAAGTTGAGTGCTGCTGTTTTGTGTCAGGTGGACAGAACATGTTTGTTTTAAGTTGCTATAAATTACTTCTTTTTTTTATTGAGACATATTTGGACACAAGCATTTACTGTGCTGGCTGTTTTATGTTACCTGTGTTTTGTGTAATTAAATACTCTGAAACCTCCATGTTTATTTGTAAATTTTCAAGGGCATGGATTGAAAAACATGATAATTTTCTTTTCCAGCTTTAATAGTTGTGCTGTCCTACATTAAATTTTAAGCTTTTTTCTTTTTGTTGTATTTCTTTTTTTGCTCCATTTCTCTCTTGTTCTTTGCTTTTATTTCATAACCAAGAAGCAAACGTTACCAAAGAATAGATAAAAATAGTTTTTGTATCTCCAATCAAAACCTTAATAAAATATGAATTAATGATCTTTCTTACTTTTCCAACAAATATAAGAGCACAAATTTGCATCTTACAAACAAATAAAAACAATTTATTAATTAATGTTGAATTGGATGGATGAATGAATGAAGGTTAACTGTAGTTGGGATCGTCAAGTGAAAGTGAATTCTACAATCCTTTCCTTAGTAGGACTACATACAGTTTTTGAACTAGTTGTTCCTCTCCTAGCCCAAGGCTACAGGACCCAGACTGCTCTACTATTTAACCCATAGTTGGAAGTTTTGAATTCATAGTTGTCCTTCTAGACTGGTTGCTACCCCAGGCTATAAAGCTGGTGGGGGTGGAGAAAAGATTGATTCATACCTTTCCACAAGGGTATTTGCTCATGAGTGCATGTAACAAACTCATCCGGAATTCAAACTATGCTTTTCAAATCCTCAATCCAAGTCGGTATTCGTTAATCCACCATGCTTCCTTAAAGTTGAATTAAATAGTTAACAAATCAAAATTTATCTTTTAATTGGCAAAGAATTTGATAATGGCTGTGAGCTCATTGGCAGAAAACTCAATATTGTAAAAAAAAAAAAAAAAAAAAAAAAAACGATAAATAATTGTAAGACTATTTTATGGAAAATAGTTACTTTATTCTTTACTTGATTTAACTACACAAAAAACAATTTCACATTTTATTTTTGAAAAAAAAGCATTAGAAAAAAATTATTTTTGTTATATTGGTGGCTCTCATAAGTCAGTACAAGTCAATGGTTAATTTGGGTGTCTGAGGTAATATTTGTATTAATGACTGATGGCACCCACTAATAAGTTTTCCGAGCTATGAAGTGCTTCTGTTTATAAGTATGGTGCCATTACTCACCTCTAATAAAATGATGTGTAATAAAAATGAAGACATTTTTTTAACAATATTTTCTGTAATTTTTAGTTGCTGATCATTAAGACCTTCTTTCAATAGAATATTCATTCCAGTACTTCCATGATTATCCATACTTTGATTTTTCTGAACTTAAATTATCCAGATGTGAAATGAAGAGAAAAACTGAAACATTTTTCATTTATCCAAACTAAATCCATTCTAATATTTTATCCCAGACAAGCTTTTTGCAAATTTACAAAACCATACTCTACATTCAATTAATAATTTCAATTAATTCTTTGATTTAAAAATTTGATTTCACTTTCAACCAGAAGTCATCCTTACAAATATATCTACTTTAATCCAGTTTCATTGGGTGCACATATCTCACTCTTGTACATCTCCTTAAGGCTGAAAACACTCCCCGATGTACACTTTGCATACACTGATGAACTATAAAATGCAAAGGATAAGAAAACATGCCTATTTCTCAGTTACTAGGCTTCCTGAGGGACATGGGTTTTCTTAAACTCTTCTAGATACAACACACGCAAAAAAAAAAATTCCCAAATATTTGTTTACCAATACAAAGTATTCACGTAAAAAAACATCTGTGTACAAAGCAGTCACAATAAAATAAAAAGATTAAAAAAATTACTTAATATGAAAAACTGTACCTAATTCAGCATGAAATGACACATAAGGTTAATATGCCAGTAAACAGTAACTCACCTTACCGTAATCCAGTTTCATGACGTAACGACAGAAAGAAATGCAAAAATTGACACAAATTTCTTTTCATTGGCCCATGGCACACCTTTCCACAAAATATATTGAAATGCATGGAAAACTTTTTGAGATATTGTGTTGACAAACAGACAAACCTGTATGAATATATAACTTTTGTCTAACTTTGATGGCAAAAGTAACAACTAAAACCTAATTTAATTTTATGTTCAGTGCTTCCTGGATCATCTGAACATGAGTAAAAATGTTTGGATAATTTAAATTATGAAAAAAGTAAAAGGAATTTCTTTTTCTTTCTTCCTTTTTCATTTCGTTTTTCTTTCCTCCTTTTTCATTTCGTTTTTCTTTCCTCCTTTTTCATTTCGTTTTTCTTTCCTCCTTTTTTCATTTCGTTTTTCTTTCCTCCTTTTTTCATTTCGTTTTTCTTTCCTCCTTTTTTCATTTCGTTTTTCTTTCCTCCTTTTTTCATTTCGTTTTTCTTTCCTCCTTTTTTCATTTCGTTTTTCTTTCCTCCTTTTTTCATTTCGTTTTTCTTTCCTCCTTTTTTCATTTCGTTTTTCTTTCCTCCTTTTTTCATTTCGTTTTTCTTTCCTCCTTTTTTCATTTCGTTTTTCTTTCCTCCTTTTTTCATTTCGTTTTTCTTTCCTCCTTTTTTCATTTCGTTTTTCTTTCCTCCTTTTTTCATTTCGTTTTTCTTTCCTCCTTTTTTCATTTCGTTTTTCTTTCCTCCTTTTTTCATTTCGTTTTTCTTTCCTCCTTTTTTCATTTCGTTTTTCTTTCCTCCTTTTTTCATTTCGTTTTTCTTTCCTCCTTTTTTCATTTCGTTTTTCTTTCCTCCTTTTTTCATTTCGTTTTTCTTTCCTCCTTTTTTCATTTCGTTTTTCTTTCCTCCTTTTTTCATTTCGTTTTTCTTTCCTCCTTTTTTCATTTCGTTTTTCTTTCCTCCTTTTTTCATTTCGTTTTTCTTTCCTCCTTTTTTCATTTCGTTTTTCTTTCCTCCTTTTTTCATTTCGTTTTTCTTTCCTCCTTTTTTCATTTCGTTTTTCTTTCCTCCTTTTTTCATTTCGTTTTTCTTTCCTCCTTTTTTCATTTCGTTTTTCTTTCCTCCTTTTTTCATTTCGTTTTTCTTTCCTCCTTTTTTCATTTCGTTTTTCTTTCCTCCTTTTTTCATTTCGTTTTTCTTTCCTCCTTTTTTCATTTCGTTTTTCTTTCCTCCTTTTTTCATTTCGTTTTTCTTTCCTCCTTTTTTCATTTCGTTTTTCTTTCCTCCTTTTTTCATTTCGTTTTTCTTTCCTCCTTTTTTCATTTCGTTTTTCTTTCCTCCTTTTTTCATTTCGTTTTTCTTTCCTCCTTTTTTCATTTCGTTTTTCTTTCCTCCTTTTTTCATTTCGTTTTTCTTTCCTCCTTTTTTCATTTCGTTTTTCTTTCCTCCTTTTTTCAGTTCGTTTTTCTTTCCTCCTTTTTTCAGTTCGTTTTTCTTTCCTCCTTTTTTCAGTTCGTTTTTCTTTCCTCCTTTTTTCAGTTCGTTTTTCTTTCCTCCTTTTTTCAGTTCGTTTTTCTTTCCTCCTTTTTTCAGTTCGTTTTTCTTTCCTCCTTTTTTCAGTTCGTTTTTCTTTCCTCCTTTTTTCATTTCGTTTTTCTTTCCTCCTTTTTTCAGTTCGTTTTTCTTTCCTCCTTTTTTCAGTTCGTTTTTCTTTCCTCCTTTTTTCAGTTCGTTTTTCTTTCCTCCGTTTTTCAGTTCGTTTTTCTTTCCTCCGTTTTTCAGTTCGTTTTTCTTTCCTCCGTTTTTCAGTTCGTTTTTCTTTCCTCCGTTTTTCAGTTCGTTTTTCTTTCCTCCTTTTTTCAGTTCGTTTTTCTTTCCTCCTTTTTTCAGTTCGTTTTTCTTTCCTCCTTTTTTCAGTTCGTTTTTCTTTCCTCCTTTTTTCAGTTCGTTTTTCTTTCCTCCTTTTTTCATTTCGTTTTTCTTTCCTCCTTTTTTCATTTCGTTTTTCTTTCCTCCTTTTTTCATTTCGTTTTTCTTTCCTCCTTTTTTCATTTCGTTTTTCTTTCCTCCTTTTTTCATTTCGTTTTTCTTTCCTCCTTTTTTCATTTCGTTTTTCTTTCCTCCTTTTTTCATTTCGTTTTTCTTTCCTCCTTTTTTCATTTCGTTTTTCTTTCCTCCTTTTTTCATTTCGTTTTTCTTTCCTCCTTTTTTCATTTCGTTTTTCTTTCCTCCTTTTTTCATTTCGTTTTTCTTTAAGTTATATGTGCTATCCCTTTTAGTTGTTGCTGCTTTTGGAAGTTTTCAAGTGATGCAGTTTTAGTTATTTGTTAAAGTATTTTGTGATTCTTCCCCTCCAGTTTATGTGATCTGACGAGGGGTAGTGTTTTTAAACCTACAGGGTTCGTTTGCTTGAAGACATTTTTAATTCAGTTAGGGTAAGATGATAAACTACATCTGGCAGCAAGGCCTTTGATCAGGAGGTTTTGAGGAGCATAGAACCACCTCTTAATTGCTGTTGTTCCCAGGTCCACCCTAACCTGGGATGGTATCATCTGTTAGAGTCTGGCAAATAGTGACCCCCCCCCCCCAACAAAAGCAAAATACTATGAAAGTGTAAAAAAAGATTATTATGAAGATGCCAGAAATACAGATATATATTACCAACAATACATTTTATTTGTACTTGAAGCAATAAAATTGTGTTCAAAATATATAGATTTTGCTATTAAATAATAGTGATGGGACATTATAAACAAAGTATATTTATTAAAACATTTAATAGAGAAAGAAATACAAAATCTTATGAAATGAAGTTAGATATCCTTTTTATTTAAAAAATTTGGTAAGAGTTTAAACATTAAAGAAAATAATTTAAATCACTGAAATAACAACTGTCAACTGTAGCTAGGTATTTATCATCAGAAATCTTAAAAAAAAACTTCCAAACTACACTTTTCTGGTTGGCATTGGATGCACTCGCTATAATTGGGGTCTGAAATCAAACATTGGTTAAAAATTTAAATTTTTCATTGTTAGTTAAAAAATGTTTCTAGTTTTCTAATGTGTTTAATTTTTAAAGATTAATAATGATTTTAAAGACTAATAATGATTTGCTATTGTAAAATAAAAAAAGGTCATTTTTTTTTTTTTTTGTCCAACTTAAGTTTTAACAAGTGGAAGCACCCTCTAAATATTATGCAATCACCTTAAAATTGTATGTGGCATTTTTCAATGAATGGAACAAATTTAGGCATAACCATTTAATTTCAGCATACACTTCAAAAATAAGAGACACCCTAATATATATATAATATTGCAACAATAATATTCTAAGCAGAAAGTTATCATCCTATGTATTGTGGTTTAACTCATGCATATATTTTGATAAAGTACAAGGAGTACCTAATCCTGCAGGATAGTTAATAAAAAATAAATGCAAATTTTAAATTTGCTTACAGATGTTTAATAATAATTAAATACGAATTATCATAGCAACTTAATAAATAATAAAGGGTTTTCAATCTTATCACTAATAAATGTAAAAATGTAATCGCTAATAAGTTTTACTGTCTAAAATAAATTTCTCACAACTAAAAAATTTAATAATTTCTAAAAAGAATCAAAAAGTATTTTATTTTTGTTAAAAGAAAAAAAGAGTATAAGTGTGACAACACTGTAAAAACAGATCCTTTGATTTTTAGCAATTTTAGCAAAATTTACAATAAATTTTAAAAAATATTAAGAAGTTGAAAGCTAAATGATGCTGTTATCCAACTTGATCATTTTATTAGTGTTACAAAACATTAAAATAAAAATAAGATTAAAAATGATTAAAATCTTCAGCAACTGTAAATGTATATTTCTTGCATGGGATCAATTTGTCTTTCTTGGTTATTTATTAGATTATTAGATGAAATTTTACTTTAAAATATTAAAACAAATCATGTTAAAAGTGGGGGGGGGGAAACTATAGCTTAATCATGCCAAATGGGCTAAAACTACTCATTTATTTATTTTAGTTTTTTTATACACTTCCACTTATAAAACTTGGATCTCATTTTGGCTCCAAGGATGAATAAATGAGAGAAAAAAAATGTTCAAAATATTTTAAATGCCATAATAATTTAACACAGGAAAGTTCAATTATGCCAAAGAAAAATATTTTTGATGGAAATTAAATTTTAGGTTTTTTAATACAAACTTTTGTGCAAATATTTTTTTTTTTTTTTTTTTTTTTAGTAAACTTCAAATAAAAGTTTGTTTATTTTTAGTTTGTTTAGTAAAGATGAAAATCTGTTTCAAAAGCTATAAAATTTTAAGAAATACATGAATTTTATAGAAACAAATTTAAGTTTTATAAAAAGAATGTTTACTTTTTTATGTCTCGGTTATTGAACAGTAGTATGCTACATAAACAAAAATAAATTTTTTCAATAACAGAGACTAAAAACTGAAACTGAATTAAAACTATTATAAAAACAAATCCTCCTCACCACGAGGACAATTTGGGACACAAGGTCAATTTTTTTATGTGAAGAATTAAATGTGACATTGGCTGTAATTCATTTTTTTTCTTTTTTATGAATTAAAAAAAAGAAAGAACATGATAAAACAACCATGTGAATTCATTTTGTGTTTATATTACATAATTTTGATTGTAAATATTAAATTAATAATTTATAATATTAAATGGATGAATTAACAATGTTTAAAAATAAAATTAAAAATAAAAATTTTATTTTGAACTGAAACTGACTTTAAACAAGCGAAAGAACTGAGTAGAGACTTTCACTTTTTTTTTTTTTTACACATTTTAAAAATGCTGCAAAATCAACTTTAAGGTGCCCACTTGATAGTTTTTCTGGTCACCATTCTGATATTTTGACAAATAATTGGTTGATGGCTCTAGCATACCCAACTGAATCATAAACCCAACACATTCCCTGCATATCTCTACAGTCTTAGTAGTTTGTTTTTTTCCCTGTGATTTGCCAGAATTCGGTCATAAAGAGGATCAACAATTTCAGGAGTTGACACTGTTGATAACCTACTGCTCTGTATCTTTTATCTCAATCTCCAGCCTGGAAGTTAGCACAGCACTTCTTCATAGTTGAATATGATAGGATCATCTTACCCAATATTTGCATCACCCACTCCTTCTGCTGGAGCAGTAACTTCACGATGACCCCCCCCCCCCCAAAAAAAATTCCACTCTTTCTCTTGACATGATTTAATCAATGATCAGAAACAAATATAAAAATAAGCACAAGAGTCCTACAATTTGGCACTTTCTAATATAAAAGAACGTGCTTTCTTTACTCAAATCCTTGGAAGTTGGTCTGACTGAGAACTTTTCAGTTGGGCAAAAAAGAAAGAGTAGGGAAATATTAGGTTGTCACACATGAAATGATGCATTTTATGTTTGGTTGTTGATTTGGTCATCTAATGGAGTTAACCTCCTTAGTATATTAGAAAAATGTTGACTTATTCTTGACTTTCTTTCTCTTCAGATAATTTTTCTTTTAATATATTGTTACTCATAAGCCCAGCAAAAATGATTACAATGAAACAATGTTGAGTAATCTTACTGTACAAGTACAAACTGGGGAAAAGAACCATTTTTGCATCAAATCATTACATGCGATGAGAAATGGATACTCTTTGACAACAGTGGTTAGAGGCAAGTGAATTCCCAAAACAATAGCTAAAACCTCCACTGCACCCTAAAAAGTTAATGGTTACTGTCTAGGTGGTCTTTCAAAGAGGTTATTCATTCTTGTCTCAAGGGAATACAATAACAGCAACTGCATATTGTTGAGAAATTGAGTGTATGCACGAAAAATTGAAAAAGAAACATCTGAGACTTGTGAATAGGGATGGCCCAATTTTGCTTCATGACAACGCACGGCCGCACGCTTCTCAATCAGCTGTCCAAAATCTGCATAGCCTGAATTATGGAATTTTGCCTCATCCTCCATATTCACCTGATATCTCTCCTACTGATTATCACTTATTTAAGCATTTTCAGCTGATCCTACACAATAAAACATTCTCCAATAAAGAAGAGGTATTTAAAGCATTTGAACTGTTTGTCACATCAAAGGATGAAAGTTTTTTTAAAGATTCGATCAAGAATTTAGAAGTACATTGGAGAACAGTCATTCATCAACATGGTGCCTATTTCAACTAAATTAGTTATTTCACATTTCAGAAGCATTTTATTCATTTTCTGTTAAGTGTGTCATTTTGTGTGTGACAATACTAAAGAAAAAAGAGTGATATTAAAATACAAGATCACAGATATACTCTCGTGGTAATGGTGTCATTTTTTTTATACAGTGAGGTTCACCTTTTACAAAGCCATGAAGCCACACAAGATAGAGGGTTCAGCTTGGGGACCATTTGTGTGTATAGGAGTGGAAGATAATGGTTAACCCTAGCCTTGAACAGGTTAAGATTGTAGTGTTTGGGGAAACATCCTGTAGGGAGTCTGTTCCACAGGAAGAAGCTATTTGAGTAGAACTTACTTCTCACCGATGAAATACGGAGGGAATGTGGGTGGTTTGCTATTATGTAAGTGGCATGGTATGTTCTTGCAGTGAAGATTTGCCTCAGCGGAATTGGGGACTCTAGTTCATCTGAGCACTTTCCGTAGAAGTAGCTGTAGAGCAGCAAAAGGCTTGCCATATCCCGTCTGTGGGAGAGAGGTTGAAGAGTGGAAAATAATTCATCATCCACAAGAGCTTGGAGACACTTTTAAACTCTATCAAAGCTGGAGAATGAGGTCTGGGCAGCTCCTGCCCAAATATGACAATAGTACTCCATTTTTGACCTGATCCAGCTCTTGTAAAGATAGGGGATAGCAGGAGGGGTCAGGTACTTATTGGGTGTAGATGATGTAATAGTCAGTCGCTTGGAATGAAAAATTGGTGAGCCATGTTTAAATTCTAAATTGGTTAATGCATTCAATTTCACAAATATACCTTTGGGGAAAAGTGTGAATCCATTTCTTTTCCTCACCCCAAGCTATGGGCTAAATAGCAGGGTAGACTGTGCTCTCTAGCCATCATTGGCAACCAGTCTACATGAACAGTTCTGAATTCAAAACTCTGGCAACTTAAGCTGTATGAAGATTTAAGTTTTTTTGTTTATAAATTGAGTTTTACTTGTGAAATTGATTTTAGAAATTTATTTTTCTGTTTCTAAAATTTAAAAAAAAAATTTTTTTTTTCCCCTCATCATTTTTTTTTCTTTAACTTGGATTTTTTTTTTTTTTTTTTTTTTTTTTCAGTTGAAAGAAATTGCTCTGAAATTGCTCTTGATTCTTTTTTATTATTATTATTATTATACATTTCAAGTTCTTGTGCTTTACATGAAATTCTTTTTATCTTTTGCAGATTTCCTTCATATCAGTTTCTTGGAATTGGTCAGGTAGGTTTCTGCTTTCTTTTGGCTTTGCTTCATCTCTTTGTCTTCTGGAAATGCAAGGGAGATTTAGCTCACGTAGAGTATTTCAAAATTAACTTTCTAATTAAACATATTGTTTTATACATAAAGAACATATTATTGTTTGTTTATTTTTTGTTTACCTCTTACCAATGCATATAAGGTTTATTTTCTAGACCCTGGTCAATGTGCTTGGTGTATTTACCCCTTGGGCAATGTATAGAAATAGGTTCTACCATGAAAATTCTTGTGGATTGCCAATAAGTAAACATCTGCTTAATACTGTTAAAATGTATGATCTTGGATATGCTGCATCCCTTCAGGATATAAGCAATCATGGCTCTCCACAAGTTCTTATCTCTTGTGGCTCTTAGCAGTTTTTCTCCCTTTGATAAGGTTCCTGCCTCCTGTTCCACCATCCATTCACAAAAGCTTGTCAGGCAAGTGGCTCGCTTCCTTCCCCTATCACTTTTGCTTTCAATATACCTTGTGAGGGTTAAGTTTTCCAATCCCTCCTTCCTCATTATGTGTCCAAGGAATTTCAGCTATCTTTTGTAAGTGTTCTTTCTGTTGCCATTTTCTTTAAGATTTCCTTCTTTGCTTGCTTTCTTCGACAATGGAATTTTCAGTATCCTTCTGTAAAACCACATTTCTGCATCTAGTTTTTTCCTCATCTGTGAGGAGATTTCCCAGTATTCACTGCCATATAAGAGGCTGGATATAACATGGCATTCTTTTCTTTGTAATGAAATTTTTCCATATATTTGATAAGGTACTGAAAAGTTCTTAGCTCTTTCAAAAAGTCCTAAAAATTTGAGGATTGGTCATTTAGTCAGATTTTGGGAAGTGGGTCAGGCACAGGGAAGGTCTTACAGCCACATCACATTGAAAAATTTGTTCTTGTACAATCACCAAAGTTAAACAGTGTCAAACCTAGATGGGTGACTACTTTGGAATACCAGTTGCTCTGAGCTTGGATGTGCTGGTAGTGTAATGGATAATGGCTCGGAATTGGAAACTGTAGAGCCGAGTTCCAATTCCAGGCAGGTTCATTATATTCACATTACATGCAAATAACCTTGGGAAAGTTATGAATCCAACTCTTCTCCTCCCATCTATGGGTTAATTAGTAGGATTTGTAAATCATTATTATGTCCAGAAATTCTTAGTATCAAAATATATTTTATGGCTTCAAATAACCTGCAAAGGGTTGATAAGCCATAAAGAAAGCAAATCAGTCAGACCTTGTACATGTTGGCTATGGCAAATGAAATATGAAGACCTATTGGATACTCCATTAATGATAGCTGTGTCAATGAAAATCTCTACTTTTATAGCTGCCACCTACTTCCCTATACAAAACCCATTATGTTTCCTATAAAATATACTGTAAGCCAGCATGTGATAAAGACAAAAAGCAAAGGGAAATATTAAATACATATGCTAATACTTTATCTGCCTGGCGCCTCATGGCATATAAGGACATTTGGTGAGGTTTCTTTTAATTGTTCCACAGAGTGGGGTAACTCTGAGGAAGGGTTGTTTTTTCTGTCAGGTTTTTCCTCCCCTTAGATGTGTTTTCAGGTTAACAAGTTCCATCGACCCTGGGTTTGGGAATTCAGTTTTTCTTCCTCTTAGACTGATTGCCAACGAAGGCTGAAGAGTCCTGTCTACCTTACTATAATGGTTCATAGCTGTAAAAAGGAGAGATAGATTCATAACTTTCCTAAAGGTATTTGCACAGAAGGGAATATAAGATCGCATGGAATATGAATTCAGCTTGCAAAATTCTCATTTCGAGTCACTATTCATTACATCACTTGCACACCCATTAACACTTTATGCCATGAGAAATAATGTAAGTTCCTTATTGCCAACATGTTATGCTGTAGATTCATCAAGTCTAAACTTGAATTAAATCTATTTACATTGATCGGACTGTTATCCTCAACTTTATTGTCATATTCACACACACACATATATATATATATATATATATATATATATATATATATATATATATAATCAGCTGAATGCTCATTAACCACCAGTCAGATTTCCAAGAATACTGTTTGTACCTTCAATAGAAGAGATAACAAATGACTGGTCAGACAAAGTTATTCACAGCAACATGTGTAACAGCCAGTTCCAAGTTTCATGTGTGAAGTTGCTCTTTGTCGTATTGTTGGTCGTAATTGTCTTGTAGCTATCCCCAAAAAAGGGACGATTATATTATTTAGCACAGGCGATTGTATGCTCTGCATACGGAGTTCCTCTGCTCTGACATATAGCTAATAGTAAATATTTTTTAGCTATCAAATAGCCATTTTCTTCTATCAGCTATGAGTAAAAAGCAGTGCAGACTGGGTCAGCAACCAGTCTAAAAGGCAAAACATTCTGACCACAAACAAGTTGTGGAACTCAAGTATAAACAATTAACTATATATATATATATATATATATATATATATATATATATATATATATATATATATATATATATATATATGTGTGTGTGTGCGCAGCATATCTTTATTCAAGCATATTTGGTTGAATAATCTGTGCATATTATGTCTAGTTAAATAAACATATGTTCAGATTATTCACCCAAACATGCTTGAAAATACAGATATAAATAGTTCTTGAGATATAGATATATATATATATATATATATATATATATATATATATATATATATATATATATATATATATATAATCTCAAGAACTATTTGAGGAAAATCTATCATAAAAAGGATGAACAAAAAGAAACAAAAAAACTAAATGAAATCAGCTTGACTATATATTCAAAACACATTGAAAACAAAAAAAAAAAATTAATTTTTAATTTCAGCATCCTCCTCTCCTTCAAGCTCATGTGTATTCACATCACCACAAACATTACTTTAGTTCAAGTGCCCCCCATGCCTCATAAAGTGTGAACCTCACTGTAAAAATAAATAAAAAAAATAATCTATAATATTTTTATTACTTCATAGCCCCCAAGAAATTTAAATTTCAGCATTAATTGACGCATAAGGAGTCAGTACCTCCAGTATTAACAAAAATTTTACAACTACCTCAACCACAAAGCCAGTTCAAATTTTTTACCAAGTTTGTAATATCTTGACATATACTGGTAAATCCTGGGCTCTGCGTGCTGAGGGCAAGTTATAGCTGATACAAAATCCTTATTTTATGATCAGGTGGATATGCAGTGTCAAGCCTGCTGCTAAAGTGAGCATGGTAGCATTGTACAAACATCTGAGCATCCCTCGTCTAGACATTTTGCTGATCGCCTAAAGACTATGATGGTTTGTATATATGTGCAGTGAAACAATTTATGGCTGAAGCTGTGTACTGAGCTTGCCATTGAAGGAAGCTATGGCAAATGGCGTCTGAAACAAAAATTGGAGAGAAAGTTTAAACACCAACTAATGTTTCTTTATTAAGAAACTGGAAATTTCACTAGAGAAAAGAAAGAAAATGGTGTTGAATTGTTACATAATATCGGTCCTTCTATGTGGCAGTGAATGCTGAACAATCTAACAGACAGAGAGACTTCAGGCAACCAATTTGTTTAATGGCATGTCAACTCCTTATGGGTCATTTAATGCTGAAATTTAATTCCCTTGAGAGCTTTGAAGTAATTTCTTGATTCTACTATAAATAGGTATTTCTGGTTGTTTTACTATAAATATTTAATGTTGGTAATTTTTTTATACAAAATGTATTGCTAGTATTTTTACTGTAAAAATTTACTTTTTATAATTTCATAGTGTTTTGTTTGGGTGTTCACTATTTGCCCATAGCTGAGACCCTAACAGGTGTTACGACCCCTGGGTCAGGGTGGACCTGGGAACAACCGCAATTTAGAGGTTGTCCCACACTTCTCAAAACTTCCAATCTCCTGATCAGAGGTCTTGCTGCCTGATCTAGCTTATCATCATATCCAGAAAGATGAGGCAACCGAAATATAGTTTTAAGGAAAATGGAAATAAAAAGGGCACTTCGTTTTAGAATCAGAGAGTTGAAATTTCTAGGATGCATAATAAGAAAAGAGGACTTGGAGAATTTGATACTTGCAGAACATATTAAAGACAAGAGGGAGAGGAAAGCAGGAAACCTACCTAATGAGCTTGGTTAAAGGTTAGCAGAACAGGGATTGGGAGTGATAGCAAAAAGGAAAACCTTATTAAGAGCTACAAGGGACAGAAAGCTGTAGAAGGCCATGGTCACTCCTACCTGCTGAACAGGATTAGCATTCTATATAACATGAAATACACCCTGCATACATTTTTAGTACAGTGTAACCCGGATATAAGAGAGTTGTCGGGACCGGAGAAGAAGTCTCTTATATCCGGGTTTGGTCTATTTTGTTTAGGTAAGTATGGCTCTAATTTGGGACCAGAGAAAATCTCTTATATCCGGGTTTCTTATATCCGGGTTACACTGCATTAAAAGTACTTCACCTAATATGTGACTCTAGAGCCACTCAAGGTAGATGGTTACTGTTAAAATGGTAATGATGAATGAGGTGTGTGATATGAATGGATGAGGAGGTGGTAGGAAGTGAAGATTATTTTCAAACTCGTGTCAGGAAGAGGTATTTACTTTTTCTTACACAGTAAGTCACACTTGAATATATTAAGATAAATAGGTACAAAGCAGAGAACATACTGACGACAAGAGGAACAGGAAAGCAGGGAATGACCTACTCAATGAGCTTGTGTAAAAGGTTGGTAGGTGGGATTAGGAGAGACAGCAAAAAGACAAGCCATACTAAGAGCTCTAAAAGGCAGGAAGTTGTGGAGAACTAGCATTACCCACATACTGAAGTGACAAGGCACATAGGAGAAGGAAATGGTTTATTTTTATAGTTTGAACCCTTTTTCCTAAGGTTTGTAAATAGTATACTACAAAATTAAAAATCCAACTAATCTTTAAAGGCATTTCTAAGATTTCCCTAATATTGTTTGCAACTGTAGTGTTGGAAACTTTTGCAACAATAACTATATGAAAGCATAAACATTAAAATTAATTTGATTACTGATTAGCCTGTCATTCTGCAGAAATAGTGAATGCTATAACTGTTGTATATTAACATTTATGGATTAAGAATGACAACTGATATAGGGGGGGGGGGCAGTGCATAAATTGTCTAAATTATGCAAAAATGAAAATAACACCAACATCTCATTTTAACAGATATATTTACTAAAATTACACAAAAATATCTTGAAATACTAAAGAGTAAATTTATTCAATAAAATTGCCATTGGCTTCAACAACAGCCTACAGACGACTTCAGAATATTCTGCAACTCTTCTGGACAGTTTCCTTGTTTAAGTTGGTTAATGCTGCCATAATTCTTACATTCATCTTTGGTGTGATAAGGAGTTTTGTTGGCCTCTCGCTGAACTGAGCTCCACACATAATCATCAAGGGGCTTGCAATCTGGAGAGTTGGCCAGATGTAAGGGGTGATGTCGTCACAGAAATTGTCTGACAGCTATGACTGCATTCTCCTGCTTGTGTGGCATGGTGCAGAGTCCTGTTGCCAGACATAGGGTCTTCCAGCAGCCACACTCTTGACCCAGGGCAGCAAAACCTCTTCAAGGCACTTGATGTATGCCTCTACGTTGAAAGATGAATGGAGGTATAACATCACTATCATGAGTGATCACTCCAAACACCTTTATAATCACCATTAGACTCATCCAACTCTTTTTGAATCCTCTGCACAGACTTCAGATTGACACCCAAACTCTCTGAAATGCCAAGTCGTACAGCATGCCATTTCCATATTTCTGGTAGAGTGAATTGTGTCATGGTGCTCTTTTTCTCATAGAGAGTACCCAACTGATCCTACTATACTGTGCAGTTTTCAAAATTAAGCAACACACATACATGAAATTAAAAATATAAAATGGCAACAATTTACCCATTGCACTGTGTGTGTGTGTGTTTGTTTGTTTGTTTGTTGTTTTTGTCACATGTGTTATGTTGAAAGAAATGCTAAAACCTTTCATTACAGTTTTTAAACCTTTTTAAATGCTTTTTTTGTATTTGATGCATTCACTTGGATGACAATTCGAAATTCTCTTTAACCTTGACCCACTCCAACAAAAAAAAAATAACAAGTTTCATTGAAAACAACTTGTATGTAAAAATAAAACTCTTAAATTAAAAATATAAATCACATTGATCATGAATGCGTCTTTGTGACAAACTGTTAATGGGGGGTGGGGACAGAAACCTCCCAGGCCAGATTTTACAAGCAAGATAGTAATAGTCACTTGTCAAGCTGTGTACTTTATGCATGGTTTAGTGTCACTTGCTTTGAACAGCTCCTCAACACACACACAATGCTGCCAGGTTTGATGAATGGCCAACATTGGTGTATGAAAACATACTATTATGACATAACTTAGTGGTGTGGTTTCAGAGATATCACAGATCAAGGATGTCTCTTAAGAAGAGAGATACAGGCAAAAACCCCAAGCTGAGACATGGGTCAGGGACCAGAAGTTTGGGTGCATTTTCTCCCTTAGTCAAGAATACAGGGTGTAAATATAAGTCTGCTTGAAAGCTTTGGTGGAATAAGTAGTAAAACTCTTGAAAAAATAATGACAGAAAAGAGATAATTATTGAAGTTAGGAGCAAAAAAAAAAAATGGTGCCCTTAGAATTTGTAAAGAAAATGCTGAAAATTAAGATTTTTGCATGAAAATAAATTGCCATTTATACTTGTGTATAAGCCAATATACCTGTGTATAGTGCAACTGGTTACTGAAAATGTATGATTTTTAACCTCTTTAAAAATAATTACCTGTGTATAGTGGGATCCCCTATTTTTTGTGTGGAAAAATTGATCATAAAAACTCACACTATACTTGAGCGTATATGGTAATTTGTGATATGAAATCACCATTTTCAAATCTAAGGTTTAGAAAACCAGACAGCTGAAGTTCTGAGAGTAAATAAGATTAAAAAGACAAGGAACTTGGCACAATGGTAGTTTTTAAGGGGATGGAGCATTTTCTAGATTCAATAAGAAATTGCCTTTCAGATTTTTAATTCAAGCAGAATGTTCTTTTAGACAGTCACTGCTCCGCCTCATGGAAAGGATAGAAACCGAAACAGCAATTCCTGATGATACAATTTAGTGCTGTAGGAAAAGGGTTTGAAAGGCACTGGATGTAAGCCTTGTATTTTTTAGGATTTTTATTGCTCAGCTCAAGACTTATTCTTTCACCGTTGGACTCCTTTTCAACTCAAGACATAACTGCAGTCAGATTGCAAGTGCTTATTCTGGGTTATTGTCCTTGTTTTATACTGAAGGATGCTATGTGTATTCAAATATTCACCACTAATAAAATCAGCATTTCTTTCTCGGGTGAGTTTCAACCCCCACACTGCATTTGCCAAGCCATGTCCAACCTACTTGGTGTCTCTTTTAAAGTTGACTTGTAAGTGACCCCAGTTTTCACAGAACCAAGAGTAGAGGCATGTCTGACATTTCAATAGAAATGCACCTCTCAAAGAAATAAATTTATTTTTTATACTACTATTAATTTCATATATATATAAACTGTTTTTTCTTATTTAGTTTAATTTTCTAATTTTTAAGTGGGTGTTCAGTTAGCTATGTAAATTCATTGTAAATTGATCCCCCTATGCAGCAAGCCAAAAATAAAGATAAGGGAAATAATTGATAAGAAAATAGTAATAATATGATTTAAATTCATATTTTGCAGCTATTTTAAATTTATCTGAAAATTGTCTGTAAACATTATTTTAACAGAAAACCAGAAAAAGTTAAGCATATACCTTAAATAATATAAATATTAACTTTTTTAATTATAACTTGAAATTATTTGAATTTCTGTAAGTAAGAATATGTTTTGTTACCATTTATCATCAGAAGAAATGATTTATCATTTGGTTGAACTAGTTCAGTAGATGTATGAAAGTTCTTGTAAATGTTTCTGATTTTTGTGTTTGTCTTGGTGAATGAATAAATTATTTGCAAGTGATAAGTCTAGCATTAAAAGGCAATATTAAACATAAGAAAGACTTATGGTTTTCATTCCTGGGGGTGCTCAATTCCACATGCTCTCCTTGTAAGGGCCTAATGAAAAAAAGAAAATCTCTAAATTTCCTGCCAGTAGAGCAGTTTCCTTTTTTCTATGGAATCGTGAATTTTTTTTTTTTTTTTTTTTTCTTATGATCATGAGATCAATACACAAGCTCCCCTTTTAGTAACGGAGTTAATAATATATGTATTCATTATCTTTTTTTTTTTTTTCCATAATACTGATCTGCTGGAAGTGTTTTTTGTGGCTTTTGGGTAAGAAGGGTCAGTTTTCTTTTCTAGTGTTTTTGTTGATTGGGTCAGTTTTTCTTTATTAGATGCGTTATCTGTTTGTTTAGTATGTTATTTGCTTCTACATACAATTGAAGCCTGTCAACAGATATCCAGGTGTATGTATCATCATTCAACTTAACAAGGTAATACTTTGGAATATGTTGCAGCCCTTTGAATGGGCCTGTGTATGGCACGTCTGGCAATCTACGTACTCTGTCTACTCTCATCCAGACTTTCTGGCAGGTTCTCAATTTCTCTGGCATGTATGTCATTTGATAACTGTTATGCTTGTGTGACTGGTTATTTGGATAAATTTTGCATATTGCTTTATGTAGTTTCTTTGCAAATTCTTGATTTTCAATTGTATCACTATTATGCATTGACATCTTGAGTTGAAAAGGAGTCCAACGGTGAAAGAATAAGTCTTACCTTGAGCTGAGCAATAAAAATCCTAAAGGATATAATTGTATCACTACTATCGCTTGTCAACAATTGTAAAATCATAATGTGTATTCCTGTTACTGTGAAAAAAGGTAAAAAAATTTCTGTTATTGGTTATACTACAGATGCCTAGTAATATTACTGGAAATGCAGTTAACCATAAGTATTATCTCACTATAATTGTGGTTTTAATCATCCAATATGTTCATTTGACTAGTTCATTGGTTTGAGGATATACATATCCTGCAAAAAACAATTATTTTTGCTATTTCTGTGAATAGTTCACTTTCAAATTGTCTACCACAGCCTATGATAACGTGAAGTGGCATTCCCCAACGTGCGATCCACACGTTGACAAAGCTCTGCAACAGTTTGTGCTATTATTTCTGTGAATGGTTCAGCTTCAATCCACATAGTCATATTATCGATGCATATTAGAAAGTAACAGTATAGGCTGTTGTGTCATTGTTATTCTTCACTGGGGAGAGGAGACAGACAATGTCGAGATATACAGTCTGAAACCTAACATAGGGTATGTGAATAGGCTGTAATAGTGTTTTGGTATACCTGTTAACCTTAGGTGCTTGACAAACCTCACATTCAGAGCAAAATCGTTTAACTGTTTTATCTATATTTGACCAAAAGAACCAAGTTTAATCATCTTACTAGATGCTCTTGTTCCTGCATGTGATTTGGAATGTATGCTACTGAGTATAGCTTTACACAGTGCACTCAGTATATATGGCTTGTGAAAGGAAATGGATGCATCACACAGTACAAATATATTATCATTAATATTATGTTTCTTTAGGTTAGGAAAATTGTGTATGTCTGAATCTACAGCTTGGTGTCTACTATTGCTGGTAGGTCACAAAGATCAACCTCAATTGCTAAGGTGGACGTGACAATCAGCTACCATATTTTGTTGTCCTTTAATTTGCCCTATGCCAACTAGGTACTCAGTAAGGCTAGTTGTCTACTGTTTTTTTGATTTTGCTGGGTGAGACTATAACAGGTAACACATAAAGGTTTATGATCCATCAGTCACAATATTTGCTGGCCTTCTATTATGTGCTGAAAACATAAAATAGTGAGGTATGCAGTGGGAAGCTCTGTCAAATGTGGAATATTGCAAGATTTTTTAAATTTTTTTTTTAAAAAAGAAACCTATTGGAATAAGATTACCATCAACATCTGTGTAATTAAACACCTGTTATGTATTTATTGCTGTTGATAACCAATTGATAAGTGATGCATTCAGGTTGAGGGCATGCTAATATGTAGTAGTCACATAGAATTTTAATAGTGCCATGATAGGCTTCTCATTCATATTAGTTAAGCGTAAATGCACTATTTACAGTTTGTCATATTTGTTCAGTAAGGAGTAACACTATTTCTGCAAAATTGAGTATTAGTTTTCAATAGACATCATGCCTAGAAATCTACGTAAACTTTTGTTATCATTAGGTGGGGGGGAAGGATTTTAGGTCATCGACATTTTAGGTTGTTGGCTTGATACTATCTACACTAATATTATATCCTAGGAAATCTATAGATGAGACATCAAAAGTTGATTTTGTTAGTGAAATTTTTAAATTATTATGTAAAATTTCAATAACAGTTTTTATGTCTTGCGTGATGATTGATTGTCACTGAAAATAAGAATATCATCTATATGGACAAATACACAATTATTTTGTCCATAAAGCATTGAAATGTAGCAACTGCATTCTTAAGATCAAAGGGTATACAGTTGTGTCATGGAATCCAATATTATGGTGGTCTTGTCTATGTCAGCAGAGTGCGTCCTGATTTGGTGATAAGCTGATATGAGGTTGATTTTTGAAAAACAGGTTTCGTTTGCTAATTTGGTTGCAAATGAATTGATATTTGGGACTGGGTATTTGTTGCTCTTGGTGATGCTGTTTAGGGCATGACAATCAACACAACAGCGATATCCAACGTTTTTTTTTTTTTTTTTTTTTTTTTTTTTAAACCACATGCAAAAGACTTGAACATTCGCTTTTAGATGGTGAATTTATACTGTCAGCTTGCAACATTTTAAATTATTTACATACTGCTTCTCTGACCTTAGCAAATGTAAACAAGTGCCTACCAGTGTAATTTTCTGTTGTACACACTATCAACATGTGTATGTAGTTTGGATATTCATTAACAATGGCTCAGATACGGTCTGGTACATTGTTATTAATCCCTAAGTTGATTGTGTAGTTACGTGTTTTATCTGCTTTTGTGCACAAAGTGGTATAATCTATTATTCTCTTTTCATTACAGTTAGTAAAGAGTTGGAAGTTGTTCAGAAAATCAAATCCAAGTAGGGGATTATTGACATCGGCCACTACAAAAGTTCAGGATGATCTTCTAAGGCTTGGAATTCCAATGTCAAATTTAGTTTGCCTGTAACATCTAATGTTAACACTGTTATCTGTTGATAATGTTACTGGTGTTTGTTCTAGAAATATCCCATTAATTATCCTGAAAGGGATGATGCAAAAGCTTGCACCGGTGTTGACAATGAGTGCTATTTTAGTTGCCCCTATTTTTGTCTGTATCTCTAGTAGTGGCAAACCTGAAGAGGCTGACCAAGTTCACCCCCACTAGTTTTCTGAATTGCTGTTAGCTACTGAGTGTGATCATGAATTTGGTAATTGTTTGGCCATCTACACCATGGCTTACATGTTCAAACTTTACCTGCAAATTAAATATGTGCACAGCATTTTTTAGGTTTTTTAGTTTCAGCGAAACTAAAAAACCTAAAATGTAGTATGTAGTTGGTATGTGATCTGCTGGCTCTGTGGTCTTACACTTTATTTTGCAGCAATGTAGCGGTCTATGTCGTATACACTTAGGTATTATTGTGGATAAGAGGCATTAATTCATCAGCTAATTGTCCTAGGTGTTAGGCATTAAATCTTTCTGTGATGCTATTACTGGAAATATAGTTGATGGAAATGCTGGTATAAATTTAAGCAGCAGGATATCTTGTCCTATATTTAACCTCTTAGCTATTGCCATCATTTCCTGGAGGTAATTTAATGGTTGTCCTCTAGTGGTTGTTGTGGACATTAACTTATCCAGCAATTCCAACTTCATACTTTCATGTGATTCTACAAGTGTTTTTTTAATTCACCGTAATTCTGTGAATCTAACACCGTGGCAGCAATTTTTGTTAATATTTCTGCAGGCAGTTATGCAATGACAGTATAAAATTTTGTTATAGAAGCTGTAATACTTCTTAAGTGGAATTGTGCCTCGACTAATGAAAACCAGCCAGTAATGGCTGTTTCTATAAAGTCAGGCATCTTGATACTTATTTGTTAAATAGAGGTGTTGTCTTTCTGTTCCATTATTTTGTTTAAATATGTAAATTCTGGAAGAACTGTAAGGTAATATCTCTTTGGTTAGTTCCTGTATGTAGTGAGTCCAAATGTGATATTTGAAGTCTTGTATAGTGTTACCACGGTTATAAGTACTTTGGCTTGTTGTCACTTGTTCCTGGCTGTTGTTTAGTTTTTTTTATTTATATATTTTTTCTATATATACAAATACATATAAAATCACTTTTGGTCAAGTTTACCAATTCTTGTTTTCTTATATTTTATTTTTTTATGTTGCCTCAAGGTTTATTTGTGTTTTTTTTTCTGTGCATGTATGTTAGCTCATGTTGTGGTCACCACTTTATGATGAGCCTTATTTGACTCCTGTTTTTGGTTAGTAAAATATAACTTATACATCATAACAACAAAGTGAGACATTTTACATATATAGAAGGATTTATCATCAGCAGGATTTGAGTTCAGTAGCTGTATGAAAGTTCTTGTAATGTGGTTGCTAGTAAATGTTTCTGATTTTAGTGTTTGTCTCTGTGAATGAATAAATTATTTGCAAGTGATATGTCTATCATTAAAAGGTAATATTAAACAAGAGAAAGTGATATTTGGGTAAAACTTAGTGGTTTTCATTCCTGGGGCTGCTCAAATTCACGTGCTCTCCTTGTGAGGGACTGATGAAAAAGAGAAAGTCTCTAAATTTCCTGCCAGTAAGGCAGTTTCCTTTTTTCTATGGAATCATGGGATTTTTTAAAATTTTTTTTTATTTCTTATCACAAAATCTCTACACCTGTCCAAGAGACATCAGGATGTAGAAAACATTGTTTCCTGTTAGATAACCAGCCATACCACAAGGGTCTTTTCCAGTTAATTTGCAGTATTTTCCAACTGCAGCAAAAAATGCAGGAGTTTGACCATGAAAAAAATATGGTTATGTATCATTTTGCTGTCTCTTGGACAGTCATGTAGCATTTGTGATGTAGCAGTAAATATCGGTTATAAGAAGACGGAATGTAGGGTTGTCAGCAAAAAGAAGAGCCCAACATGCAAATTACAAATTGGAGATGCTAATATCAAGCACATACAAAAATTTTAATATCTAGGAAGTACTTTACCAGATAACAGAAAATGTGACACCAAAATATGAAGGAGTATTGGGATTGCAAAAGATGCCTTCCAAACACTAAGCAAAGTGTTAAGAAACAGGAAAATCTTGTTAGAAACAAAGAAAATAGTACTTAACCATTATATAAGTCCTCCTGTATAGCAGTGAATGATGAAGAAAAGACTTTAAGCAACAGTGGTGTGGTTCTACAGAAGAATGCTGAGAATACCATGGACTGAATGTGTAAGCAATGAGGAAGTACAAAGGAAAATGAAAACAAAAAGAACATTTCTTTTTAGAATCAGTTGAAATTTCTAGGGCACATAAAGAGGAAAGAGGGCATAGAAAATTTGACACTTGCAGGACATGACAACAAGAGGCACAGAGGAAATGAGTGAATAACCTACCAAATGTGCTAGCATAAATGTTTGGCAAAACAGGGATTAGGATTGATAGCAAAAAGAGAACATTTACTAAGAGCTATAAAGGACAGAAAATTGTAGAGCCATGATCCTCATATTCTGAAGAAAAATATATAGCAGTAAAACATCAGTTTATCTCTCGTCTCCATCCCCCCCCCCGCCTCATTTGACACACTCAATTTTGCCTCCTCCAGAAGGACTCAAGAAAGAATAAAAACCAAGTGCAACATATGAACCATTAAAGTGTAAATATTGTCACTCTGACCAACTAAAGCCACTTAACAAAAATAAATACAACATGGAGTAGAGGGCAAACAATCCAATTGCTTATTCTTATTGAGTGGTTAGTAACCACACCTAAATGAAAGTCAGGGTTATGGTCACCTGGGTGTTGACAGATGGGAAGGATCTTGGGGGGGGGGGGCATAAAGTAATGGTTGTCATGCAAATACTTTTTTGTCATTTTATCCCAAGCAAGGCAATAAAGCCACTAAAGCACAAGGGGTTACTGAGTGTGAGAGAATATGAGAAAAAGAAAACATTAAGGAGAGAGAACAATAAAAGAACAGGAATTAAGAAGACAGTAACAATTGACATTGCATTTAAATTTTTGAACGTCAAAGTTGGCTGGAAAGCAAGATGTTGGAAGAGAGTTTCACAAGCGAGAAGTGCGAGAGAAGAAACTGTTAGCATAGGACTTAGGGTTACATTTAGCTAGGTACCTCCACGAGATCATTAAAAAAAGAGCATAGCATGATGAAAAAGATGCCAAACTTGGTGAAAACAAAATTTTATCATCTAAATGTTAATATTATTATGAAGAGGAAAGACCAAAGTTTATTTTAATTATTTTGGAAAATTTTTCCTTCTTTTTAGAACATTCTAAATTTTGATAAAAAAAAAAAACCTTGTTTCTCTTTGTATCACTGGATCTAGTAAAATAACATATACAATTTTTAGCACATTTTTTTTTTGTATGACTCACATTAATTTGGAAAATTTTGCAAAAATAAAAATAATTATCTGATGTTAATGAAATTTTCAGAAACTATTCACAGATGATCGAAATTGTTATAAATATTTTTTTTTTTATTAAAGTCATGGCAGAAATTTTTTTTTTTATATTTATTACTCCCCCCCCCCAATTTTATGAAAACTCGAGAAATTCAATCGAGTCCACTTTAGTGATTACAATAGATAAAAGCACAAGGCTTTGAGGAATGCAAATCATGGTTTTTGTTGTTTTTTGTTTTTTTGTTGTTGTTTTTTTGTTGTTGTTTTTTGTTGTTGTTTTTTGTTGTTGTTTTTTGTTGTTGTTTTTTGTTGTTGTTTTTTTCAATTGAAGACCCTACCTGAAAATCAGCTCAGAATTGTAACATACAAAACTCAATAAAACAAAGATATTATTCAATTTCAAATGCTTTTATTTGCTTTTAGTTGTTTTTATGAATATGGACAATGTTTTCTGAAAGCAAAAAATTTTTTTGATGCAAAATGAATTTTTAATACAATTATTTGTTATTTCTTTAATTATAATAGATTTTTACATTTAAGTTGTTTAAAATTAGTTAAAAGCCGCATCCGCTTTCATAAGTGTCCTTATGAGAGATCTTTTTTAGCGCGTTGTAAATTGTATCGTTTTGACTAATCAGAAGACCCGCAATAATTAATAAATGTAATTTTGTGTTTATAATCAGGCTGTAATTATAAAGTACAGAAGGCCAACCAGAATACAATTAAGTTGCGTTATTTGAGTTAAGCATTGTCCTCCGCTGTTAAGGCTTTTACTTAAGTTAATTTGACTTTTCAATTTCAACTGAGAAGGGTACCTACAAGTATCACTATTATCTTATGAAATTTATATGATCTTATTTTTATATTAATCTCAGTTATGACATTTTTCCATAAATGAAATATCAAAATTAATAATAAAATGAATGGAAATACAAATAACACAGTAAAATGTAGTAAATGTACATAAATTATAGTATTTTATGTACACTTCTGAAAAAATTTCATAAGAAAAGGTACCTATAAATTAATTAGATACCTTTCTTATGAAATTTAATCTCACTCTTAAGTCTTTTTTTAATTTCTTTATAATATATTTTCCATAAAGTATCGTAAACATAAAGGTGAAAGCTAAGTACAAAAAAATTACAGCGCAGAAAGTTTTCTTTAAAAATAACGAGGTAAATAATTTATTCACTTAAATGTAAATAACTTCACTTCTCTCCTTTCATAGAACAAATTTTCCTCACATAATCCGTCAATATGTCATTCATCACCTGTCAAGTGTCACAAAAGTTTATGACCTGCTTTGTTTTATTTTCAAATTATATCTTTTCGACACAGAAGCTAAGCTAAGTTAAGCTTGTTTCAAAATATTTTAAATAAACATAATTTCTGATTTTCTTAAAGTAAGTTTTGAAAAAATGATAATTGATTTTTAAAAGAATTTCAAAGTGAGATTTTCATTTTTTTTATAAAATGGAAAAAAATGGTTGCCATGATTGATTATCTGCTAGTTTTGCTGACTAAAAAAAAACAAGATTTTTAACAAAAATTACGGACATGCTAGGAACGATTAAAAAAATGTAAAAAAATACCCCAAAAGTACTTTGATCTTTCCTCTTAATAATAACATAAACATTTAGGCAATAAAATTTTGTTTTCGTCAAGTTTGGCGTCTTTTTCATCATGCTATGCTCTTTTTTTAGCAATCTCGTGGAGGTACCTACATTTAGCCATTTCAATTGTGAAATGATGTGACCTTTCTGCCAATCTAGTTTTGTACTTAAATTCATAAAGCCTAGGTACCATAGAGGAATGTTAATCAGAACAATTACCATGAAAATATTTATAGAAAAGGCACAAGGAAGATATATTACGGTGGTGGGAAAGTGACTGAAGCTGAGATGCCAGGTCAGGACCAATAAAATTACTAAGTTTAGTCTGATGATTAAACACTTTTTACCAGCTACCAGGTTAGCTCGCTAACCATAACTCTAAACTATGTGCCTAATTAATCTACATTATAAAATAACTGATTTTCTGTCCATCATGCACTGTCTGCACATGATTTTGCATTTACATATGGAATGTATGTCTATTGTATGTGTGTGATTTGCATATGTTTGTGCCATTTATTATGTGTGCGCACACACACACACACACACACACACACACACATTTGACTGAGTTTAAAATAAGACATTGGAATAATACATTCTCCTTCCTCTCTATCTGGACAACTCTTATCCGGGGCTGAGCAATAAAATCATATACCTGGAAATGAGAAAAAAAAAATGTTTAATTTTTTTTAAACCCCCCCCCCCCAAATCAAATAATTATAAGATTTTATTTAACTTTTCAGAAATTATTTTGTAATAGAATTATTTTTTAAAAAAATTCATTTATTTTTTTTATTAAGTTTGTGTAGAAATATTTTTAAGTCTGTCATTGGATTAAAATATACACAAACATCTATATGTACATAGTTTGAATGAAATTCAAATGGACCTCTGTGTTATGATGGCTACTGTCTCCCTTTTCTAAATGGCAACAACCTCTGGGTAAGAGGAAAAGTGTTTAAGCTGAAATCTAACCTCCTGCTTTGACTACTCCTGAATTTAAACTGAATATATCTTCTAATGAATGTAGAATTTTAAATAGACAAGCACTTTAAAAATCTGATCATCTTGCCACTTAGGGAAGTAATAGGGATCAAACTAGTGTATCAGGAGTGGCCAAACTTGCTTAATATAAGAGCCACATATGATAAATTTACAATGTTTGAGAGCCACAAGACATGAACAAAATTTACACATACATTTTTGTTACATACACATTTAATATTAAACTTACGTTTTGATCCAATGGGGTCTCAATTCATACCCAGAAAATAATTATAAAGCTTGGAATTTTTCTCTTATATTAACTGCGATGAAAAAAGGGGCTCGGCCAACATATTCCATGAGCCACATATTAAAGGTCAAAGAGCTGCATGTGGCTCACAAGCCACAGTTTGGCCACTCCTGGTATATATGATTCCTAAAGATATTCAGGTCACAAAACCTCTTTCAGTTTTGCATTTTGGTGATCAGACTAAAATTAAATCTTTGTTTATTTAGTCAAATGAAAAATTCTGACAAATAAATTTCTTTTCTTTTTTTTTCCCCCCTCATCCATATTCATTTTTCTTACTTTTTATTTTATTTTTTAATTTTATGCTGAACAATTTCTTCAAAATTTTTTTTTTTCTTTTGTAGATGGTGGTTGGAATTTTTCTCTTATTTTTTGGGAAAGAAGTTGGCGTGGTTTCATTTCCTGAATTTTCTTTGGATATAGTCAAAAAGGTAAAAAATTTTTTTTTTTTTTTCTTTTCCTTGATTCTGATGGTCACTGGATTATGAGATTCTATAATATAAATGGTATCAGTATAAGTCCTTTTGACCCTTTTCAGATAGACTGGCCAAACCTGGATGGACAAATACATTTGCATACAGCTAAATCTTACCAATTCACCATAAACCACTGAATAAACCACCAAGCGACATGACCACTTTTGTATAGATGAATTGGACTTTGAAACTAGTTAAATATCTCGTGAACAGTACAGAATTTTATTATGTCAATAAAGATGTACATAATTAAAAAAACATTTAGCTCGTATATAAAAAAAACTCTGACCTTTTTAAATGAATAAAAAAAACCATCAAAAAACAAATATATGAGTAGTTTAGATATAAAATCTTTATACACAAAAGTTCCTGTAAAGAAATGTGTAAATTTACTAAAAACACACTGGACAAAAACTAAATTACCTATTCCCACACATAAACCATAAAAGTGTGCCATTTAATTACCAATAAATATTTTTTCACCTTCGATAACAATTTTTATAGACAGAAAGTTTGGTTTACTAATTTTTGGAATTTCTGGAAAGTGGTCCTTTTAAAAAATATTTTACCTCAGAATTCTTATTTCAGATACATAGATCATTCTCTACGAATATATCCACAAGACATAATTTTACCCAATCTTGTCACCAAACTAAATGTCGAACTCACAATAGACTTGACCTTTTGACTCTAACAACACCTTACCCTTCCTAGATATCATGCTGCACAGAAATAATAATGAGATTCAGTTTTAGATTTACTGAAAACCTACCAACAAGAATGACCTAGTCAATATTTATTCCACTGTAACAAGATCAAATAAGGAATAATTATAAGATTCTATTTAAGAGCACTAAGAATCTGCAGCCCTGAATAATTACCCAAAGAAGAAATATACATAGAAAACACTTTCAAAAACTTCTAATATCCTTATTACTTCATCCACAATGCTAAGAGAAAGGCATACAAAATATACGACCACAAAAAAGACATCAATAAACTAGAAAAAAACAAATATATAATATTACATACCAACTCCATATCATCCACTATCCAAAACAATTTATCCAATCTAAACAACATCAAAATAATTATAACTGCATCTAAAACTATTATGGATATGATCAGAACCAAAAATACCCATAACAGTAATAATTCTGAAGCCGGTATATATAAAATAAATTGCCAGAATGGTTCCTTACAATACATTGGGGGAAACTTGCAGAAATTTAAAAAAGCACATCCATGAACACAAAAGGGATCTTACACACAACAACTTGTCAAATGCATTAATTATACATAAAAACAATTTCAACCAAAACTTTAATCTAAAGAATGCAACACTTATTAAAAAAGAAAGTAACTTACTCAGAATGAAAATTCTTGAGAGTGCCACTATCAAATCTTATCAAAATATAAATCCATGCTCATATTTTTTCCAATATTTCCATTCCTAAAAGAATTACTCCTTTCCCAAGCCAAGCTACATGATTACAAAAATCTTATAAAATTGAAAGAAAACATTTAAATCCTTAACCTTGTGTTATTCAAAATATATAACACAATAATTAATCTCAAACTAAAATAATTTAAATACTAATTCGCGTAAATCAAAAAATATTTTTTCAAAAACATCACTTGCTTGAATTGTGTCAAGCTGTGTCCTCCATAGCTGGCTTGACATTTCAGCTAACCTGACAAATATTTATAAGCATTCTTAAAAATTTTTAAAAACCATTAACATAGGCCAAGTGGAAGAACTCAGAATGTATTACTGATACCATATATATATATATATATATATATATTGACAAATTTATTGCATTTGGCTTCTATGAACATGATCAAAACCAAATTTTCATAACAGATCTACTGTCAGTTAATTTAAAATCCAACAGACATTAATGGCTTTAATACAAAAAATTTTGTACTTTCATTTCAACTGGAAGACACCAACCTAACAGACATGATCATCACTTTTTGCTGGCAAAATTACTAAGCCTGATCTGGACCTGCAATCCTGAAATTTTGGATTCACATGTTTTCATTACTGTGATTGTTTTCAGTGATTTTTTTTCTTTTTTTTTTTTTTTTTTTTTTTAATGATAAGGACAATAGTCTAAACATAGTGTAAATAATGATAACTTTGTATCCCAGAAATTCAGACAAAAATTATTCAAATAAATTAGTATTTTTGAATTAGAATGAAATGTCAAAATTGGAATTACTTTTAAATTTGACTAATACTGAGGTAATATTACTCACTAGGTTATTTATACAGATGTCAGTTCAAACAGATTGAGACACAAGGTCAAGTTTAAAGTGGGAGTGCATGCATATTGATTTCAAACGAGAATGACTGCTAAAAATCTCCCCTGTCTTCAAATTTAGAGACAAATCCTACAGATCCATGCTGGGATTTCTTCCTAGTCAATAAAAATGGACAATTCTTGGTTTTACCGAAACATTTTTTTCTTTCTTGTCTATATTATTATTTTTTTTTTTTTTTTTTTTTTTTTTTTTTTTAATAAATTCACCATAAGCAAGAAAATAATACCTCTAAGATGAAAGGGACTACTGGAAGTGAAAGTGAAGGAAAATAGTTTAGAAGGTACCAGAAACCCAATCCTAAACAGGAAACCAGGAACAAACCTCTACTCCTATTCAAAAGACTGGAGAGGAGTGTGAACTGGATGATAGGTAAACCTATTGACTCCTATTGTAGAGAGAAGAAAAGGAAATGAAATAAAAAGTAAATAACATTTTAGAGTTTAGGCAGAGATGTTAGAAGTATAGGGTTGAAGTAGAATGTAGAATGAACTGGAAACCTAATCCTAAACTGGAAACAAGGTATAAACCTCTACTCCTGTTCAAAAGATTGAGGAGGAATATGGACCAGATGGCTAAAACCACATGTGAACCCTGTTTCTGTTTTGTTTAATTTTAATATGCTATCATCTTATAGTTGCCTTGCCTTGTATTACATTGTTCATTCCTTGTATTGTTGTACTGTTCTTATTTTTATTGTTGTTATTATTGGAAATTTTGTAAACTTCCATTGAAAAATGTCTGCTTATTCAACATAGGGACAAAAATTGCTCAGCACTTTCCTCGTTTTTTCTTTTTTCTCTTTTTTTGGTCAGGTTTTTCAGGTGCTAGATAATGGCCTTGCCCTCTCCCTCAGGAAAGGTACTGCTCGGAAGATGACCCTCTGAGGCTTGAGCACATTATGTTAAATTTTAACCACCTAGTCCAGCTGGACCTGGTTTAGAATGACTTGAAATATTTTTTCCCTACCCCTCCCAACCATACCTTATTAATTTGCATCTCAAACCCACCTGCCTCATTTATTTACATCATTAATTAACTCTTTGTGTCCACCAGCCTTGTCAGTTTAATCCTGGTACCCATCTGTTTAATTAATTTATTCCTGGTGCCCACCCTCCACATTAATTTATGACTGGTTTTCTGCCTTACTTGTTAATTAATGTCTAACTTTCTCGTTGATTTAGTCGTGGTGCCTTCCTTTCTCGTTGATTTAGTCGTGGTGCCTTCCTTTCTCGCTGATTTAGTCGTGGTGCCTTCCTTTCTCGCTGATTTAGTCGTGGTGCCTTCCTTTCTCACTGATTTAGTCGTGGTGCCTTCCTTTCTCGCTGATTTAGTCGTGGTGCCTTCCTTTCTCGCTGATTTAGTCGTGGTGCCTGTCTCCCTCATTTATTCATGTGACTGTACTCCTCAACACTTTTTAATTGTACATTGAAGCTGTCATGAAAGTGCATCAGTTTTGTAGTTTTACTTAAGACAATATCAATATCTATGAATTGTTGCTGTTCTAAGCATTTTTATTGTATATCTTGGCTTGTATAGTTGCATTTTTTCCCCTTTTTTACAAAAAAACAATCATGATTCTCTTATATATTGCATGATATTAGAGAGAGAGAGACAAATAAAACCTCTGCCCAAGCTAGACATTTTTATCATTCTTTATATAATTTAATAAATTGATATTTATATACCAAAATAAAACGTTAAGTTGTCTTACATTGCAGTTTTTAATGGTAACTCTGGTAAATAGGTTATGTGGCCAAAGATTTGTTTTTTATAATTGTTTTTATGGCCTCTAAATTCATTTTTATGATAGAATCATGTGTTGTACAAAGTGAAAACTGAATGTTTCATGTTTTTTTTTATTATAGTAAAAAAAAAAAAATAATATTGTTTACAATTTTATTTTCTTTAGAAGTGATATGGTACCATCATGTTTTATTAAAAATTTACTTTTGTTCCACACCTTCCCATCTCTGTTCCAACCTCAAGTTGTTAAGGGGAAAAGAAAAGAAAAATATTGTACTACAGGCAAAAAGTTTGGGGTCACACTGCATTTCTTTAAAAAAAAAAACTTAAAATGACTTGTTGTTGGGTTTTTTTTGGGGGGGGGGGGTTAAAGCAAAAGATAACATTTCAGTATCTACAGTGTATTTTCTTTTATTTTTCAGTCTTTCTCCAGGCAACTCTTACTACCAAAAAGTTCAAATCTGGATTCCACAGTCCACAATACATTTTGCTAAATAAACAAAACATATATAGCCATCTCTGTTTCAAGAAAAAAAAGATTGTGCCATTACAGCAGTATTTTTATAGTTTTATTTCATTTATTTTTTAATTTTGAAGTAATTTGCACAAAATGACTTAATCAAAGCTGCTAAGCATTAAGGTGAGGACACAAATTGAAATTTTATTCAAAGAAGGCTACTCTCAAAGACAAATTGCCATGAAGTTAAAAGTTTCTAGACGTGGGGTGCAATATTCGTCACAAAGTTAGAAACTAGTGCAAATGTTAACAGAAAGAGAGTTGGAGTGCCAGAAGTGACAACTGCTGCTGAAGATGAGCACTTGATTATTGAGAGCAAAAGAAATAGAAGGAAAACTGCTCCAGAGTTGATAGCTGAACTTAATTCTTCTCAGCAGCAACCAGTGTCACTCTCAACTGTGAAAAATCAATTTAGATATAGCCATCAAGAAGAATGTTGTGGATAAAAAAGCATTAAGAACTGGACATGGAAATAGTAGAAAAATGTATTTTGGACAGATGAGGCCAAATTTGAACTCTTTGCTAGTCAGAGGGGTGTGTGTGAGAGAAGAAAACCAGAATTATGTGTGATTCCAAAAGTTAAGCACAGTAGTAGCTTTGATATGGTATGGGGCTGTTTTGGAGGAAAGGAGGCTGGAGATTTGATTCACATCAGGGGAATTATAAAAAAAGAACAATATCATTCAATTTTGCAGAGACATGCTATACCATCTGGTTTACAACGTGGAAAAGAATCACCTTTCAACAAAACACTTCTACATTATGTCAAAATAACCTTGAGTAAAAAGAAGAAATGTAACAAAATTTTGGAAATTATGGCTTGGCCGCCTCAATCTTCTGACCTCTCACCCATTGAATTAGTATAGGAGGAATTGGATAGGAGTGTTTTGAAGAGAATACCCAAAGAGTGAGAGTGAGTTTTTCAGTGCTTGAAGAATACTGGGGAAGATCTGCCATCTACATTTTTTTAAAGAAATGTAGAGTGGCCCCCAAACTTTTACCTGTAATGTAAATTTTTATTGTAAATTCAAGTTTCTGATTATCAGCTATGAAACTTTTTGGCTCTTTGATTGAAACTGAATAGTGAGAAGAAATTTTCTTCTCTCACTATTAATTGGAGAAATTCAAGATAAGAAGTTACTTTGAATTTAAAAAAGAATATAATATTTTTTAAACATTAAGTTAAAACATATGTATGTTTATATAAAATCTATTATTGGATGGTCGGCAACTAAACCGGCTCCCCCACTCCAGTTTCTTGCAAGTGAGGTGGGTTGTTAGCAACCCAGTAGGATGAAAAATAAGACTTATTAAAGGGTAGAACTCTTGATGAATACATGGCCACCTAACTAGGTGTGGTGTCTCAATAAAAAAAAAATCACCATGGAGAAGGCAACAGGAAACCACTCTACTATCAATACCATGAAAAACAAAAACAACAATATTATTATATAAAGGGTGTTAAGTCCATGGAATTAACTCTTCACCAGCTAAGGATTGACATGTACAACAGGTGTCACCTGACTGTCATTCAGTGAACGTTAGCAAAAACAATAGCTTAAAGGGGGTCAAACACCATGGAATTGATAGTCATCCAGCAACTGTTCACATCAAACAAAAAATAGTTCTTGGTACATAAAATGTCAGAATACTAAATCAGTGTGGTTAGTTTGAATATGTAAAGCAAGAAATGTAAATGTTAATATTTTGGGCTTTGAAAAATTACGGAAATTGAAGAGAGCCAAGATAGCAACCAAGTTACAATACGACAAACTCCCGAATGACCCAAATGTGAAACAATGTGGACAAACAATGAAGATTTTGTCAGTGACAAACATGGGATCATATATGCAGGCAGAGAGAAAAAGGAGATTGGTGTAGACTAAGACACAAAGAAATATGTTCTGAGATATTATCAACTATCTGAAAGGATTCTTGTAGTTAAACTGAAAGGGAAACCTTTCAACATATCCATCATGGGTGTATATTCACCGACAGCACAAAGTACAGAAGAAGAAATTCAAAAGTTTTACTTAGAAAGCTAAGGCTCAATGCAACTTGTAGGAAATTACAATTGTCATGAAAGACTCAAATGCCAAAGTAGGCAAGGAGAGAGATGGTGAATTAGTTGGTAAATTTGGACTAGGATAGGAAATTGTAATTAACATGGAGAAAAATGGTGCATGGCGAATCATCAGGTAGTAGCTAACATCTGGTTTCAAGAACACCCAAGATGTATATGAACACGGAAAAGCCTAGGAAGAGAAATAAAAAATTGTATCAACAATATAACTATCAATAAGAGATTCAGTAATGCAGTTTTATACTACAAAACATACCAAGTGCTGACTGCAGGAGTAACCACCTTCCAGTGATTCATAAACTTCAGAAATTAAAGAGAGCCAATGCAGCACCCAAATTACAGTACGACAGACTTCTAAATGACTCCAATATGAAGGAGAAATATGTGAACAGTGTTAAAAGCAGATACAATGAATTGTCACTGTAGGTTACCTAGATTGATATAAACTGATTAAATTTTGAAAATGGAATCAGCAGGCCTAGTTCAAATTTTCGGAGAGGCTATTGTGTCTATTTTGCATTAATGTTCTTGGGAAAGGCATGCCTTTTTCTTCCTACAACTATGGTTAAATCTGTAGGGTAGGGCACTTGAGTGTTGTTCACTGCTTATGGCATTTTCATGATGTTGTCCATCTCCAAATTTGTGAGACTATGTAGTTACTAATGATGTTGTCAGTTTCAAACTTGACATCTGTGAATGAAATCAAAGTATGGATAATTCTAAATCAGTGGTTTGCATACCAAAATAAAACCCTAACAACCTCCATCCACCCAAATATATAGCTAATGTTTGATTAGATATTCTTGGTGCTACTATCTTTATAATAATAGTAATTGCTATATAAATGGGATACACTGTAAAGGGAAGGGAATTGATGGATTTAGTTTTTTTTTATGGCTTATCAATTCATTGCAAGTTATTTAAAGTCAGAAAATATTTTTAGATTGGAAGAACTTTTTTTTTTAAATTTTAAGTTTATAATGATTTAGTGATAAAAGTCTTTCTGAAAACATGTACTTGTGTATAATACAATCCACCCTTTTCTGCCTTTAATTTAATTCAGAATTACTTGTATAGGCACAAGAAAACACTATATATAGTATTTCAGTTCAGAATTGCCTGCAGGTTACCCAGATTGATATACACGTTATGGAGAAAGGTGCTGGGTGAGGTGGGGGGACCTGCAAGAGTCGAGATGTTGTGAAAACAACAATAAGATAAATTAGTTTGTTTATTGCTCTTTCTCTTGAAGGGAGAATATAAAAAAAATTATATAAAAAATGTAAGTTAAATAAATTAATAAGCGTAGATAAGTTTGCCTATCACTCAGTTTACACACCTTCCCAGTTTCTTGAAGAGGACTAGAGGTTTATCTCTTGTTTTCTGTTTAGGATTGAGTTTCCAGTTATCATTCTCTTTCTAGCAGTCCCTTGAGTCTTAGTGGCATTATCACCTTACTTGGGGGGGAATTGAAAAAAAAAACACAAATAACCATTATGCTAATTACACATCAATATTTTTTGTTTTGTTGTTTTTGCTTAGTGGCATATCAACTTGTACAGGTTGTTATTTAATGCTGAAATCTAAATATTTTGTATGTAATTTTATTTTAATTTATATTAAATATATATATATATATATATATAATTTTTTTTTTCCGATAATAATTGTTTCTGTAATACAGATTTTACTAATTAGCTCATAGCGGGAGGGAGAAGACATGGATTCATACTTTTCCCAAGATATTTGCACGTAAATGAATATAACTGAATTGCACGTAAATGAATTTGAACTTTCTAATTAACAATTCCGAGCCATTATCCAATATAGCACTCACACATCTATGCTCACAACACCTGATGTTCTCAAACTGTCACCCATCTAGGTACTGACCAAGCTCAATGTTGCTTAACTTCTGTGATTGTATGTGAACCCATGTTTCAGCGTGATTTTGTGCATATGCACACACTGTCAGATTTTGTTATCCAAAGTCCATGTTTTTACAATAATTAGTCAATCTGTGGTTAAATTTTCCAGGTCAATCTAACATGTGAATTTCAACCAAGATTAATGGAGTAAGATGTTATGCAATTTGAGGGTTCATAATATTGTAAATAAACATGTCTAGTAGTGTAGTTAGGTTTACAGTCATATCATGTTGAAACAGCGGTTCTCATCCAATTACTGCAGTTAAGCAATGTTGAGCCTGGTCAGTACCTAGTGACATTCGTTGCATACACTTATGCACAAATACCCTTGGGAAAGATATGAATCCATTTCTTCTCTTCCCAGTTAAATAGCAGGACAGACTGGGTTCTATAGCCTCGCTTGGCAACCATTCTAGAGATGGAGACTCAATAAAATCAACCATCTCTTAGTAAGCCTGGCCCACTTGTGGGGGATGCATTGGCCTGTGAAAACATACAATGACAGAAATTCTTTAGTTGTGTGCGTTGCCCATTTTACCGCAGACAGAGAAAGTGTTTCTTTGATGCGTTTAAAAATGTATGTTCTGTAATAATTAATGCAATATTCTTATCTGGGTCTTGAAGAGCAAAATACTGGAGTTGATCTTTCAGTAAGTATGCTGAACTTTTAATGTTTTCTTTGTTTCCTTTTGTGTGTGTGTGTGTACATACATACATGCATGCATGCATATATATATACACACATACACACACATTTTTTTTTTTTTTAACCTAAAAGTTGGGTGAAAACCACTCCTCAAAATCTGACCTAACTTTAGAATTTATTTTGAAATCCTTTCTCAGTCAGGCTGAGAATTTTCCATGTATATAATGGGGTTTTTTTAAATAAAAATATTTTTTCTTTTTTTTTTTCTTTTTTAACCCCATGATGATTTAAGCTATAGAGTTTCTGGTCATGGGTTATATAAAAGTCGTCCACCTTTCTTTCATTTGTCTTTATGTCTGAAGATTGCAAGAGTGTAGAACTTTGCTTATAATGAGGGCTATTCTTTCATAGGAATTAACATTGTCAAGTGTCTTTTGCTTTGTCTAGGTAATCTAGGCATTGAGCACTTTACTGGGTGGGTTGATGCTTGCATTTAGGGCTTTTTCATTTTGCTGCCTTTTTGAGATTTTATCTTGTTTAAGGGTATTTAGGTCTTTTGGCAAGTTGTCTGTTTATTCCACCAACAGTTTTGTTTTTTCTTTAAAAATAAATAAATTCATATACAGGGTGTAGAAAAAGTAACTCAAGACACACACACACACACACACACACACACACACAGCTTTTTGAGGTGAGGTGGATAGGAAGACTTGGAGCAATTAAGTGGCCATGACAATCACCAGACTGACTTTTTCTTGTGGAGGTGGACTGAAATATCGTGTTTACAGGCTCAAAATAAAATCAGTTCCTGAATTAAAAATAGAAAATTTCAGATAAATTTTCTGAAATTAATGTAGAAATATGTCAAACGGTTTGTAAGGAGTTGCTGATAGGGTTCAGCATTGTATTGAAGATGATAAATAATTTGTTAATTATAATAAATCATGTATAAATTTTATAAATTTATATAAATAAATATAATATAAAATTTATAAATAAGTGTTATAAATTTTCTTAAACTACTGCAATTTTTTTTTTTGTTCAATAAAACTTAATAAATGTTATTTCTGGTGCAGTATGCAGGCATGCAGTGATGGATTTTTATTAATCCAACAGATTTTATTACTTAGATATTATTTTTAGTGGATACTCATATTTGAGAGGAGTGTCTACTCAAATATGGGTATCCACTAAAAATAATGTCTAAGTAATAAAATATATATATATATACCATAAGGTTGCCTCTTTGTGTCTTTTCTATAAATACTTCTATGGTAATTGTTTGGATGAGCTCTTCGTTATGGTACTTTGAATTTAAGCACAGTAGTAGGTTGGTGTCGTGATCTCATCAATTTACAGTTGAACTGTCTAGATGTAGCCATATGTTCTATGCTAACAATTTCTTTTCTCACACTTCTCGCTTATGGAACTCTCTTCCATCTCCATGCTTTCCAGCCATCTTTAATCTGCAAAAATTTAAATGCAATATCAATCACTATCTACATGTCCTCCTCATGACTCTTTTCTGTTCCCGCTCATTATTAATGTTTCTGTTTCTAATTCTCCCACACTCTTTAACTCCCTTGTATCTTAGTGGCTTTATGGCCTTGCATGGAATGATACTGACTTTATATATTTTAGTGAATATACATAATATCCCACATCGATAACACGCCTCAAGTTTCATGCACCTACACAATCTTCAAGTGCAGGATACTCACTGATTGACTGTAAGCATTATGAAATTTGTGTTCTCATGGTGTTGATTTAAAATTGTGTCTTAAGACGTGTTCATTTTATTATTGTTGTCTATATTAACATCACAAGAATGTGAATTTCATAATGCTTATGGTCAGTGAGTATGCTGCACCTGAAGGTAGCATAGTTGCGTGAAACTCCAAGTCATCCTATCGACTCGGAATATTATGTATATTCACTAATATATACTTAATAGCTCTGCTATATAACATTGGGCACTGTTTTTATAACACCTGAGAAGAAAAAATATATATATACACACACACACGTGTAAATATAGGTGTGTATACATATGTTTTTTATCAAAAAATAATTCACATATTTGTATAATTCATTTAAAAATGATTTACTTTTTTTGTAAAAGCAGTTTTATATTTAATTATCAAGTCCTCATGGCAGATTGGCACAAGACCGTTGCACAAGCCACAAGGTAACTCATAATGTGCAAGAAACCAAAGTTCATTAACCACTTGGAATTTGGATATTTTTGTGTCATGTTGGATCTGTGAAAATCCCATTAGCCAATCTAGTCATGGATTTTACTAGTTTCATCATCATTTACAAATTGTCTTTAACCTCTGTTTGATTCACCAACAGTATACAAAGAAATTTCTTGCAAGATATCTTGTCAGATGCTTTTCAAAGGCTTCAGCTATTGATAAAACATTTGCAATGTTTTCAGTAAATCTGACAAAGTTATTAGCTGAATTCTGATCTGAAGTTTTTATTGTATAATTTTTGGCCATTGGGATTAATGAAGTATTGGGTTAAGTGCATTGACAAGGAAAGAGATTGTTCAAAAATAAAAATGTTATGTAAAATGACTGCTTTATTCTTCATTAGGTTACAAACTTATTGATATAACTATGTAAAAGTTAAAGTATTTCAAGCATCTTATAAAAAGTAATATATTTGCAATTTCTTAATACAAGGTTGAAATATCTTAGCTTCTAATAAATTTGAAGTTTATTAACTTGACATGACCATAATGTACTTACTGGTCACCACTGTATATTTTATTTTTGGCAAACTTGGATCTTTATGCTCACAAAAAAAAAATAGCAAGTGTAAAAAAGACGTTTTTTCCATTGACTACCTTCCATCCTTGGCAATGCTTTTGTTTTAAAAAGCAATGATTAGAATTGGAATAAAAACTAAGCATATGAAAGTGAATTTATTTATTGTCTTTGTTCTTGAGAATTGACACCAAAAATATCAAACACTATTAGATTGTTTATTTACAAGAATAATTTTATATTTACAACATTCTAAAAACTAATACAATTAAAAGTAATGCAGTATTTATCATTTACCAATTTATAAAGAAATAAATATGAAAACAATTTTCTATTCATAAATTTATAAACATTTATTAAATTATTAAAATATTTTAACCAACTATAAGGAAATCCTTATTATTGGCCATTACATAAGGTTCAAATTGAATGTTTTACCAACCATTTCAATAAACAATCTAATAAATAGTGTAAATAAACAATCTAATAAATAAATAGTGTTCATTATTTTTGTTGTGAATTCTCAAGCACAAATAAAATGTTTAAATTCACTTTCATATGTTTAGGTTTTATTACAATTCTAATTATTGCTTTTAAAAAAAAAATAAGCATTGCTAAGGAGTGAAGGAAGTTAAAATAATGATGATCTCAAGGGAAAAACTGACCCCCTGTTTTTTGTGGGCATGAAGTTCCAAGTTTGCTTTATTCTTTTTCCTGAACATGTGTACATGCTTGTTTTGGTTTTTTTTTTTTTTCTTTTTTAGTTTTTTTTTTATTCATGCATAGTTTAACCTTCAGCAAGCAACAGGTTGAGTCAATCGTAAATGTAATTTGAAGAATAAGTTTGACAAAATAGCTACTAGTTTTACTGATGAGCTATATTTGTATTTAAATTTCATGTTGGAATGCTTTTCTTATCTATCTTGAATGGGCATTTTATTTTCAGAGCATTCAAATGAGGCTTTGTAATTCAAGAATTGGTAGTTTTTCTGTCAAATACCTGCTCGAAAAGAAGAAATTTTTTTTTTTAACTCACCCCTTTGCAAATGTGGCAGCCAACATCAAAAAACGCTCTTACAGTTGTAAACTTGTGAGATTAACAAAACTAACACTTGAAAAAGATATATCTATATCTGTCATAAACAGTGTTTTAGACAGCCTATTTAAATTTGTGAACTGTTCTTATTGATGATGAAAGATTAATTCTTATTACTCCTCAAATCCATTTGTCCTATTATGTTCTGACTTTTGTTAGAGGGGGGTTTTCAAACTATGAGTCTCAAAACTTCAGTGGTTCGCGAGAGAAATAAAATGGGTCACAAAAGAAAAAGAAATATGCAAGTCAGAGAAAAGTTCAGAATATAAACAACTCTAAATGTTTCACAGCACTCATTAATCATTCCTAGTGTTTCACCAAGGTAAGCTTCTATTTCATTAAATAACATTTTTTTTTTCAATATTTACTTTACCTTTGGGTCAGTGCTAAATAAATGAACCTAGTGAACCGAGTTTGTCTCTGATTTATTACACGTAGGTGTAAATGGTTTGCAATGCAAAATATGGTTCTTGCTGTGGGTTGCATTTAAAAAAATAGTTTGAAAAATGCTGTGTTAAATCAACAGCAAATATAGATCAGTCCAGGGAATGTATTCAGTTTGAGAATTCAGAACAATTTTCTTATCTTTCTTTTCCCTAAAGTTGTTACTAGTGAAAAAAAAAAAAAAAAAAAAAAAAAGCTTAGGCATTTAAGTTAATCTTTTACACCTGAAGAATTCTTTTATTTATATGAGAAAAATCAGAATTTTACACCTCTGCACCAATCTGAAAAACCATCCTTTGTTCAAGTCAATACAATTTTTATTTGATAAACATATGGACATTATATTTTTCTGTATAATCTGATTATGGCTTTACTCTCTGAATATATTTCCCTAAATGATCTATATCTGCTGTTACTCTAATAGCAGTCAAATTATAATACAGCAAATACTTGTGACTAATTCTTTCACACTTCTAGCTTGTGGAATTCTCTTCCAGCTTCTTGCTTTACTGTAAAATGCCTTCCTCAGGTGTAGACATCTCTCTTTCAAATGTTAAACTCACAAGTTTACAACTGAAGGAGCTTCTTTTCTTTTTCTCCTCTCCCATTTGCACTGGTTAAACAAATTTTCTTCTTTTAGATTGAATATTTGACTGATGATAAAATCCCAATTTTTGAATTACATAATGGCCTGAAAAAAAAAATTCAAAATCTATAGGAAAAGCATTAAAATAAAATTTAAATGCAAAAGTAGTTCATCAGTAAGATTCATGTCTATTTTGTCACACCTGTGCTTCAATTTACATTTACAATTGGCTAAATTTATTTCTTGCTTAAGGTTAAACTGTGTGTCAATTTCAGAAAAAAAAAAACAATCATGTACATCTGTTTATAAGAAAGGAATAAAATAAACGGTGGTGACCATTAAGTCATGTTATGGTCATGTCAGATTAATGAATTTCAAAGACTTACCATTCAGTATAAGATATTTTACCTTCTTTGGTTTAAGAATAACTTGATTGTTTAAAACAACCAATTTGTGCTATTTATTTAGTTTTTCTTATTTTGGCTTTTTTTCATATTTTTAACAGTTGTATAATTTAAAAACACAAAACAAAAATAACATAAAATTTAAACTTATCTGGAGATTAATTGTAAACATGCAAGAGAGTCTCTCATCCAGCTTTCCATTGTCTGGGCAATGCCTGCCCCACATAGCTTCTCCATTTTCCCCATGTTTGTATCCACCAAAAACTGGGAAATGGCCTGTTGCAAGTACACAAGGAAACAAAAGAAAAAAATAACCACCACAGTTAGAAATAGGGTCTGGAACCTTCATTCCATTATATTTAGGTGTTTATACAGGATCTCACTGAGTGGGGAGGTAGGTAGGTGACACCTGGGACAAGTTCTGCGATGTTGGATTAAAATAGCAAATAAAAAAAGCCTACCCGTTTGCCAGGCCTATATCTACCTTTTTGTGATCTCCTGCAATCCAGAGCCATGTCTACCTTTTTGTGATCTCCTGCAATCTAGAGCCATGTCTACCTTTTTGTGATCTCCTGCAATCTAGAGCCATGTCTACCTTTTTGTCATCTCCTGCAATCCAGAGCCATGTCTACCTTTTTGTGATCTGCTGCAATCTAGAGCCATGTCTACCTTTTTGTCATCTCCTGCAATCCAGAGCCATGTCTACCTTTTTGTGATCTCCTGCAATCCAGAGCCATGTCTACCTTTTTGTGATCTGCTGCAATCTAGAGCCATGTCTACCTTTTTAGGTTCTCATGCAAATCTTAGGTAAAGGTTAAAATATTCTTTTAATGAATAATTATTTTGTTTCATTTTTGAGATGAGTAATTGTCAATATACTTCAATCTACTGATCTCATTTTGGTTATTATAGATGTTGTTATACAAATAATGTTTAGATCAAGTACCCTCTGATCATCTTCAATTTTCCATTATTTGTTTTGGCTGAGATGGGATATCTATTAATTATTGTGTTATTTTGTCCCTTTTATGCCTGTTATTGTTCATTCCTGCTGAACCAGTGTTTTTATTATTATTTTTTTTTTCAGGTTTGGCCCCTTCCATTGGTTTACCTGGGAAATCTTCTTTTTGGATTGGGAGGAACAAAAAAACTTAAGTAAGCATATTTCATATGAGTTGATCTTTGTTTGTCTGTATTGACAAGTTATAGATTTTAGCTGGGTAAAATACTTCAGGGAAGTTTTCAGTAATCATTCAGTTAGTTCTGTTATGTAAGATTAAGTACCTCCACAGATTTGTGATACATAAGGTTTAAAACAATTTTTTTAAAATGAAAATTCTTCTTAAAACTTTTGTTTTAGCTTTAATTTCAAATTAATACATTAAATTTAATATTTTCAATAAAGAAAATATCTTTTTCTATTTCAAAACTAATTTAAATTAACTGGATGGAGTTTTTTTTTCTTCTCTAAAAACTGATTTCAGTGCCATTTTTAGCCCATGTTTATTGCAATGTATTTCTCTTTATTAAAAAATCTTCCAAAAATAAAAAATATACTTTTCTGAAACTTATTTGAGGAATATTAGCTGATTTAAAGTATAATTAATCTGATTTGAAACAAAAATTATCTACTTTAAGTTTAAAATGTAATTTAAAAATGCATTTTTTAACACAGCAGTAGCAGTTTATTTAAGCTCTTGATGTTGCCAGCCTGATGACAGATTGATGTTTATCTAGTGTTCTGCAAGGGCGAGGCCAGTTTATCTGTGAAAAAATAATTGAAGAATATAATGTGTGCACCTTTTTATACACAATTTTTAAGTACTCAGGAATCTTAAAAATTTCAGTAAATATTCTCTGCAATCTGTTTTCTTGAATTTTAGATACTTTGGTTTTAAATTTCCTATAATTATCACTCTGATTTTCTGATAATGTATGAAAAACTCTCTACAAAAATTGGCACATTTATACACATAGGAAAAAAAATTAAAAATTTTTTTAAAAATATTGATAATTGATGAATTGTACTAAGTTTTTCCATTTATCATTTAGTAAATATCATTTTTATTTAATAATATCATTTAAAAGGATAAAATTATTACAGGATTTTAAGGTTTAAAACTTAAATTATTCTAATTAAAAGATTTTAAAAAAGAAAATAATTTTTGTAAAAGTTCATTATTCCTCAAAAAAAAAATTTCTTAAGACAATAACGTCCTTAATTTTTAAAAACTTTTTTGATTAAATAATGTCTTACTTTGATTGCATTTATTATTTTACAATTCAGAACAGATTTTTAGTAAATGGTATTTCAGATTTACAAAAGAGAAATTGATGGTTGAAATTCTTCAAGGATTTCTGCTTTTAACTAATATAAATGTCAAGGGAGTAAAATTTAATTTTTCAAAATTTCATGAAATTAAGTGGTGGTGGTGGTGGTGGGTAACAGATGTGTTTTTTAAAAAAAAAAAATAAAAAATACCAAGAATTTTTTTTTTTTTTTTTTGAAAAAAAAAAAAAATTCTAAAATGATTTAATTCATTTATGACTAAGTCCTAAAAGTTTAAGTAAAATCCAGCAATTATTTGATTTTTGCAAGATTTTCCAAATCAGTGTAATTCAAAGTCAAATCATAAAAAAAAAAAAAAAAATAAGTTACCCTTACCTCTTCAATTTAGTTTTCCCCAGTTTTGGGATTGCACAAAAAATTGTGTCCTGTCATAATCTATTTTTGTCTGTAAAATTTATTCTAGAGCTTCCCTACTCCTAAAAATTGTCCCAGAAAAGATTTTTGGCACAAGGAATCCAAAAATGTATTTAAAAAAGCTCAAAATTAACCAATTTGATTTCTGATGTTTTTTTTTTTATAGATCAATAGGGGAAAGAATCCCCATGTAGTAGGGCATCTATGACAATATTTTTTTATTATTTTACCTCGTCTATTGAACATGATCTGAACAAAAAAGATAGTTTGGTTATTTCTTAGTTTGCTCAGAATAGAAACTACAGTATTAGTTAAAATGTTGCACTTTTATGTTTTAATGGTCTATATGGAGCAAAATAACTGTCAGAGTGGAATAGAAATAATGTTTTGGAAATAATATCTTGATTTGAGGGGTTCTTGACATGTTTGTCTACCTAACAGCTCTGTAGGTTAGGGGTGAAGGAACTACAACTATGTTGGCTACGAAGGCCTTTTTGCCTTTCTCTTCAGGCCTTGCAAGCAATACAGTTGCAGTTCATTCACTCTTAACCCCCTTACCTAATAATAGACTAACTTTTTCTAAGAATTCTGCTAATATTTCTAAAAATTGTACACCTCTGCAAAATCCAAGCTAACTAAAATTATGAACAAATTGAAAGATGACTTTTCGCATGCTTACAATGTGGAAAAAAAACTGAACTTACTGAAGAACCAAGCACTTCAAGTAATGATGATTGTTCAAAAGCTGATGAACTGGATCACTTGCATACAGCTATGATCGAGAAGCTGAAAACTGCATTGACTCTTGTACCTGATTCATGGTCTCACTCATTCTGTGCTAACCATTTCAATGTTTCTAAATATCTCATTTGTACAGCTTGAGATTTGAAGAAAACAAAAGGTATATTAGCAGTCCCAAATCCAATGAGAGGCAAATCATTATCACAGGATACAATCTTTTAGCCAGCAGTTACCTGTTAGTAAAGACTGTATAAGTATTCGGAACAAACAGTACAAGCAAAAACAACTGGTTTTGTGCATCTTAAGAGCTATATGCTGATTTTAAAGAAAGATATCCTGATGGGAAGATAGGGTTCTCAAAGTTCTGCTCTTTGCACCCAAAATGGTGTGTCATTGCCAACTCAAATGGTACTCATTCAGTGTGTGTTTTTATGCACCACCAGAATGTAGTTCTTTTGGTGGATGCAATCAACTGGAACATAACATACAAAGATTTGATCAGCAAGATGATATGTGACCCATCAAACAGAATATGCATGATGCATCACTGTGAAAAGTGCCCTGGATCTGATGGAATTTGTGGATGAGGAACTTCAGGAATTTGAGCCTGATGCTGAATTCCATTATTCACAATGTCAATCAACTGACCGCTCCACTTTGGTAATACTAACAACGACATGCGAGGAATACAAATAGATTCTAGTTGAGGAAATTGATGCTTTAACTAAACACTCATATGTAGCAAAATGTCAGGCTAAATACCTAAAAATAAAGAAAGAAAATTTAGCAAGAATGAAGCCATTATTCTAGGCAATTTTGCAGAAAACTATCAATTTATAATTCAGGTTGAAGTTCAAGAGTATCATTTGAATAATAATGTATTGCACTATAAATACAGTAGTCATTTACTTCATTAACAGTCATTGTATTATCTTCCATGAGTCTCTGTGCTTTGTTTCAGTTGATAACAACCATGACACAGCTTTTGTTTATGAAGTACAAAGATTGACAACCAAATATATTACCAAGCATCCTGGTATTGAAAAACTATATTATTTTTCCAATGGTTGTGCTGGGTAATACAAAAATTACATTATGTCACTATAAGCAGGATTTCCAACTTGACACTGAGTTGATTTTCTCTGCAACAAGTCATGGTAAGTCACCATGTGATGGAATTGGAGATTTTGTCAAGAGACGTGTTGCCAAAAAAGTTTACAGATGTTATTAAGGGATCAAATCTTTGATTATAAGGAATTGTTTGCAGGATAGATCTGCCCAGGATTCAAGTTTTTGACATTGAGCAGTCTCATATGTTGGATATTCAAGATCAACTGACAAAAATTTGAAATGGGTAAGACTGTTCATGGAGCATGAAGCAGTCATCATTTCATTTCAATGTCAATGATAAAAAATTTCTCACAAGATGAAGATGTACTATATACATTTGACTTTTGCAAGTATGAACGAAACATGATTGTACCAAATGTATCTTCATATATAAGCTGTGTTTATGATTCTGTTTGGTGGATTGGCTTAGTTAAGATGATGAGTTTAGAACATGGTGATATTGAAATCCAATTTTTATATTCACATGGTCTGAGGAAAATATTTTAACTGGCCTTCAAGGAATGACATTTACTTTGTACCACTAAATAAAGTTTTATGTGAAATTTCACCTCCAAAATCAATAACTGCTACTGGATGATCTTATGAGCTTTCAGATGAGGATTTTAAGATAGCAGCATTTACAAGTTTCCAATCAAGGACGGCTTGATTCATTTTTAAGGATTCTGCACATACACCCCCCCCCCTATTATTTGTATATAAATTACTGATGTGTTTTATTTCATGTTGACATTTTTTAAACAAGTGCTTTTTATTTAATCGAAAATAATTAAAAATTGGTAAATGAAGGAATAAGATTTGCTCCTAACACTAATGTTATTTCATTATTAAAGATATTTGCATATTTACATAATTTTACAATAAATTTTATCTCCCATAACGTATATACATACTTTTAATATTTCTTTCATGTTTACAATGAAAGAATTATTCAAATTGAAGAAATGTTCTTACTTAATGCTTTAGATATTGAAAATTAATAAAATCAAGGATAAAGAAAATTTGTTTCATAATCATGTTTGCATTAATCTCTATTAAAAAAAAAAAAAAATTTTTTTATTGTGCTGATTTTATATTTCAATACCGTATTTTAAACTTTTGAACTTCTGTAAATGCTTTTTGTAGATAAACATGTTTGCTTTACCTGGTCTTTTTTTTTTTTTTTTTTTTGTATATTGATATCATTTTGTTACTCTCCCATTTTCAATTCCATAATGAAATGTGGTGCTGATATTGAGCATCCGGTGTTTTAAAAATGAAAATAAAAATCCAGCATTAATTATAGTCTTATAAAAGACTGCTCCTGTCAAAAAAAAAAATGGGCACTTGCAGACTCTGGTATAGACCAGACCCATGGTTATCATTTTGACTATGGTGTAAATCTGAACCGATGGCTACCTTTTTGACTCTATGGTAAAGCCAGACACTGACAGAAAAATTAAAATATCTGGCATTAATTATAGCCTTAGAAAAATACAGTAGTAAAGATAACCAATCAAACTTTCCATGGAAATAGTGATAGAACAGCAAGAGGTTTGCGACTTTTTGTCTGTAGGAAAGTGGTTGTAACGTGGAAAATAATCCATCACTTACAGGGACATAGTGTAAATTTTATTTACATTAAATACAGATATACTAATTTTTTATATTTAAGTATTTCTCCATAAAGTTCAGCTTTTGTTTGAAAAGACATCAGTGCATGAGAAAGAAAAAATTCAGTCAGTTCTTTTTGAGTTCATATAAGATATTGCAGATGTGGAAATAACCTGTTCTGCTGCCATTGTTACAAAAATATTAATGTGTTATTCCAGTAAGATAATGTCCACTCCTATGATGCCTGCTTTGCTCAACATACTCTGCAAGACATTCAACTTTCCTATGCAAGCTGCTCTGTTCCCATCGGACAGAAATGGAACATGAGAGATTTAGTCTTGTTGTCTTATTAGAAATTGATGTTATTCCAGTAAGATAATACCCACCCACATGATACCAGTTTTGCTCATCATGCTCTGCAAGACATTGAACAACTTCCCTGAACTGGCTGATCTGTTCTCATTGAACAGAGTTGGAACAAAAAAGATTTAGTCTTGTATTGCTCCTCTTAGAACAAAGGTTCCTTATTGATATTAAATTTAATTCAGGCCATCTGGTATTTCCCTGCATGAATGATAGCATTACAGTGGGTAATAATTTTGTCTCTGCCTTCTCTTCTTCATGAAATGAATGAAATATGTATTGTCAAATATTGTGGAAAATAGTGTACATTTATTTTTGTCTGGATTTTTTAAATGAGAAAGTACCGTTTTACACACAGGTTTGCTTTGGACTAGTGCCCTTCTGTTGGTTATGATTGTTACAATGTTTCAACCATTGTGCCGTCTCCACTTACTCTAGTATCTTTCATAGTCAGTTTTGATCCAAGAATTTTATTCAATCCACGGAGAGAGATCTTTCTCATTCTGCTTTTCTTACCAGAAGAAATCTTGTATCATTCTAGCTATGTCGCTTGTTTCATCCACTGAAAATATGACTTTCTGCACTACCTGACCTAGAGATTACTCACAACCCCCAGGTAATTTGATTCACTTTCATCCACCAGGATGAAAAGACAAATTGGAACCTTAAACCTAATGCCGCTTGTTTCAACTAAAGTATATGACTTGTACACAACCTCTTATTTAATTGAGTAATTGTGGCAGAGAATGAGACCAATTGGTTACCACAGGTGTTGTTGACTTTGAAGCAGTACTTGTTAACATCTATATAAGGAAGATATTAATAAACGTTATTTTATTATTATTAATAATATTACAAAATCATATACAACAAAAAAAATTAAAATGAATAACACAAATGTAGAACTGGAGCTACAACTATAAGAAGATCAGGTCAATGGGCTATTGAATATAAGGCTAATCAGCAAGCACATACTATATAGCTAAGCAAAAGATCATTCATATTGATCCTGCTATTGTTGATCCTGACTATGGTCAATACAACAATAGCATTTGAGCTTAGTGCTGCTCAGTTTATCTTTAATGATAAAATGCAACATCTTTGACAGTCTCAGAAATATATAATTATATATACTATTTTTATAGTCATTCTTATTATCATTGTTATCCTATTGTAATGGTAATATTAGCCATTTCCATATATATGGTCTCTGGAGCAAGTATATGATGAGGAAGTCTTATAGAAAATGGCAAGAAAAAGAACACTTATATACAAAATCAGGAAGAAAGTTGAAATTCTGTGAACACATAATGAGGAAATTAAATGTGAAAATATTTTAAAATTGTAGTTAAATAAAACGTATTTTAACCTAAACATCCCCCAAAAATCTTTAAGTATACAAATAGAAAAAATGCTGTAAGAATGTTTTGCCATTAACAATAAAATTAAAAAAGAAGAGCCAAGATGACATGCATTTAATGGATGTCAGAATTTGTTGAAAAATACATCCCTACCCTACCTAAACATAACCCCTTTTTCGAATGTAACTAATAACTGATACAACAAAAGCTAATAAAAATGAACATGCTACCATCCCTTGTTTAAATGATTGGATTTCTCTGTATCCTTGGAAACAGTGAATTATGAATTTTGCTGTGCCTTTAAAACTCAGTAAACTTAAAAAATAAGTTACACCAAAATTTGCTTGAGGATGAAATGGAACTAATGTTTTTAATTTAATTACAAAATTAAATTCGAAGCTTTTAGCTTCCATTTTTGAAACATGGTTATTACTGTGTAGCGAAAAAAACATTTTAAATCAGTTAATTTATAATATTAATGCTCTGTAAATTTACATTGAGCACTATTTTGTAAAAATAAAAATATCAATAAGAACACCGGATTATATATCTTCTGTTCTTTTTATTTATACACACACACACACACATATATATATAAAATACCAAATATGCTACTCAGTTTCATGCAGTGGCAATCATCAGATGGAACTGTCTGATAACTGGCATTGCATGAAACTTGTGGAGACCTCTTGATACAGCACAATAATGTCTATATTTTTTTTTCTTATTTTTCTTTTTATTGCTTTAGAATATTTACCTTTTTGTTTTTCTAAAATCCTTGATGTTTTTCTTATTTTCAGTCTACCCATGTTCACTGTACTGAGAAGATTTTCCATTCTGTTTACAATGATCCTAGAATATTTTGTCTTAAAGTAAGTATAAACAAGACAACTGTCTACACATTTATCACACACACCCAAAAAGAACAAAATAAAGCAAAAAAAAAAAAACAACAACTCAGGTGAACCACACACAAAGGGAAAGAAAAAAACATGAAGGAAATATATCAATTTAAGAAGACACAAATTACTTCACAAACTAGACTAAGAATTTCAAAAAGAAAAACACCTAGATTAGAGAATGTAATTTTTCTGAACTGTCTGTGTGCGAATCACTTCTTTGTAAGCAACTTCTTGTTACAGTTAAGTAATCTTGTTGATATTTTTTTAATTATATATATATATATATATATATATATATATAAAAACAGCAGCTATGGTGGTGCTGAGATTTGCAAGTCAGAGGGCTACTGACTCTGAAACAAAAGGGAATTTTTGAACAAGGAGGATATTGGATTATATCGAGAAATAGACCGTCTTCAGAAAGTGTAATGATACAAAAATAAATAACATCCAAATTGAAACTAAGTTAGAATTAGATGTCACATAATAGTGTTTATTGGCTATTCAGTAATCAGGGTAATAACCTGATAAATATAAAATATTTATCTAACTATCCACCAGCTGTTTTCATGCAGGTGAATAATAGTCTGCCAGTAACTTCAATAATTCTAACACCATAAAAATATTGCATGAGGGCGAAACATGAAGGTGTAAAAAATTCTTTCAATTGAAATTCTTTAAATCTTGCAAGTTTCACAAGATATTAAACAGGAATTACCTCAACAACTGCTAATCTTATATGCAAAAGAATGTCTTAATAATTCAGAGATTGGATTTTTTCTCAATATGCAATAAGCCTTAATAAAAAAAAAGTGTAAAATTAATATGCAGTCTTAATAAGCCCAGTGGTAAAATTACCTAAAAAAACACACACTATTAGGCAATTAAGAGTACTGTTGCATGAATGACGTTTCATTTGGTGAAAAATTAAAATAAGATGTTGGGCACTAATAATGCTTGTTATAATTCTGGTCCCTCCTATAACTGTAGAAATAAAGACTCTCTCTTGGATGGTTAATATTTAGTGCAGAATCTAGTATACAAAGCTGCTGTGAAGGCAGAGGATGGGTCTGATATGGTGACACATTGAAAGGACCTTGGAATTAGATATATTAATTATAGGACATTTCAGAGGGGAACATTATGAAAACAGCACTATATTGTCAAAAAGTATGTAATGGATCAGAAGAAAAAAAAGGTGACAGATACTTGAAGTGAAGTAGAAGTTTGTTAAATGCCATTTGTTTGCATTTAGGATCCTCAAATTTGTAATTTGTGCTTGGAGGAGAAATTAAACATTACTGCATTTCCTGAGTCGAGCAGTTTATTGAATAGATGATCTGAGATAATCCCTAAATGCAGGCATGAAAATGAGTATCTTTTATACTATTTACCTCTTGATTAGAGAAGCATATTACCTGTGGGTTCATGTGTGCATGTGGTTGTAGGTACATAACCAATAAGGCTGTCCTCATTCATTTTTTATTATTATTGATGATTGCTGTTCTGGTGGGAAATGGAGAGTAGTAATTTAAAATCATTTGTGTGTTTTTCATGGTTTTAGAGCTGTTGCACTATCCATTGGCTTATATTGACAAATCTCGTGTGAAGGCTGTGTGTCAGCAATAGGTTTTTTTTTGTTTTTTTTGTTTTTTTGTGTTTTTTGTGTTTTTTGTTTTTTTGTGTTTTTTGTTTTTTTGTGTTTTTTGTTTTTTTGTGTTTTTTGTTTATTTGTTTTTTTACTCAAAAAAAAAAAAAGCTGATGCCCATTACAGCAGGATAGGACTGAAAAGACTTCTTGCATTTGAATTTATTCAATTTAAAATAACACTTGAAAATGTACTGCTTAAAACAATTTAGATTTTCTTCAGCTTACTTTCATAGTACATATTCCTGATGCTGACTCATGCAAGTCAAAAGGTTAGATATAGCCATCATTTTAGATGTTTTTTGCATCTCCAGCAGGAAGACTGGCAGATGATTGTTCACAATTTAGAAAATGTGCATGTGTTATATATATGAGGTGCATTCCTAATGCCGTGTGGGCCAAATCCTTTGATTGGCGAGGTGATACTACCCTTCCTGCACATGCATGAAAGTTTTTGCACAGATAGGTTACATCAGGCCTAGAATAAAGACGTGTAGGGAGTGTTCATCAGATTTTCATTTTTTTTCAAAAGATGACTGAACACATCAAGCAGAGACATCAAGTTTTGGCGACAATACCATGGGTAAAACTCGGATCAAGAAATGGGACAACCACTTCAAATATGACTGCACCTCAGTGGAGAACGAAGTACACTCAGCCAGGCCGTCCACAAGCCGAAGTAGGAATAAGCACAGGATCAATGCATTCCATTTTAACAGAAGATTTGTGCATGTAGAGTGTGTTGGTGAAATTCGTCCCCAAGTGGCTGGTGGAACAGTAGAAGTAACTCTGCAAGAAAACTGCATGGTTTTCAAATTGAGGAAGAGCCAGAAGTCACACAGTGCCAAGTTTGGAGAGTAGGGAGCCTGTCAAACAAGTGGTGTGTTGTTCTTGACCAGGAAAGCTTGATGTAATATCTCTGCTTGGTGTGTTTGGACATCTTGTATGAAAAGCAAAATCCGATGAACGCACGCTACACGTCCACTCTAGGAGTAACAGCTGGGAACTGATTCAGCCGGTTGGCACAAAAGTTTTCATCTCCCACCCAAAGGATTTTGCCCACACAGCATTAGTTTTTGCAGTAAAAACTAGTTGGATACTTTTTGAACACACCCCATATATACAGTCCATCTGAAATTATTATGCAAATCACATCAGCCTCAAATTTGCTTTGAAAAATTTTGTCACATCTTAAGCAATTCAGATGCCAAAACAAAACTTGAGTTAAATTTTTAGTAGTTTCAACAACTTTTATTAAAGTTATTGCATTTATTATAAAGCCTACAGTCTGAAGTTATTATGCAGATCAAACTAATATGAGTTTAAGTCCACTGATAAAAACTTTATTTTCTTCATAATATATGTTGAAATATGAGTAATGGAAAGGATGTAACAAATGATAAAAAACATGAAATAACAAAGTTATTGTGAGGGAATATCCACATTGGAAATATCAAAGGAGCTTTGCAGAAATCATCAAATGATAAGTAGGGCTGTTGAAAATATAAGCTGTGAGTTAGAAGTAAAGGAAAAGGCTTTGAGAACATTTCGACTTGAGGAGAATGTAAACTAAAGCAGGTTATAGTGAAACAACTACTTTTGACCAATCCTCAGATCTTTGAACAGGCTGGAATTAAGGAAATCAAAAAGGACAAAAGGGATAGAATACTTCACAAATTGGGAGTTAACTAACTAATCGACTATATATATATATATATATATATATAGGCAGCCACCTTTCTTTTAAACATATTTCACTAAATATGACAGACAAGGAAAATTTTATTTTTTTATTTAGTTTTTCCAACAATTTTTCTCTTTTGGTGGTAGTAAGGGAATGCAAGAATTGGCCATATTGTTCATTGCCCGAAGCAACTTTAATCACTTTTTTTAGCCATTTTCAAGGGGGTTTGTTTTAGGTATTATTAATTTCTCTTCATGTTTTGACTTTTTAAGATGTATTTTTGTGTTTTTTGTATACTAGTGTTTATTCTAAGCTTATTCTGGAATACAAGCGAGTGTATTTCTATTTTTTAAAAACTTTCAACATACCAATCCCCACTATTAAATAAGGTGAGGTTGATAGTGGGAGCAAGATGTTTAATATACACTGCCTCTCTCACAGTGAAATGTTTCCGGCAATGTGATTTATATAGAATTTTAGTGTTTTCAACCAGACATATATATTCAAATATGTAAGATATGCATGTTATAAAATCAATACAAAAGTTGCAATTTTATATATATATATATATATATATATATATATATATAATGATTAATACAAATATAAAATTTGTCACTTAGCTGATTGATGTTACCATCAGCATTCTGATTCTAAAGTTTCATAAATGGACACTCTAGCAATCACTCTGTCCACTCATTGGGAGGTATCAGCAATTGACTATATATATATAAAATCTATCTTTTGCAGGACCAGAGCTGCTGGCATTGTACAGTTTACAGTTTTCTTAATGATTTTTGGAGCATTTGTTGCTGCCAGGTAAGTGTATTCACCATAAATGGTATTTATAAAGAGAAACCTTAATACATTGTCAATATCTTAAAACTATAAAATGGTCTCTGAAAGTTTGAAAAGTTTTTAAGAAATTGAAGATTCTCTTCCCCTGTCTTGCCAGACACTTTACACTTTCTTTAAATTGCTCCACCAGTAAAATAAAGAATTTCATCAATTATCAATTTTACTTTTTTGAAAGTCATTTTGCACTTTAATCTATCTGAATTTTTGGGTAGTAACTTGTTCGGTACCTGTCACTTTATCGATGGCAGAATGATGAAATTTTTAACTTAAATTTTTTGTCCATTTAAAATTCTATATTTATTAAATATTTATTTATTATTAGAACAATAAAAATGGATATATAAAAGAACATTCATAACAAAAAGAAAGGGTACCATAAATTGGTAATACTGAAATATAACGGTTAAAAACAGATAAACTGGTTTATCAGAACTCTATCATCAGAGCAAAAATTGAGGATAAAAAAACTTAAAAAAACTACTACACCATGACTAAAAAAAGGTTAAAGATAATTAGCTTTTAATGTTATTTTTGTTTGCATATAATATTAGTCTGAGGTTCTATATTTTTTAGTTGCTATGCATTTTTGTTTGTCCTCAAATTTTTGCTATGATGAAAGAGGTCCAATTTAGCTGTAAATGTTGTCAATTCTCAAAAATAAAGAAAATGTATAAATCCATTTTCATGTTTGGCTTTTATTAAAATTCTAATCATCACTTTTTAAAAGCAAATATTGCTGATGGAGTCAAGACTGTATACAGTAATAGCAGTGTTAAGGGAATAACCATCCTTTGACACACGATTTTCTTTTTTTTTTGCAGGCACAAAGGTTAACCTTAGAACTCTGCATTGTTAACATTACTTCCCTTTCCACTGCATTCTTTTTCAGGGCCTATCAATTGCAATATCCTTATTGTTAATTTCACACGAAGTTTTTTTCTGTTGCCATAGCAGGATATGACTACACAACTATGAAATTCAAACACACTATTATTCAGGGATCAGTCACCTTCAATGGCAGGATAAAATTTTTGTGCAGCAAATAAAATCACATACAGGGTAATAAAGGTTAAACACTGTCAAAAATTGAATATCTCAAAGCAAATATTTATTTTTATAAATATTTCAATGGTGTTTATATTAAGCTACTGATAACTGTATGTCAGAAAATTTACAATAACTGATTTCTGGATCATTTAAAAAGATTTTCAGAATGATTAATGTTATTTGTTTGTTTTTTGTTTGTTTTTTTCCCCCTGTGCAACTGACTCACAAGAGGCTGCTTCTCTGTTCCCTACAATATTAACCTATTCAAATCTTGAGTTAGCCATTATCTTCCACACATATCCGCATAAGCTGTACCACTTACTCTGTAACCCTTTACCTTGAGTGGCTCCAAGGCCTTGTACAGGGTAAACACCAATTTATTAAAAAAGAAAAGAAAAAAAAATGGGTTAGGAAATGTTCAAGGAAACTAGCTGGATCTGTCTCAATCAATGTCAGATTTTCCTGTGCATGTGATCAGCCTGTACACTTTTGATCAGTTGTCAGAAGATGTGAAATCCACCAAACAGAAACCTTCGTCATGGCAAGTTCATTGTGCAAAATATTCTCAACTTACTCATAGGATATGCTAATAGGATCAACTATTTGATTTGGTGTCAATCGCCTGTCATCTATCACCATCTGGTGAACATGGTCAATGTTTTCTTCAGTGGTGGCAATGACAGGATGTCCAGACTTTGGGTCATCTTCAAGTCTCTTCTTTTTCCACCTAAACTCAGCTGCCCACTTTTGCACTGTTGGTAAAGATGGACAGTCATCCCCTAATGTAACAATCATGTCAACATGAATGTTCTTGCAGGGCTAAACCATTTTTCTGCAAGTACTTGATAACACCATAGTACCAAATTCTGTCCATTTTTCAAGAGAAGTCATGACTAGTTGCTTTTGAAGTCTTCTTTGGACGGTCAAATGTCAGTTTACCTGGAAAGAAACAATCCAGTTATTAATAAGAAAAGTTGAAATTAATGTATGCAAGATTTCCAATTCTAGCATCACTCCTTTATAATCAGCCTATGAACTTTTCAAGCCACCCTCATATATTAATATACAATATATACAAATATATTAATATTTTTTATTTTTTCGGGGGATGCAAGGAAATGCTTGACTTGCAAAAAAAGTATGAAGTTTTTCTTGATGTACTACTTTACAATAAGTAATTTATTTCCATGATCTTCCTCCCCCTATTTTAATATTTGTATAATATGTTAGTGTATACTTTTTTAAAATGTCCATTTTTAAGGCCATACTAAGAAAAACTAGTTAAAAATTAAGTTATGATAATGCTTCATCTGAGAAATTTATACAACTTAAGACTATTATGTCTACTACTATTAGGTGTAAAGAAACGACGGGCACACATATTAGTAAAAATTAATGATAATTGATGCCTCCTACTTAATAATTATGAAGGTAACCATTAAAGTATAATTTTAATTTTTTCATTCTCTTCTATTAGTCATGGTCTAGCTTAGACTTGTTAAAACAAAATTCTTCAATCAAATACTAGGAAACAGTACTATATCATGAATTGAAATGTCTATTCTGTATTAAAAGTAAGTATAGCGATATACTTAGCTCACCTTAGATGCAAGGTTAGTACAGGCCTCTCAGTGAGAATCATGCTCACTATACGATCAGATTGGGTTAAGACAGTGGTTCTTAAACTTTTTTTCTCTGGACCGCATTTTTAGAATTAAAATTTGCTTGCGCCTCACTAATTTTTATGTGATAAAAAGTACATTTAAAAAATAAAGAACAGTGTTAAAGGGAGACAACTGCAGATTCAAAGTCAGAACATTGATAACTCTCTCCTCCAATTTACGGACCCTAGTTACTATATTTTTAATACTTGATACAATGCAAAAATATCACATTGATAAAATCAGTCAATAATTATTTATAACTATTTATGCTGGGATTCATGTATGCACTTACAAGTAATCCATAATAATATTTTAAATTTTGAAATCATATTCATTTTTGGCATATGAATTTTTTAAAACTTTCTAAATCTTTGATTGTCTTTCAATAATTCCGCCTTACCTTCTATCCTCTTCCACCACACCTATGAGGCATGCCCCACTGTTTGGGAACCATTGGTTTAAGACAAGCTTACAAACCATTTTGTGATGGTAAGCACCATATTACATATTTGCTAAGCTTAATAGTCTGGCACAAGGTTACTAGTGTTAGACACTCAGTGAGAATCAAGGAATCAAGTCCTCAAAATTATCTTGCTAACCATTGATCTATGGTAACTACCCTCAAGGTAGACGGAGTATATTTTTTCAACTGTATACAGAAGAGATTACATCAATAACGAGCCAGACAAATGTTGAATCAATGTTTAGAAAGAACAAGAAACATTAAAAGTAAATGTCCTTAATGACATTTATCAAATAAAAACAAAAACAAAATGTCCATATGACATTTGAGTTTGAAGTTGATTAGATTTGTTGCCATGGAAGAATTTAGAAATGTATTTGATAAAGATCAAGAAGTTGAGTTTGTACATTTACTCTGAAGCAGAAATTGAATTTCCAGGCTTCAATTTTCAGTTTTCAGGTTTTATTGCTATAACCTGATGATGTGTCAAAGTACTTTTAGGTTGGCTTATTTTGATTATCAAATTAATGAAGACTTCAGATCAAAAGTTAAAGCTGTATTCTCCCTTTCCTCTCTCTCTCTTCCTCTCTCTCTATATCTCTCTCTTCCTCTCTCTCTATATCTCTCTCTTCCTCTCTCTCTATATCTCTCTCTTCCTCTCTCTCTATATCTCTCTCTTCCTCTCTGTCTATATCTCTCTCTATATATCTCTCTCTTCCTCTCTCTCTATATCTCTCTCTTCCTCTCTCTCTCTCTATATCTCTCTCTTCCTCTATATCTCTCTCTTCCTCTATATCTCTCTCTTCCTCTATATCTCTCTCTTCCTCTCTCTCTCTATATCTCTCTCTTCCTCTCTCTCTCTATATCTCTCTCTTCCTCTCTCTCTCTATATCTCTCTCTTCCTCTCTCTCTCTATATCTCTCTCTTCCTCTCTCTCTATATATCTCTCTCTTCCTCTCTCTCTCTATATCTCTCTCTTCCTCTCTCTCTCTATATCTCTCTCTTCCTCTCTCTCTCTATATCTCTCTCTTCCTCTCTCTCTCTATATCTCTCTCTTCCTCTCTCTCTCTATATCTCTCTCTTCCTCTCTCTCTCTATATCTCTCTCTTCCTCTATCTCTCTCTCTTCCTCTATATCTCTCTTCCTCTATCTCTCTCTTCCTCTATCTCTCTCTTCCTCTATCTCTCTCTTCCTCTATCTCTCTCTTCCTCTATCTCTCTCTTCCTCTATCTCTCTCTTCCTCTATCTCTCTCTTCCTCTATCTCTCTCTTCCTCTATCTCTCTCTTCCTCTATCTCTCTCTTCCTCTATCTCTCTCTTCCTCTATCTCTCTCTTCCTCTATCTCTCTCTATCTCTATCTCTCTCTATCTCTATCTCTCTCTATCTCTATCTCTCTCTATCTCTATCTCTCTCTATCTCTATCTCTCTCTATCTCTCTCTATCTCTCTCTCTATCTCTCTCTATCTCTCTCTCTTCCTCTCTCTATATATATCTCTCTATATATCTCTCTCTTCCTCTCTCTCTATCTCTCTATCTATCTCTCTTCCTCTCTCTCTATCTATCTCTCTTCCTCTCTCTCTATCTATCTCTCTTCCTCTCTCTCTATCTATCTCTCTTCCTCTCTCTCTATCTATCTCTCTTCCTCTCTCTCTATCTATCTCTCTTCCTCTCTCTCTATCTATCTCTCTTCCTCTCTCTTCCTCTCTCTCTATCTATCTCTCTTCCTCTCTCTCTATCTATCTCTCTTCCTCTCTCTCTATCTATCTCTCTTCCTCTCTCTCTATCTATCTCTCTTCCTCTCTCTCTATCTATCTCTCTTCCTCTCTCTCTATCTATCTCTCTTCCTCTCTCTCTATCTATCTCTCTTCCTCTCTCTCTATCTATCTCTCTTCCTCTCTCTCTATCTATCTCTCTTCCTCTCTCTCTATCTATCTCTCTTCCTCTCTCTCTATCTATCTCTCTTCCTCTCTCTCTATCTATCTCTCTTCCTCTCTCTCTATCTATCTCTCTTCCTCTCTCTCTATCTATCTCTCTTCCTCTCTCTCTATCTATCTCTCTTCCTCTCTCTCTATCTATCTCTCTTCCTCTCTCTCTATCTATCTCTCTTCCTCTCTCTCTATCTATCTCTCTTCCTCTCTCTCTATCTATCTCTCTTCCTCTCTCTCTATCTATCTCTCTTCCTCTCTCTCTATCTATCTCTCTTCCTCTCTCTCTATATATCTCTCTTCCTCTCTCTCTATATATCTCTCTTCCTCTATCTCTCTCTTCCTCTATCTCTCTCTTCCTCTATCTCTCTCTCTTCCTCTATCTCTCTCTTCCTCTCTCTCTCTCTTCCTCTCTCTCTCTCTTCCTCTCTCTCTCTCTTCCTCTCTCTCTCTCTTCCCCTCTCTCTCTCTCTTCCGCTCTCTCTCTCTTCCGCTCTCTCTATATCTCTCTCTTCCTCTCTCTCTATATCTCTCTCTTCCTCTCTCTCTATATCTCTATATCTCTCTCTATATATTGTCTCTTCTCTCTATATCTCTCTTCCTCTCTCTCTATATCTCTCTTCCTCTCTCTCTATATCTCTCTTCCTCTCTCTATCTCTCTTCCTCTCTCTATCTCTCTTCCTCTCTCTATCTCTCTTCCTCTCTCTATCTCTCTCTATCTCTCTTCCTCTCTCTATCTCTCTTCCTCTCTCTTCCTCTCTCTATCTCTCTTCCTCTCTCTATCTCTCTTCCTCTCTCTATCTCTCTTCCTCTCTCTATCTCTCTTCCTCTCTCTATCTCTCTTCCTCTCTCTATCTCTCTTCCTCTCTCTATCTCTCTTCCTCTCTCTATCTCTCTTCCTCTCTCTATCTCTCTTCCTCTCTCTATCTCTCTTCCTCTCTCTATCTCTCTTCCTCTCTCTATCTCTCTTCCTCTCTCTATCTCTCTTCCTCTCTCTATCTCTCTCTTCCTCTCTCTCTATATCTCTCTTCCTCTCTCTCTATATCTCTCTTCCTCTCTCTCTATATCTCTCTTCCTCTCTCTCTATATCTCTCTTCCTCTCTCTCTATCTCTCTTCCTCTCTCTCTATCTCTCTTCCTCTCTCTCTATATCTCTCTTCCTCTCTCTCTCTATATCTCTCTTCCTCTATATCTCTCTATATCTCTCTTCCTCTATATCTCTCTATATCTCTCTTCCTCTATATCTCTCTTCCTCTATATCTCTCTTCCTCTCTCTCTCTCTATATCTCTCTTCCTCTCTCTCTCTCTATATCTCTCTTCCGCTCTCTCTCTCTCTATATCTCTCTTCCGCTCTCTCTCTCTCTATATCTCTCTTCCTCTCTCTCTCTATATCTCTCTCTTCCTCTCTCTTCCTCTATCTCTCTTCCTCTCTCTCTCTCTATATCTCTCTTCCTCTCTCTCTCTATATCTCTCTTCCTCTCTCTCTCTCTATATATCTCTTCCTCTCTCTCTCTCTATATATATCTCTTCCTCTCTCTCTATATATATATCTCTCTCTTCCTCTCTCTATATATATATCTCTCTCTTCCTCTCTCTCTCTATATCTCTCTTCCCCTCTCTCTCTCTCTATATCTCTTCCTCTATCTCTCTTCCTCTATCTCTCTTCCTCTATCTCTCTTCCTCTATCTCTCTTCCTCTATCTCTCTTCCTCTATCTCTCTTCCTCTATCTCTCTTCTTCTCTCTCTCTCTTCCTCTCTCTCTTCCTCTCTCTCTCTATATATATCTCTCTCTATATATCTCTCTTCCTCTCTCTCTATATATCTCTCTTCCTCTCTCTCTCTATATATATCTCTCTTCCTCTCTCTCTCTCTCTATATCTCTCTCTTCCTATCTCTCTTCCTCTCTCTCTCTTCCTCTCTCTTCCTCTCTCTCTATATATCTCTCTCTTCCTCTATCTCACTCTTCCTCTATCTCACTCTTCCTCTATCTCTCTCTTCCTCTATCTCTCTCTTCCTCTCTCTCTCTATATCTCTCTCTTCCTCTATCTCTTCCTCTCTCTCTTCCTCTCTCTCTCTATATATCTCTCTCTTCCTCTATATCTCTCTCTTCCTCTCTCTCTTCCTCTCTCTCTATATATATCTCTCTATATATATATCTCTCTTCCTCTCTCTATATATCTCTCTTCCTCTCTCTCTCTATATCTCTCTTCCTCTATCTCTCTTCCTCTCTCTTCCTCTATCTCTCTTCCTCTCTCTTCCTCTATCTCTCTCTTCCTCTATCTCTCTCTATCTCTCTCTTCCTCTCTATATATCTCTCTCTATCTCTCTCTCTATATCTCTATCTCTCTTCCTTCCCTCTTTTCTCTTCCTTGTTTTAAATGTTTGACCTTTTTCTGCTTTTAATATTTTCCTTTGTTGATTTCAGCTCCGATTTGGCCTTTGATCTCATTGGTTATGTATTTATTTTGTTCAATGATCTCTTTACTGCTTTAAATGGAGTTTACACAAAGAAAAAGTTAGAAACTAAAGTGAGTATTTATTTGTTTATATTATCATTTTGCTATTAAATGTTCTGTAGTTATTAAGCAAATATTTAAGTTTTAACTTACTCCCCTCAAAAATTTATAAGATAGGCAAGCATTTTGAGAAATTTTTCTGTTATTTTCTTTTTTAACTGAATCTAGATGATTTGGCTATGTTGAATGAAAAAAAAATCCTGTTTTTCAACTGTTTTTCAATTTTCCTTAAAAATTTCAGTTTTTGAATAGTAAAGAATTATTTTAATCCATCCCAAGCAAGGTTTTGAATCAGATAATCTGCTAACATGTCCTGTCATTCCTGATGGCTTTCTTCTGTAATACAGATATCCTGGTAGAACCTTTCCTCTTATTCCTCTTTTCTCAAGGAAATAGTTTCAATTATGTAAATGCTTTTAAAACTATGTATCAGTTCTTCAACAATGTGCATGTATTTTGAACTTTGGCAGTTTCCAAGAAAATTATTCAATACTGATTTGAAGGCTTGCCATACATTCCTAACTTGCATGAACAGTTTAAATGTGTAATGAGTCACTCATTACAATTTCGAACTGTTCATCGTTATCTGAGGCCCATAAAAAATATCTGCATACAATTTAGCATCACTGACTTACTTTGTTTGTTTTTTGGGGGTTTTTTAATCATTTCACCCCAAGCCTGGAAAGCAAGTCGGAAGGCAGTTCCTCAAGTGAGAAGTGCAAGAAAAGAAACTGTTAACAGAATTTAGTTACATTTAACAATTTGAACTGTAAAATGATGAGACCTAACTGCTAATCTAGTACTACACTTAAATTTGTAAAATTGAGTTACCGAAAAGGAAAGCCATATTTATTTTGCATGAAATACAAAAATGTGGCACAAGGCCAAAAGGAAGGATGGGGAAGGCTTGTCTTTTTCTGTCTTATAATTAAACTTAGCTAGCCACAATCACTGACCCAAGCATACCACATTCGTGCTTACCATTCTTGCTACATTCTCTATAATACCTCATTGTCTCTATGAAAATCCTAACTAGTCTCCATATGTACAATTTTGTCTGGGGGTACAATTTAAAAATGTAGACCCCAATGTGTATTTACAATATGTGATAATCTATTTACAAGAAACCAAATAAAATAGTAATACCCCCTCCCCAATCCTTATTTGTGGGAGGAACACCAGTTAACTGGACAAAATTAATGCGGGACTAGGTAATTAATAACAATCATTTGACCGAACACTCACTCAAACACAAAAACAAATGCAAAAAACACACTCCAAAAATCAAAAGGCATCCCACATCCACCAGAAAGCTGACACCTCTGGTCACCTAACGAGAAATGTGAAGTGGAATAAAACTAAAGTAAATGGGGACAAAACTAAGAGGCGCCAGTGAACATACATCCCCTAGCTAAGTTAACTGGACAGCAAAAAATGAGGATAAAACAAAACCTAAACTACCCTATTTTGGGGTGGGGTTGCCAATGTTTAACACAGGGATCTCAATATCCTAATACCTAACCGGCATCAAAATGCCACTCCAGGTCAGCTCCTTTTACTCAACACACATGCAAGACTCACCTACCTCTCACCAAATTCTGATGGAGTTGTCGTCTTTCTGCCCTAATCTTGACTTTAAGCTGATGCTTCAAGTACAAGATCAGTTGGGAAGAGGTAAACTTCTTGTCCCTATAGAATTCCTTCTGAGGTGTTGTCCATAACATCTAGCAAGCTGTTCAGGCTTTGTTAACAATGATACCACATTGCTACTGACAGAACTGGCCTCAAGGATGAAAAACTTTCCATGCAAAATACAAATCATGATATCTTCAATAAATCTGCACAATAGGACTATGACCCTGCAATGAAAGAAGGCATGATCCAGAGTCTTCACCACAGCAAATGGAGTTTGGAGATTTTTCCAAGTCTGCCAGTCTTTTGCCAACCCAGAGGGTCCTTTGAATCACTGGTCAGGTGGGTGATGCCTCATCATTAGTGAGGCATTTCAACCCAGGTGCCCATAGCCCTATGGAGCAAGCCTCCTGATTCTTAAGACCAAGTTTGCCTATCAAATCATCTTGAATGAATCTCCTCACTAACACATGACATGATGCCTTACAGGACAACACCTGGACATCACAGAGGCCATCTGTAACCTGTAAAAGGTGCTTGAGAGCAATCCAACATTCATGGTAGCAGCACTCACCTTGAGGTAAACAGGGGACTTCCTTTACATACATGTACACACTTCTCAGGGATGGGAAGTTCTTACAGGCATTTTCCTTCCAGAATTTGCTCTCACCGTCCAATTGCTGACACATTCAATCAAGGAACGCAATGCAAAGTGTATGTTGATGAATTTCAATGTTAGGCATACCCAGACTGCCTTCAGAAGAGTGGAGGTAACAGATTTCCTGAACTACTTTGGGGGCCTTGCCTTCCCACAAGAACAAGACCCTTACTAATGTCATCAGTATGGCATACAGAAGTGGAAGTATGGAGAGTCAGTAAAGGAGAATCTGGTAGAGGTGCAAGGAACATAGTTCCTACCTCCCCTTTAAGGAACGATTCCTCCAGGACAACAGACAAGCTGCAACCTCAGCCTTCTACAGCACCTCTTGACCAATTCATTTCTAAAAGGAGATCGGCACTGAACCAGACACTAAGTATCTTGACCAGCCCGTCCGTCCAGAGGAAAGACCCAGGAAGATAAACTTGCTTTCTCACACCCAACTGCAAGCCAACAAACTTGTCATGGTTGATCTTGGCCCCTGTCACCATCTCATACCCTCTGATCTCTTTGCCAACTTTGTCTATCTCACTTCTGCTCGACACAAGAATCAAAATGTTGTTGGCGTAAGTGGAGTACCCGACCGAGGTGGTAGCATCAAGTAGGGACATTCTGCATAGGGCCAGATTTGCCTGTAACTTGTGAAGGAAAGGCTCCAATGCAAGAATGTACAACAAAGGCAAATGTGGACAACCTTGATGAATGGTGCGAGACAATACAAAAGCCTCTGATTGAACACCATTCACTTCTGGGAGACACATACACTGATTTGCGCAGAGGTGGATGAGCAAATGTTTACCTGGATGTTGGGGAATATGGGGCAGAGGATAAGGGGCCTTTTACCCCCAACAACAAGGATTCATTTTCACACTTAACTGAGAATTTTTGTTTCCATGTAATTAGCTGCTCCTTTATTTTGAAAGACAGTGCATATCTTTTTTGGAGTTACTTCATTGGGATTGCAACCAGGGCATTGCCCTTAAAACAAGTAGGAGAGAGGCTGTGCATGAATTTCCCTTTGGAGGCTTTCGTGAACTGAGGTCCCGTTATCTGGCACTTCCGTCTGGCCCTGCCAACGACCAGCCATTTCCTTTTCCACAAGCAACGGCAAAGGCTTTTTGGAAAATGGAGGCCTCAACTGGTGGTGTAACTGCACCGGTTCCAGTTGCTGGCATGCCCATTACAGGTGAGATGGATTTAACAGATTCAGCCAGAAGATAATTTTGGTCAATTGGGGCCAGAACTCCAGGGGCCTTCTTCCCTAGCCAGGAAAAAGAAAAGTGACTAGTCTCTCCACACTTCCAACATGTTGGTTTTTGGATGGTCACAATGACCAGCATTTTCTGGCCCTCTACATCCAAACAGTTGCGGATGGAGATTAAGGCTTTGCAATCCATCATGATTTCAAAACTCCATCACCTGTTTAGATCATCAGAAGAAGCACTCAATATCTTGTACTGGACTAGGTAGACAGCTAAGTCCTTGTCTAAGACCTGAGGAGCAGCCCCAATGACAGCTATATAGTGCTTTGCCTGCCTTCATATTCCCTTCTTAGGATGAGATCTTTAGTTATAAAGTCATGACTGGTTATCCCTACACAGTCTTCAGGTGTGTGTAGCAGTATGTTCCATGTGAAATAACCTGTGCCCTTGATTATTCTTTGGGGCTTAACTACAAGGGATGTCAAAGACTTGATGTTGTCTTTCATCAAGCGACAAATTTTGCACAAACGCTTGTCAACCACAAAGACAGACACAATTCGTCTCTCAACCTTCTTCAATTCTCGGAGATCCACCAAAAACCCATCTTCTTTGATAAGATGTGTGTAACCTTTGACTCTCTGAAAAAATTCTGCGATGTTGATTATACGTTTCAACGGAGACTTCCAGCAAGAGAGCGATTTCCCAGCCACAACACTGTTCACAACACTGTCATTATTCTGATTGGCTTCTTCTTTTTCTTGGCCAGTTTCAGCCGCCATTTGTTGGTTGTCATTACTGGTTTCATTAATCTTATTTTGGGCTGCCATACTTTCATCTTCTGAATTCTTCTTTTGGCCACAATACTTTTGCTAGCAGCTTGATTTTTGACTTGTGCTATTTTGTTGGGTGGGTCAGATTTGAAGCATCCCCAAATAGGTTTTTCTTTACAGATCAACCTTTGTCAGCCATGATGGATGGCAGGTGTGTTTTTTTTTTTTAATCCAGCCAAGCACAATTTTTTCTCTATACTAAGGACAAACACAGAAAACTGACTTCAACCAAAACTATAATACAGAAACCTAATAAAGTTTCCTTGAAAAGTAATTAAAAAAAATTAACAATAACAAAATACTAAATAAAAATTAACTCAAAAACAAAACAAAATAGTTATACCAGTAAATGAAATAAGTTTTGCCTTAGTCAAACAAGAATATGTAAAAATAACAAAAGAAATAAGAAAAAAAGCAAGATGTGAAAAATAAAAACCAAGTGCAGCTGAAGTGTTACAACAAATAAATAAAAACAAAAAATGACTTAGAAAAAGTCTCGAATTAAAACAAAGTCCCAAATAATTCAAAAATAAAAATAAATGCTGATAGAAAAAAATTAACAGAAAACAGTGTAAAGGAAGTTCATGAAAAAAGTTTACCCTAAAGCAAAAAACATAACAAAAAGAGAAAGAAACAAAAACACTAAATAAAAATAAAACAAGGGATTTAAACAAAAAACAATATTCTGGAGTAACTAAATATTACACCAAAAGAAAAAGAAAAATTCAGCTGAAAACCCGAGAGGTAGGAAAAAAAATAAAAACTGAAAAAAATTCACAAAATCAGAACAGTGTAATAAAATTTGAAACTTAACCAAAACAGACAATAATAGTAACCAAATTTTCTTCAAGTCTTTTGAGTAATCCAAATAAAGAGTAGCAGATGAAAAACAGTCTGTTACTAGTCAAAGCAAAAAGTGAACTGACATAGTACTAAGGTACTAAAGTAGACAACTCATCAGAACAATTAACATAAAAATATTTATAGAAAAGGCATAGGGGAAACTACATTATCACCTTCTTGCTTTCCAGTCAACTTTGATCTTCAAAAATTTAAATGCAATGTCAGTTGTCATCTTCTGTCTCCTTGTTTTATGTTCTTTCATTATCCACTCTTCTAAATAATGTTCTTTTGTTCTCAGGGTTTTTTTTTTTTATAAAATTTCAATATTTTTTTTGTTTCCTAGGACCTTGGTAAAAATGGTTTGTTATTCTACAATGGGCTATTCATGTTGGTTCCAGCTACGATAGTTGCCAAAATGACTGGAGGTCTGGTTGGTGTAAGTAAAAGTTTTATTGTGTTGTGGGGGGTGGGGGGCGCAGTTGCTACTAATATGGCAAATATGGTCGTTTCATTATTGTTTTTCATACTGCATATTGGTATAACACAACAAATGCACAAGGTATTGAATCTTTATAATCCTACAGATTTTGTATCTGTTTTGATGAGTGCTTATAAAATTTGGCATTTAGTCATGGTATTGATGGATAGATAATGGGATGCAAACTTTATCAGTTGCATTGCAACTGCTTTACAGTGCATATACATTGTAAAGATTAATGATGTCTAAAATCTTATGTTAAATGAACAGTAATGCTAGCACTTGAGATATTTGTGTCCCTTTACAAAATGATTGAAGTAAATTATTGGAAGTCGTGTTACTTCTTGAGAATCAGTTTAAACAAAGATGATGGTTTTGTCATCTCTAGTGTCCATTTTCTGGCAACACCTATTTCCTGTCCAAATAACATGAGACAGGTAGTATTGGGTTATATGGTACTAGTAGCAGGATAGAATCCCTGACCTGACTGCTTTCTTATATTTATAAGTTAAGCATCTAGATACACCAAATACACACCTCACTGCTCTATTGCTACTTACATGGAAAGTGCTTGGACGAACTACATTCCTTGGTTCCGCCAGGTCTAACCTTCACGGCTAGGACCTGCCATGCTACTTTCATTGTAGTCGACTACCCACATTCCCTCTATATTTCATCAGCAAGAAGTTCCACTAAAACAGCTTCTTCCCGCAAACCACTGCTCTATAGAACAGACTCCCAAGAGGATGTTTCCCCAATCACTACAGTCTTAAACTGCTCAGGAACTGTTATCTTCCCCTCCTGTCCATATAAACTACACCTTTACATAACCCTCTGTCTCAAGTGGCTCTCAGGCCTTGTACAGGGTGATCCTTATTGTAAATAAAAAATTTTAAAAAATACAACCACTGCTGATATCTTACTCCAACCACCTCCTTACTCAACACACAACCCAAAATGTATAAAATAGTAAAAGTATTTTAAGTAGTGAAAATGTGAGATTTGTATGAGGCTACTCTTTGTTATGGCCAATTACAAGTGAAGCCCAAATCAAATTCAGCTGATGTCAGTCATTTACGGCATCCTCATTAAATCAATATCCAGTGACAAAGCCAATATTGACTCATGGAAGACAGGCTTCTTTTTTTTAATTTCTCTCATCTTTTATTTTATATGAAGTCTGTGTGTGTAAATCTACACATTACTCCTCTTAACCCTTTAAGGCTGGAAGCCCCCAGATGTGCCTGCAAGTTTCAAGCACTTACAGTTTGGGAGCAACTGAAGAATGGAATGTGCTGTATTTCAGTACACAGTGTTAAGTCTGTCACATGATCAACTAGAGGTGCCAGAAATCTGCAACATTTTGGCAATCTACAAGAAGGCTGGAGCATACAACAGCCGAAATGTCATGAATGTGGCAATAAAGATGAGGACAACAGTCTGAACAGTGTAAATAGTTAAAATTAAAATATCAGTGTCCCCTCTCTTTCATGCACATGTGTAGTTCTATCAATGTAAACATCACTTTAGTCTGAAGGACATAACGTAACACAAATCTCTCCACTTTGTCATTAATTATTCTAGTAATGTTCATAATAATAATGTCAGATTAAAAAGTCCATTAGAAATTATTTGGTTTAGGTTTTTGCTATGAAAATAAAGCCGACAGTTATAGACCATTTGCAGAAAACGGTTTCAGATATAGATGATATACAGATATATTCCAACAAAAGATATGCCTTTCCTAAATAAGTAATTGAATTTTGCTTTCTCATGGCATTTTCCTGGGACCTAATTGATAGGTTATACTTTGGCTTGGTTTCCCTGATGGAAAAAGGGAACACTGGTTTGATTTCTTTCAGGAAGCAAATTTTCCTTAGGATTTCTCAAGGTCAGTTGACATTGTACTGAAGAGTTTTAATTAGCAGAGAGAGAGAGAAAAAAAACCTAGTCCACCCCAAGTTGTGATACTAATGCTTTATTCTCAGGCACACAGATGACCTCCTAGGGTCTGTGAAAAGCAGATAACTGTGTGCCTGTAGCTACAATCTTAAATTTTCTCATTTGTTAATGAAAAGAATTTATTAAACAAGTCACAATGATGATTTCTCAGATAAGAAATTTCACTTGGTGAAAGCTGAAATTTTTTTTTTTTTTTTTTTAATTTTATTGGAACTTTGGGTGTTAAAGGTAACCAAACTTGATAATGTTTTAGAAATTTTTAAAAACATTCAAAGTGTTTGAATATTTATAAAATATCATCAACAAGATGAAGTGGATATTTCTAAATAAATATTTTTTTACTATTCTTTCAACTTTTTATTATTATTATTATTGCTACAAACATTATTCGCAAATTTTTTCTCCCAGGCAGCTCTTTGTAGAAATGTCGAGAGTAGGAAATTTAAGCGGACTATAAATAACAAAAAAGAAATTTAGAAATATCTTGCTGAAAATGTTATTTATACAAAAATTTTATAAAAGTAAAAGAATTTCTATTACGGATTTCTTTGTCCATAGGATGGGTATTCATCTAGTTAATAGATAATGTTGTTAATGTCATATTGTGCCCAAGTTATAAATTATATTGGAATAATATATATTTCAGTACTATCCACACTTCCAGGCATCTACTAGGGGTCAAGGAATATATCACCCACAGATCATAGGAATTGCAGAGGGGGTACTTTAATATAAAAAAAAATTAATTTAAGAATTGTTTGTTTGATTTTTTTTTACTGTATATACTCAAGGATAGGTTGCATTTTTTTACCAAAAATTTCACAAAATATTCGGCGTGCGACCGATCCACTTGACATAAATGTAAAACAACAGTACCTTGTCATCATGATTTCTGAGAAATCAGAAATGATACCCATAAACACGAAAGCTGTAGTTTTTCTCTGTATAGAAACAATTTATCTATCATATATACTGACTCACTGCTTTAAACTTACCTCATGCTGCTAGATTCACATATCCATCACAATAAATCAATAAAATTATAAAATATTCATTGATCTATCAGTCACCATTTGGTCAGGGTCCTCGCACTAGACTGATATAAAAACCCTGGACATGCATACATATGTTAAGGAACCACGTGTAGATATTTATTGACATAGAAAAAATAGTCCCACGATTAATACTGCAAAATATATTTTGTCAAAAATACATTGGAAAATATGACTTAAAGAAATGAAATATATTCTTTATGAGATAATTTTCATTAATGATTGTTTTCTATAATATTAAAAGGCATTCTTAAGTGTTATTTACAAATAACAAAGCGCATGAATCTAGTACCCATAACATTTGCACTATTTTGCATTGCGCAGTGATAGTTGGTAGCCAGATTTATAGTTTATAATTTTAATTGTTGCAAATCCTAATCATGAGTAAAAGAAAGAGTTATGAAGCAGGTTTTAAATTAAAAATACTAAATTATGCAGAAGAACATGGAAATCGAACTGCAAAAGTGTATTAATAATTGTAAGTTTTGAAGTAAAGGTAGATATCTGATAATCCCCAGATTATAGTGCGACCTATCAGCAAATCAACAGTAAATCATCAATTATTAAGCCATAAAGTAAGTGTGCAACCTATCCAGTGGGGCAACCTATCCACGAGTATATACAGTACTCTGATATATACTTAGACTTTAAATTTGTAAATATAAAACTATTTACAAATTTAAAGTCTAAATATATATCAATGTTAAGAAATATCATGATGCTTATTTTACCTTATCTTATTTTCTTTCTAATTTTAATTTTTGTGTGTATAGGAAAAGAAATATACTCTGTGTTCATGGACAATTATTTAAATTTAGTGAATGTATCCAGTTAAAGTTAACCTGTAATAAATTTTAAGAATCAGGCTAAACGATAAAATGTGATAGTAGGGTTGAGTTTAAGCCCCCCCCCCCAAAAAAAAACGGCCAATATTTAAACGAAACAATACTTAGGGAAGGGATTAAACTTAGGGATATTAAGATTACCTCCTTGGTTTTCCATTGAAACTGCTATCCACCAAAAGAAAAGAAGCCAGTCCCCACTGCGGGCCATTTAAAAGATAGTTCGCGCAGCTGATTGGTTGTACAATTGTTCTTTCTTCGTCTAATTCTTAAAAAAAGGCCAGAGTAGCTGTTAGTGTTTTACTGTGAGGGGGAATCGGGGTTTGATCTCCCCTGATTGGGTCGATTTGGTGATGGGGAGTATGATGTTGAAAGACCCGAAACTCCCTGATGAACCAAGTCAAAACATCACTGGCACCTACTTAAAAGCATATTTTGAATTAAATTAATTATACTCAAATAAGATTTTAAACAAAGGATAACATTAAAGACAGGTGAATCTGTTAACACTATTATCCTTTAGAGACTTCAGTTGTTAAATCACTGGAGTCCAAATGGAATTGTTAGAAAATCTGAATATGTGATGCTAGTCCACTTTAACTGAAACCGTTGAAAATCAAATATTACAAGTCAGTTTTATATGAAATTAACATTGTTTTCTCTTTCAAATGATATCAAATTTAGCCTCTTTGGTATTACTGGTTATGAGATATGGTTTTGCAAGTCTATAATGATGTAGAGTGCCAGCACCTTGTAGATTGATGGAACTACACATGCGTATGAAGGTGAGGGGATGCTGATATTTTAAATTTAACTATTTACATCATTTAGACTGTTGTCCTCCTCTTTATTGCCATATTCATGATGTTTCAGCCATTGTATGCTCCAGCCTTCTTCAGGTGATATACATTGGAATTTCAAACCCATTTCTTTATTTATTCCATGGGAGTAAATTGTTCTAATTCCACATGTCATGCATTTTCTGGATATCTCAGTTTCAGTTAATTTCCTTTAGTAACTCAATATCTTTGTTACAATATCTCATTTCATAGACCCGTCCTGGGTATGACGTTAAACTGCATCCGAGTCCTGGGTAAGACGATAAACTACATCCAACAGCAAGGCCTTTGATCAGGAAGTTTTGAGGAGCATGGAACCACCTCTTAATTGCTGGTGTTCCCAGGTCCACCCTGACCTGGGGTGGTAACACCTGTTAGGATCCCAGCTATGAGCAAATAGTTAACTCCCAGGGTGTGTCCACATCCTGGGTATGACGATAAACTACATCTGCATCCTGGGTATGATGATAAACTACATCCGCGTCCTGGGTATGACGATAAACTACGTCCAACAGCCGGGCCTCTGATAATACGTTTTTGGAAAAATAATGTTGCCAGCTGTACAATTTTGACAAAATATTACCAGCTATATTTTTTTTTAAAGAATAGTGTTGCCGGCTATACGTATTTGAAAAATATTACCAGCTATACATTTTTGAAAAAAAAAAAAATGTTACCAGCTACACATTTTTGAAAAAAAAAAATGTTACCAGCTACACATTTTTGAAAAAAAAAAATGTTACCAGCTACACATTTTTGAAAAAAAAAAATGTTACCAGCTACACATTTTTGAAAAAAAAAAATGTTACCAGCTACACATTTTTGAAAAAAAAAAATGTTACCAGCTACACATTTTTGAAAAAAAAAAATGTTACCAGCTACACATTTTTGAAAAAAAATATTACCAGCTATACATTTTTGAAAAACAATAATATTACCAGCTATACATTTTTGAAAAACAATAATATTACCAGCTATACATTTTTGAAAAACAATAATATTACCAGCTATACATTTTTGAAAAACAATAATATTACCAGCTATACATTTTTGAAAAACAATAATATTACCAGCTATACATTTTTGAAAAACAATAATATTACCAGCTACACATTTTTGAAAAACAATAATATTACCAGCTACACATTTTTGAAAAACAATAATATTACCAGCTACACATTTTTGTAAAACAATAATATTACCAGCTATACATTTTTGAAAAATAATATTACCAGCTATACATTTTTGAAAAATAATATTACCAGCTATAAGTTTTTGAAAAATAATATTACCAGCTATAAGTTTTTGAAAAATAATATTACCAGCTATAAGTTTTTGAAAAATAATATTACCAGCTATAAGTTTTTGAAAAATAATATTACCAGCTATAAGTTTTTGAAAAATAATATTACCAGCTATAAGTTTTTGAAAAACAATATTACCAGCTATACATTTTGGAAAAATAATATTACCAGCTGTATGTTTTGGAAAAATGGTATTACCAACTATACTTTTTTGAAAAAAATAATATTACCAGCTATACATTTTTGAGGGAAAAAGACGTTACCAGCTATACATTCTTGAAGGAAACATATTACCAGAAATAAAACATTTTTTCGGCATTAAATGACCCGTTGAGATTGATATGCTGTAAAACAAACCAAACCATCATTTCATAGACAGATTTTAAATTTAATTTTTTTATATAATGTGATTGGTCACTTTCGTCTGTCCTAAAAAGTGAAACGCATCACACAAATTGTTTTTTTTGTTTTTTAATTTTTCATTAATTTTCCTAACATTGTTCTTTTATATATAAAAATTTATGTATTGTTTTTCCCTTGCTGTCAATATGAATGTTATATATACACCAACATGTGCACCCATAAAAACGTCTAATGAGTGACCACTTTGCTTATGATGTGTTTGTTCCTTATCTGAGAAATCATCAATTGTTACTCAATTAGTAAATTCTTCTTTATTAGTAAATGATAAATTTAAGTTTTATTGATAACTTTTACAAAAGTTATTTGCAAAGCACCTCATGAATTTGCCATTTTGAAAGAAGAGAACAAAAAACTGGAAATTACCCACTTAGAGCACTAATTGGTTCCAGGAAGCAGAGCATATTTGATGTCTAGACTCACAGAATTGAATTTAATTTTCATCAATCATAATGAAATGGAAATAATTCACATTAAATTACATATATGTGACTGTTGGAAAGTTCAATAATTAGCAATTGAGGTGTAGCACTGCAAATGATGGAAATTTCCATCATCTGCAGTTAATGGATTAGACATTGCTTGTTACAACACAAGGCTGAATGATGAAGGTAGAAATAGGAGTAAGAACAAGTGTTATATCAGACTTCCAAAGGGAGTCTTATTTGATTGAAAAATCAGTGTTTTCGAATAATGGATTTCACCTAGGCTTGAATACTGACTGATGACCCTAGCAAGAAATATACAGCTTGCTTATCCATCAGACGGTCTTATCTCTATATCTTAGGCATAAATCTCACATCATCTGTATCTATCTTAGGCGTAAATCTCGCATCTCTATCCGAGGCGTAAATCTCGCATCTCTATCCGAGGCGTAAATCTCGCATCTCTATCCGAGGCGTAAATCTCGCATCTCTATCCGAGGCGTAAATCTCGCATCTCTATCCGAGGCGTAAATCTCGCATCTCTATCCGAGGCGTAAATCTCGCATCTCTATCCGAGGCGTAAATCTCGCATCTCTATCCGAGGCGTAAATCTCGCATCTCTATCCGAGGCGTAAATCTCGCATCTCTATCCGAGGCGTAAATCTCGCATCTCTATCCGAGGCGTAAATCTCGCATCTCTATCCGAGAAGTAAATCTCGCATCTCAATATCTATCTTAGGCATAAATCTTACACCTCTATACCTATCTCCTGCATAAATATCACATGCCTCTGTCTGTTTTAGGTGTTAAACTCACATCTCTTTTAGGTGTAAATCGCTGCTTAGATGCAAATAAGGAACATGAATCAGCTTTATGCAGTAATGATGCAAGCACCATGACACTTTAGATACATTTGATTTAATATGGTTTCATGTGGCTGCTAAAATCTTAAAAGAAATAATATTCAGGAATAACACTGATGCAGACTCGGATAAACTGACAAAAAAAGTACCCCCCCCCACACACACACACACACGCACGCACTATTTTGTCACCGCTTTTTTTATTCTATCTGCTCTGGTTTCCTACAGGATCAATACATTTTACTAATGTTATCCTTTCATCAAACTTGAAAGTATATATTTACTTAGGAGATTAATTACAGTAGATATTTTTTTTAGCTAATTTTAATCGGTACACATTTACATATTGATTTTAATATGGTTTTATAAGGGCGCTGAAATATACTGCAGTTAATTGCTTATATAAGATCTTTTATTTTTTTTCTCTCATGTTGGTGTCATATAGGAGTGTTGTAATTCTAGCTTTAATCATCTTTTGAAAACTATGAAAGATGTGTTTTGGTTTAGAAAGAAATAATGATATTTAAATCATACCCATTAAAATATTGTCATTTATTTTAATAATGGATTTTTGCTTTTTCTGTTCTCTTTGGCAGGTTCTAGATTTCCCTGAATGGAAAAACCCAGTGTTTGTTTTTATGTTTTTATTATCATGTGTCATGGGTTTTATTTTGAATTACACAATTGTCCTGTGTACATCATATAACTCAGCTCTTACCACAACCATTGTAGGTGTTATTAAGGTAAGTTTTCATTTTTTTTTTTTAATCCCTTTTTATAGAGAGTGACACAGAGTTCACTCCCAACAGAAAAGTATTCGATATCATTTTTTAATTTTAAAAATCTGTTTTTATTATAAAGATACAAATTATAATAAACTATTACATAACGGCAGATTTGCTTATTTACTAATCATTACCAATGCGTATTAGTATCAATTAAGGTTTTTCATTGTAAGTGATTTCTGCATACTGTCCTCATTTTGGTTATCATCACAACATTTTAGTCATTGTAAACTGTCATTTTTGGGAATTTCAAAATCAATCACTTTTATTCTGTCCACTCCAGAAGGTATTCCTGTATTTATTAATTCTCATTAATCACACTGTCAGTTGAGGACAAGAATATGCCAATTGCATTCCTGTGAAGAGGTGCACCCACAACTAAAAAAGAGCCACCTGGTTGCTGTATCCAGGTCCCACCTATTTTTGACTCTCATGCAAACCAGACCCATGTCCTACCTGTTTTGAATCTCATGCTAACTGGACCATGTCCTACCTATTATTGATTCTCATGCAAACTTGACCCATGTCCTGCCTATTTACTCACATGCTAACTGGATCTATGTCCCACCTTTTTTGACTCTCATCTATCTTTGTTGTTTATCAAAATTACCAAATTCAGTATTAATTAACCTGGAAAAGATTGATATGCTACAAACCAAATTATTAAAACAGTGTAGAAATTTCACTGATTTGAATTCACAACCACCAAATAATTAACTAATAATTTTATCCACTAGTCTAGTCTCCTAGAATAATCAGGCAGTGGTACTTCGGAGTTCTTAAACCTAGTATTTGTTCTCTCCTTGTCAAAAAGCTTTTCAGGGATTGCATAATTCTATGCTTGGTTTACCTGAAGAATTATCAGACAAACCACATTTGCATTCCAAGCTTATATATATATATATATATATATATATATATATATAATGAACAAAGATATTTGTTTTTTGCCTTTTATATTTTAACTACTTAGAAGCAAATGACCCTTCTTCATTGGCAAAACATGTCAAATTAAAAGAATTTTATTCACAAGATATCATAGTTCTTCTGTGAAACATTTCAAAGTAAAAACATTCCAAATTGTCTTATATACTTACCATTCTGTCAGATTCTCATACAACTTTAATTACATGCACACATTTTGTTTGTGCAGATGCATAAGTATACAGATGCATTTGAAGAAACACTTATTATTGCTTATCTATATATATATATATATATGTGTGTGTGTGTGTGTGTGTGTGTGAGGTCTGTCTGAAGAGTAATGGGACTGGTGTCACAAACAATTTATTTCAATTTCAAACAACAAACTATATGGTTTCCCCTTTAAAGTAACCCCTCCTTAAGTCTAATGCACTTTCCAATCCTTCTGTGCCATGCTTCTATACACTGCTGGAAAGATTCTTTTTTGGATGCTCCTGATCTCTGTTATTACAACCCTCTTGATGGCCTCTGCACCTTCAAAATGAGTTCCCTTGGTACCACCCCATCCCAACACCTACCCACCCCCGCACGTGAGCTTAAGAAAAAAGATAGTCACACAGCAAGATCAGGTAAATAGGGTGATTGTTCCAGTATGGCAAGGTTTTTCTCGACCAGGAACTGTCGGATGCTCAGAGCTTTGTGAACAGGTGCATTGTTGTGGTGAAGAAGCCATGATTTGTTCTGCCACAAAAACATGTGAAAAAAAATTCAATGGTTGCAGAAAGTTAAGATTACAGTTATATACTCCCAATGTTAGATGTTAACACAATCCGCCTATCCTTCTTTCACACAGCACACCTAGTCCCATTACTTTTCAGACAGATCTTGTATATATAATCTTCAAACATTTAGTAGATACCTGTGTTTGAATTGATGTCCTGTTTTTTAAACAGTGTTTATTACATTTACTCAAGAAAACTTTAAAAAAATTTTTTCAAGGACACAGGTCACTAGACATAATACACACTGGTTAAAAAAAAATGGTCACCTGTCCAAACACAGGTATAGACTAAAAATAATGTTTGAAGTAATAAAAATTTCAGATTAATAATAAATCTGTTAATTCTTTAGAATTAAATAAATATGTGTGTGCATGTTTATACTGTATTTCTTGTATGCTAAGATGTAGTTTTTTTCCCCCCTGAAAAATGCCCTCAAAAATAAGCTTGCATCTTAGCACCGAAAGATCAAGTTGTAGAGAGGAGTTGACAACCCTCATGAATCCCAGTGATCATGTGTTGTGGTGGCAAGTACAAGTTGTTTTTGATGTGAATAGGCATAGCATTGTGTTAAACTATTGAAAATCTAATTCATAATAACCACAAATATTTAATAATAGATTCAAACTAATGATTTGTTGTGACAAAAAGAAAAATGACACTGTAGAGTCAGCAACTTGGATTTGTTAGGATGGTAAATCCTCCAATTTTTTTTTTTTTTTTTAAATACCTAATTATAGGGTGTGTTTTACCACATGAAAAATATGATATTTTCTATGAGGGATGCTGAAAAGTTCTTATTGGCTCAGCCTCACTTCCCAAAATCTGATCAAATTTTTTTTACCCCAATATCTTTTTGGTCAGGCTAACTTTTCTCAGCACCCCCACCCCTTATTTGGGAGATGTGACTTTGAATAGTTTTTCATGTACAATTCTGAATAATTTGTTAATTAGACTGAAAATGTAGAGATGAATTTAATTGTTTCTAAAATGTTTTGAATTTTCATTTTTAGAATCTTCTAATTACATATATTGGAATGTTTCTGGGTGGAGACTATATTTTCAGTTATACAAATTTCATTGGATTAAATATCAGGTATGTATTATTTTTTTTTCCCCAGCAAAAGTGAACCTTCATACCTGCAAAAAGTGAAGTGTCAAAAAGATGTCTTTTGGGGTTTTTTTCCCATGATACCACTTTTTAACTACTACTTGGTAATGTTTATTGTTTTAAAAAGCAATGATTAGTATTGGAATAAAACCAAACATCTGATGAAAGTGAATTTATACATTTTTTTTCTTGAGAACTTACAACAAAAATATTAAACACTATTTATCTATTAGATTGCTTATTTATGAGAATAATTTTATATTTGCAACTTTCTAAAAACTAATACAATTGTAATAAGATGAATGCAATATTTAACATTTACCAATTTATGAAGAAATAAATATAAAAAAATTTTATTCAAAAATTTATAAACATTTACTAAATTATTAAAATATGCAAACCAACAATAAGGAAATCCTTTTTATTTACCATTTCATAAAGTTTGAATCGATTGGCAATTAGCCACTGTTTTGCCAACCATTCCATTAAATAACATAATAAAATAAAATAAAATAAACACTATAATAAATAAATAGTGTTTATTATTTTTGTTGTAAATTCTTAAGAATAAAGAAAATATATAAATTCATTTTCAAATGTTTAGGTTTTATTCTAATTTTAATCCTTGCTTTTTAAACAATAAACATTGGTGAAGTGTGAAGGTAGTTAAAATAAAAGCAACATCATGGGAAAAACTGGCCTTTGACATTTCATTTTTTTTTTTTTTTTTTTTTTTGTGGGCATGAAGGTCTGTTTGCCCTTTTTCTTTTACTCTCCGTCCTCTGGTTTGTATTTCTACATGTCAGAGAATAGAGATTTATTATATAATAATAATTATGTGTTTGTATCATTGATTCTCTAGAATATTTACACTGATTCAAATGAAATAAAAAATTTTATTTAGTTTCTTGAATGAAGAATTTTTTAAATGTTTCTTAAGGAAAACATTCTAAGATTTTAACTCTATATCCATAAAAAAACTTTATACAAATTACTATTATTTTGTCAAAAAAAAAATTGCATCTGTCATTTTTAAACAATAAATTCATAAAAGTTAAAAAATCAAATAAAACTGAATTTGTATGCACACGCTAGGAATCAACATTGCATGGAAACTCAGTTTCAGTCCACAATGCTTCAGAACACATGTCACTACTCCTTTGGAACTGGTTTCCTCCTCCTGTTTCCTTTGATCTCTTTGACAGACAGACATACATACATACATATACATATATATATATATATATATATATATATATATATATATATATATATATATATATATATATTATGATTTCACAATGTATAAAAGTCCAAAAGAAAAAGGTACGCTCACTCAGATAGGAACATGTGAACAGGTACTGACTAACAACAAACACAAGATTAACATTTGTAAATAAATTTTATATAACAAAATACAAAATATGAAGAAAGCATGGAGTAACAGATGTACAATTACTAAAAGAACACTTAATTGATATTGGATGTCAGCTCAAACGTTTGTGTTTCAGGAATTTGGAGTTCGAATGTTTGTAATGAGAGACAGACAAAGTGGCTGTAGAATGTTCACAGAAGTTGATTGTTCTTTCTTTCGCAATGTGAAATATAAGATTCAGGAATGATGTTCGTGTTCTGTTTCCCCTTGGTTAATTGAATTGCATCCGAGATGAAATTATGATGATTTCTTTTTGTTTCTTTAAGTATGTTCTTCCTTATCCTTTACCCTTTAAATAGTCAAATAGACCCAAGATCTCCAGGACAAAATTTCCTTATTCCTCACAAATATAGTGCACAATAAAATCCAAAATTACCTCATATGGGGAATAGGCTTATGTTTAGAAGAAAAAATTAGAATAATAAAATACAATAATCAAAGTCAACTATTGAATCAAAGGAATGAATTAATGTTAAAATATCAACATAAAAACAAATTAAAATTTCCATAATATAGATTTTACTTTATTAACTACTATATTTCTCTAACTCTTCAAATGTCAAATGCATAACTAATTCTAATTTCTATATTTCCATTTTTACACCATATTAATTATATCTTATAATTGTCCTCTGTTCTAAGAACTCTTTCCTTTTATCACTTAGACCTCTTTATCTATATATTTTAGGGTTATTTTAAGTATAACTTTGTATTTTTAAGTATAATTTTATATTTTTAAATATAACTTGTTTTTGATTTAACTTATCTTTAAAGTTAACATTTTTATTTATTTATTTCATTTTTATTTCTAAATGTATAATTTATTTTATCCTATTATATTTTTATTTTTAAATATTTTTTATCCTTTATTATAACCTATTGATTTTATATTAAATATATACTTTTTTTAAATATAATTTTACTTAATTTTAATATAAATTATTTAAATATGACTTATTTTTAATTTATTTAAATATATCTTATTTTTAAATATAACTTGTCTTAGGAAGAGTACTTTTAAGTATGATTTTGTATTTTTAAACATAACTTTATCTATAAAATTTAAGTTTTTTTTTAAACCCCCTTTTTATTCCTCTCTTAGTTTCAAATTAACATTTCATTCTTCATATAACCCCAATTTAATGTCATACGGTTAATATCCGGGTCTAATTTTATAAGACCTCTTCCCTTTAAGACTAATACCTTCCACCCTTCTCTGACCACTGTCTCATGACTTTCGGCTGACGGATACATTGAAATGGATAAATTCTGTATTAGTTTTTTGAAGGATTTTTCTTTTTTTGTAGCTGTCAGTTAAATTACTAATTCCAACACACATTAATTCTATACCAGGGTTGAATAAGACTGACAAATTTTTGTCAGTTGATATAAGCCTATTCCCGAAATGAAGTAATTTTGTGTACTAATTATTTGCTCTGTAATAATAATTACATTGAGCTCTTTTTGTCGATCAAAATTGTTTTAATATTTTATATTACTAGGATCCACTTGGATTATATACCAATGCATTTATTACCTTTACCATATATATATATATATATATATATATAAAAATTAACTCTCCTATCAGTTTTGAGATACACTCCTGATCAAAAAATTAAGACCACTTCAAAAAATTTTCATAAGAGACTGTTTGTCATGGATACATTATAAACTTTTTCTTACTTAAGGTTACTAATTCTATAATCTAAAAGGTTATGTAGACAAAAAGTTATAATCCAATCAATTTATTCAGAAATTGCCATTTTTTAGATTATAAAATTAGTAACCTTGAGTAAGAAATGTTTAAAATTTTCCTTGAAAAACAATCCTTTTAAAAAATTTTTCAAGTGGTCTTAAATTTTTGATCAAGAGTGTATGAGTTTCCAACAGCTTATAGGTTAGTCAATAGATTTTTATATCAAATATGACACTTCAGTTTCACAGGAGGCTTACAGACAATACCATGTTGGGTACAAGATTGTTATGAGATAAGGCTGCTGGTCTCAATGCAGATTGCTTACTCCTTGCTATTGCTTTGAAGTTCAAATGCTCGAATGCCATTGTGAGAGCATACTCTCCACTCTTTTTGGTCCAGGTCCATCTGCTCAAAAGGTCTTAAGTGGTACCACGAGAGCTTCAAGATTGCTCTTCAGCTTGTCTTTATAACTAAACAATAGTCTGCTTTTGTTTCTTTCACTGGCTGTTATGCATGAGGACTTTTGATATTTGATCATTGCTCAGTTCATCTCGTTTGAGAATGCACCAGGAAGGTGTTGATGCTTCCATTTTTGCACTTTGCAAAACATCAGCATTTGAGATCTTGTCTTTGAGTATATATCCACAGATTGAGAAAAGGTAGCCTTTGTGGAAAGCATGCAGTTGATGTGTGTGCAATATGGAGTCCAAGAACGTATTCAATCTTATTTCAAAATTTAAATTTCTTACAAATTCAATACATGCATTATGAATAAATGTTTGGTTATGCATCTAAAATGAAGAGTTAGTGCAGGTTTGCCAAATACAAACTTCAAACTAACATAAATCATACCATGAATTTACTTGCCACTCCAGAGAGCTCACTTGTAAACTCAAGAATCATCTTGCTCAACTACAATGTAACAAAATCATTTGCTTGGGTGACAAAGGGCCACTACTGAATATGTGCCATCTATTTCCACCACAATAAACGTTAATTGTGGCCATTTTTCTTTGCTAATGGTTAAAACTGATCCAGAAACTGGAGAGTAAAACTCTAGAGAGCTTTTTCCTTAGCAATTTTTTAAAACTCTTTTCCACAACGGTCTAAAATAGCAGCCATCAGCATTTCTAGTACAGTTGTACCTATCCATTTTTTGACATTGTCCAACCATTTTTGCGTTGGTGTCCTCTCCTACATCGACCTTCAAATGTGCCTTGCATAGGTTCCAAGTTGCAGGTACCATCTTTAGACAAGATTGCTCCTAAGTACTTAAAACTGGACACTTCCTCCAGTGAGTTCCCATTCATGGTAATTTTGACACAGGTGTTACTGTTTGTGCTATTCACCATTAGTGTAGATTTCACGGAGCTGACCTCCATTCCATATGCTCTTGCTCTTTCAAAAAGTTTGTTGGTCAAGTCCTGTTACTAGCTATTATGAGGTCAATGTCATCTGCAAAATGTAAGTTACAGACAGGTATGCCACTGATAGAAATTGAAGGATCATGGTCGTTCAAGGTTTCTTGCATGATTCTATCTAGAAATAGGTTAAACAATGTGGGTGAAAGTAGACATCTCTGTCACATGCCAACAGTTGTCCAGAAGAATCCTCCCAGATTGTTTTTCCAGAAGAACTGCACTAGTGGCAGTTTCATTGGCTGAATTATTTTCATACAAAATAATTGTTTTGCCTAAATTACATAAAGTTCTTTTTTAACATTATTTACATGCAGACTATTATCCTTATTGTGATGTTTTGAATAACTCTCTATGTAGTAGTAGTTGTAGTACAGTTCTCCATGTCCTGAATAGCAACCGGGTTTGCTAAGCATAGCCACCACTATGTTCACCAGTTGTTATCTATTTATACTTGTCTATCTAATTTACATACGAAACTACACTTATCTTTGTTGTTGTGCCTCCTGGCCTTCATCAGTTGTATGTTGTTCTGAGTAGCCTACAGGGAATTTTGAACTGAACCCTTTATTTAATCTATGGGGGTAGATTATTCTCGTACACACAGGGATTGAACTCACAATTAAAATGTCACTAAATTTGCTAATCCGCTAAGCTATTCTCTCATGGGACAATTCTTTGGGAAGAACTTGGAGCTTTAAACCTAACCTGCCTGCTGATGTGTGCTGCTGCTTGACTGCACTCACTGAACTTTTTCTCTTTTGTTACAGCTACTGCTACTGTTGAAGACCTGTTGTCATTTTTCTTTCTTTCTATCCCAAATCATATTTCTATGCGAGGCCTATTAATAAGGTTCTCATAGCCGAGCAGGATGAAGGCCGGAGAGTGTAACAGTCATAACTTCAAAGATGAAGAGATTAGTTTGCATGTAAATAATGATAACTCCTCATCTCAAAAATTCGGACACAATCGCGATTGGGTGATAACAACGAAAAAGATGAAGACAATAGTCCAAAATTAAATAATGTAAATAACAATAAATCCTCATCCCAGGAATTCTTTTTTTTTTTTTTTTTTTCCCCCATAATTTTGGTTAAAGTGATGCCTGTCTTATATCACCATTATATTGATTATATGATAACAAGTTTAACTTGTAAATGCAAAATGATAAACTAGCCCATGTAGATGTTGTAGGGTTTTAGATAGAACAGCTTGCCTAGCAAGCAGATAATAAAGGTGAGTTACTTCCTTGGCACAGTAGGGTCAACTGAGATGAATTCGGGTCCTTGCCATAGTTAGATTCAGTCTGGTCCTGAGAAGAGGTTGAAGCAAGATATGCTGCAACCAATATCCAGACTCACACCAAGGGGAACAAAGATATTCCTGGAGGGTAACTGATGACCTTACCTCATCTTAGCATAAAGGTAGTAATCTTTTTAAAGTACAACCATCAACTATTGTAAGTACCATGTTTGTTATGTTGTTGTCTTGCAGTGTCAAAAAAATATTTTTCTTCATTTCAAATATTGAATTTTTATTTTTCTATTTTCCAGTGTCTTTGGTAGTTTGTTATATTCTTACATCACATTTAAAGGATCATCAAAGGATACATTAAAACCTGCTCTTCAACCTCAACGGGCTTAAGAATAATTTCAGCTTGCTGCTCAAGGTACTTTTTTTTCTTTACTAATTGATCATCCACTACAAGGCCCAAAAAATAGAGGCTTAGTGAATGGGGTTATTGTATGGATGTGAGAAAGAGGTAAGAAGCTCAGATTATATGGATATATAGGAAAGATAAGTTGTTGCATTCACTTTCACACTAATACACCTGATAAAAGCACGAATCCATCTCTTCCTTCAACTACTGGTTAAACAGTAGGGTAGATTAAGCTCTCTAGCCTTGCATGGCAACTAATCTAGGAGAAGGACTATTATGAATTCAAAACTATGGAAAAGGCAACAGGAAATCACTCTATCTTACCCAAAATGTTATGGTCATTCATAGACAATAAAGAAAGGGTTCTGGGATTTGCCAAGATTACCTACCTCCTGTAGGGACAGGCCATAAATAAAATTTAAAAAATTGTCAACTGTTAATTTTAAGTAGTATTTACTTCCATCTACATTTTTGGTTGTATTTAAAAAAAAAAAAAAAAAAAAATATCAAACCAAAAGTAAATACCTTTCATGTAATTACTTATAGAGTTCAGTTTTTACCTTAGTCCTGGGTATGACGATAAACTACATCCAGCAGCAAGGCCTATGATCGGGAGATTGTGGGTTTTGAGGAGCCTGGAACCACCTCTTAATTGCTGTTGTTCCAAGATCCACCCTGACCTGGTGTGGTACCATTTGTTAGGGTCCCAGCTATGTGCAAATAGTGCTCCCACGAATAAAAACAAAGCACTATGAAAGTGAAAAAATAGATTTTTATAGTAAAAACACCAGCAATACATTTTTATATATAAAAAAATTACCAACAATACATTTTATCTCTAGTTAAAGGCATGCAGTTGTGTTCCAAATATTTACATTTCAGCATTAAATAACCCATAGAGGATGATATGCCACTAAATAAATTCAACCAAGATGAAAGAATTCTTTCATGACATTAATCTATATAATATCATACAATTTCTTAAAGATATCAAATTGTATTCCAAAATATAACTTCAACAAAACTACAATATAAAATACATATCATCACCTCTGGTAATAATATGCACATAAATATGTATATGCACAAAGGCTGAGTATCATGTACCATGTATTCAATTGTGAAAGCAGAATAACATATATCGTATTTCAAATCTCCCAAAAAATGAAATTTTGGCATTAAATGACCCATAAGGAGTTGATATGCTGTTAAACAAACAAATCAATCAATCAGTTTCACCTGGTACAAAGACACAAGTATGGCAGCTTATGACCACATCACATTGAAATACTGGTTTCCGTATAATCCCCAAAGTTAAACAATATTTGGTCAGTACCTAGATGGGTGACCGCTTAGGAATACCAGGTGCTGTAAGCTCGGATGTGCAGGTGGTGTTGTGGATAATGGCTTGAAATTGTTAATTGGAGAGCCAAGTTCCAATTCCAGTTAGTGTTGTTATATTCACATACACACGAATACTCTTGAGAAAGGCATGACTCTAGGTATTCCCTTCCCCCTCTGTGAGTTAATTAGTAAGACTTGTGTCACTAAATCATCTCAAAAAAAACAATTTTTACAATCTGAAAAATATTTTCTGGTTTTAAATTACCTGCAAAGGGTTGATAAACCACAAAATATGAATCAATCAATTGTCTTCACCTTACAGTGTATCCTATTTATATAGGTACCTCCACTTTTTTTTGCTAAAAAACAGCATAGCATTTTGAAAAAAGGCCCCAAACTTAATAAAAGTAAAGTTTTATTGTTAAAATGTTTGTTATTATTAAGAGGAAAGATCAAAGTATTTTTTAATTATTTAAAAAAATTTTTTACTACTTTTTAACACGTTTAAAATTTTGGTTAAAATCTTTTTTTTATGCATCAACTGTGTAAAAGAGCTTACTATGGAAATTTTAGTGTCTTTTTTTCTAGTAAAATAACACATTGATTTGGAAATTCTTGTAAAAATGTAATGAAATTTTTAGGACTTATTCAAAAATGAATGAATTTAATTTTCAGCTTATTATTTTTAGAAAATCTTGGTAAAAATATTTTTTCTTTACATTTGTTACTCCCCCAACTTAAGTAATTTCATGAAATTTCTAGAAATTAAATTCCATCCTCCAAATTTGTTTTATTAGTTAAACAAGGGCTCCTTGGAGAATGTAAATCCTCTTTTTTTTTTCTCTAAACAGTTACTGCTTTCCTGAAAATCAGCCTTTATGAATAACATATTAAGGACATTATAGTCTGAAGAAAAAATTGTTTTTCAATGAATAATGAATTTTTACTAGAATTTTTATTTTTAATCATAATAATTTATAAAGTTTCAAAAATCATTTTAAAATTCTTCAAAACTGTGACCACATTAGGTTAAGTTAAGTGAAGACTATATTTACTAAGCGAAAATTGAAAATTGTTGATACAAATCATCACTCACTATTTTAAAAATAATTTTTAATTTTTTTGTCTGTATAAACATGTCCATTTTGAAAGTATGGGTGACCATACACAACATTATCAGAAAATAAGATCAATGACTATAGTAAATTTAAAGTCAGCATGATTTAAATTAGATTACAGAGAATATTTCCAACATTTTTAAGATTACTCAGTAATCTTAAAAATTACATTAAAAAAATGCATTCACTCATCATTTTGTTAAATTATGTTTTAACAGATAAAGACTCCATAGAACAACAATAAACCTGTCAACACCTTATCAGTGCTTGTTAAGTGAGTGATGAAAAGCACATAAATCACTGCTACTGCTCATTTTAAAAATCCATTTGAACTTAAAGTAAATAATATTTTTTCAAATCAGATTAATTATACTTTAAATCCAGTTAATATTCCTCATCTAAAGTTACAGAAAAGTATATTTTATTTTTGGAAGATTTTTTTAATGCAGAGAATTGTGATGAAAGACGACTAAAAAAAAAAAAAGGGTGCTAGTCAGCTATTTTAGAAAAAAAAAAACCCCAAAAAATCAATTCCAATCAATATAATTTGTTTGAAATACACCAGAGTATTTGGCTACTAGAAATAGTAAATTTAATCATTTAGCTTTCAATTAAAACTAAAATGAAAGTTTCAAGAAAGCTTTTTCATTTATAAAAATTCATATTAAACTTTAGGTATTGCAATTTTAGTGGAGGTACCTACATTTATATAACAATTATTACCTGCAAATGGTTGATAAACCATAGAAAACGAATCCATCGATCAATCACAAATATGGTGTGCTCACTGAGAATTGAACTTACTACTGTTGCAATAATCTGAAAAACAAGCTTGCTAACCTATGGAAATTTGAAGAATTGCATAGATAAATTTTTTTTATTATACACTGAGCTATCCTAACCTTTGACCTCATCATTGTTGTTATAATTATATTTCTGGCCTTTTCCACATTCTCATCCAATTTTGTAATCTTAGAATTTTTAATTGAACCCAATATTCTATTGAATAACTAGAGAATAAGACAATTGAAAATCATCACAAATAACATCCTCAGTAAGCCAAGCATAGAACTGAATACCATATTGAAGGCTTTGGTCGAGAGAGAACAGACATTAGATGTTGTTTTATTTGCCATGACCCTTCAGGATGTAAGCAAATATGGCTTTCCACTGATTCCTTTATGTCTATTCTCTATGAATTGTCATCTCTTCTTGTTAAAGATAATGATTTCCTGTTGTTTTCCCCGTGGTTAGCAGTTCAGAGTTTTCTTTCTCTTAGACTGGTTACCATTCCACTCTACATGAAGCCATCGTTTGGAGGTGACCCTCTTCCCACATGAAGCCATCTTTTGGAGGCATTCAAAAGCACATAGAAACAGTGAAAGATAACCTTTCAGGAACTGTCAGGTATTAAGGGATTGAAAGATAGCACTTGAAACGAAGGATGGTGTTGGACTGCAATATAATATACAACTTTGGTATGATAATGAAAGTGGCAGAGGTCATCACAGATGAAGAAAAGAGTTGAAACAGCTGAAAATATTGAGAATATTATAGACAGAACATGTGACAAATTAGGAAGTTCTAAAGAGAACTGGAACTATAAAGAAGCTGCTGCTAGCAATCTGATGGGGGACAGCTGAAATTTGTGGTAAACACAATGAGGAACAAAAGACAGGAAGCTGTGGAGATCCATGACACCCGTTACATGTTTTAGTTCTTTTTTTCCTTTATTGAAATGAATGTTTTGTCTTTTGTTCTTCAATCATTAAGTAATAGAAAGAAAAAAATATTCCCCCCCACACACGCACTTTTTTTATCCATTTTTTTTTTTTCTTTCACTCTCTCTCCAGGTTGCACTTAAAAATAAATTCTCAATTGATTGATTTGTTTCTTTTTTTTCTTTTCCATGATTTTCAGGCAGTTTCAAAATGGACAATCTTTGACATTCATCCCTGACAGGGTTTGGTGTGCAGACATCCCAAAATGACTTTCAGTCAAACAGGGTTAATTTCACCCATCTTTTCCCAAACTGTAATCTGTTACAGTTCACCAACCGTTTGGTATGACTATAAACAACCCAAACACCCAAGATTGTATGGTTCCACCCAATTGGTCATTTAGAACATTTCACAGTATCTGAATGTGTTGCTGCTGGAGAAGAAAAAAAAAATCTTTCTCTTTTTCTCTCTCTCTCTCTCTTTTCTTTTGATTCTTTCTATTCTTGACTGCATGAACAGAAAATATAAAATATTACAGAGAAAAGTCAATATATATTGGATATCAACTATGTTGACATCACTTAAGTTGGTCTACTCGTAAAAAATAGGAAAAAAATAACTTTTGGAACAATTTTTGTAGATTAGCATTCCTCAAGACACGGCATTTGTGAGAAACAAAAAATATTGTTTTTATTTTTTTATTGTGTTTTTGGTTTTTTATCAATTTAGAAGGTGGGGAACTCTGTTGATAATACAGAAATACCTGCCATATCTACCCACCAAAAATACCCCCCAACTAATGGTAAGACATTAATGGCAATGGTGTCTTCATCTAGCTAATCTTTTACCATTACGTGAGAGCTATTTCTACTCCCCCCTGTACAGTCAAATCGATCCCTGATTTCATAAAAAGTTATCTGCACTTTGTTTTATTTACAAATGTCAAGTTTGAAATTGATTATGCCATTGATAGCCACTATTACAAATTAGGAGATGGGCAACATCAGTCGTACGTGGTTATCAAAGATGTAAGCACAGTTTCAAATAAAATAAAAACTAAGTACAAATAATATTTATATTATGAACCAGGGCCCCACTTCTAAAATGATAAAAAAATCTATTTCCCAACCATTCTGACAAATGTGGGGAGAGAAAGATCTAATAAATGCTGATCTACAAAAATTGCTTCCCTACCCAACTTTTCCTTATATTTTTATTTTTAATGTGTGTGTGTGTTTTTTTTTTGTTTTTTTTTTTTCAGTCAATTTAAGTAATAGTACTATCTAAAAAAAAAAAAAAAAAAAAAAAAAAAAATCTTATTTCTATTCGTATAAGAAAAGGATTGTTCAGGTTATTCCCCAAGTGCAATAATCCTTTATTTTCAACACTTATTTACATATTTATCCATTTTAGATCTTTATCGATTTGGTTGAACATAATTTGTTTCTCATCATTTGTTTCTGTTTCATAAATACACTCTGTCGTACATTCAGTGTTGCTTGGTTTATTTACAAGATCAGGTAATATTGTTTAATGGGGATATATTAATAAAGTTTCATCTCTATATTGGAAATATATTAATTGTTCCAGTAAATATATTTTGGAAAGACCCGTCTGTAGAATTTTTAAGAAAAAACAAGCTAAGACCGTGCTAAGAGGTGATCCCGCTGGTAGTCAGAATTTTTGTTTATAAAATCGTTGTCAAAACAACATATTTCTGATATATTGAGGATGCTTTATTAATATATGCCCAGTAAACACTACTATCTGATCTTGTAAATAAACAAAACAACATTGAATACACGATAGAATGTACTTATGAAAAGGAAATATATAATACATGACCTTTACTCAATATCATGTTAACTTGTACTGTATTTTTATCACCTTGCATTTGAATTGCTCTCTACATATTTCATCATTGTATTTGATTTTTCAGATTTCAAAAGTTTATAACAGCAATAATTTTGTATACATACATCAGGTGGGAAACAGGCCTGGCTTGGTGTGTATACTCTATACAGTATGTTATTACATGTACAACTGGGATTCTGTATATGTTGCAGTATATTGGATAGACATTGTAATGTGGCCTGTAGTGTATGGTTTATGTTGTATTTAGTTATACACATAAAGTGTGTGTATGTATGTATGTATGTATATATATATATATATATATATATATATATAATAAAGATCTATGGCAAATTGGAAAAAGTTTGCATATGACATGTTTCATCTAAAGCCATGTTTATGTTGATGCAACAAAAGGGGAGGAATGATGAAATTTTTATATATATATATATATATGTGTGTGTGCATTAGTTGTTCAACATAATGAGTCTGAGCATAATTTTGATTTAAAAACTGCTACTCTAACTACTTTTAGTTAGAGTACCAGTTTTTAAATCAAAAGAAAGCAATTTACTAAAATGGAAATGTATAGAAAATGCATTAATTGCTAGATCATCCACAGTAAATTTAGGTCCAGGATCTTACAAGATTTTACTTTTCTTGGCAGATTTTCTCTTATTGTTGTGGGTTAATTAATAACAAAAGTTATAAAAACAAAAAGAAAGTAAATGAAATAGACTAGACGATTTGCCCAAAACTTATATTTAAAAAAAAGAAAGAAAATTAAATTCCAAATTTCCGTGTATCCACTTCTGTGCATATTTAGTTGCATCAATATAAATATCACTTTAGTCCAAATGGACAAAATGCATCACATGAAAACCTTTTTCCATTTTGTCATCGTTTTCTTGCTAAAATTGTTCTTGATATATAAAAATTCACACACACACACACACACACAGAGGAAGAGTGTTCAGAATTGGAGATAGATCATTTATAGATATTTACAATGTAGATATAGCGATCAACACTGCATGGTGTCAATCAGTTTCATACTTCAATGTGATTTAATTTAATTTAAGATTGCATGGAAGCATGAAACTGGCAGTGACCATTTTGTGTTGATCCCTATGACTCCACACACACACAATTTACATAGATTGTATCTCTGATATTGAGCACTTTTACTCATAATTATGTCATACCTTAAAACTATATTATCTCTCTCTCTCTCTCTCTCACACACACACACACACACACACACACACACACACACACACACATTATTACTACTATATATGCTTTATATTTAGTGGATACATGAATTTGAGTAGACATCACTGTTCTTTTTTTTTTTTTTTTTAAACAGTGAAATGAATGTCAACCGTCCGAGTCATCAAAAGTTTTAATAAAGCAAGTGTTTTACCACTGGTTTGCAAGTGTTTTACCACTGGTTTGCAAGTGATTCTCAAGAGTAAAAGCAGATTCACTACTTGTCTGGAGGCACTTTCTGTGTTTATAATTATATCATTGCATGAAACCATGGATAAACTCCTACTCCTGTTCAAAAGACCAGGACAGAGTGTGAGCCTATTTCCTTTTAATCAGGGGGGGTGGAATGAAAAGTAAATAAAATTTCAGAGTTTAGACAGAGATGCTTGAAGTAAAAAGTTGAAATAGATTTTAGAAAGAACCAGAAACCCAGTCCTAAACAGGGAACAAGGCATAACTCCCTACTATTGTTCAGAAGACTGGGGAGGAGTGTAAACCGGGTGATAGGCAAACCTTCTATGCCTATTGATTTTTTTTTTTTTTAATGATTTTTGATGTCTAGGATGGTAGACATTAATTTAAAAGAAAACAGCAATGTCTGCTCAAACACATTAGTTAATTAGTTCCTTCTGTTCCATTGGGCTCCTCTTAACACTGTATCCAAGGGTGTGCTAATTTCAGTGGGAATTTGGATTCACAAGTGATCCCCTGCTGCATGTATACACTTAGGATAGTGCATTCTGGTTTGAATTCAGAATTTTCCTTCTAGGATGGTTACTACCCAATGCTATAAGGCCCAGTCTGTCCTGCTACTTTACCCATATCTGGGGAGAGAAGAGGGTATTAGCATGTAATTGAATGTAATGAACTCAACTGAAATTTGAACTCTGCTCTCCGATTCCACCACAAATCTAGTTGATAATGTGCTTAAAAATTAATGGGTTTATTTTTAGTCCAACATTTTTATTACTTCAAAAAATATTTTTAGTGGATATCCGTGTTTGATATAGACTCCCTGCTTTTTTTTTTTTCAGGAGGGCAGGGGGGCTGTTTTTTTGTTTTATTTGTTTTGTCTCGTTATAATTTTTAAACAGTGCTTATTGTGTCTGCCAGCTTTGCACACTTGAGAAATCTGAAAGAAAATATGCCCTCCAGCAATGTTTGAACCTGCATTCCTCTTTGTAGGAGCAGAGCTGCCATTTGATCTGACATACTTTAGTCTGCTTGGTGACAGAGAGCATCACAACCCAGCAAGGTTCTATTTACCCTTTAAAGGAATGCACACTTGTTCAGATTTTTCTCAAAAGCCCATGCCTGTTTAGTTTCATAGCTGAAACGTAAACAAAGCAATTTATAAAGAATTAATGGTATTATTTTTAATCCAACATTTTTTAGAAAAATCTGAACAAGGGAGTGTGTATTCCTTAAAAGGTAAAATAGAACCCTGATGGTCTCTGTAGCCAAATGGTCTAGTGCATGCTAGATCAAATGGTGATTTCTCCCGACAAAGGGGGACACAGGTTCGAACCCTGCCAGAGAGCCCATTTTCTCAAATGCACAGGCTGGTAGAAGCAATACACACTATTCAAAATAAAAAAACTGGGTACTATTTAAAACACTGGTATCGACTAAAATAACATTTAAAGTAATAAGGATATAAACTGTAGACATGTTTGTTTCACACTTTAAGTGATCATCACACCAGTGTCATGTCCAAACTAATTTCTATGCTCTTACTCTGTGTTTGTAGTTATATCATTATAGTTGTTGTTTTTTTTGTTTTATAATCATTTCACCCCAAGCAAGGAGGTAATACCACTAGTACACAGGGGGTAACTCAGGGGTATCCAAACTTTTTTTAATGAGGCAAATATGCATGACAGACAACCATTCTGCTTGGCATTCTTTGAACGATTAAATACAAATGAACTATCTTATAAAAATTTTATTGCAAATGGCATATTTTCATTTCCTCTCATGAATAACAAATTTAAACAGGTCTTACCAAAATCACTCAGCCTGTCATATCTGCAACCCATATAAGATGAAGTAAAATATATCTGAGAAAAAAAAAAAGAACTTCCAGGAAGCTATAATATATCTTGGGTTAATCTTAAACATTACATATTATTGTTAATTAATGTTGTCTGTCATTCATCTTATTAAGAAGTAGAAAACAAAGTGACACAAGTCCAAGAGTACAGATATATTTATAAATGATTTTAACCAACACAAAACAAATTTAATTCACTATTTCACATTTTTATTTATTCATCTCGGATGACCAAAACAAATAACTTGCCTGAACTAATGATAAAGGGTGGTACTACTGAGATCTGTACTGCAGTGGGTCTTATTCAAAGGCAGTGATTTTAAAAATTGGCAGAAAAAGGTCATGGTTATATCACTAGAGGGCAGCCATACAGTTCTGCATTTCTTAGGTGTGTACTTTACATACACTGATTGACAATGCTGGCAGGCTGTAAGTGATAACATTCTATGACAGCAGACGGAAGCCATATGAAACTTGGTCATGGGCCATAATTGTTCTCCAGTCTGGACTTTGGACATGCCTGGTGTAAGTGAAAGAGAAGTTGGAGAATAGAGAGGATTGAGGTAAGGACAAAAGATGAATGGGGTTCAAGCAAACAGAAGATGTTGATTGACATTGCATTTAAATTTTTGGAGATTATAGTTATCAGCAAAGCAGGTAAACAGAAGGGAGTGCCATGTGCAAAAAAAGAAACTTAGAGTAGCAGTTGCATTTAGCGATAAAAGGGTGGGACCTAAATGCCAGTCTAGTAGCACGCTTAAATTCATGTATTCAGGGGCACCAGGGAAAAAAAAGCTCATCAGAGAAATTGCCATGAAAATATTTGTAGAAAAGACAGAGGGAAGCCACTTCATATTGGTGAGGAAGTGACTGAAATCGAGATGCCAGGTCAGGATCGATTACATTACAGATCCTTCTTTGAATTTTGTCAAGAATCTCAAGATGTACAGCAAGCACACCAGAACAGAAATAGTAATAGTATTCAGTGCACGGATAAATGGTAGATTTGTAAATGTGCAAGGTAGATTCTAACAAGGAAAATTTGTGACCGAACTTTCTTTGCAGTAGATGCAGTTATTGATTTGATATAGTTGCTCCACTTCATGTCAGTCAAAAACGTGAAGCCAAGAAGGCGTAGTCTGTTGCTCTCCTGGAGACTACCATCACCCATGCTGGTGGCAGGCAGGTAAGGTTCTCTGTGGTGGTTTGCCATTTTGTGCATGCATGTAATAGTTCCAGGATGGAGTTTTGTCAGAATGTTGCTACCTGCCAATTTGCTTCTTTGCCAATTTTGTAAAACTATTTTTGGAAATGATCTGTCAAAATATTCAAGAAATGGTTGCATGAATTTTTCTTGACTGTGTCTTTTGGTAGGCATAAATAGAGGCTCCTAAGTGCTAAATATGAATGAAAGAAAGTGTAGTCAGCAATCTTGAACCTTCAAGCCCACAGAATAAATGGACTGTCAAAAGGACAACTTTTCTCTTGACACTGCTATTATTTTAACTACCTTCACTCTTCGCCAGTGATTTAAAAAAGCAATGATTAGAATTGTAGTGAAATCTAAACACATAATGAAAGTGAATTTATACATTATTTTTTTTGTTTGTTTGTTTTTTTTGTTTTGTTTTTTTTGTGGAGAATTTACAACAAAAATATTAAATACTACTTATCACTACAATTTTAACATGTTCAAATATGGGGACAACTGTTATCTAGTTTATATACCCTCATAATCGACACTTCTTACATATCTACAGCCCTATTCAGTTACCCTCTACCTTGAGTTGCTCTTAGGCCTTATATTGGGTGAATGATAGAATTTTTTAAAAAGTAGTCTGTGGCTAGACTGATCATAAAACTATAGTCAACAGCTTCTGTGGCTGAACTGATTAAAAAGTCACCCAGGATATATGGCAAAAGGTCAAGTTTTGTCAAATACTATAAGGTTGGTGCAAAAATAATGTCGTTTTCTCACATGAAGTTGAACGTCAAAAAACAACATTTTTGCACCAACCTAATATTTCTGTTTCGTATTCATATTCCATTGGTAAGAAGAAAGTTACACATAATTTTGGGTTTTTTTTTTCCTGCATTTCAATCTTCTTGGGCTTATGGTTGCCATATGATCATGGAAGTTAAGCAGTTGAGTCTGATCAGTACCTAGACGGGTGACTACTTGAAAATATCAGGTGCTGTAAGCTTGGATGTGCAGGTGGTGTAATGAATAATGGCTCGGAATTGTTAATTGGAGAGATGAGTTCCAATTCTTGTTGGATTCAGTTACATGCAAATACTTTTAGGGAAGGTATGAATCCACCTCTTCTCTTCTCCAGCTACAGGTTAATTAGTACAACTTGTATCACTAAACACCCTTATCTCAAAAAAAAATAAAATTGCGTACAAAATATTTAGATTTTGGCATTAAATAACCCATATAGGTTGATATGCAGCTAAACCAACCAACAACCTATTATGAACAAAGTAGTCTATATGCATTTATGCACATGTGCATACTCACTGCCTGACCTTTGACTTGAAATATGCATTTATTATTGGCTTTTCTGATCCAAACCCCTTTTGGAGTTGACCAATCAGATCAAAAAGTACAGGGGTTGGACAAAATAATTGGAACAGGTGCAAATTCCACTCCTATATTTCAAAGACCTATTATATTAAGAAATTTAACTAAAACTTCGTAATTGCAGGTTATATCTATTGTAAATACATTTATTTATCTAATTTACTCTCTTTGTCTTATTTATTTTTAGAACTTAGTAAAATTTAAGCTAAATGCGTGACCTCTCCGAGTTCGAAAAAGAGCAAATTGTTGGAGCTCGCATGGCAGGAGCCTCAATCACTAAGCTTGCTGAATTGTTTGGTTTTTCAAGAGCTACCATATCAAGAACACTGATGCAATTCGAGAAATAGGGCAAGACCTAGCAACCGCAGCAATTCGGGCCAGACTTGCAAACTTACTGATGTGCATTGAAACACAATGTGGCAAAAAAAATCATCAGACAAATGCAGCCAAAGTGACTACTGAGTTGAATAACCATCTGAGTAGTTCAGTTTCTACTAAAACTGTTCGTCGTGAGCTCCATAAGGCTGCATATCATGGACGAGCCGCTGTGAGGAAACCTCTTCTCCTCACTCGCAACATTCAGAAGAGGTTGAAGTGGTGCAGAGATTACACTGTCTGGTCTGCAGACCAATGGAAGCAAGTCATATTCTCAAACAAGTCCAGTTTTTCTCTTTTCCCAACTTCAGGGCGAGTTTATGTGTGGAGGCAGCCCAAAGAAGCTTACAACTCTGACTGCCTTCTTCCAACAGTGAAGCATGGAGGCGGATCAGTGATAGTTTGGGCCACCATATCATGGAAATGTCTCATCCAATAGTTGCCCTGCATGGTAGAATCAACAGCAAAGATTACCTGAACATTTTGGGAGATCATGTTCATCCAATGGCCCAGACTTTATCCTCTGATGGTGACTGCATCTTCCAAGACGATAATGCTCCAATACATACCGCTTGAGTGGTTAAGAATTGGTATGAAGAGCATGAAAGTGAGCTAGAACATATGGAGTGGCCTCCCCAATCTCCAGATATCAATATTGTTAAACATTTGTGGTGCATTTTGGAGCGACAAGTTAGGAGCCGCTATCCTCCACCGTCGTGTCTTAAAGAGCTGGAGCAGGTTTTAATGGAAGAATGACTGAAAATTCCTCTGGATGAAGTCAGGAAGCTGTATGATTCCATTCCTAGATGTATTAAGGCTGTCTGTGAGGCTAAAGGAGGACCAACTCCATATTAAATAAATTTTCTTTGAATTTAACAAGTGTTCCAATTATTTTGTCAGCCCCTGTATATTATTTTGTTCAAACTCCTTCAAAGATTTCTTTGAATATGTACAAGTAACAGATGTAAATATGCATTTATAGAATGGAAGAGTGTGTGTGCATGTGTAGTTTAAAATTTTTCTATATTTTGTGCGAGGGAAATATTCATTACTGAAGATAGATAGATAGATAGATATCTTCATCTCATCTCAAGAACAATTTTGGAGTATATAGTAATAACAAATGTGATGTAAAGAAAAAGAATTTAAATGAAATTGGCTAGATTACAGACGAAAAAAACATAAATCCTCTCTAAATTTTAAATCTTCAGCGACTCCTGCATATGTGTAGTCGCATAAACATAAACTCGGTCTGATGAACTCCTAAAGGATGAGACGTCTCACACAAAAAAAATTTCCAGTTTTGTCATTATATATGTATATGTCTGTGTGTAAAATTTCCAGTGTAACTACAATAGATCTGTAAGAGGACAATATGAATGAAGACAAAAGGAAAATTTAACTTCATTTATTAGACATTAAATTATTCACTTAGCATCCTCCATAATTTACCAAAACTTTTCAGTTAACCTGATGAATATTTATGAGCATCTCTTAAATTTAAAAATTTTGAAAAACTAACTTTTGTTTATATATACTTGTTGGAAAATAAAATCCTTACAGTTGCCTTCATAAAGTCAGAGTATGAAACACGTTGGCTAAAATAAGTTTTCCTTTAGTCTTTATTCATTTATACATGTGCACACACACATGTGTGTATATATATATATATATATATATATAATAAATTTGTTTAAACATTTTTTAAATGGGTACTCATATTTGAGTAGATGTTCTTTTTATTTATTTATTAAAGAGTATATTTATTTATTTACATGTATTGGCCTGAATATTTGAGAAATCTTGTTAGAAAAATATGAGCACATATCTAACAAGATTTCTCAAATATTCAGGCCAATAGATGTAAATAAATATACTCTTTAATAAATAAATAAATAAAAACAGACCATCTACTCAAATATGAGTACCCATTTAAAAAATAATGTTTAGATAAATAAATTAAAATTATGTTGCATTTAATCCATTTCCTAGAATTTATATATATATATATATATATATATATATATATATATATATATATATATATATATATATATATATATATATATAAAGCAAGAATGTGTGGTTAATCACAAGTACATGCATATTAAAAAGCATTTTCTCATATAAAGTGAACTTGATTTTCAGATTCTATCAATAAATTTCATATTTCAGCCATAAAGATAACTAAATGCTTCTGTTTCTAGAATGAGTTGTGTGATTATTTTTTAGATAACAAATCACTATTGCTCTTCTGCCACTGAATTGAAATTAATGACATCAAATCAGAAATAATATAAATCCCATGACATCTTTGAACAGTAACACAGTTTGCATGTTCTGGTGAGGGGGGGGGGGGGTATTTTTCTGAAAAATTTCTCCCAGCATTAATTTAAACTAATGCCCCCCACTCCCAATATAACTGATTTTTCACTGAAATATGTTATCAAATTTCTAAGTTATCACCTGAAATCAAGAAAATATCTACTTTCATGTGTACTACCCCATAACCACCTTGTCAGAGTTGGGGAATTTGATTGGGGGTTCTTTGTGACTCTCACTATCTTATCAACATTTACTTTATTCTACCTACATTTATATACGTTACAAATTATACTAAACACAACTGACTATTAAAGGATGAAAGATTTTCGCAGATTCTGGGATCCGTTTTTGGTTTGTTTTGTTTTTTTGTCCAAATCTGTGAATTTGTTTTGCTCATGCTAAGTCTTGAAAAAAACACTGGAATATAAAATTCACTATTTTAATCCATAATGCTGAATGTGTTAAAATTATTCAACTTTTTAACAAGAAAAATCTCAAGATGATGTTAAAAACTGCTGCAAAACATTGATTTATTTCAGATGGAATGATCTATTATGGCATGTCTCTAATTTGTATTTAGATACATTGTATTTATTTTCATTTTTTTCTAATTGAATTGTTCATTTATATTGTATATGGTCCATTATTGTATATAATTAGGTTACAATAAAATTTGTATTTTATATGAATACCACTTTATGAAAATTGAGATTTAGTAAACCGGGGTGGGGTCTGTATCATAGATTCGCAGGGCATGAGACCGTTGCACCAGCCCTGCCTACTCTAGCAGACGGCATCATCAATTGATGTTTAATTGGAGATCAGAAGATATCATCAATTGAAGATTTAAACTTTACTCAATGATACAAGTGTCATTAATTCATGATTTGAGTCTAAATGACAACTTAGCAACTGCAGGGTTCATGAGGTTATGTCATTTCCTGGTGTGTACACAAAGCAGAAAGAACAAGCCAACAACAGTGTTATGTTTGCATGTTTTACTTCTCAAAATAAAGAGAGGTGTAAAATGATGGTAACTTGACACAAACAAATTTGTGCATGGAACATTTCAAAGGGTATTTTAATATTGAAGTTCCAATGTATATCTTAATAGTAAAAAATATTAAATTTAGGAACATAACATTTTTAGTTACTTTTTTTTTTCTTAAGAAATAACATTTTTGTAGTTTTAGGATAAAATTGAAATAAAAGTCAACCTAGAAACTATGCTTTAAAAGGAATTTTTTTTTTTTTTTTTTTCCCCATCTAGTATACATGTTTCTGCAACTTCTGTCTTTTAAGCAAAATGGTGACAATATCTAGTAAAAAAGGGATATGGGTTAATAAAATCCTCTTCTTCAACAATATAATGAGATTAGCATTTACTTAAATATAAAGTTGATGTCACCTTTAAATATGCAGGTAGTTTGATTCTTCTGTTGAAAAAAAAAACAGCCATCTGGTATCAGTTTAAATTGTTGCCTTTTTTTCCTCATGTACCTAAATTAGAATTATTAATTTATAATTTTAGAAAGTGAAAATTTCATTGAATTATGTTGGAAAATTCTCAAGATTTCATCTGGAATCAAGAAGATATCCACTTTAAGCAAAATGTCCACAATATATAGAAAAAAAAAAAAAGAGTGTGTCATGTTAACATATATCCCTGGTGTCAGTTTAAAGTTATGCCTTCTTTTTTTCCAAATATCTAAACTATAATTAGGAACTATAATTTTTGAAAGTGAATGTTTCATTGTAATATGTCGGAAAATTGCTAAGTTTTCATTTGAAATCAAGAAACCATGAACTTTAAACAAAATGGTCACAATATATGGAGAGGAAAAAGAAAGGTATAATTTTAAACTAACATCAGGTGGATACAGGTTAATATACTCCCATTCACTGATGATTTAATGAGATCAGCATTTTCTTTTTCTCGTTCTCTGTGAGCTTCGGGATAAACACTTATCACCTTGTGAAATGTTTAACAGGAAGAACATGCACATTCTTGCTTTCTTACTGCCTTGTATTTTAATCAGTACATTTTAAATAATAATTCTTATCACCTTGTGTTTTCTTTCTTTTCTTGATATTCTAATGTGCCTGAGATGTTTATCTATTCTGTTCATGTGTGGATATTTGTGCATGGAAACAATAAAGAAGCTTGTGATGGGTGGCAAGTGAGCAGTGAGATCTAATGATACCTTCTGCTTCCACTAATTAGTAGCCTACACTAATTAATAATTTCCAGTAAATAAATCCTTACTTTATCCTGTTGTATGAGGTTATTAAATTTCTTGTATAAAAATCTAAATCCTTATCCATGATAGGATGTGATTGTGGGGGTGCCTGACCAGTTTCTCCAAATATCTTTATTTCTTTCTTTTTTTCTTCTAAGATGCATGGGGTTACTGAGCAGGAAATAGAATTAGATGTTAGTGAGGAGAAAGGACAATAAAAGAACAAGATTCAGGAAGACTGATATCTACTGCCAATCCAGTCATATAGTTAAATTCATATAGTCAAGGTACCGGGGGGGGGGGACTCATTCAAGCAATTACCATGAAAATATTTATAGAAAAGACACAGGGAAGCCACATCTTAGCTGTGGGAAAATGACTGAAGTTGAGATGCCAGGTCAGGACCGATAACTTTACAGACACTTCTTTGGATTTTGTCAAGAATATTGAGATATTGACAGTGTAGGTATGAAAATACCCACTAGCCCTGGTCTGATATGTAGACTTAAGATTCTCCACCTGCATTGGTTGGTGGTTTATAGAATCACATATTTCACAAATCATCTTTCCGATGCCTGCAAACTGAATGCAGATGTGAGATTACATGCTTCCTTATTTGCTAGCTGGGTGTGGTCTCAGGTCAACACCCTGGTGCACTCAGCTTGTTTGATGTCTTTCCAGCTATAGGATAAATCATAGGACTTGTATTTATAAAAGAATTATTGTTATTCCGCAAAAAATTATTGATGCAACGCAAAAAAAAAAAATCCTTACAATCCAAAATATGTTTTAGACTTAAATGACCAACAAGGGGTTGATAAGCCATAAAAAAATAAACCAGATTCTTTAAGGTGAATAGTTACATACACCTACTCCTCCATCTTGCTACATTAAGAACCAACCAATACAAGACCCAAGAGCCACTCAAGGTAGAAGGTTACTGAATGGGGTTGTTGTATGAACATAAGAATTGTAGATTATGAGGATATATAATGGTTGGTCATAGACTTGATGAGGTTATGATTGTTGTGGTTGTGGAAGCATCTTCTCAGGAGTCTGTTCCCCAAAGCAGGAGAAGCTGTCCAAACGGACCTTCCTTACCAATAGAATACAAAGGAAATGAGGATGAGTCAACCCTTTCTACATAGTATGGGGAACCTTAGCTTTAGTGATTTTCCCTTACTAAGTTTAGTAAATAAAAAAAATGATTCATTTTTGTTTTCTTTTCTATTTTTCCAGTCCTACACGAAATTAACATTTCTTAGTAATTTGTACGTGACTTCAGCAAAAAAAATGTTTTTGTCGCAGTAGGCAACAATGTTTTTGAACTTCTGTAATTGTCGTGTCCTGCTATGGCAAGAGAGAGTGACCTTGACTGAAATCAATGATTGGATTACTGCAACAGAGTGGCTTTGAAAAAGGAGCTCAAGAGAGAGGAAGTAATACTTGTTAATAAGGCACAGGGCTATAAGGTTAAAGTTTGAGTACCCCCCCCCCACACACACACACACTCTCTATTCTTCTAATCTTACACTGGATCAGTCGAACAAGTGTAATTACCACTTGGTTCTACATCTTGGAGAAAGTGCATGAGGTTGAGAATGTATGTTTTTTTTTTTTTTGTAGACCTCAACAGCGCCACCTCAGTGTTCGGTGAAACTAAGTGGGATAAACATATTTCCAGTTTCTTACTCATAGCATGATGGGGAAAATGTATTTCTTTTTTTTTATTCATTATTTTATTTAGCAATCTGATTTCATTTTCCTATAAAAACTTGCTTATTAATTTCATACATTATCACCCCTTAACCCTTTAGCATTCAACACTCTTAAAACCACACAAATATCGGCTCGTAATGTCTCACCGTTTGCATTATTTCCTTTGTTATCTGCAGTGTTGTCAGGGAATGGGTTACAACAGGTTGCAATTGACTGAAAGAAGATTCTTTTTTTTTTTTTTTGTTTGGTTGTTTTTTCTGAATTAGCTGATTACTGCCCTTTTTTAATCATCTTTCATCACAATTCTCTTTCTTTAAAAAATCTTTCAAAAATAAACTTTGAGAAATATTAGCTGATTTAAAGTATAATTAATCTGAATTGAAACAAATTTTTTTAAACACTGCAGTAAACAGATTATTTTTTTTTTTCTGTCATCAATCTTTTTTATATAATTTTTAAATACTCGGTCATCTTAAAAATTTAGGAAAATATTTTCCATAATCCAATGTTTTATTGAATTTTAGATAGTTTGGCTTTAAATTTCCTATAATTATCACTCTTATTTTCTGATAATGTCTTGTATGAATAACTGTATCTACAAAAATTGGCACATTTATGCACATAGAAATAAATTCAAAATTCTTTTAAAAATATTGATGATTGATGAATTGTACTAAATTTTTTCGTTTATGACTAGTAAATAGTTTTTACTTAATAATATCTAAAAGGGTAAAATTAATGCAGAATTCTAAGATTTAAAATTTCATAAATTATTCTAATTGAAAATTTTTGTAAAAATTCATTATTCATCAAAAATTTTTTTTCTTAAGACAATAATGTCTTTAATAATTCTTATTGATAAAAGCTTTTCTAATTAAATAATGTCAGTTTTATTGCATTTTTATTTTATGATTCAGACTAGATATTTGGTAAATGGTGTTTCTGTTTGGCAAAAACAAACTGATGTAAATTCTCCAAAAAGTTCTGCTTTTAACTAATATAAAGGGGTGAAAATTTAATTTCTCAGAATTTCATAAAATTAAGTAAATGAGGAGGTAACAGATGTAAAAAAGAAAAAATATTTTTACAAAGATTTTCTAAAAGAAAAAAAAAAATTTCTATAATTTCTTTCATTTGTGAATAAGCCCTGAAGGTTCAGTTACTTGATTTTTGCAAGTATTTACGAATCAATGTGTTTACTACCACAAAAAAAAGTGTTAGAAAGGATTAAGAAATTTAATAAAATAATAAAAAATACTTTGGTCTTTCCTCTTAATAATAACATGGTTTTTATCGTCTTTTTTTTCAGTGAATTAGAGGGATCTAGTTTTAAGACAGTCATTGAAGGCAAATCCTGAAGCTACAACCATTTTTTTTTTCTATCAGATTCCTCTAGTACTCAAAGACAGTTTGTTTATTACTTGATATAAAATCCATAACCTCAAATCTGTTAAAATTGATTGATATGTTTTTTTGACTTTGTAGATTATTTAAAGCCAAAATATATTTTAGATTGTAAGAACAATTTTTTTTTTTTTTTTTTTTTTAAGCATTAACAATTTCTTTTGGATATAACAATGATTTTTTCAGGTACACGTCATACTATTTAACCTATAGCTGGGGGGAAGGAGATGGTTTCCAAATCTGTTAGGAATCATTTATTTGTCAAGTAAGAAATTCTGTTAAATGTGTTTACCAAATGTATCTTTTGTGAAAAAAAAAATGACAGAAACCTGTCTGGAATCTGTTCCTCTGAAAAACCCTCTTTGCTTTGTCAGGAGAAAAAAAGTGAACCAGTTTGAAGTTATGTCAAATAAGTGTTGAATATTTTTTTGTAGACATTTTATGCATAATAATCATCTGAATAACTTACACCACATGATTTACATATATATTTTATATATAAAACTCTCAGCTGTTTTTATTTTAAGAAAGGAGACTTCGTTTTTTTTTTTTTTGTCTGTTCAATTATTTCCCAGCCTGTTAAGTCTTTTCAAAGGAAACAACACTTTACTTAGCCAAGTTAGTGAATTAACCTTATTTGAGTGTATTCAAATGCAGTCTTTTGGGATGAGATCCTCTGGTCCCAAAATAATTTGTTTCCTCACATAAAATACTCCATGACAGTTTTGTTTTCAATTTTATTTTTATTAAAAAAAAAAAAAAAACTGGTTTGATCTCTAGCAACATATTCTCAAATCTTAAAAAGAATGACAGAAAAGAACTCTAAATGAAATATTTATCAAAAAACCAAAAAATTGGTTAACTTGCATGAATTTATAGGTTTAAAAAAAGAAAACATTTTCCTTAATTTTGTTTAAAAAAAAATAACAAAAATAAAAAAATTCTTGCCTATAACTATTTCAAACATGTATTTATATATAAACTTTGTTTATTTTTTTTCCTTTGTCAGTTGAGCAAATGGTGGCTAATACTGAATTCTGAAAATAAATGTTCTTTGAAATCACCATTTGCAAGAGAAATAAAAGAATCAAAAGAATTTTCTGAGTTTTTTGTTCTTGGATTTAATCCTCACACATGTGTCAAGGATTTGAGGAAACCTAATCAGTCATAATAGCCCAGCATGCAGAGCTGTGGCAACACCTTTATTCTTCCTTGGCACTTGCACAGTCCATGCCTCACTATCTACCACTCACAAATCATTAGTGTGTGTGTGTGTGTGTGTGTGTGTGTATATAATATAATGTAGTGCGTATTCAATTTATATAACGTAAATCATTCATACGAAAAACAAATAATGAAGCTAATTATATGGCAAGAATCACTCTCGCAAACAATATTTAATAATAAAATACAATCAACTTCGAATCCGTTAATGAATTTCAACCTCAGCGTCGCGACTGCACGCTCCAAAATTATTCTTACATTTAACAATATCACATTGCTAAAAAACACTTCTTTCGGTCTGCACTATCTTTCGATGTCTCATTATTACCTGGAATTTAACAAAAACACACTCAAATGTCTTCCTGATGATGGTCGTTCGAAACTATTGAAAGCCGGGCTAGTAGAAAAAATAAGACCTGATAAAACCGGAATTTATAAACAAGGATCATACCATTCATTAACGGATTCGAAGTTGATAGTATTTTATTATTAAATAGTTTGCGAGAGTGATTCTTGCCATATAATTAGCTTCATTATTTGTTTTTCGTATGAATGATTTACGTTATATATATATATATATATATATATATATATATATAATGCTAATACCAGTTTATGGGTGCACCTTCAAAACTAACTCGTCTGGCAGCTGATACCTCCTCTGATCTAGCTCTAACATCTCAAATAGGAGAAAAAGTAGCTTGTAACATTGAATACCCCCAAAACAAAGCTAGTAACACTTCTTCATCATCACTCAGCAGACCCTGAATTTTCATTTCTCATGATTAACAGTTGTACTCTCAATGAGCCTCTTTGTGTTGAATATTTATTGGGACTCGAGCTCACTCCAGACCCCAAGCAGAACATGTATACATGATTCCATTGCTAAAAATTCTGGTTGGTTCCTTGCACTGCTCCACAAAATACCAGACTCCTCCTGCCATGCTAGTATCTTTACAAGATCAAGGTCAGACCAAAAACGGAATACTGCTGCCATATCTGGGCATAAGTTGCCCAGTCTTCACGTTCTGGCCTTGGTAACAAAAAAAAAAAAATACATATGTGGCCTTGTGGGTAATGGATTATCTTCCCATCTACAATCTCTTTCCAACAGATGAAGCATTGAGACTCTATCGCCATTTCCATTTGGACAGCATTATGCAAAAATACCCTTGGGAAACGTATGAAGCCATCTCTTCTCCTGGGTTGAATAGTAGGACACACTTGGTCTTATAGCTTTGGTTTGTGTTATATAGGAATAAAGTATCACTGCCGACACTTGAGTTTGAACATAGATTGCCAGCGAGCAAACACAATCAATTCCATTATTGAATTAAGTGGATCATGTGACCATAGAGGAAATAGGAAGTCACATGACGTCTAGATTGGTCGTTATTTCTAGTCTATACTATTTCTCTATTTGAACTGCTATACGAATTACTATTTGAGCAAGTACTATTAGCACAAATTCTATTCAAAGGTATCTGACACTAGTATTGTTCAACAGCATACTATAGTTTATCTATGATTACAAAGTCTACTACAACGAGCAATACAAAAGTGAGGAGTAATTGTTGGCATCATGAAAGTGGCAATGAGTGTTTGTTGACATCACAAAAGTTTGCAGTCAGTCTATCACAATGAAACAGCAACCTTGTGGGGAGAAAATCTGCCTTGTCAGTCATGAATCAAAAGATACATGATTGCTCAATCATGTACCACATATGGCACTTGATTATACCATTGGTGCCCAAACGTTTTCAAGCTGTCACCAATTAGGACCTTGTGCCTATTGGTATATGACAAATTCTAATCAACTAATTGAACAATCTAAATACATATTGGAGGAAAACCTGGCATGTAACAATAGGGCAAATTGATTTTTCATTTTTATTAGAAAATCAATATTTCAGTTAGGGTGAAAGCTGGGCTTTGACGTGATAAGTACTGACACCAAAAATTAGATTAATAGCTTTTACCAATTTATGAGAATTTAGTCTTAAATATTGCCTGAAAATATGTACAGAAATACCTAATTTCCGCAGGTTTTTGCTTACAAAATGATTTCAGAATTTTACTATTTCAAGAATATATCCATATAAAGTTGATATTTTTTGTATTAGATACTTTGAATGGAAAATATATTCACACTAGAATCATAATTAATTACTTCAGGCAAAATATGCAATTTTTTTTATTGTATTTGTAAGTAAAAACTAAAAAAAAATTTTTTTTACATTGTAAAAGATTACAAAAAAAAGCTACTCAATGAATAAAATTTGTTAGATTATAATTAATAAAAACAAAAATTAGATAAAGGTGTATATAACTGCTGGGCACAAATTATAAGACAAAATGTTTTAAATTTACATTGTTTATTAAAAATCACATTAAGACTACTGCACTGTATAATATATTACATCTTAATATAACTAAATTGTTCAGTATAATTTCCCTTCAAAGTAAATGAAGGTCTTATTTTATGGCACAATGATTTAGTAGTAATGTGCTTGTGCCATGCATCTTGTCCATATACAATTTGTAAAGATTCAGTAAATTATAAATTTCATAAGGCTTTCACTGATTACCGGAATTAAATTCCAAAGCTACGATTTTGAACCTAAACTTGATCTTTAAAACTGGTCTCCTCAAAAAACAATAACGATTTGGGAAAAAATATTGTCATTATTTATCATGTCAAACCCCAACCTTCAAATTGAGTGCAATGCCACGGTTCCAAAATCAAACTGCTCTAGTACAACATTACCTCCAAATCCAAGCTAGTAATGTTTCATCACCAAGCAGACCCTGAATTTTCAATTGTCATGATGAATGATCATATTCTCAATGAGGCTCCTCGTGTTGGATATTGATTGGGACTGAAGTTCACTCCAAACGTCAAGTGGAACGTGTATATATATATATGAATCAATTGCTAAAAATGCTGGCAAAATGATTGGTTATTTACATTATTCGGACAATTGTCCTCATCTTTGTCCCCATATTTATTACAAGGACACATGGCACAGCTTCGATGTGGCACAACAATGAATGTATGGGGCACTCAGTGAGGATCTAACTCACTACTCAGTTGCAATTGTTCTAACCAAACAAGTTTGCTAACCATTACACAACACTGAGGTGCCCACATATCCTCATAATATGAACGTCTTTCCCCTCAGATAAATTTACAACCACCTCATTCAGTATTCCTCTATCTTGAGTGGCTCTTGGGCCTCGTAATGGGTGAACAAATAAAATCTTTAAAAATCTTATGCATGTTTTCCGGCTCTCATTTCATGGCTTGTGTGAAACACTCAAGTTATGCAGTGTCAGTCAAAGCTGTGCGTGTTGACTGACAATGAAGTTGGGTTGGCCAAGTCATTTGCATGCCTGACGACCAACTCCTACAATATGTTTTTGTTTGGTGAATTGGAGTCGAAAGGGCTTTCAGTGGTCGGTACAAGTGACAGAGAGACCCCATCAGCACCACCCCTGAAGACCTGTCACATCTGTAATGGTTATCAATGCAGAAAGTGTAATGGCTGAGCTGAGTTCAAATTTTAGTCAATTCCGTTCACTTTTACACAAATGCGCTTGGGAAAAAACTCAAATTGATCTCTCCACTCCCCAGCTATAGGTTAAATAGCAGGGCACACTGGCCTCTCTAGCCTCAGAATTCAAAACTGAAAAAAGGCAATGGGAAACATGCTTCACTATCATTTCCAAGAAATCGGGGCAATTCATAGATAAAGGGAGCTATGGAGTCGTTATGATTTCCAGTATTTTTTTATTTGAATTTTCATCTGATTTCCTAGTACAACATTAGAGGTTGAATATCCTCATCATTAAAGCAGCATGAAATTGTTCACCCAATACAAGGCCCAAGAGCCACTCAAAGTAGATTACTGACTGAGAGTGTAAGGGGGAGGAAGTCAGTGCAGATTATGAGGATATGTAGGATAGATAACAGCTGATTCTAGTCTTGACAATCATACAATTGTAATGATCAGAGTAACATCTTGATTGATTGAATCGGTTTTTTTAGGGCTAATCAACCCTTTGCAGGTTATTTAAAGCCAGAAAATATTTTTAGATTGTAAGAATTGTTTTTTTTTTTAGATAATAATGGTTTAGTGATACATGTCTTACTAATTAATCCATAGCTGGGTGGAGAAGAGATAGATTCATGCCTTTCCCAAGGGTATATGTGTGTAAGTGAATAAAACAAACCTAACTAGAATTAGAACTCAGCTCTCCGATTAACAATCCCGAGCCATTATTCATTACACCACCCGCACATCCTAGCTTAAAGCACCTGGTATTCCAAAGCAATCACCCATATAGTTACTGACCAGGTTTGACGCTGCTTAACTTCAGTTCCCATACGATCACCAGTGTTTCAATGTGATATGGCCATAAGCTAGCATTCTCTTGGGAGTCTATTTCACAAAGTACCAGAAGAAGCTGTTTGAATAGAACTTCCTCCTTACCAATGGAATACAAATATGAAATAGGAAGAGAGAAGCAAATAGAGAATGCTAGATGTTGTCATGAATGGACATGTCTTTTTTTTCATTGCACCAAGACAGTGATGTTGTATTTCTAAAAGTGATGATTATTTTTTTTTATTTGTCTGTTTATGCTTTTATTTTTCTTTGTTTATTATAATTTTTATTATATTATTATGCATTTTATAATATTTCATTATTAAAATACTTATTTATTTTTTTAACATGAGTTAGAGTATATATTGATTGTTTCCTTTTAAAAATAAGTGTCATTTACCAAGTTTACCTGAGTGAAGTCTCTTTCTCCTTTACTGACAGGTAGTTGGCAAAAATTCCCTGCAAAAGCAATAAAAGCAACTAATACAGTCCATATATGTTGTGCTAATTCACACAAGAAAAAAATAAGTTTCCCTGGTGAAAAGATGGCTAATTTCATTTTCATCAAGAGGCAGAAACAGTCCAACTTCGGTATGTTGGTCTCTAGAACGCCATGGAAGCTAATACGGTAACACAACCAATTCAGCTATGTAACAACAACAGTGGTCTTTAAACTTTTCAGCCACATGCCCAATCACACATCTCAAGTTAGGTTGACAAATTCTAGACATGTCAGGTGTGTTCACTTTCACACAAATGCTATTGGGAAATGCACAAACTGATTTATTATCCATCTAGCTATATATTAAATAGCAGAGAAGACTGAGCTGTCTAGCCTTGAGTGGGAACCATTCTAAGAGAAGGAAAATTCTTAATTCCAAACTGAATAAGACAATTGGAAACCACTCCATCATTCCCAAGAAGGTGTGGCAATTCACAAATAAAAGGAATCTAGGGAGAGCCATGATTGTCAACATACTGAAATGACATGGCATAGCATTTTTTAACCAGATAATATCCTGTCAGTAACACTTGCTTTCCTTAGAACAGCTTTCTTGATTTGCAATGCATTTCTATATTAAAATCACAAGCCAAATATTTACATTATACAATAGCTTTTATCCTGTCAGGAACTCTTGCATTAATTTCGCCTATTGACAACTCCCTTTTTTCCTGGTTTGCAATACATTTCTATAGCAAAACCCATAGCACGTACATTATATACCTAATAGCCCTGTCCTGTCTGTAACAGCTACATTAATTCTTAGCCACTAGATGACATACACAGCTCATTGTTTTTATTATATTAGACTTTGATGAGATAATATGGTCAAGTGAAAAATAAGTGTAGCAATTTATTCTGACAGTTATTAATTTAAAGTTTGGAAGTGTTTTGATGGCTTTCTGACAATTCAGCCTGGAGGCTATTCTGCATCTTCTGATGTTGGTAGCAAAATGTTCTCTTTAACTTGATGAGCAACTGTGTTAGTTTGCAGGAGACGTTGTCTTGGTGTTGCCCTGAAATCATATTCAAAAATGGCCGGGATTCGCTGGCAAATATCATTGTATGCATGGCACAATCTATCGTATTCTTCCATTGATAGCTGGTAGGAAGTGAAGGAAGGATTTACACCAGATTTTTCCAGCATCTCTTTGGACAATTGCGGCTGATCCACAGGAAATAGAGTTCTGCAATTAAAACAAATCACACCAGATTAAATATCTTTGATTGATTCATTCATATTTCATGGATCATCAACCTTTTGCAGGCTATTTAAATCCAGAAAATATTTTTAGATTGTAAGAATTTTCTGGAGATAATGATTTACTGATACAAGTTTTACTAATTAACCCATAGCTCGAGGGAGAAGCGGTGAATTCATACATTTCCCAAGGGTATTTGCGCATAAGTGAATATAATGAACCAGACTGGAATTGGAAATCGGCTCTCGGATTTCAAGCCATTATCCATTTCACCACCCGCATATCCAACCTCACAGCACCTGGTATTCCCAAGCAGTTACCAATCAAAGTATTGACCAGACTTAACTTTGGTTATTATATGAGAGCTGGTGTTTCAATGTAATTTACCCATAAGCCCTGACCCACCTCCCACTTTGACCAAATCACCTAACATCAGAATTTTTTTAAGTCCCTGCTTTGTTGGATTGAGGGTAAAAGGTGCTGGAAGAACGGCCGGTTCTTTGTATCGTTCCATGTTCTATCTTTATAAGGGTCAGATCAGACCAAGAATGGAGTATTTCTGCCATATCTGGGCTGGTGCTGCCCAATTCTCATAGATCAGCATTGACAGAAATCACTAGCACTTACGCGACCTTGTGGGTGATGAATTATCCTCCACTCTGCAACCTTTATCCCACAGACGAAATGTTGCTAGTCTCTCACTACTCTATTGTTATTACTATGGCAGATGTCCAGACGAGTTACATTCCTTAGTTCTACCAGTTCAGACCTTCACAGCTCACACCTGCCATGCCACGTTCACAGCTAGCCTATGCCCAGCCATGTTCATGGTGGCAAACCATCCCCCATTCCTTTCAATAAGGAGTATGCTCCATCAGACATCTTCATCCTCAGATCTGTTGCTTTGTGGAATGGATTCCCGTGAGAATTCTTTCCTGGTAGCTACAATCTTGGTCTCTTTAGGTCCAGATTCAACGATATCTATCCTACACATCCCTGTAATATGCATTTCTTACTCCTTCCTTCCCCTCCCTTACAAAAATCTCACTAAGTATACTTATATATATATATATACACAGTAGGGGGAAACAAATATTCGTACACATACAAGTTTTTAATTTATTGTATTTTCAACTAATGAATAAACATACTTTACATATAATTAACTGTACACAGATGCATAATAACTAAATATGCATAGAAAACAGAAAAAAATTTGATTTAATAAAAATAAATCCAATTTATCCATTTTATTGGTTTAAAAATAGTATAATAAATTAAAAATTTGTATGTGTATGAATATTTGTTTCCCTCTACTGTGTGTGTGTCTATATATATATATGGTCAAATCACGCTGAAAACACCGGTTCTCGTTCAATCACCGAAGTTAAGCATTGTAGAGCCAGGTCAGTACTTAGATGGGGAACCGCTTGGGAACACCTGGTACTGTACTCAATTGTGGCTGTGTGGCTGAGTGGTCTAAGGCGTTGCTTTAGAATCACGAGGCACCGAGTTCAAATCCAGGCTGGAATTAATTTCAGCAGCTATCGGACTCCAAGCGCAGGGCACCTTTGGCAAGTGTCTGTTCCATAGCCACGGGTCCACCAAAACCATGTGAGGGAATTTGGGAGAGGAAACTGTGTGGAAGACCTTGTTGGCCAAAGCTAGCACGATATCACAAAACACCGTGATTGCAAGTTGAGGTGGCCAGCCTTGTTCATTTATGATCACGCTGGGTTCGCACCAACACTCTAAGACTGTTAATTGGCTCTGCACACGCCAATAACAGTATAAACTGCAGGTGGGCTCTGTGGGCATTTCCCAGTTGGGAAATTGCAAAATGCCTGTGCAAATTTTGCAGTATGCGCTAGCTAGCTGTGCATTGCAACGGGTGTCCTCGATATCGAGTGGCCAATTATTATTATTATATATATATATATATATATAAATATATATATATATATATATGTATGTATGTATGTGTGTGTGGGAGTATATATTATATACTCTATATACATATATTCAAACAGCAAAGAAAATACTCCATAAACCCAACTATAATTAATACCCTAAAAATAGAAAAAAATAATTTTACCACTTAACAACAGGATTATTAATAACAAAGCACAGACACAAGTGTACATGTGCATGTGTACACGCATTTGTATGTGTATATATGTGCATGTGTGTATATATATATATATATATATCCATGTTTCTAGCTTGATCTCTAAAGAAGCTTTAATAAAGTGAAACATGCTAAATTAAGATCTGTTTCCTACTTGTTCTTTATCCTATCATATATATATATATATATATATATATATATATATATATATAGGTTTAGGTAAATGAGATAACGAGATATTAGCAACCATATGCCGGTGTGCATACACTGGTAAGCAAATAAATAATTACGAAATTGTTTCTCTTAAAATATTGTAATCCTGGATAACCCATTTTCTGCCTAAATTTAGTTACAAATTTTAATTTTCCACTCACTTTTATTTCGGGTCATACACCGATTATCTCCCTCTAACCAGTCAAACGCCTTTTACAAACGGCATCCAGTATTCAAATTTTAAGCTTACTCCAATTCCCCTTTTTCTTTTTTTCTATTATTGACTCATACCTACACCTCATTTCCTGCACTTAAACCCACGTATTTCTCTAGTACTATTTTTGTGCTATTTTAATTTTGAACTATGAACCAGCGTCCATCACATGAGCAACTGTATACTACGTTTTTTAAAATAAACAATAAGCTATATTTTGTGCCTGATAAGTTGGGTAAACAACAAAACTCAAGTCGCACATCAAACGTATATATATATATATATATATATATATATATATATATATATATATATATATGTATATATATATATATATATATAATTGAGTCTCCCATCAGTTTCGACGTGTGAGGATCTGACAACTTAACCAATTGATTCAGTTATGCATTTTGTGCGCTAACCTTAAGTGGCTCTTAAGGGCTGCTAGTGATTTGCAAAGGAAGCCGCATATGGAGCAAGAGTGAGGATTGTGGGATGAAGTTGCTGTTAGATTGGCTGACCTTTTAGATCTTGCACTTGCTTCTCGAAGACGATTCAGATTTGCAGATTGAAAACTGCTGAGTCCACTAAAACATGTTGATGTCCACTCTACCCGCTCCAAGGCTAAGTGCCCGAGGGTGTTATAAGGTATATTGACAGCTGACAGGTTGCTCTTCAGCTTGTCTTTGTATCTAAGCCATGAGCATCCTACATTTCTGTAGCCTTGATCTAACTGGCTGTACATTAGGATCTTGGGTATCCTGTCATCAGACATTCTCAAGACATGACCAGTCCACACACATATATATATATATATATATATATATATATATATATATATATATATTACAGTTTATTTTTTTTGTTTTTGTTTACTTTAACTGAATTAAATGCAAACTTACTTGATGCCGTAGAAGCACTTCTTGTTTCTGTGATGGAAAATATTTCTCAAGACTTTTTCAACAAGTTCAAATGGTAGCTTAATTTTGGGCTTAATGAGTGGCGTCATTGTTACAACACCAACGTCCACTTTAGGAGGTGGTACAAATACTTTCCCTGTTGAAAAATAAACAAATTAATCAAAATCAAAAATTAAAAGGTGTAACAATTACATATAACTTGCATTATAATTTAACTAGCAGGATTTCTTTGGAGAAATTGAAATAAATTCTGAAGAATTCAATTACTTTGTAGAATTTGTTCCTGATAGGTCGTGAAGCAGTCATCCAAAGACATATTGAACAAGGTTCTGCAATCATTAGTGACGCTTGGTCCACTTATAATGGGCTAAAAATGATCTGGAGTACAATCACAAAGTTATAATTCATGAAAATAATTTTGTTGATTTACACATGAATTTTTAGTTCATATTGAAACAATAGAAATTGGCTTCATCTAACGTGTTTTCTCAGCGAAAAAGGATCAAACAAGTATCTGCACGAATTGGAATATATATTTTGAAAAAATTCAAAAAATGTATTTGGAAACATATTAAATGATATATATAAAGTTTAACTTGTGAATTATGGCTCCTGTTTCACAGCACCAATTCTAGACTTTTACCGAATTTGATTTGCTTTCAAAAAAAAAAAAAAAAAGTTTAACTAACCAGGTATAATAAATTTGAGATCCACATCACAAAGGTGTTGAGAGATTACAGAAAGCCGACAACGTTCGTTACTGGCTAAAGGAGCTACGATACGTTCAGCTATTTCTTTCTGAAAGGTTAGAGTCAGTCTTGACCGTCCATAACGCCAGGCGCCACGACGATAGGAAATATCCGACAGCCATTTTATGATGAGTGGTGTTGAAACATTAAAAGGCAGGTTTCCGATGATGTGTATGTAGGGTGGATGTGATTCCCAGGGCTGTTTCGCATCCTCAGGAAATAAATTTTCCATATTGAATTTCATTATGTCTCCATGGATGATATTCATTTTATCCTCGAGGGCACCAGACAAAATCTGTAAACAAAAGTTTTTAAATTAAAGCAAGGGAGATAACTCAAAGATATGAAGATATGCCTTTTTAGTCAGAAGAAATAAACAATATCCAACTTCAAAATTTAATTATGTAATCCCTATTCAACATAAACACACAGTATTTGGAACTAGTATAAAGTAGGTATTCCATTTGCTAGTTTCAGTGCTTACATTTGATTTTTCATGTATTTGATCAAGTTATCAACAATCATCCGAGCCATATTTTGCCACTTCTTTAGCAATATTTCTTTGAGGGTTGCCACTGATGTGACTTTGGTTGAATGCTCTCGAAGTCTTCAGTCAAGGTGCTCCCAAATGTGTTCTATTGGATTCATGTCAAGATTTTGGGTTACCCATGGCAGTGACTTGATTCCTTGCGATTCCTTCCAGGCCTTTGCTACTTTGCCTTGTATGACATGGCACTCCATCTTCTTGAAAAAGGTAGACATTCTTGTCAATACGATTGATTTCAAATAGTGGGAGTTGTCCTTTCTCTAATATTTGACAGTATTTTGGACTATTCAACCACTCAACAAGAATCAGCTCAGATTTCCCTTCAAACCAGACAGCACCCGACACCATTACTCCAGTCCCTCTATGTTTCGCGGTCACCTGCAGACATTCAGTGTCTCAAGTCTCATTCTGATTTCTTCAAACATAAACCTATCTCAAATTCGAATATTGGCAGAATTTACTTTCATCTGACCAAATTACAGACTGGCAAAATTCATAATCTCTTCTCTCACCCAGTCCATACGAAGGTTCCTGTTAACCTCTGAAATCAAGGGCTTCTTCCCTGCAACTCTTCTTTGAGAGCCTTGCTCTTTCAGAGTCTTTCTCACCACATATGGCAACATTTCCATGATGTTGGCAACATCTTTGACGCTCTGATGACAGTTTCTGATGACTTCCCTATTCTGTGCCCTTTTCGTTTGCTCAGACACGATGCTTGGTCTTCCTTAACGTTGTTCCATACGACAATGGCCTTCTTCATTAAATTTCTTGAAAATATTATTAACCATTTGATGATTAACCAGGAAAAGCCTAGCAATTTCTCTATTTGACTTGCCACACTGATGCCATCTTTTTAGTTGCCCTCGTTGAAATTCACCAATTTCCTTACTTCCAAGAACTTTCATTGCAAGATATAAGTCAACTATTGTTCATAGATATGAGTAGCTTGATACTAACACGGTATTGTATAAAAAAAAAAAAAAAAAAAAAAAGAAGAAGTGACATTATTAAACAAGCCAAAATTGCTGTAATCAAGGGTGGCTAAAAACTTATAGCCCACTGTATGGCTTGGTTTCATAGATTACACAAAAGCATTCAATAACATATGTTGCAAAGAACTAGATGAAATACCGTTTCTACAAATATTTTCATGGCAATTGTTCTGATAAACACTGCTGGATTTACCTATAGGGTTAGCAGGTTGAAGCCTAGGACCTCCAGGGAGCCTCCAGCCAAGGTGTATATTTTTGACACCGTCATAGGCCTTTCTTACACATGCTGACATAACGCATTGTAGACTCTAAATAGTCCTTCAGTAATTTTAAACACCCATCATCATCCTTGGCTTTACTCAAATTGTTTAATTTAACACTCTTCTATTTTCCTCTACTTGTGAGAAAGGGAGATTTGAAGGAGCCTCACAAGTGGAAAAGCCCAGGGCCTCTCTTCATCTAAATCTGGTCCTAATGATAAATGTTCTCTGGTAACTCAACTTCATGAATTTAAGCAAAGTGATAGATTAGAAGCTAGGTCTAATTTTTACTGTAGAAATTGCTAAGTGTGACCATAAGTTCTAAGTTTTTTTCTCTTGCACATCTTGCCTATAGAACTCTCTTCCAGATTCTTGCTTTCCTGTCAATTATGATCATCAAAAATTCAAATGCAACATCAATTGTTATCTTGTTCTTTTTATTATACTGTTCTTCTTATGGTGCCGTCTCTTTGGTAACATTTTCTGAGCTTCTTTTACTCTGAGTAACCCCTTGCATCTTAGTCTTGTTTGGGGTGAGATGATTTAAAAAAAAAAAAAAAAAAACGAATCCTTACGCTTCACTTTATTTAAGCTCATGCTATCCCGCTGTTCATCTTAGAGACATTGGCAAATGTTAGACCTGTCTAATGTCTAAATAGTAAGAGTCTTGAAAATTCACAAGCATTATTATAGAAAACAACAATAAGAAAGACTAATTTTAATTTTATTTTGGTGGTGAGAGGGCAAATAACCAGAGCAATTCTGGAAGACAGTGCATCCAAGGCAAGAAATCTTTATAAATACAGATCTCAACACTAAGAACAGATAATAAATCAATGCAGTCATGGATCAACTGCAGTTAGAGAGAGTCATTGTGAATTAATAGGAGTAAATATGTTCACCTATCGCCTGGTTCACACTCCTCCCCAGTCTTTTGAACAGGAGTTGAGGTTTATCCTTTGTTTCCGGTTTAGGAATGGGTTCCCAGATGTTTCTCAAGTTGACTTCTAACATTTCCACCTAAACTCTGAAATTTATTTATTATTATTATTATTATTTTCTTTTTTTCCCCTCAATAGGAGTAGATAGGTTCACCTATCTTCCGATTTACACTCCTCCCAGTCTTTTGAACAGAAGTAGAGGTTTATCCCTTGTTTCCTGTTTGGAATTAGGTTTCCAGTTCCTTCTAAAGTTTTCTCCTTCTCTTTCACTCACAGTACCCCCTTGCGTCTTAGTTGTATTGTTGCCTTGCTTGGGGTGAATTGATTAAAAAAAATTCCATGATCTTATTTATGGTTACATAATACATGCTGTATATGATTTGAATTTAGAGTTGTCCTTCTCCTAGACTGGTTACCAACCATGGCTAAAGAGTCCAGTCTGTCTTTAAATGCAACATCAATCATCATTTTGTCTAATCCTGTCCTTTTTCCTCAGAAATGTTTTCTCAGTTTCCTTCACTCTCAGCAACCCTTTGCGTTTTAGTGACTTTATTGCCTTACTTAGAGCAGAATGATTAAGACAAAAAATAGCTAGATTTATACAAGAATGATATTCAAGTATTTTGTAACTTCTACTGGGAACAAACAGCCTGCATGTGAAGAGAGAATCCAGTGAATAAAATATAGAAAAAGGACTTGTGGGTGATGAATTATTTTCCACTCTACCACCTCTTTCCTCGGATGAAATGTCGCAAACTTCTCATTACTCTATCATTTCCATGGCATATTTAATAGGAGTAGATAGATTCCCCTATCATCCAGTTCACATCTCCTCCCCGGCTTTTTGAACAGGTTTATCCCTTCTTCCCTGTTTAGGATTAGGTTTCTGGTTCCTTTTAAAGTCTGTTCATTCTCTTGTTTTCCTCAAACACAACAATCTTGAAGTCTAGAGTTAACCACTATTTTTCCTGCATAGCCCCATGAACATCACTTCTTGCCCTTATGTTCATACAACACTGTAACCCTCTATTTTGAGTGGCTCTTGGGACTTGTACTGAGTGAACATCAATTTAAAAAAATGCGTTCAGACAAGCTACATTCCTTGGTCTCACCAGCCCTAACCTTTGTAGCTAGGACCTGCCATGTCATGTACGCAAGGAAGAATCATCCTCATTTCCTTTGTATTCCATTAGTAAGAAGGAAGTTCCAGTCAGACAGGTTCTTCCCAAGAAATGCTGCTTTGTGGAACAGACTTCTTTGGCAGAATGTTTTCCCGATCACTACAATCTTGATTTCTTCACGTCTAGGGTCAGTCATTAGCTGTTTTGCATAACTTCATGAACTTCACTTTTTGCCTTTACTTATGCTCATACACCACACAGTAACCCTCTAGCTTGAGTGACTCTGGAGCCTTGTATTAGGTGAAAGTAAGTATAAAGAAAACACAACAATGCATTTCCTCACCTGATTTATTTAACCTTTACAGTGAGGTGATCCTAAAAGAACTAGAAGTCCTACCAGGATTTATTATTGGTAGAGGCAACATACACACATGACATTGTGTTGAAGGCAGAGAATCTTCAGAAAATATCCATTTTGACTCAAAAGAACTGTTTGTGTGTCCTTGATGCAATTTAGCAACTAATCAGAGGGGACCTTACTACTCATGCATGAGGAGACACTTTCGCATGGGGTTACTCAGTCAGGATATCACTGAACAAGCTTCTGCTCTGATTGTTACATTCACAATAAATAAAGGAATTAATTCTTTACATTTTGTGAAGAAATTTTTGGAATAGCGAAAGATGCTTTTCAAAAGCTAAACAAAGTATTAAGAAACAGGAAGCTGTTATGTAAACCTCTTTTATGACAGTGAATGCTGGACAACTTTCTCACAGATGAAGAGGAGACTTGAGGTAGCAGAGATGTGGTTCTACAGTAGGATACTGAGAATACCATGGACAGAACATATGAGCAACAAAGAAGTTTTAAAGAACTGATTTGATTGATATATATATATATTTTTTTTTACAGGTTATCAACACTTTGCAGGTTCTGTCTATATTTCTGAGATGAGGTATTATGTACAGTATTTACCTTAGTCGGACTATTGTCCTCATCTTTGTCACCATATTTGTCACAATGTTTCGGCCGTTGTACACTCCGGCCTTCTTCAAGCACAGTGGTTAGATCCAGTGACAGATCCAAAGAGTGTGAGTTCAATACCCGGTTCAGGCAGTGGAGAACTTTCAGAGGGAAAATTACCAGGAGATAACTGATAACTGACATCCATCAAACATGGCTCGTGGAACTAGAACAGTCTACCCCAGTGATCGAAATAAAGGGTTCGGTTCGAAATTCCAACCACCTGAAGAAGGCCGGAGCATACAACGGCCGAAACGTTGTGACAAATATGGCGACAAAGATGAGGACAATAGTCCGACTAATGTAAATACTGTACTTTGCAGGTTATTCTTCAGAAAATATTTTTAGATTGTAAGAACTTATTTTGGTGTGTTTAGTGGGGAGATAGTAATGGTTTACTGATGCAATTCTTACTAACCCATAGTTATGGGGAGAAGAGGTGGATTCATGCATTTCTCAAGAGTATTTGCGCATAAGTGGACATACCGAATGCAACAAAAAATTGGAACTCAGATCTCCAATTACCGATTCTAAGCCATTATCCATTATAACACTCACACATCTGAACTTGTTATTCCCAAGCAGTCACCGATCTAGATACTGACCAGGCTCGACATTGCTCAACTTTTGTGTTTATACAGGAACCATTATTTCAACATGATATGGCCATAAGCAGTTTTAAAGAAAATAGGGACTAAGAGAACACTCATATTTAAAATCAGGAGGAGATTTTATTTTTTTTTACATGTTGCATAATGGTGGCATTTAAAAAAAAAAACATTTTTCTGGTGATTATTAAAATATTAGTGTTACCAAAATCTGAAGGAGCATTGAAATAATGAAAGATGGTGAAAGAAAAGAAAAAAATGTTGGACTGTTATGTTGGTTGGCTGATTTTGTTTAGTGTCATAGCAACACATCTATGGGTTATTTAATGCCAAAATCTAAATATTTTGAACAATTTCATTGCTTCAACTACAGATAAAATGTATTGTTGGTCATTCTACTATAAATAGGTATTATTGGCATTTTGTTTTTTAATATTAACTGTATTGCTGGTATTTTTATACTTTCATAGAGTTTTGTTTTCGTTCGAGAGTTCACTATTTGCCCATAGCTGGGACCCTAACAGGTGCTAGCACCCCGAGAACTGTTATGTAATATCAATCTTCCTATATGGCATTGAATGCTGAACAATTTCCTCACAGATGAAGAGGAGAATTGAAGCAACAGGGATGTGGTTCTACAGAAGGATGCTGAGAATGCCATCAATGGAGTATGTAAGCAACAAGGAAATTTATTTAATGATATCAAGATGAATAAATTGGAAGATAATGTAGAGATAATAGTTAAATTGTCCAAAGTATTCCTTCAATGTCTACAAAAGAAAATGAGTCCTAAAGCCTATGCTTAGAACAAATATGAAATTTCTGTCTATATTGCTGAGATGAGGTATTATGATATATGGCATGTGGAACTCCCCCGTGGACCAAATAAAGGGTTCGAAATTCCAATCACCTGAAGAAGGCTGGAGCATACAACAACCAAAATGTTGTGAATATGGCAATGAAGGTGAGGATAACAGTTCGAATAATGTAAATAGATATCAAATTTTACAAAAAAGCACACCAGATAACTATTCAAAGGATATGCAGGTGGCTTAATGGTTAGTGGTTCAGAATGAGAAATTGAGGAGCAGAGTTCAAATTCCAGTAGAGCTTGTATTCACTTTTTGCACAAATTCCCTTTGGGAAAGGTATGAATCCGTCTCTTCTCCCTCAGATATGAGTTAAATAGTTGAGAAGACTCATCAGTTGACAACCAGTCTACGAGAAGGAAAACTGAATTCAAAACAAATTAGGCATGGGACTAACAATGCCATCCCACAAAAAAGCTTACTTACTATAGAAACTACAGCATTGGCACTTTATGTTTTGAGAGCTGTAGTCCCAATGGAGCCTACAGGATCTGAATGAGTAAGTATTCAAAAGAACGCACAAGATATTGCTATAAAATTGAAAATTGATAACAGCAAAATGGCTAAACATATTACTACTGAAACAAATTTAATGTTTCTTATAGAATGCATAGACTAAACAAAAATGGAAAAATGAGAATTGTAGTGAATGTAATTCTAGACCCTACCATATCAGTCAGAGATTTGCTAACTCAAACCGATTTGAGCGTGGTTTGAACCCTGTGGGCCTGGAATCCTGACAGTGATGGATTGCCTTTGCTTAAGTTTTGATATAATAATTATATTGTTCATTGATTATTGGCAGCCACAATCTTAACAGCATAAGATATGCAGATGATAGAGTTGATAGACTCGGAAAGAAAACTACCAAGACTTCTGCAGAAGGTAGTAAAGGAAAACAAGAAGGACTAAACACCATTTGTAAGAAGACAATGTATGTTTTTCTTGCAAAAGGTATGGCCCAATGTGCAAATTTACAAATTGGAAAAACCAAAATGAAGAAAAGAATTAAAATTTAATATCTAGGTTATGTTTTAACAGAGGACGGAAAAGGCAACACCAAAATCTAAAGGCATAATTGGTTAGCAAACTATGCCTTCCAGAAGCTAAGCAAAGTATTAAGGATCAGGAAAATATCATTAGAAACAAATAAATGAGTATCAGTTGAAAACAAGCAGTTCAAGTGCAACAGTACAGAAGTCATAACCTCTGATATTGTTCAAGCCTTCCTCTCCCAGATTCATTTGCATACTTTGCTTTCAGCAAGAACACAAATCCCCATGTGAAGTGGATGGGTAACTGGTCATCCTCAGGTTCTGTCTTTTCCTTGCTTCCTCCAAGAGCTGATGCCTAATGTACCTCCCAATCCAAAAATAAAATGAGTAAAAACGAAACTTTAAAAAATTGTCTGTCATTGAGTCTGTTGATGCAACATTGGGGTTCCTACTGAGATACTGGTGATGGACCACAAGAACCCAGGAACAACATGCAATAATACAATCATTATTTTTTTTTTCTACTGCCTGAACTATTTAGTTTGCTAATGCATGCAGAAAAGGTAAACTGAAACTATAACCTCTTATCTGGTCAAAAAAGAAAAACAAAAAGTCTCAAAAAAAAAAAAAAAAAAAAAAACTCATCTGGTAAAAGAAAAATTCTATGAAAACAAAAATTTTTAAAAAGAGGAATTTGGACAAAAAAATACAGCTACCACAAATGGCAACTTGAATGAGAGAAAAGAAATATTAGAAACATCTGACTAGTTTTCCTCTCTCCTCAAAGGAAATAAAATACTGTGCACAATGACTAAAAGAATGTTGGGAAAATGAGAATAAGAAATACACATATATTAATAATATATTAACATACGTATATTTATACTATAAACAGATCACACAGAGACCCAACAACCATTCCTTTAGTATACACAAAGAAGGTTGTCTTGATTTAATAAAAATTGTCTCAAGAACTTTCAGATGAAAGTCATAATGTAATCTACTCAACACAAAAATCATATCCTCATGGTAGGCCAAGGCACACTGCTGATTATTATTATTAAATTCTCTCCTGTATTTTCAATTTAGTTTATGATAAGCAGAAAATATATAAATGTTGTATGACACTATGACTGGTGTCAAAGGTTGACTGGCAATCTACTTTTTTTATTTCTAAAGAAAGAAAAATATTTTCAGGTTCAAACAATGCAATACCCTGAATTATCTTATAGAGTATAGTGCGAGAGGTGAAATTATAAGTTTGGATGGGATTGGTTATTAGGTACAGTCTTAGGTCTGTTTAACTTAATTGTTCATTTGATAAAGGAATTGTTCAGGTGAAATGAGTTACACAAAGCAAATCTTTATAGGTCAGATTTGTGTTAATCAGGGATATAACGCATTTTCATATAGAATTGATGATGACACCTGTGATAATCAAGTCAAAGGTGGGGAAGTTTCCAAGACATGGAAAATGTTCCACTGAAAGTGGATATCAGTGATGCAATGCCACAATATGGGTTAGTAAGAAGGGCTGGGATGGAGCTTCTCATCTCCCCTTCCAATTCTTACGACAGGGCCACCAATCATATTGGGTTCTTGTCGGCTTACCTTCCTCCCCTTCAAGACATATGATACATGACCATTGGTCAAGCATTGTTACTGGCTAGCCAATCAAAGCAATTGGGGTTTGCACCCGCATAAAGGCAGCTGCTGAAAGAGCAGAAAAACGGTCAAACTGGTTTTGCTGCTAGTAGACCAACACTCTCCCTGATGATTGACTGTGGTGTCTCAATCAGCTAAAGACCTGTTCTTTACACCACTTTTTGTACTCCTTTGATCAGCTGCCTTCATTTAAATAGTTGAACGACTCTGGGCTGTTTAGCCATAACTGCAATTGCCAATCAAACTCTTCCTCTGAACTCAAGAATTCCTTATATGGGGAAACATTTTCAAATCATTTTTGTTTATGTATTCATGATCTTTTCAATCATAGTACCATAAATTAAAATTGTTATTTTTACAATTGTTAATGAGTGTTTTTGAAGTTAATTAAGTTTCAAGCATAGCCTAGAAAGAGAGGAGTCTAGCCTGATTTTTAACTGATATTCCTACGTATACTGAAATACAACATGAGGGAGGCACAAGATTGGTGCAGAGCATGCTCGCCAAAGACTGACCAACAGACATGACCAAAGTAAAAGTGGCATTCAACAAAGCATGGTTAGTTATTTGTTAGATTATTAGATTTTTTTTAAAGATTTTTAAGCAAAAATTAAGAGATATAAAATATAATTTCCTTGCTTTGTTTATTAAAACAAAATTAATTCTAACAATTAAATCCTAATGTTTTTCACATTATACATAATACAAAGATCTAAATTTAAATCCTTCATTTTGGTTTCATTCACCAATTTGCGCTTAAGTTTTCTTTATTTTAAAGATTTTGTTGGTGGCACAAAATTTAATTATGGCATAGAAAACAGATACATTTAAAAGATGGTGTAAGAAAACAAGAGGAAAAGTAAGAACTGACATTTAATACAGTAAAGAAAAAACATTGGGTGTTTTGCTGGTTTTGCTCCTCATTTATCAAAACTCAATTGAGGATAATAAAATTATACACTGAATGAAGAAGACAAACAAATCTCACATTAAGACCAAGCAGCCATTCCTTCTGTTTACATAGGAAAGGCTGCCTAGACTTAATGAAAATTGCTTCAAGCATTTCTGAATACAATCTGCACAAAGCATGTTTATTTTGCATGTACATGTGTTTCATTTATTATAAGTTTGTTAATCCTGATGAAAAGAGTTTTTTTATTTTTTTTAAATTAATTTCTTTTAGAGGTAGCCTGACAAAATTTTATTTTTAAAAATTTGTCTTATCCCAGCATCATTGCCCAAAACTTAACCAGCAGTAGCATAGTGAAGTGGGGGTGGTTTGCCCCTGACAGCACTTTTATATCTGTTGTAGACTAAGCCTGTATAGAAATAATAGTGGTTTTAATGTTGTGACAGTACTTACAGTTGAAGGCCCTTTTCAATTTTAAGTAGCTTAAACTATGGTATATATATTGGCCTATCTATCACTCAGTGAGACTTAAACAGTCCTCTCTCGCCAAGCAGGAAAACCTATTTACTTCAACAACCCAAGCCACAAATCTCTTCAAGTGAGGAAACAAACTTTTACTAATATTGTGTCAGGACATTTTATCCTTGTAAAAATATTGTACAGAGTGATGCAAGAAATAACAGCATCATGAATATATGATTTCCTTATCCTGTTGAATCTTTTGGATGATAAATATGAGTGTCAAATAGATCACAATCACAACAACATTGATAAAGGAGTTCCTTGTTGAAAGAAAAAGACTTCAGCATTTTATTGCTGTTGCTGCTATTAAAGAGAGAATACAGACACGGAAAGAAGCCCCCCTTGAAATTTTGCAGTTTATTCAAAAGTATAACCTTGGGAATTCAGTTCCAAATATAGTAATAATGTGGTGGATTTTTATCACAACTGCTGTTCGTTTTGCTACCTGTGAGAGAAGTTTTTCAAAACTAAAACTGATCAAGAATTACTTAAGAGCTACTATGAGCACCTTGCAGTTGAGAAATCTTGCCATACTGTCTATAGAGCGACAATTGACAGATGAAATATTTTTTGACAATGTCATTGAAGAATTTGCCAACAAAAATGCAAGAAAGGTTACTTTATAGAAAGTTGCAATTTTCATTTCAGAAATAAAGATGGTCCTAATTTTTTACACATTTTTCCCCTATATGTCATTTTTGCTCTTTAACTGTTACTGATTAAGTATGTTTGGTGTGTATTTAAAGCATACTTTATTTCAGTATGTGAAAATAATATTACAGTGGTACACAAACTAGTTTATACATACATAACTTTAAGAGTGAGTCACTCTGCAATATGTATTTTTCATGGAGAGCAGCAAACTCAAGGGCTGCCCCAGGCAGCACACACTCTAGCTACGCCACATCTAACCAGTCTAAAGTTCTATTGATGATAGGACAATATTAATCTTGAACCTGTCTTATTCTCCTTTATTTCCAAGTAGTGATCTAAATACTTGTGTGGTTACCACTTTTTTGGACAGAAAAATATTTTTAATATATTTGAATAATTTAATTATAAAAGTTATCATCAAACAATCACTTACCATATATACTCACATATCATGTGACTTTTAAAGACCTAATTTTTTAAAGCTAATTTTAAGAAGGTTGAATCATACACGAGGTATAAAATTAGCATATATACTGCTGGCTCCGGCTATGCCATTGACCAAACAATATATCCATTTACTGTAGTCAAATTAGCTTCATAATTAGGTCTTCAAAAGTCACAATACACAAGTATATACAATATTTATAATGAACATTAAAGACCAGCTTGGAAATGAATGACAAGTCATTTTGTAAAGTTTGATTTTTAAAGCTAAATATACAATTTACTTAACTCCATTAAGCAAGAACAACCAAGTTGGACAAGCTGGTGATCAATGATAAATCTGCATTTGATGTTTCAGTTTTATGCAATATTTGCACACACATAGAGAGAGCCAACTTTATATATATTAAATTTTAGAATTTCAAACATGTATATAAACTTTGAGATTTTGTTGTAAGCCAAAAATAGTCCGAACCTTTTAATTATTTTTATTCTACAAAATGTGTGCTCAAAATTGGAAGTTTTGTCATGCAATCTAAGGGAGGTAATTCAATATATCAGATTGTGCGGATCGTGTGATGGAAATCGATGCGGAAAGTGGAATCGACAAAGTTCAAATTGCGGACTAATCCGTTGCATTTACTTTCACACTAATGTCTTTTGGAAAGACATGAATCTGTCTCTTCTACACCCAAACCAGCTATGGGTTAAATAGCAGAGTAGAATGAACTCTCTAGGAATGGGTTACACGTTACACTCAGTCTACCTACCTGCTCTAAAAAAGGAAGTCTAAAAGTAAAAAAAGAGATTGTGGAGAAGGCAATGAGAACCATTTCTCAACTCTCTTTCCCAAGAATGCATTACAATTCACAGACAGAAAAAAGGGATATGGCATTTTTTAAAATCAGTATTTAGTAAATAAATAATGATTTAAAAAATATTAAAATTTTGTTTTAAAAACATCTCACACACTAAACTCAAAAGTAAAAAAAAAATTATAAATATTTTTTATTTTATTGAATTGTCAGCTTATTAGATAATTAGATTTTTTTTTAATACGAAAAGAGCTCCGTGTTGGACATACTAACTAACTACCATAAGCCATTTTTATCCGAAAAAAAAATCCGATATGTGCAACATGCCAAGTAGGGCCACACCGTGACCACCGAGAGAGGTCACGGCCACACACCATAAAAACATACTGACAAACTACAGCAATTTTAATTCAATCCGCTTAAAATACTACCAAACAAACTTTAAAGATTTTTCTCAAAATTCTGATCCACTTTTTTACTTACTTTATTCAAGTTTCTAAGAAAAACTTATCTCAGAAATATATTTTTTTTTAATATAACCATAACTAACAACAACAGTACAAAAAATGCAGCTATAGTTTTTTTGTTTTGCTTCTTTTAAAATGAAATATCTAAAAAAGAAAACTTTATTTATTTACTACTCTTTTTATTAAAATAATAATTTGAAAAGAAGTAACAAGAACTTAAATCGATTTTACTTGCTTGAAAACAAGAGTATAATTAAATAAATTAAATACTTATTTTTAAAAAATATTTAAAATATTGGATGGGGGCAGAGCTTAGCCCCCTAAACGCCCCATACGGGAAGTACGATCCTGATATCGTTGCAGTGGGGTTTTATCATGACTGGAATCAATGTTTTTGTTTTGTTTTGTTTTTTTATAACATGGGGTGGGACTAGTCCCCTCCAGAAAGTACGGCCTTGGTATTGTTGTAATAGGATTTTACTTTTATTTAGACCCCATAGTTAATAACTTTTTTAAAATATTGGGGAAGGAGGTCTAACCCCCACTTCTGCAAGTACGGCTCTGGTATTGTTATAGTGGGGTTTTATTTGGACCCCTCATTTTCAGTTATTTAGTGGCGGGGGATTGGGGGCTTAGTCTCCAAATTCCCAACCCAGAACGGCCCTAAAATCAATTTTCAATCGACTTTGTTTATTTTATTTCATAGTTACCGAATTTTCCTACCTTGTCAAAATTACCGAATTTTCCTAAATTCAAGCGGACCAACAATCGCAGAATCTTGTTCAATACGTCTTTAGATAACAGAACTGCTTCTCGATCTATCAGGAACACATTACAAGAAGTAATAATTTAAATTCTTCAGAATTTCTTTCAATTCATCCAAGAACCTATTGTTGATGAAACACTCGGCCGCCTGCGGTTATATTTTCTTGTGACAATCAATGTTTCATCAATCTCCATTATTTTGTCTGGACCACCAATTTTATCGCTGTGAAGTAACAACAGACATCCTACGAAATCTGAACCAGTGATCTACTATTTGCTTCGAATAACTAGGTAGTCACTTTTAAAATCAACCACTCAAGAAATGAGTTAGGGTAGCCCAAGAAAGTGTATTATTAACAAAATTGCTTTCATTTTTGTTTTTTGTGCATGCAAATGATGACCCCGGTTTTATGTCCCAGATTCTAGCTAAACATTTTTTTTTTACTTTTTTATCTTTTTAGAGTACTTGGTTGAACAATTTAGGACCCCTTAAAATCATGACGTACCTTTAGAGAAGGTAAAAAACGAGCATCTTTCTCGATGACAGTCAGGTGTCGACAATTTTTTTCAATAATGGCTTGAGTAATTCCACCTGGTCCTGGTCCAATTTCACACACATAATGATTCTTTAAGTGTGAAGCAGACCTGACGATTTTTCGACACATGTTCATATCAAGGAGAAAGTTCTGGGAAAGTTGTTTCTTCGCCCTGATACGATAAAGGCGTAGTACCTCCCCGACAGTTGCTATAGGGGGCAACTTCAGACTCGACATAATAAATGTTAAAATTTTTCAGCACACTGTATTTTTCATCTTTGAAAGAATTACAGCTGTTGCTATTATTAACATCTTAAAAAGCTCATGGTTACTTTTTAAACCGGTGACTTTCACTCGACGGTGTCGAATAAATCTTATCCCCGATAAGTATTAGGACCCCCAAAAATCCAAAAACGTGTGCTTTTTTCCGAAATGAAAACAAAAAATCGCTACCTCCTATTTTAAAATATTTGTCAAAAGATCAGGAAATTATCTGATTCAAATGAAATGTACTGTACTTATTCATTAAGGAATGAATGTCTTACTATTTTTTTTATTATTAAAAGTTAAAAAAGACTTTGGAAAAAAATATTTTTTCGAGAATACCTTTCTTTGCACCTCACTTTTTTTCGATATTGTGAGTGTACTTTTTAATTTGGGGGAATGTTCGTCATTTCTTTTTTTTTTTTTTGCTATATAAAGAAAAATCCTTGACAATATTTTTTCAGTGAAAAATTTATGCCAATATGCAACAGTAACTGTGAACGTACGGAAAATTCAGTCGTCATCTTACCAAAAATAATTCAATAAAGCTCGAAAAATTATTTTTTCAGAATTCGTTCTTGCATAATTTACGCGTTATTTTATTCCAGATTGGACAGGCACTTTATTTTTTTTAAATGACTTGTAATATTTCAGTGAGTATGAAATGAAAATTAATCTCATTGTTGTTCATCTCAAGAGTTTCTTTTAAATAAAGACGTGTTTGAAGATTCAAAAAATAATGTCATTTTTTAATGGGAACCTTTTTTAAAAGAATTTTATTTTTTCCTTTTAGCAACTGATTTGATTTGTTGATGCATTGTACATACCAATTATGTCTCTATTGTAACAATCTCGCTTTGACTGACTACTTACTACTATTATTCAATATCGGAAGTATTAATGATTAATAATATAGTACTCTTCCGATATTGAATAGATAATAAATTAAATTTCATATCACCCGTTTGATCAGGTTTTTTTTGGGGGGAGGGGGTTGTATGAGTAAAAAAAAACAGTTTTCGCTCCATCGGTACGAGTGAGGTTTTTTTTCGCGTGTCTCTTTTTCCTGCATTTAAGAATACTTTTCTTTCAGTAAAAACGTAAGTTGTGTATTCTAAATTTTTTTTTTATTATTTTAAAAACAAATTTTTGTTTTATTTTTTCCTGCATAATTCCCCTCGCCACCAAGAAAATTGTAAGAATTACGACGAAACTATTTCATTTGTTTAAAAAAAGAATACTTTTTTAGACACTAGTAGTGTAATGTTTCTAAAATTTACTCTCAGAACAAATGTTTTTCCTTTTAATATTTTTGTTTAGGTAACGCTTTAACGCCTTCAAATTTATTCAATTAAAGTTTAATGAAAGCATATAGAGTAAAAATTTATATTAAACTATTGTTTAAGTGTGGTAATGTTCCGTATAAGTAAAGTCCAGTAGGACACACTTCCTTCTGTTAAGTTACTGTGTTCGTTTTCTCACTACAATAGGGTTTGTCGGAGTTAGCTCCTCCTCATTTCCTTAATCCTTCAACAGGGGTCTCTCTCCCACGAGTATAAATACTGGTTGACCTTTCGCCTCTTCCTCTTTTCCGACTTAGACCTCGGGCGGCCATCTCGCGTGGAGGTGAGGTAAAATCTCTTTTTCGACCCAGGCCTTGAGCCGCTACCTTTCTCTTTTTCACTTGGGCCAATATATGACATCTCACAGATACAGCGTTTCCCATATTCTGGGAATACACTAAAGACAATACACGTACGTACGGACACTCAACACAAAACACACACAACTTCTCCATACAAACACTATGTAACTCTTCATGTCTTCGTGTATTAATATGTTTGTTTACCCATAATATATATTTGTTTACCCATGTATATCGGTCTTGTTTGTTTTCTTTATCTTCTTTGGACTCCATTAAAGTCCAACATTCCTATGTAGCTGGACCGACTAGCAGGAAATCTTAGCTCAGAGATATCTCCTCATCTTCACATTTCACACCACGGTCCTCTACAGGTTTAAAAAATTATTTTAAGCATGCGTAACAGATTCTTGATTATTACACTGCTGGTCTTTCATATATCATTAGGTATGATTTTCAATTTTTGGGACAGGGGTAGAATTACAATATTTCTATGTGTCTTCTTACCTCACAGGATACCATTCATGAATAAAAATGTTTTAATTCTGTTTAATTCCAGTTAAATCCTTAAATTTACTGATAAGCTTCGAAACACATCTCTAAGACAAATATTGTATTTTAAAGAGAACTTTAAATTTGTTTTTTACATTTCTGATATACAATGACAGCTTGATGAGTGATGAAAAAAACGTACTAATGCTTTAAAAATACCTGAAAAGTTTATGTACAGAAATTAATTTTTCTTGTAATTAGGCTATTATCTTTCAAATAGAACCAAAATTTAAGTTCAAAGAAGCCTTTTAAATTATTTCAAATGCATTTTTCTGTTTTTTTAGAAAATCCATGGAGACACCTAATAAGTATATATTGTAGTCTTGTCTGCATTTCTAAGATTAAAAATAGTTTATTTTTCATGCAGTATGAATAGGAAATAAAGAGGTAACCACTGACAAGATTTGAACTTGAATCTGGATCCTTAGGTGCTGGTTTGACATGGTTAATATCTTTATTTCCAATGTTGCTCACTTAATTGCTGTAGCATGTCATTTGAACATGGAGATGAGAAAAAAAGCAATATTAATAAGTTGAAAGATAAACTAATCCAAAAAATTAATATTATTATTGTTTTCTGTATATCCCTTAAGTAAATCATTTAGTTGTTGGGTATGGACCATGGTCATAATTTTAAGTACGAAACAAAAAATTCTTACTGATTCAAATTTAAGCAACTTCTTATGGACTCAGATAATTAATAGGATTAGATAATTTCAAGTACTTTAAATAAAAAGAAAATATTAAACTGCCATATCACAAACACACGCATATACACTGGAGTGTAAAAGTTTTGTGTCAACTACATAAAATGATTATACACTTTTATTTTAAGTTAAGATTGTTTAGCACTATGCCTTTATCATAGGTGCTATGTAAAGTTATACTCTGCTGAAATTAGACCTCTTTTTGATTCATTCTACATGTTGGCTGGATGTGAACATAAGAAAGCAAAACACGAAATAAAAAAGGTAGATTCCTGCGCAGTGGCTTCAAGCATCACATCTAATCCACAAAAGAAATCCCCGTAATAAAATATAATAGCCAATCACAAACATTCCTGTCAGAAAAAAGATAACACTGGGTGCCACCAGATTTGCTTAAAAAAAAACCCTTGTAAACGACTGATACAGTAACAGACTGAAAGCTCACCTATCGACATGCAGGTGCACTGTTTCTGTCACTGCTATGATTGCCTCTCTCGTCACCAAAGCTTCACTAATCTCCCTTGATTCATTACACACAGAATGCGTCCAACATGCTAGCTTCGACGCTGCTGGGCTCTCAACACCACCACCATGATTTCTAACACCTCATCATCTTCACTATCCACTCTAGGCCTCCCTCATCATCACCATCATGACCTCATTTTGTTGATATCCCATTTGACCAGAATCCAACAGAGACATTTTCTGCTTGATCAACTTTCACTATCCAATCCAGGCCTCTCTTGTAGTCACAACTGTGATCCCATTTGTTGATATCCCATTTAATCAGAATTAAACAGATACCTTCCATTCAATCAATGTTTACTATCCACTTGGGGCCTTCCTCACAGCCACCAATATAACCTCGGTAACAAACCAACCAACCAACGTGCCTTACCACTGTGACCTCAATCTATCATCTTACCTGGCAGTTTGGCTTCAACATATCAGCATCACCTGACCACTAGCCTATCAAACACCTCACAGTTAGGCATTTCAACCTTAAAGAAAGATGTGCCTCAACCCCCACCAACAACCTCGACCAATCAACGAACCGAAGAAATCTGTCAACACTCAGCCCTGCCGACGACACCCTTACACATTAAGTGCTTTCCTTATCAACGGCAACTAAGGAACCACATATGAACAGTTTCTGCCACCTTCCACATATTCGGGATTTTGATGAATACACATTGTTGAAATTTTAATCCTTGCTTGTTCCTTTCTTTTGCAACCAAATGTTCATTATAATAGTGACAGAAGATACACTGCTTTAAGCAGCTTCAAGCTGAAAAACGGTCACACAAAACTAGTGGGCCAATGAAATATCTGAGATGATAAAATCATGATAACATGCAAAATTATAAGTAGAAATTGTCCCATTTTATAAAAATGAGTGTAAGGTGTCTTGGCAAGTCATTGCAGTTAAACATTATATTTATTACTGTATATAATATACAATATACAATAATTGTGACACATGGCTAAAAGGGGAAGCGGGGAGAGGCTGGTCTTCGCTAACTATCCTATTCCTAGTTAATCACGATCAGGACCCATTCATCCAATACAATTGCTCCATTTACCACAAGAACTCATTCCTCACCATTCAGTCCTACATATACCAGAATACCACATACTTACCGAGGGAACCTACAAAAACACCCCATGATACAAAAATTTCAAATTTCTAAATACAAAAATATATAAAAATTTCATGAAGCATGAAATGAGGTGGGAGGGAATGAACCCCGAAAAAAAACTAAAAATGCAACAAAAGCAAACTAAAACAAAACAGATGTTAGTAAGACCCGTCCACCCCTCAAAATAGTAAGAGTTGCTGCTGTATTCTGCCGATAGACAGAATCAAGTAGCACACTCACTAAAGGAATGGAAAGAGTAAAAATAAATGACGGAATGGGAAAAATAAAGTCTGATCCAGCTGAGATGAAAACGGGGTCCAAAACAACTGGGGAGGTTGGGAATCTCGACATGGATCATAACAAAAGAGAGTGCCGGGAACAGGAACTTAACCGCAAGCCGGAAGACTTGTTGCAGTTAATCTTAGCCCCCGTGACCTTTTCGTACCATTCAAGCGCCTTCTGTACCACCTCAATGTCGCTGCGACATGACACGAAAATGGATACGTGGAAACCTTGGCTCGAGCTCCACCAGGGACAGCAATTCCACGTAGGGCCGGACTGCTCGCCCCGTCCCCGAGCCGGTGAAGGAGAGGCTCCAACGCCAAAGCGTAAAGATGGGGCAACAGTGGGCAACCCTGACGAACCGACTGAGACAGCGAAAAAGCGCGCGACCGATTCCCGTTCACCTGTACCATAGCACTGGAGGAGCGACACAGAAGTCGGGTTGGAATCCGGCAGCCTGCAGGACAGCAGCCAGGTACTGATGATCGACCCTATCAAATGCCTTGGACTGATCCAAATTGATCAGTGCGGCCTCATCGTCGTTTTTTACTCCTTCTTGGATCGTGCGGATCAGATGCAGGTTGCTCTGAATTGTTCGACCCCTCACAGCACAAGTCTGATCGGATCCCAACAGACTCTCGGCAACTGACTGCAAACGCTCCGTCAGGATCTTGCCCAAAATCTTTAACTCTGTTTAGCAGAGTTATGGGCCTGTAATCATCTAATTCCCGCCCTCCATCCTTGCCCTTTTTCAACAGCGTGACCACACCCCTGGTGATCCGACTGGGGATGGACCCCTTCCGAAACCAGTTGTTGAACACGGCAGTCAAAATCGGCACAAAGATGTGCGACAACCTCATGTACAGTTCATAGGGTAAACCATCAAGTCCCGGAAATTTGCCACTGCCAGCCCTCTTCAATTCCAAGTAGACTTCGCCTTCCGTGATGTCTCCCTCCCAGCTTGCCGCTTCAGTCAGCACAAGCCGAGGAAAGTCAGCCAAATAGCTGCGAAACTCATCACCACTGAGACCAGGCTCCTTAGTAAATCGGCTCTCGAAATGCCGTCGAAACGCCTCACACATATCGTCAGTCGACTTCAGAGTACGCCCCTCTGGGGTTTTGACATCACGAATGTAACAATCGGAACATCGACGGATCTCTTCCTTGCGCAATTCTTCGCCCATGTTCACAGCTTCGTTAGACATCTTGTTTAACCTATGCCTAACTAGTCGATCGATCAAGAGCCTGCCTAACTAAACTTATCTGTAGGGGATCCCCCCCCAGACTCTTCCCGAGACAGACTATCTTTAAGTGTCTTCATCTTATTAGCCATATCTAGTGCGAGCCTCTGGCTATATTCGGTGGTGAAGGACCTAATCCTATCCTTAAGCCTCTCCCACCACCTATTCCCAACAACCGCCCCCACTAGCTCCCGCTGCACTACTTTAATTAGCTGTTGGTGGAAGTCCTGCCTGTCCAGTAAAGACAGATTGAACTTCCAGTGCCCAGCCATTCTAGGCCTAGAATCTAACGCTACCCAGGCACAGATGAGTCTATGGTCTAAATAGCCTAACCAGTGGAACGTGGGACAATCTAATAAGTCTATATTGGTCTTTCTCACTAACATTCTCATTGCAGTTAAAAAATTAGTTTGGCTTTTAACACTAAAATCAGTATTAAAATTAATGCTGAAACATAAAAGGATTTCTATCCCTTGCAGGGAATGAGAGAAGAGAGAACATCATCTCTCTCACCCTGATTATAGAAAAAAGCACATGCAAAAACAAACAAGACTCAAAACTACTATGTGAAATTTGAAGTGGACAAACATTTATTGCATAAATATTAAAGCACTATAACAAAATACAATTTTTACATAAAAGGCTTGTGCACCTTTTCAGTAAAGGCAGATAACAGATCAAAATATATAAAAACTTTTAGACATTTACAATACAATCTTCAAATAATGGAAAACCCTTCATAGGGTAATGCTAAAACTTTAAATAAGGTTGACAAGACTTTTAAAAAAAAGTGCACTCACCTAATCAAAAGATGAAAAAAACAGGAGGAGGATTTTGTAAAACCACATGCGTTACTGGGACTTTTAGCAATTTTTTCTTCATTAGAATATAGTTTTGTTCTTGTTTCATTTGATTGACTTTTTTTTTCCATTTACTTCTGTGAGAAAAAGCCCAGCTCATCCAAAGCTGACAGCCAAAAATAGCTTTTCATTACACCATGTAGTCGAAATTTTTATTAAATTCTGGTCAGTACCATTAGGATCTGAATTTTGATCTTTACTGGGTTTTTTTTTTATTTTCAGATAGATTTTGTCCCTCATGTTTTTGGCCTCCATTATTAATGTCTGAACAAAAAATATTACAAGGATTTTTTTGGCCTGAGAAGAAATGGGAGAGAACTTCACCTCTCTTATCCCAATTATAGAAAAAGGCACATGCAAAAACAAACAAGAATTGAAGCTACTAAATGAAATTTGAAACAGACAAAAATTTATTGCATAAATATTAAAGCAACATAACAAAATACAATTTTACATAAAAGGCTTGGACAAAAACTTCCTTTTCTGCAGCTTATTAAAAAAAAAGGCAAGATAGCATATCTAAATAAGAAAATTATAGGCTTTTAAAGATAGTCGATACAAACTTCCAGTAATGGAAAAACATTGAGAAGGTAAAACAAAACCTTTAGATAAGGGTAAAAATACTCTTTAAAAAAGTGCACCTACCTAATTGTAAGACAAAGAAAAACACTGCTTTAGCAACATTCACTTACATCACTGGGACTTTTAACAATTTTTTCTTCTTTCAAACACAGTTCTATTCCCAGTTTTCACTTCTTCTTTTCTGTTTGCTTCTTCTGTGGGAAACAGTCCAGCTCATCCACAGGTGACTGTCAAAAATAGCTTTTTCTTCTAGAACCTTATTTTTCTGCTTTCAGGACAACATTTTCATGTCTCTTTGACTTCAGCAAAATTTTCTTTACATCCTGAAGTTATCCAACCCATCTCCTTATATATTGAAGAAGCTCCAGATGGATCTTAACTTTAAATTTATGTGAGTGGTAGCCACACTTTGGAATGAATAATAAATACAAAGTGTATATATTTTTTAAATTTGAAAAATGAAATCACAAACTGTGCAGCTTGACCAAGTGCTTCTTTTTGAGTCAATTTTAAATTTAGAAACTTTAACAGACAAATGTAGCACATTAAATTTATTTTTTATAAACCATGTAGCTTTCTTTTAAATACACTTCTCCCAAAAATTAAGTGTAAAAGATAAACCTAGACTATTATAATATCTATCTATTTATCTACACTTTTTTTATTAATTATTATTTTTAATTATTTTATATTATTTAAGAATAACAAAAAATAGTAAACAAAGGTGAAAGTTGTGTCTTTGAGGCAGGAGATGACTCAATGAAAGATAACCATGTAGCTGGGAATTTCTAGAAACAAATCCAAAACAATCCAAAAGACATTTGCTACTAGTGGAAGTGTTTTAAGCACAAGTGTTATGGTCCAGGTTCCTTGTACCACGGTGATGGTCCAAGGTAGAACCAATGAAGAATAACTCGAACACAGGTATAGAATAACACAGATATATTACAAATAGAAATATATACAAAAGAAGTAGAAGTGTTAGTAATAACAATCAGGTTAGGTTAGAGAGAACTATGTTGTCTCGACCAGTATCACTATTCCAATGTCTTACAGTAATCGTCTGACGCGACTCTGTCTCTTACTGACTCTTTGTCTGACTCACACTACTGCTTCCCATAACAACAAGGAAAACTGTAAAACCACAAAAATTAGACAAAATAGATGAAAGAAAGTTTGTGAGAGTTTCAGGAGTCAATCCAAAATTAACAAGCAAACAACTGAGAAGTGAATGCAGTTTTAACAGAGGTTTCAGTTGATTCAGTACACAGAGCATTATGAAAAAACAACTTGAACAGGAATATAGCAGCAAAAAAAACACCATTAGCCCAAAAATATCAGAATAGAAGAGGCAAAAGAATATATTACATGGGATGCGGAAAGTGGCAAAAAGTAATTTTTAGTGATGAAAGCAAAATAGAGTTATAATTTAATGCAAAAGAATTGTTGTATCCTTACAAACAGACAAAGGTGGTACTCGAGTGAAGGAACAGCAACACACACATAGATGAAAGAAAGATAGGTTCATTGTCAAAGAGAATACACTACTGAAAGACAGGAATCAGCTCGGGTAGCCGTATACCACCCCAGATTTTACACTGCCCTTTCGGCATAGCGTAATTTGGGTTCCTCTCCACCCGAAGGCAGAGAGTTCGACCAGCACGGCTGGAGATGAATCTCAAACTAATTGCTGAAGCAAGGTTATTTACCTTACCTCCCCACGAGGCAGGATGTGGCACAAGGCCGCTGGGAAAAATACTGGGAAAAAATACTTGAAAAACCGAGCCCGTAGCCAAAATTCCCCGTAGACCTCGTATATATGGGGTCGGGTAGCTGTCTACCACTCCAGATGAGACTCTGCCCTTTGGCATAGCCTTGTCTGAGTTCCTCTCCACCTGAAGGCAGAGAGTTTGACAAGCTCAGCTAGAGACGAATCGCCAAATAATTGCTGAAGTAGGCCCCACACTATGCTCACTATATATAGCTACTGATATAGTCAGTCCACATAGGCAAAAGGGAGTGTGGGGCATTCCATTATAACAAGAATATGTAAGAAGGCCAGTGGAAGAAAAAACAATGCAAGATACGTCACAAAGATGATAAAATTTGGTAGTGGACATAAAATGGTGTGGGGTTGCATTAAAAGCGATAGTAAAAGAAAATTAGTGAAAGTTGATGGAAACCTAAACTGCAAAATCTATATTAGTTTACTATGGTCTAATCTTCTGCCAGACTACAAAGATGGCAAAATTTTACAGTATGACAGTGTTCCTTGCCACATATAAATTGCAACAAAAATATTTTCTATGGATGAAAATGTTTAAATTTTGGAAGACTGGTCAGCAGAAAGTCCTGATCTCAAAATAATTGGACTATTTTGATGGAAACTAAAGAAATAAGTGTTCCAACAAAAACTATGCAATGTCTGAGAACTTTGGGATTACTACCATGAAGAATAGGAAAAATTCCCAATGAGAAAATCAGGACATTGTTCCATTTGATATCAAATCAAATTAAGGCAATTATTCAAAGACAAAGGCAGCAACACTAATTACTAACTCTATACTTTGGCATTTTGTACTTTCTGTAATAATAAAGATCACATTTTGCAAAAAAAATAAAATTTCTTTTTAACTGAAAAGAACTTAAAGTTGAAATTTTCATTGGCGGCCCAAAATTTTTGCATGGCCTTTTTTCAGCATCATTATGCTTAAAATGCTCTGTCATTCAACATGCAACATTAACAAAAATGCAGTAAGATGTTTTCTGAACATCAAAAATCATACAATGTACTGAACATAGCATACAGCTAATGTCTCAATTATGGGGTAAAATAAACAAAAGTTTTGCATGCCATTACATATATATATATATATATATATATATATATTGAATTGGACAAGGTCCGACAATTTATTTAAAGTCATTTTATGATATGTTTAACGTTCTTTTTATAGATACAAGTATTTAAGCAAATGCTCTGTTTTATAATAAACAGTATTAAATAACATTTACCGGCCTGAATGTCTGATAAATTTTCGTTTAAAAAAAATTTTCGTTTTTAAAAAAGTTGCATGTGTCTGAAAAAACAATCAGAAGGAGTGTTCATGAAGACATTCAATACAAGTCCTACGTGATGAAATGACGTCATTTGTTTACATTTGATACGCTAGAGCAGATATGAATAGAAGAGATTCATGGAAGATTTAAGTTTAAAGATAGTAAAATCGACCTTGCTAACCAGACGCTTCTCGGTGGCCGAACGGTTAAGGCACGTCACGCGAAATGACGGTTCCGTATAGGATACAGGTTCGATTCCTGTCGGAGAACGAAAATTTTCTATGAGGCCGGTAAATATTATTTAATACTGTTTATTATAAAACAGAGCATTTGCTTAAATACTTGTATCTATAAAAAGAACGTTAAACATATCATAAAATGTCTTTATATATATACAGAGTGCGGCTTGTATTTGAGGACATACAGATTTAAGATTAATACTGCTTCCCACTAACTTCTAATGCTTTTATTTTTCAGAAATCAAGAATGGCAAACCCTATGATAACAAATGAAATGAAAAGGCATGCTGTGATTGTTGCAATAAAGGCTGATCATAGCAATTTGGTATTGCATGTTTCTTCAAATTTGCAAGATCGTTTGTCCACAAGATACGAAAAGAGTTAGAAGATACTGACAGTTCCCCAATGTCTGTATCAAAACGTAAAAGACATTCTGCACGTTCTGATAAAGTGAGAACATCCGAATTTTTTCAGGAAGTCAAGCAGACGAGTGATGAAAATCAAGGTCAATATAGGTCAATTGCCAAAAAGTTGCATGTGTCTGAAAAAACAATCAGAAGGAGTGTTCATGAAGACATTCAATACAAGTCCTACGTGATGAAAGGAGGTCAATTTATGTCTGAAAAATACAAAAGAAAACCATTTAAACAGATCCAAAAGGCTTTTAAACAAACTTAAAAATCCTTCAGAAGCTGGTGTGATTTGTTTTTTCTTAGATGAGAAAAATTTTGATCAAGATCAAAAACTTAACAGAAGAAATGACAGATGGCTTTGTTCAGATCCTTCTGAGGTGCCAAGAGGGATGCACACAAAATTTCCTTCAAGTGTTATGGTATTGTGTGTTGTTAGCAATGAAGGACATTATGCCACCACATTTTTTCCACATGGTCTTAGAGTAAATGCTGCTGCTTACATTGAGGTTCTAAAAACAGTTGTCAAGCCCTGGATTGACAACATATGCAACAGCAGGCCTACATATTCCAGCAAGACTCGGCTCCATCCCACAAGGCTCTATGAACAGAAGAATGGATGGCTGACCATTTGTATGACCACATCACACCCAACATTTGGCCTCGTAACTCTCCAGATCTCAATCCACTAGACTATTATGTGTGGAACATTGTTGAGAAGGAGGTTAATAAACAGACTCATAACACTAAAGACTCTCTTAAAGCTGCAATAGTTCGAATAATGTCTGACATAAATAAGGACCAATTAATCAGAGCTTGCAGCAGATTTTGACCTCATGTAGAAGCAGTTATTGATGCTAGTGGTGGTTTTATTGAATAAAATTAAATAATAGTTAGCTAAATTTCATGTTTACTTGTTTGTAATTCAATATAATTATATTCATTTGTTCAGCAAGTTTTTTACTAATCCATAAAATCTGTCCTCAAATACCAGCTGCACCCTGTATATATATATATATATATATATATATATATATATATATATATATATATATATATGCACAGTGGGGGGGGGGGGCAAACAAATATTTGTACACATAAAAAATTTTAATTTATGGTATTTCCAATTAATGGATAAACATACTTTTCATATAATTAACTGCACACAGATGCATAATAACTAAATATGCACAGAAAACAAAAAAATTGATTTAATATAAATAAGTTCCATTTATCCATTTTAATGGGTTAAAAAAGTATTCGTACAATACAAAAAGAATAAATAATCTTCATTTAATACCTTGTAGAATTGCCATTATTCACTTCTACAGCAACTCTTGATTGAATTTTGTTTAATTTGACACATGAATTTCCTCAAAGATCTTGCAGAAATCTTCCATGGATTATAGTAGTAATTGGGAATTACTAGTAATTATTATTATATATATTATAGTATTAATTCCCAATTACTACTATAACTATCGCTAGAATTTATCCCTCCTACCTCTTCCATCATATTACTATCTTCCATTCCCACCTTTCCTCCCCCACCCCTCACTCTAAGGACGTTTGTGAGATGCTGTGCCTAAACTTTTGACCGTCATCGTTATTGGCAAGGAATCTTCCCAGACTAATAAGCATTCAACACACCACCCATCCTTCACCAAACTGCTATCAACAAGCACTATTGTTTCACTCCGTCACCTTTTTGCGTCATGTATATTTTTTTCTCAAACAAATGAAAAAAAGGAAGTGATGCTTCACATACGGCTTGCCTACAAGCAGAATTGTTCATAACCATTTTTTGGTTTTCACGTCGAGGTGCAATTGAAATGCACTGAAATGAAGTTGCATCTTTGTAGCGACTAAACTGTTTTTTTCTATATGATCAAATTATAATATATATATATATATATATATATATATATATATATATATATATATATATATATATATATCCACATACACATGTATACACATGTTGAGGCAAGTATAAAGAGAAAATTAAAACAATTAAGGAAGATAAAATATAGAGTGTAATATTCTAAAATATGATGGGGAAAAAAATGAAAAACAATGCAAATCAAGTTAAATACAATAAATTTTAAATAAATAATAATCAAAAATGTTCATTTCAAATAGGCAGTGTCCACCAGAAGATGAATATCAGATCATGAAAGATTTGGTAACGCCAACATTCGAGATAAGAGTGGGAATATTTAACTCAGGCCATACTGGTTGTGGGATATGATGGGAATGCCAAATTTGGTTCTTTTTTTTTTAACCAGTTTTACATTTCTTTTTTAAATATTTGTGGCATTTATATACTTTGCTTGAAAAAACATCAGATCAAACATTTGGCACCCAGTGTACCACACTTGATAGTCACCCACTAAAATGTAACATTGAGAATGAAAACTAAATTAATGTACAAGCAAGCAATTTATGCAGACATAGATACGTGCTGAAGGCAAATATTAACAAAGAAATTAAAACAATGAAGGAAGAAAAAAATATAGAGTAATATTCTGAAATAGATAGCAAAAAAATTAAAAACAACAGAAATAGAGATAGATACAAACAGACTGAGATAGATAGATAGATAGATAGATAGATAGATAGATAGATAGATAGATAGATAGATAGATATGAAAAGACTGACATAGATCAATATGAACTGTGATAGATTGATCAACTGATAGATGAATATGAGCTGAGATTATAGAGATGAAGAAACAAAAATATACAGATAGATCTGAACTGACAGAGATAGATAGATAAATGTAAACAGATGGAGATAGAGAGATAGACATGAATATGCAAAGACTGATGAAAAGATAGATAGATAGATAGACAGATAGATATGAAAAGACTGAGATAGATAAATGGATAGAAAGATATGAACAGTGAGATAGATAGACAGATAGATAGATAGATAGATAGATATGGAAAGACTGACATAGATTGATATGAACTGTAATTGATCAGTTGATAGATGGATATGTGTTGAGATTATAGATATGAACAAACTAACATACACAGATAGATGTGAACAGACAGAGATAGAGAGATATATATGAATATACTAAGACAGGTCGATATATAAATATATATATATATATATATATATATATATATATATATATATATACATACATACATACATACGAATAAAGGTTGGTACAAATAAAAATAAAATTACAGCAACCAAAAACACTATTGTTAAAAAGTGCTCAATACAATGTAGAGCAAGTAATATTTATTTAAAAATTATAAAATAAGTATGTTACAACATCACTACAAAAATAGCCATTTTGTTTGAAACAAAATAGTTATATTTCTAATGATGTTATAACATACTTACATCATAATTTTTAAATAAAATATATATATATATATTTTAAGACATTTTTATGCCTAACATTCTTTTTATAGATACAAATATTTAAGTAAATGCTCTGTTTATAATAAACTGTATTAAATAACATTTACCGGCCTGAATGTCTGAGAAATTTTCATAGAAAATATTTGTCCTCCGATAGCATTCGAACCTGTATCCTATACGGAACTGCCATATAGCCTGATGTGTCTTTTAACCGATTCGGCCACAGAGGATCGTTCGGTTGGCATGGTCGAATTTACTGCTTATAAACTTCAATCTTCCATGAATCTTTCACATACATTCATATCTGCTCATGGTGTATCAAATGTAAACAAATGACGTCACACATTATGAAATGGACAAAGTCTGACAATTATTTTAAGACAATTTTAGGTTTAACATTCTTTTTATGTCTTACCAGTGTATAAACAGAGCATTTACTTAAATATTTGTATCTATAAAAAGAATGTTAAACATAAAAATGTCTTAAAATAATTGTCGGACTTTGTCCATTTCATAATATATATATATATATGTGCATATATATATATATATATATATATATATATATATATATATATAAAAATATGTAAAAAAATACATATGCTTTGTTATAAAAATACATCATCAAGCTCTCTGTTGATCTATTTTAATAATTAATATGACTAGGATCCACCCAGATTATATACCAACAGATAAATTATTTGTAATAAATATATATATATATATATATATATATATATATATATATATATATATATATATAGATAGATAGATAGATAGATAGATAGATATAAACAGACTGAGATAGATATGAATAAGATAAAAAGATTGATACATATATAGATGGATAAATAACTATGAAGAAACTCAGATAGATAAATAGATAGCGAGATAGATATGAACAGACTGAGATAGATGGATAGATTGATGGGTATGAACACACTGAGATAGATAAATAGATATAAACAAGCTGAGACAGACTGAGATATGAACAGACTGATGTCGATAGATATGAACTGTGACAGATTGATCAATTGATACATGGATATGAGCTGTGTTATATAGATATAAACTAAGATACACATAGATATGAACAAACTGAGATAGATAGATAGATAGATAGATAGATATGAACTGACTGAGATAAAAATATAGATATGAATATACTAAGATAGATAAAAAGATCAATACATAGATAGATAGATATGAAGAGACTAAGATAGATAAATAGATAGAAAGATATGAACAGTGTGAGACTGCACACAAGATAGCAAGCAACCTATCTCTCTGGCTAAATAAATAGAGAAAGAAAAAAGAAAAATAAGGGTGGAGAAAAAAGAGAGAGGGAATGAAAGAGATGAAGGTATAAATTCAGTTTCTATTCATACTTCAGTCATGCCTGCTTCAACACAAAGCCATATTAATGGAGCACTCAATGTAGAATGAATTTGCTGTCTTGCTTATCTTTCTATATAAATTGCTTATATAATAAAGCCACTTGGAACAGAATAGTTCCACAAACTCATCAACACTATAAACCAACACAGCAGACTACTTATTACGACATATTGAAATATGAAATAATGAGACAGAATAATTAAGAGACAGGGAATGTGTAAAATGTGCATTAAGAGAATCAATTCCGATTGGTTAACAATTCAGCCAATGAAAATTTATAATTCTGTTAGCTAGTTATGCTAGTTACTTTCAGAAGTTTTATAAATTTCATCAGCAATAGACTGTCAACAGCCATAGTTGGTATTTAATAGTTTAAGCAGTGTGCCACTTGCAGCTCCATCTCTTGAAATTCACATCCTTACTGCATTACTTCAGTCAAATTTTCCTTTTCATCGAGGTAAGTACTGTTATTTTTCAGATGTTAGAAAATCATTTCATTTCTTTTGTTCTTTGTCTACATTAGATTTTTAATTACATAATGGCTTCTAGTTAAAAATAAAATAAAATGACTTTTAGTCAGTATGTCAATGTTTTCTGCTAAGTTTTCGTTGATCCCAACTCACTTCAATTTTTTTGTTCTCTTGAATAAAGAACACTCCATGATTTTCTAAACATGATTATAGTAGTTTTTCTGTGGAAAAGGATCTGGAACTATCAATGTATAATACTAATGATGCCACATCAACGAAATTCCATAAAAAGAACATTTTTAGAAGTTTTTTATTTTATTTCATTCTTTTGCTTTCTACTGGAATTAAAAAGTAATTATACCGCTTGAATTGACCCAGATATCAGATATGATTCAATAAAGAGAAAAATATGAAAAAATGAATGCTTGAATACATACATACATATATGTGTGTACACGTGTGTGTGTACATGTGTGTGTGTACGTGTGTGTGTGTGTGTGTGTGTGCATACATGTGTGAATCAATAATCAGTAACTGTCACCTAGAAACATGATTAGGAGAAAATGTAGATTACTTTTAAAATAAGACCCAACTATCCATTAAATTAAAAAGTAGGTTTAACCTTAAAAATGAAAAAATAAAATATTAGTTTATTTTCAAACTTTTCATGTTTTTTATAAATGTTTTTTTTTAATTTAAAATGAATATGCGATCCAATTTTTCATATAATAAAGTTAAGGTGAAGAGGAAAATGAATAAGGCTTGTCTTTTCCGAGACAAAGTCAATTAAAGAAAATTATTTCCCTTTCAGTGAAGCACAAAAGATTAAAATCTTTTCCCAGATTTTTTTAATGTTTGCTTAATCTTTAATTATCAATGGAGCAATGATTTTTTGCTTTATGACTTTTAGAGTGTGAATTATTAATATCTACGACTCTGATATGAAATGAGATCACTTGTGAGTCAGCCAATAAGGTAATTTACATTATATATTATACAAAAATTATATAATTAGAGAGCCTAATATGTCGAACGACAAACAAAATGAATCCATAATTTGATATATACCACCCATGAATTTCTAATTCTATTGCATAATAACATATATATATATATATATATATATATATATATCTCAAATGTTATCTCTCTATCCAACTCAGTATTTTCATATATATATATATATATATATATATATATATATATATATATATATATATATATATAAAATAGATGTAAAACAATACTCAGATGTTACTGCTTTCCATGATAAAAAGTTTTATATAGACACTTAGATGTTGATATCTCAGAATCCTCAGGCAGTAAGAGTGATGTAATACTCAGTTCCTTATTATCATATATATATATATATATATATATATATATATATATATATATATATATATATATATATATATATATTTATAAATAAATGATAATAAGAAAACAGTAACTGCTGACGTGTTTTGTCCAATGCGGACTTTTTCAAAGCAAGAAACGAAATGAATTTAATTAAACAAAGAAAATTAATAAAAACAAAAAACAGAGTGTTATTGGATGAAACGCGTCAGCAGTTACTGTTTTCTTATTGTCATTTATTTATAAATATTGTCTTCTCTAAAAGTTAACTTTGAGAAATTTTCACATATATATATATATATCTCAAATGTTATCTATCTCTCTATCCAACTCAGTATGTTCATATATATATATATATATATATATATATATATATATATATATATATATATATATATATATATATATATAAAATAGATGTAAAACAATACTCAGATGTTACTGCTTTCCATGATAAAAAGTTTTATATAGACACTTAGATGTTGATATCTCAGAATCCTCAGGCAGTAAGAGGGATGTGATACTCAGTTCCTTATTATCATATATATATATATATATATATATATATATATATATATATATGTATATATATATATCTGTGTGTGTGTGTGTGTGTGTGTGTGTGTGTGTGTGTGTGTAAAAATTCAGATATAAATAAAAATATATCCATAAAAAGGTAATATGAATAAAAACAAAAGGAAAACTTTTCTTTAGCTATGCGTTTTATCAAATATGCCCATAACAACAAAAATTCTGAAGCAGGTATATATAAAATAAACTATCACAACTGTTCCTGACAATATATTAGGGAAACTTACAGAAATTTAAAAAAAACACATTCATTAACGCGAAAAGGATCATATATATAACAATTTATCAAATGCATTACTTGTACAAGTCATTAAATACTTTCTGTATATTTTCATCTAAGTAAATTCCTTTTTCTTTTAATTAGAGTAGTATTTTTAAATCAAAATTATGGTCAGACTCATAGTGAGAAAATAATGCATTTAATGTGTTGTTTTATATGATAAGTTTTCCTTTTTTTATTTTATTCATATATATATATATATATATGTGCGTGTGTGTAATTGTGTTTTTATGGTTAGCATCCACTTTTTATACGGGTATAATTGAAAACAACAATGAAGGCACTGCAATAATCATTTTATTATATTTTTCTTGTATGTAGACAAGAGATTTCTTTTTGCCACATAGAGTGTGTAAGAACAGCCCAAATGATCACACTAACTCCAAAAAAGACATCTATAGTACATATGAAAGAAAAATAAAACACAGACATTACTATACAGACATTTGAAATGGCGGTAGCAAATGACATAAAGAAAACACTAGCATGTAAGCTGCCACGCAACAATATTACTGAAGGGGAATATATAGCCCTTGACATGCTGACACATAGAGATGACCTAATCATAACACAGGCTGACAAAGGGGGTGCCACAGTGATCTGTGGAATCAAAGAATACATTAAAGAGGCCAACAATCAGCTAACCGACAAAGAAACCTATAAAAGCTTACCTACCTCTTCCCAAATACCAAAAAGAATTAACTAACTCACTAAACATGATGCTTTGCAAAAATCTAATCAACAAGGAAACATGCACAACACAAACACCCACAAACATCACACCTGCTCGCTTCTATCTCCTTCCCAAAATACACAAAAGCAACAACCAAGGAAGGCCGGTCATTCAACTGCCACACAAACAAAATTTCCAAATACATATAACCCCTAGCTAAGGAAGTAAAATCCTACATCAGAGACACAACAGATCTACTAAACAAAATTAATCGCATACAAACAGTGCCAGAGAATGCTATTCTAGTGACTATAGACATAAGATCACTTTATTCAGACATTAAACAGATTGAAGAGCTAACCACCCTTCAGGAAGCACTTACTAAAAGAAGAAAACAAGATCCACCCCACAGAAGTTATCATAAAGCTCATGGAGCATATTCTTACATTGAATACTTTCAACTTCAATGGAGCACACTACCTGCAAGTAAGAGGTTGTGCCATGGGCACCATTGCAGCTCCATCATATGCTACAATATTCATGGGAAAATTTGAGAAGACCCATATCTATCCCCTCATCAGTAGCGACTGCATATTCTATGTAAGATATATCGATGATATATTCTTTTTATACATGAGCAGTGACGACAAACTTACCCAATTCCTCATGACCCTAAACACAGTACATGGCTATGAAAATTCCACAAGATCAGTAACATTTTTATACACCAGCATTTACAGAGATGAAAACAGAAAACTACAAACAACACTACACACTAAAATCACTGCTACCCACATTTCTTACCCATACAAGACAGACATGTTTGCGGAGGTGTTGCAGCCTCACACTTATACACATCCATACTAATATACACACTTACACACATCATACTCACTCACTCCCTAAGAACCAAATAACACACACACTTAAGAGAGACACATCCTCTTTCCAGGAACCAATAAAACTGTCAAAATGACTAAGGGAATTCAGAGCAGCATGAATCCATCCAGCTCTTATCTTAAATAACAACTTAAAAGAGACTGTTTGATCAACACAAGGACTGACCAGAATTCATGTTAAAAAATAAATAAAAAATAAAAAACAAATGAAAACTACAGATAAAGTTCATTTTCTCCATCAAGTCATTCATTTCTGTAGTTCACTGCTACTAACAAGCAGAATTTTTTTTTCTCCTGATGATGGCCATGTTGGCTGAAACTAGTCAAGGTATCTAACTGAAATAATAAAAACAAAAGAATATTAGTATACAACCCAGTGTGTCTGGAGATTTTTTAATATTCTTTATTGTTCAAAACATATATATATATATATATATATATATATATATATATATATATATATATATATATACATATATATACAAAAAAGTTTGATTAAAAAGAATTGACAAAGTCTATCTGTTTAATTTTTTATTGTATTTTTTCCAGTTTTGGATAAAGTGTTCAGTATTGCACTCAAAGTTGTAGATACACTGTCTGAAATTCATATTTTGTTATTTTATTCAAGTACTTTCAACTTACACAGTCATTATCAAAAAACAATGTCATGTGGTAGTTATAATTTCTTTGTCTGCATCCCGGTATTCTTTGTGAAGATGGATGTTTGAAATGGTCTAGTGCAATGACCTCCACAAAAATTGCAATACCTAAGGTTTAAAATGTATTTTTAAAAATGAAAAATCTTTTTTGATGCTTTTACTTTAGTTTTGATTTCAAACAAAAAGATTAAATATTAATATCAACTAAAAAGAATTTAAAAGATTTAAAACTTAATAAATTTTTCTAATTAAAATTTAAAAAAAATGAAAACAATTCTTGTAAAAATTCATTATTCATTGAAAACTTTTTTTCTTAAAACAATAGTGTCCTTAATATATCTTATTTATAAAATCAATTATAAGTTTTTTTCTAATTAAATAATGTCATAGTTTTATTGTATTTTTTATTTTACAATTCAGAGCAGATTTTCAGTAAATGGTGTCTCTGTTTGACAAAAACAAATTCATTATTTAAATTCTCCAAGGAGTTCTGCTTTTAACCAATTAAGGGGGTGAAAATTTAATTTTTCAGAAAGATTAAGGAAATTGTGGGTAACAAATGTAAAACATATTTTTGCTAAGATTTTCTAAAAAATAAAATTTCAAAAATAATTTATTTGTGAATAAGTCCTACAAATGTATTTAAAATCCAGTAATTATTTGATTTTTGCAAGAATTTTCAAAACAATGTGTTTTTAATGCCAAAAAAGATGCTAAACTTATCATTACTAATCTTTACTCAGTGATGCAAGAAAAACAAAAATTTTGAATATGCTAGAAAGGATTATAAAATTTAATAAAATAATCAAAAATACTTTGGTCTTTCCTCTTAATAATAGCATAAACATTTTGATATCTGTCCATGTTTATGAGATGTGGTATTGTAATTATTTACATTATTTACATAGTTCAGATTGTTGTCCTCATCTTTGTTGTCATATTCACAATGTTTCAGCTATTGTACACTCCGGATATCTTCAGGTGATTGGAATTTTGAACTGAACCCTTTATTAGAAGAATAGTTTGGGATTTATAAACCTAATTTTAGAGTCATTTTTTTGCCAGAGCTCATATTACAGTTTGTTGTTATTATTGTTTTTCTCTAGCACTCTGTATTATTTGTTCCCATATTGTATTAATTTCTGTGTTTGTCGAGCTTAGGAGATTTTGTGGCCTAGCATATGTGCTGATTCCTTAAGTTTTCGTATTTCTCGGTGATGTTCTCTGTTTATTCAACCTCATCCAACAGGGGGTAGTGATCTTCCTTTTCCCTCTATATGCCTAATATGCCATGCCTGATTTTTCTATTTTCCCTTGTGTTATGGTTTTAAAATTCATACACTGATGCAAACATGGCTCAGTGGATAAAAGCATTGGTTGAAGTAATCCAGTGACTTGATCCAAAGAGTTGTGAGTTCAATACTTGGCTACAGCAGAGGTGAACAAAAATTTGGAAAATTGATGTTAGTAAATTCAGCTTTCCAAGAAATAACTGAAACTGAGATATCCAGAAGAGGCATGGTACATGGAATGAGAACAATCTACCCCATTGAAAGAAATAAATGGTTTGGTTTGAAATTCCAGTCATCTAAAGAAGGCTGGAGTGTACAACAGCCAAAACATTGTGAATATGACAACAAAGATCCTGTACAGAACCACCAATAAGCCTGACCAGTAAATTTAATTAACATTGTTTAATTTAAAGGACATAGAATTTACTCAAATAAGTGTATCCATAAAAAATAATATATAAACAGAAAATATATTAAATATTTGTCGGATTTAATCCATTTCCTATGATATGTTGCCGACCCTGACGATCTGCCTAAGTGAAACCTTGGTAGGTGTGTCTGGCTCATTAGGTTTGACTAGGTTTGCTCTACGCTTGTATTGAGCTCTTTAGTTAGTTGTTTACTCGTATCGGGGTTTTTTCTTTGGGCCTTGAACCTGTATCTGTGCGATTATTTTCGACAGACTTTCATGTTCCTGGCTCTTTCTTTTTTTAAAACCCTTTTTTCCTTCGTGATTGATTTGGCTGTTGTTAAATCAAGAGTTTGAAGGTTTTTCGACACGAGTATAGTTACCTATATTTATATATATATATATATATATATATATATATATATATATATATATATATATATATATGATGTGTTAGTGGTGTAATGAATAGAGGCTTGGAATGAGAAATCATATAGCAGAATTCAGTTTCCAGTTATCTTTGTTACATTCACTTAGACACAAATACCCTTATGAAATGTCTGAATCCATCTCTTCTCCCCTTGCTATGGGTTAAATAGTAGGACTTGTATCTGGAAAAATCAATGTTATTCTCCAAAAATAAATTTTTAATGCAATTTTCACACACAACAAAGAATTATTCTTACAAAACCAAATTACATTTCTGCAAGGGTCTTGCCCCCCCCACATCTACAATACATACCCACGAATCTGTGATACACCCTCCCCACTCTACTTACACCACAATTTTCATAAGGTAGTATTCATATAATATACAAATTTTATTGAAATCTAAATATGTACAATAATGTATTATATGAAATATGGGGGAACAATTCAATTGGAGAAATTGAACATAAATACAATGTATCTAAATACAAATTAGAGACATGTCATAATAGATCATTCCATCTTAAATAAATCAACAATGTTTTACAGCAGTTTTTAACATCAACTTGAGATTTTTCTTCTTAAAAAGTTCAATAATTTAACACATTCAACATTATGGATAAAAAATAGTGATTTTTATAGAATGTTTTTTTCAAGACTTAGCATGAGCAAAACAAATTCACAGATTTGGTTGACCTAGCCTACCACACCCCAGAATGATTTCAAAATCTGAAAAAATGTTTCATACTCTAATAGTCATTTATGCTTAGCTTAGTTTGTAACATATATAAATGTAGGTAGAAAAAAGCAAATGTCACAAAGCACTGCGCAGAGCCCCAATCAGACTTACGGATCCCCACCCTGGTTGGGCTGTTCTAGAGTAGTCTGCACCAGCCATGCATATAACATTGTATCATTTAATGGCTAGTTTATCCCTTATTATATTATACTGTTCAATGGCTATTTGATTCCATATTATATATGCTTTAACAACATCAGTGTTTCAATGGCAGAATGTTTGGCTTACAAATTTTATTTTCATGTGATTTCAATAAAAAAATGCTAATTAATTGTATGAGAAAATTTTAATGAAATATTTAAAAAAATACTGCAAAATATTTAGTGATTTTTAATTAATGTTTATTTATTTTTGGTCATAAAAAATATGACTTGTAAAGAAACTAAACTATCAATAAGCTCCCGAAATAATTAAGAGAAATACAGGCAACAGAATTGGTGAAAGAAAGAAAGAAAGAAAGAAAGAAAGCAAGAAAGAAAGAAAGAAAGTAAGTAAGTAAGCAAATAAGTAAGTAAGTGTTGGAAAGTGATATAATAGTTTTTAGAGTCAAGAAGCCAAGGTTTTTTTAAATATCAATATAAATAACATTAGAAAAATTTGTAAAAATGCTGTTATTAATTTAGGATTGGCAAACATTAATTAAAAAAATTTTAATTTTTATTTACCAGATGCCCCATATGAACAGAATACTGGAAGTATTCAGTATAAACTGTAAAATGCAGTTTGTAATTTTATTACAAGCTGTGGAGTAATTGGCCATGGTTGAGTGCAATTAGCAAAAATGCTAAGCAAACGCAATTAATAAATTTGTGGCACAAGGGTGAACATATGAAGCACCCAGTGAGGATCAGTCATAACTAATTTAGTGAGACAAGCTTGCTAACCATTACACCACATTGAAGTATCCTACTAAGCAAACAATATATATGCAAGACAAAACAAGGCAAAGCAACACTAATAAGGCAAAATGTTTACAAAGTAAGAATGGTGTTCACATGCAAAAGGGATACAGTTAAGTGATTGTAGTTTTCTGACTACAAGATGAGAACAAAAATATGGCAGATGAGATATGGCCCATTTTTATTGGTTAGGAAGAAATCCCAGCATGCATCTGTAAGATTTGTCTATAAATTTGAGGAGTGGGATGTTTTTAGCAATCATTCCAGAAATTGGATTGTTGTACCCAGCCTGCTCCTGGCATTTTCTTTCATTATGATTTCTTTCATTGTCAAATTTCTCCACTGCCTTTAGCAAGTGAGCTTCTTGATTCTGCTTATTGGCAGAATACAGCAGCTGCTCTTATTTTTTCTGTGGTGTAGACAGGTCTTATTAACACAGTTTTGTTTTTTGTTTTAATGTTTTTGGTTGATTTTTTACTTTTGTTTTTGGGTTCATCCCCTCCAACCTCATTTCCTGTCATCAAATTTTTATATATTTTTCTAAAAAAGTTATAACTGCCCTCAAAGTCATTTTGTATATTATAAAATTTTTATGTCATGGATGTTTTTGTAGGATCCCTGTGAATATGTGGTATTGTGGTATATGGCGGATTGAAAGGAGATGGACGAGTTCTTGTGATAATTGAGTAATTGTAATGGATGAATGGGTCATGAATCTTATTAGCTAGGTTTAGGATAAACCTACTTCCCCTTTGACCTTGTGCCAAAATTGCAAATAATTTACAATAGATATATATTCCAGAGATTGGACTCAATACAAGCCATGTTTCAAATATCTACTGATTTCACACTGATACCTAGGATATGTCTATATTTTTGAATGATGTATTGTTATTATTTATGCTATTTACATTGTTTGGACTGTTGGCCTTATCTTTGTTGCCATACTGTTGCCATATCAATGATGTTTCAGCTGTTGGATGTGTTGGCCTTCTTCAGCTGATTGGAATTTTGAATTGAACCCTTTATTTTGTCCCCTGGGGGTAGGTTGTTCTAGTTCCACATGCCCAGCCTCTTCCAGATGTTTCAGTTATATCCCTCTAACTCAACTTTCCAAGTTTTTGTTCCCCTCTGCAGTAGTCAGGTACTTTGGGACACATGGTCCAGTGGATAAAAGCATTGGTTGGATCCAGTGACTTGACCCAAAGAGTTATGTGTTCAATACACTACTGCAGAAGTGTACAAAAACTTAGAGAGTTGAGTTAAAGGGAGATAATTGAGACATCGTGAAGAGGTGTGGCATGTGGAACTATAACAATCTACCCTGGTGGACAAAATAAAGGGTTCTGTTTGGAGAAGGCTGGAGTGTACAATGGCTGAAACGTTGTGAATATAGCAACAAAGATGAGGACAACAGTCCAAACAATATATCTAGTGTAAATGAATATCTAGGAATTGGAATCATAGGCAGATTATTCCACTTTAATTGGCATATTGAAACGAGTTAGTTGCAAAGCTTTTATAAACAGTATCAATTTTGTTCCTGAGGACGTCTCTCTATAGCAAAGCTCAGCAATAATTAAATAGATTGGCCCACACATCAAAAATAGGGAAAATTTTCCAGGGAATACTTTTTGTAGGTTAGCATTCATTAGGCCTCCATTTACTAGCAACAAGGTTGATACATACTCCCCTCGAACCACCCGAATGGGACGGGCAGCCTTGTTTGGGAACCCCAGGCAATGTTTTGTGACCCTTGTTATCAACATTTGCTTTTTCCCCACCTGTATTTATATACATTACAAATTAAATTAAGCACAACTGACTATTAGAGGATGAAACATTTTTGCAGATTTAGATGCTGTTCTGGTGTCTTTTTTTCGTCCAAATCTGTGAATTTGTTTTGCTCATGCTAAGTCTATTTTTTATCGATAATATTGTATGTGTTAAAATTATTCAACTATTTAACAAGAAAAATCTCAAGTTTGATGTTAAAAATTGCTGCAAAACATTGTTTTTTTATATTTAAGATGGAATGATCTATTATGACATGTCTCTAATTTGTATTTAGATGAATTGTATTTATTTTCAATTTTTCTAATTCCCTATTTCTGCTTTCTAAATCAACTTTTCAAATTTGGAGAATTATCCACCTTCCTTGGGAGTAGTCACAGGGATTGCTCCTTCCTTAACTCCAACCTGCTTCACTTCACATCTCGCACTGCTACTCCACAAAAGCTGGGCTAAATTCTTCCCTTTTCTCCTTCCTTCTTGGTATTATATATTTTTAAAGTGTGTAGGAGAAAGGGCATGGCTTATTTTCTTCGTTAATTTCAATTCTGTGACTTCCTTTCATGGACCCACCTTTGTTTTCATCAATGAAAATATATTTGTTTATCTAAATTCTCAACAAAGAGATACACTGTTTTCCATCCTTGGGTTGGTTGCCATTTTAGCAAAAACATAAACCAGATCCCCTGCCTGTTATGACAGAACAATTTTCATAAGCCTAACCCTCACAGCAGGTTCATTCTTTGTTTTCATTTTTCAATTCATTTTTGCTAACAAAAATATTATTCCCATCTGCTTCTCTTTTTAACAATGACATGTGTTTTCTCCCAAGAAAGAGATAAAGCCATTTCCCAATTTGCTTTACCTACATGCTAGATTTTCTTCCAGTTTATATTTCATTTTGGGATTAGCCCTTTTTCTGCTTAGAATTAATGTTTAACCACCTCACAGCCTTAGTATCACAGGTGTTGTAACTTCATTCTTTCCTGGGTTTCCCCTCGCATAAAAATTAATATTAAGCCAAAAATCAGTGATATGTCATAAAAATCAAACGTCTAAACTAACTTTTCATCTGTAATTATTTTATGTATACCTTATAATTTTTATAGGGAATAATCATTTGTGTTTACTTTATAATTTTATAAAGAATAATCATTTGTGCATATATTATAATTTTATAGGGAATAATCATTTGTGTATACCTTATTATTTTATAAAAATCATTTGATATACCTTATAATTTTATAGGAGATTTTATAGAGTATGATCAGTCAGTATACCATATAATTTTATAGGATATTAGCATTTTTGTATTCCTTATAATTTTGTAGGAGTTAAATATGTGCATACACCTTATAATTCTTAAGGAGATTAGTATTTGTGTATACCTTATATTTTTATAAGATATAATCATTTGTATAAACTTCATAATTTCATAGGGGATTAATCAGTAGTGTGTAGCTTATAATTTTTTGGGTATAAGCTTTTGCTTATGCATTATAATTTTATAGGTCATAATACTCTCTACCTTATAATTTTATAAGAGATAATCACTTATGTATTCCTTATAATTTTGGGTATAATTTATAATTTTATAGGGGATAATATTTGTGTATTCATGGCCACAAATAAATCATGGCTACCATCACCACTGCTATTGTTGCTCCTTCTACAACTACCACTGATACTTCTACTTCAGGACAGACAACTCTAGAGTCAATGGAATATACTTGTCTCCCCACCCCCTTTCATTCCCTTTCCACTACATCCAACAAAATAAAAAAACTGTAATGATCATTAAAAAGCATTAAAAACCACTGAAGCTGTCATATAGATAGTTTGGAGGAAGAAGAACAACACAACAACAATACATATATATATATATATATATATATATATATATATATATATATATATATATATATATATATATATATATATATATTGGGGGATGTGCCAAAACTGTCAAACTCAGAAAAAGGGCCCAAAACATATATCTTCATGTGCTCTCTTGACTGTGATAAGGGTTGCCCCGAGTACACAGCAAACTTGTTCTATATTTGGGGAATGAAAAAAAGCCTTTGCTCGTTCACTATACCAGTGATGAAACAATTTTATAACAATATAGATGACCTTGATTGACAACTGAGAGTTTTACCTATTTCAGTGGTTGGTGTTCTAATCCTATAGAAGACGAGCTTATCTCCATTCACATCTGAATGTATTATGCAAAATAATCATCAACATATGGGACCTTGGCCAAACTAAGCTTAGTAAATATCTATTACAGCTGTGGTAAAAAACATGGTCATTTTTTTTCATGTCTATTACTTGAACAAAACAGCACAAAGCAGTTATCTTCAGCAGAGTGGTAGCACCTGTTAGAGCCCACAGCTATGGGTAAATAGTGAACCCCCAAACACTATGAAAGGATAAAAATACATCTTTATATTTAAAAAATACCAGCAATAATTTTTATATAAAGAATTACCAATGATACATATTTATAGTAGAATTACCAACAACAAATTTTATAGTGAAATAACAAATATATTTTATCTGTAGTTGAAGCCATCAAACTATGTTCAAAACATTTAGATTTCGACATTAAATAACCTATAGAGGTTGATATACCACTAAACAAAATCAACCAACCAGTTATCTTCAGCTTTTTGCTGATGAATAAATAAAAATATGAAAAAGCTGTTTGTTTTGTTGAGGTTTGCCACATTCTTTTCAGTTATATCTGAACAGATTCCTTTTGGCTGAAACAGGAAAGTTTAATCAGCAGTTTTACAGATTTAATAATCTTTTTATTAAAAAATAATAATTTTATTTCTAATAAAGATTTTTAACCAGTTTAATAGCAAAAAATTATCAACTATTCAATTTATCTAGGTATATTCAATAATTCACCGAAAAAACAGCATAGCATGACGAAAAAGGGCCCCAAACTTAATAAAAACAAAGTTTTATCGTCAAAGTATTTATGTTATTATTAAGAGGGAAGGCCAAAGTATTGTTTAATTATTTTTTAATCCTTTCTAGCACGTTCAAAATTTTGGTTAAAAATCTTGTTTTTTTTTTACGTCAGCGGTCACGTAATATTTGGCATTAGTTTTTTAGGGCTTTCTTCAGTTGAAAAACATTTATTTGGAAATTCTTGCAAAAATCAAATAATTGTCAGATTTTAATGAAACTTTCAAAACTTATTAAAAAATTAATGAAATTATTTTAGAAATGTTCGTTTTTTAGAAAGTCATGGTAAAAATATCTATTTTTTACATGTGTTACCCCCCTCACCTTACTTAATTTCATGAAAACTCGAAAATTTGACTATGTGTATTTTTGTGATTATTTTAATTAGATGCAGAAGACTTTGAAGAATATAAATCATCGAAGCGTTTATACCCAAAATTTAACTATGAATTAAAATACAAAACCCAATAAAACTAAGACTTTAATTAGAACTTTAATTAAATTTAAATTAATTAACTTTAATTTAATTTAGACTTTAATTAGAAAAGTTTTTTTATAGCTTTCATGAATAATATATTAAGGACATTATTGTCTGAAGCCAAAATATTTTTCCAATAAAAAATGAAGTTTTACAAGAATTGTTTTCTTTTTTTAATTTTATACAAAATGTGATAAAGTTGTTAAATATTTTAAAATTAAGTTTAAATATGTGTCTTTTTGGAAATACCCTTATTAAAAAGATCTATTTTTACAGATCTTAAATTTGAAAGCTTATTACAATCTACGGAGCGTTAGTATTTTTTAAATAATTTTTTAATATGCCAAAAAATGTATTAAAAACGTCTCCAGCAAAACTACGGAGGAACAATTCAGAAATAATGTCACGTGTTTTAAGAATTGTTTCTCCTGACAGCGAGGATCCGGTCTCATAAATTGCGTTGCTTTCGTTCTGGCTAGCACGTGTCAAATTCTCTAATTGACCTACCATCATCGTCGCATTTTCAAAATTTTTAATTTTCCTTCTTTACATATTTCACTAAATATTTTCTTTTCATTTTTCAAATATAATCAATATTTTTTTTATCAATGAGAGACATACTAAAATTATTATTATTTTCTTTTTTAGATTCAATTTTAGAGACGGAAACAGTGCAGGCTTTGTACATATCTTCGTCAAAAAAGTACCTAAAAATAAATAGAATATTAGACTTTTGAAAGTATTTGAGTTTTAAGAATTACTTTATAGTTAAATAAGCTGGTTCACTTAAAATTCGAAAATACTGTCACTTCTGTCCTCCCGCCCGATAAATTGCCCTGACGTTAGTTGTCAATACGTTGGCGTAAACGTCAATTCACACCTCCAAAACCAATCACCACAGTTAAACATGCTTCTCTTATTTCCAACTATTTTTTTTCTGCTAAAAAATTAAGTAATGTTTGTTTCCAATTACATTAAGTAAACTTCAAATTTTCTAATTTTCATAAAATAACTTTTCAAAAAATTATAATTGATTTTTACAAGATTTTTACCGGAGAATTTCACTTGTTTGCACAGCTGTCAAAAATGGCTAGCATGATCGATTTTATGTCAATTTTGCTGACTCAAAAAAATAATATTTTGCTCTTTCGTTTTAAAACTGACATAAACATTTAGACGATAAAAAATTGATTATCACATTTGGGGACTTTTTTCATCAGCGTATGCTATTTTTTAGCGATATTTTGAATATACCTAAATTTATCATTATTAGACAAATGTCAACGTTTTCCTTCACTCAAATGATAGCACTGAGATTACATAATATTTTATTTAGAAAAATAGTATGACAAATTGGGAAAAAAAAATTGTGACGCGTTTCATCCATTAGGATTTCATCGGACTGGGCTTTGATGACGTTGCCACGTCTACACATGCGCACGAAACGAGAGATGCTAGTAGTTTCAAAATTTTTTAAAGAATATTTTTTCAATCTAGCCAAATTCATCTGTATTAATTTTCTTTTAAAAATTTTGAAGCTACCAGCATCTCTCGTTTCGTGCGCATGTGTAGACGTGACAACATCAACAAAGCCTATTTCTGATGAAATCCTAACGAATGAAACGCGTCACAAAAACCTTTTTCCAATTTGTCATACTAATTTGCTAAATACTGTTTGTTGATATATAAAATCATGCACAGTTATATATCGTTATATCATAATATTTTATAATAGTTTATCTAGTCTATAAAATACAGGGTGTTTCAAAAGTCTATGTCACGTCCTAAGAACCTTTATATCATGAACTACAAAAATGGTAGCATGATTGAGCTAATACCGTTTAAAAGCTAAATGGTCAAGTTTTCTTCTGTTAATTGAATTTTAATTTAATTAATTAAATTTAAGTTAGACAGTATCTAATCAGCACTCTGCTTGACAAATGGGTCGAACGTTCTGGACAGACTGATCGCGTGTTACTGCGATGGCCACCTAGGTCTCCAGACCTCACGCCATGTGACTTCTTCCTCTAGGGGCATGTGAAAGGCCTCGAGTCCCAGAAACGTGGATGATCTGAAGACGCGAATAACTGAAGCCTTAGCAACCATCGACAGCTCTATGCTTGATCGCGTTTGGTAAGAATTGGATTATCGTTTGGATGTGTGCCGTGTAACCCGCAGTGTTTACAAACTTTACATTGAACACCTGTAAAAACCTGTATAGAAACGTGGAAATATTAGCTTTCAGGAAATATAAATTGGGTTTTGATATCCTCAATAGTTATTAAGATATACAGTGTCGTAATGTGACACAAACTTTTGAAAAACACTGTATAATGGTAATATTTATGTAATTTTGAAGTTATATTTGTTATATTTTCCGTAAATCTAATATTTGATCTAGGATTTTCATTAGTATAGTTTATTCCATTGTCACATATAAGCAGGGCCAGCTCAAAGCACTGGCAAATCGGGCAGTCGACCAGGGCGCCATCATGCCGCCATGTTATGTGTTTTGGATCTCCCAAAACTAAAGCTTATAAAAAACATACTTGCGATCGTCCATGACTCAAGACAGATTAAATTCTTTGGCGATTTTCTCAATAGAAATAGAAATGATCTTGTAAAAAAGATATGTGTAGAAAGTACCATAAAACCATTTGCAGATCTAAAGGTTAGAAAAATGTTTTAGGTAGGATAATGAATGTTTTCTTTAGCTTGTATATTAGAATAATAATATTCTACATTTTCAGTTTTTCTCCTTGTGAAAATTAAAAAAAAATATTCTTGTAAGGGCGCCGGAGTTCAGCCTGCTCGGGCTGCCAGCAACCCGAGCGCCGTCATTGCATATAAGAAATAATTCTAGTGTTTACATCATTAAAAATAAAAATATTCAAACAAAACTGACATGTTTCGTACCGTCAAAAAATAAGTCATATTTATTTAATTTGGCAATTGCATTGATTATATGTTCTGCATCAGTAACTTCGGATTTTTATCTATGCAATGTAAGAAAGAATTTTGCTTTTTAAATGATTTAAAAAAGAAAAATATCATCATCATCATCATCATCATCATCATCATCATCATCATCATCATCATCATCATCATCAGTTCCTTGACTGCTGCAATCGTAGGTAGGACCTAAAGGCAAAATAAACAGACAACCTCTTCCAGGATGATACGTTGGTGGTGGCTCTCAGGAGTTCCGGCATTGTCACGTCCGTCAACTCTTTGATGTTGTCTGACCATTTATCCACCTTCAACAATACCTTACATGATTGAACTTATGCCGTGTAACGTATCCAAACCATGCCATCTTCTAACACTTAATATTGGCGATGAGAAATTCTTGACCGACGAAGAGACATTTTATATATGTGACTATGTATGGAGTAAGGTCAAAATTTTTATAAACCAACAACAGGAAACAAAATACACAAAACAGCTAACCCTAACTCGGAAAACATGATAGTAATATTTAAGTCATTTTACAATATTTTATCTATAATTTTTATCTATACAGTAATACCACAAGCAAATAAATGATCACAGACTCAAATATAATTAAACAAAACACTGATTTCAACATTAAATAATCCAACATGTTAATATGTCATAAAATCCACCAACACAACCCCATCAACTAGAATGGACTCAGATGGCTGCTTATTTTGATATTCAATGTTGGAGTAATTCAATCAGGAACACTTACAATATATATATATATATATATATATATATATATATATATATATATATATATATATATATATATATATATATATAGACTCAGGTATAAAGCTGATCAATATCTGCCTATAGACTCAAGCATGAACCCAACCAATGTTTATGAACTCAAGTATAAACCTGAAAAATTTTGCCCATAGATTCAAGTATAAACCTTAACAATTTTTGCTGATAGACTCAAGTATAAAACCCATCAAAGTTTACTTATAAACTAAATACAAACCTAAACACTGTTTATTTACAAACTCAAGTAAAAATTTGACCAATATTTGCTTATAGTCTCAAGTATAAATCCGAACAATATTTGCCTATAGACTCAAGTATAAACCCAATAACGTTAACTTATGAACCAAAGTACAAACTGAAACACTTGTTTATTTACAGACTCAAGTATAAACCTGTGCCATGCTTTCTTATAGACTCAAGTATAATAACAATCAGTTTGTGATATTGTATAATGCAACTAATATTGATATGTTGTAAAATTTACTACCCAAACCCAACCAATTCGGATTAACTCAGAAGGGTGCCTATTTTAACGCTAAATGTTTGGGAAATTCAGTCGGGGTAACTTACAATATATACTGAAAATAATCACTTGTTAGCTAAACTCCGGTAACAGGGTGATGGAGAACTCTTTATTTGCTAAGTTTCATAGGTATATGCTCATCCTTCCACGGGGTAGAGTATAAAAGAAGTCCATTTTTAAAGCAATGTGTGCATAGGGTAGGGAAAAAAACTGTCTATCTCCCTCAGTACTTTTTGGGGTGCTACAAATAAATCTCTGATCCTAATCTTCAAATGCTTCGTATGGCACAAGCCTAATCTTCCTTTTGGCCAGCGAACTGCTCTTCTGTCCATTTCTGACTGTGACTCCCATTCTCTACATCATGATGGACAGCTTGTGATTTGTTCTTATCTAAAATGCAGCCTTACTATATCAGCCCATAACCGGAATTCCCTTCCTTCCTGTTGAGTGGCACTTGATCCCAGAGCTTTTCATTTATCTATTTACTTTTTATCTATGTTTGGACAGTATATGGTTGCTCTGAAGTTCTAACATCGTGATTTTACTGGTGACACTGTCATAAAACACCTGTGGCTTCAGGCCCATGTACAATCATTTAAAATTCACTGACAATATTGATGTCCTAAGCCAATACAGTGGGAACCTATTGTGTCACATGATTTTCAATTTTAAATTGATTAGTAAAATTCAGTGTGACATAATGCATTACATTTTATCATGAATGGTGTCACATTTGGTGCAGGGTCACTTTTGATGCAGGGTTCCCTGGTTTAAAATCTTTCTTTTTTAAATCATTTAACCCCAATCAAGGTAATAAAGCCATAAGTATACAAAAGGTTACTGGGAGTGAAAGAAACAGAGAGAACAATAAAAGAACAGGAATTAAACAGACAGAAGACGACGACTGGCATTTAAATTTTTGAAAATCATTGTTAACATTGTAGCAGGAACTGGTAGTGTTCCACAAGTGAGAAATGCAAGAGAAGAAACTGTCAGCATAGAACTTACGGTTCCATCTAGCAATTTCAACAGTGAAATTATAAAACTTAGTTTCCAATCTAGTACTGCACTTAAATTCGTGAACGGCTATAAGGATGAGGTTCTCAGTGTAGAGTGAATTCAAATAAAATAATTAGCTCAACATTATCTCATGCCGAGCACAAGAATATCACATCATTTGAAAATTAGAAGTCTGTGTCATATATGTTGTGCCAGGGAGTCTTCGTATTTATTTACCGGAAGCTTTGAGATTAAAACGAATTAAATCAAAGGTATAAAATAAATGATATATTTTTATTTATTTGCTTTAGAGTGGAATGATTCCTTTGATATTCGGTGTAGCAAAAAGTTCGTTTACAAGGCGGATATTGTTAGCAGCTTCGAGAAATATACTTTTCGGTTCGGTAGTGGGTAGTTTCGAGTCAGACCTTGCTCGTAGCAATAGCCATCTTAGAAATAGGTCAGCGTCAATCTACTGTTTTTTTTTTCTCAGAAAATATATGTAGCAGATGATCTCTTAACTACTTCACGCGTCATTTATGGCTGGTTTCTCTAGCGGTCGCGTCTCTGTCCGTGATTTCTCTGATGCCAATTTTTCATCTAGCTCAGAGCTGTGAGATATCTTTTTGACCAGGCTCCAAGACTTTGGCGCAAACCTTGGTTTCGGCTAACATCAAAAATCTCTTTGTGTTAATTTTTTTGATTGACCAAAATGATTTTATTTTCTGGCGTTTCTTTAACATTTTTATATAACGGAATTTATGTGTGGATTCTGCCTTATTTTGGCAGAGTTATAGTAATAAATATGTAGGCTCTGGTACCGCAAACTTCCAGCGTGTTTTGGCCGGGTTCAGTCGTTTCTTTTTCTTCTTCATTTTATTTGAGGGTTGCCTTCTCGTTGAGAGAGAAATATAGAGAAAAATCGAGAGAGAGAGAGAGAGAGAGAGAGAGAAGGATTTTAAAGGAAAACACAATGCTTTATTTTAATTGTAATTCTTTTTATTTTTGTTTATACAGTGTTTTTTTATATTTTATTTTATTTTTATCAGATCTCATACAAGTCTAGTTTAATTTACATATTAGCTTTAGACCAATAGTTTTAAGTCTTAAAAGCTGATGACGCTCATTCACAGAAGACGCTACAGTAGACGAAGTCAAGAGATAGGAATTGTCTGTATTCCTAATTGTCAAAAAAAAAAATTGATTGTTAAGTCCGTGAAAGGCTGCGATTAAATCACAGTTGAATCTGGGCGTTAAGGTGCAACAGGCCGTAAAAAGCACATGCTGCCCACACACTGAAGACAAAAAAAATCATATTGAATATCAATTGTAAATAATTGTACATAAGCCTAAAGCCACAGTCGTTTTATGACAGTGTCACCAGTAAAATCAAGATGTTAGAACTTCAGAGCAACCACTCGTCAAAAATACGTCAAGGTCCGTAGCTATGGGTTTGGGGCACACTTGGCTGTATTTTTCTGAATTTTAGGCAATACTGACCGTGAAACCCAAACTATATGTGAAAGAACGAAGATTTGACCGAATGATCCGCATCAGCTGCATTTGCAATGGATGTCAAAGGTCGGAAGCTGTCAGACCTTTCCTCAGTATGGTGGCGCTACAGGGAGTCTGTTCACTTACCTGCAGCTTACCATGGAAAGATGATTCCCCTTATACCAGCGATCGAGTGTCATGACACCCTGTCACCTACTTCAGCTATGAGGGCATAATAGTCTCGCCTGCTAACTCTTATCAGAAAATTCCGACAGATATCGAAGTACATCTTCTTTACGGACTTATTTATCCCACAAAAAACGATGTGGCATCACCGGAGAAGTATAAGCGATGGTAATAGAGAGTAAGAAAAAATGTTGCAGGAAGGGTAAGACAGTGAGATTTCACTTAGGATCTAGATACAACGGCAATTACAATGTTGTAGAAGAAACTTAGAGGTTGAATGCAGAGTGAGTAAAAAAAAATGGCGACAGTGAGTGTTCAGGAAGAGAAAAGAAGGAAAAGTTTCTCATACTCGAGAAACTGTTGGACGCACAAAATGAAAATCCAACGTAGGTGATTAATTCATCCACTATTCTATCTGCTAAAAAAATAAAAAATTAAAAACAGCAAGGCCACCATCACTACTGATATTGTTGCTGCTTATACAACTATAGCTGATACTTCTACTTCAGGACAGATAACTCTAGGGCTCTAGAGTGCATGCAATATACCTGCCCCCACCCTCAACAAAATAAAAAAAAAACTGTAATGATCACTAAAAAGCATAGAAGTTGTCCTACAGATAGTTTGGAGTAAGAACAACTACATAACAACAACAAAAAAGAAATATATTTTCAAGAAGACATTTTTTTGTGTGTGGATCTGGATATTTTAGAGAAAGACTCAAGGATGCTCCAAAACTGTCGAACTTGAAAAAGGAAATCTCAAAGGCCCAAAACATATTCCCTCGCACGCAACTCCTCTTGACTGTGATAAGGGTTGCTCCGAGTACACAGCAAATTTGCGTTATATTGAAAGAAACAAACAAAACCTCTTTTGGTTCACTATACCAGAGATGAAATAATTTTATAACAATACAGATGACCTCGGTTGAAAGCTGAGGGTTTTACCTATTTCACTGGTTAGTGTTCTAATCCTATAGAAGAACAACTACACGACAATAAAAACAAATATAACATAAAGACGACATTTGTTGTGTGGATATGGATACTTTAGAGAAAGACTAGAGGATGCTCCAAAACTGTCGAACTCAGAAAAGCAAAGCTCAAGAGCCCAAAACATATTCCCTCGCGTACAGCCCCTCTTCACTGTGGTAAGGATTGCCTCGAGTACACAGTAAATTTGTGTTATATTGGACGAAATAAACAAAACCTTTTCTGGTTCACTAAACCAGTGATGAAGCAATTTTGTTCGAATAGGGGTTTAACACTAATTTCTTTTAGGGACATCGTACGCTTATTTCATGACGGTGCCATCAAAACTGAGATTGGCCAGGAATCCGTGGGACGGGCTATTGGTGTCCTCACCCCTCTATTTTTTTCTCAGCGATAGTAAACAGATTATGGCCCTTTGGATAACTAATTTGAATGGCTAAAGAATGTATAAAAAATTTATTCCCTACCAAATCTAAGTTCTTGTGTCAAACACAAAAACTTAGCAGGAATAACAAATCATAATAGGCGCGAATCACAAAACAAAACTCAACAACTGCGTAAAATTTTAAAAGAAAAACACATTTATTACACACTTACGAAAAAGATACAAAGGTTTACAAAAAGATTTCTTTTTGTGTGCCTATTAAGGCAGGATAACAATTTCTGATAAAAAGATTACCATCGAAAAATGAAAGAAATTACAGCTTGGGAAAAGATAAGGGTTTTGAAAATGACAAAAAGAGAAAGAAGGCAGTAAAAAACAAAGGTGCAACAACCTTTGAGAAAAAAAAAAACAGCTACTTTTATTTTTCCCAATTAGAATCTCTAGGACATTTAGTAATGTTAGAAAATTCCCTTTTAAATTCACAGTTCCTGCTTGGGAAAATTTCTTAGAATTCTTTTCTGCATTTGTCAACCACAGGAGAATTTTCACTTGAACTTCAAAATGCTTTAGTCTCTCTGCAGCTGGTTGGTGCCTTTATGGTGATGGGGGGTAGAGTTCTCGTTGTTAATTGTTGCTTGTATCAGAAGGTAGATAAATAGTAGCAGTCCTTCGGGACAGCCGCTAGTTTGGCCTAAAGGTTCAACAAGCAATCAAATTGAGGTCACCATAGCATAAACAAAATAACATACGAAAGAGAAGGGTATATCAAAAACACTTTGTATTTAAATGCAACATCAATGAATAGTACAATGTTTCTTGATTTACACGCACAAAGTCCGTTACAAAATGTTCATTCATAGAAGAGAAATCCGATTATTAAAAGAATATAAGTGTCTTTTGTTAATACTTAAGTTCATGACGTGCTGGTCACAGGAGATGAAAGGTGAGGTCAATGGGTTGGTAGGAGTCCTTTGATATCTCCGTTGGTGAAGGAAGGCTGAAGGCATCGGGTTTGATGGGTGAGGAAAGCGTAGCGACATTCACTGACGGTACTTCAAAGCTTTCTCCCCTAGAAGTGAATTTATCGCTCTATTTATGTGTGTCCTTCGGATCAGAGTCAGTCTGCTGAAACAAACTGTTGGGTATGGCGCGGAGCCGTTTAATTGGTGGAAAATTGCTTATCATTCTTTTTATTTCTTTTTAGTTTTCCACCGGAAATTCTGCGTGGAGCCGGATGCGCAGAGACCAGTATTGGTCATTTGCTGTCTAAACCTCTGAGGGTTAATATCCGGTCCTTCGCTTGCTCCGTGCCACCACACCTTCTTGAAGCTCTCTTCTTGATGTCGATTTGCCTTGTCATTTTACTGTCAAAAAAATGTTCTTTTAGCATCTACTGACCAGAGTTCTACATATTTGGAATATAGGTTTACAACTCCACTCTCCTTTTGGGTTGTTACTAGAGCTTGATACCGCGTATATTGATACGAAAAAATAATTTTCCCTAAACTGGAAATGGATCCTTCACAAATTTTGGCTGGTTTTAACCACTGAGACGAAAAAGATATACAAGTGTAACCATTTTTTACACAAGCCGTCTTACCTTCATAAAAATACACTTTTCTCAAAAGAGTGTATTAAAAAACCCTAGACGATTAAATATTTATTCAATGCTAACAGGAATAACAATAGTAAAAATAAAAATTTTATAGATGAAGGCGGTGTTTAAAGGCTAAACTCGTCCATGTCTCAGTACAAGTATATACTTATCTTACTGCAATTGACTATGAAGAAATTTCGTGAAGGAAGTGTTACATCTTCTCAGCCTATTCTAATTAGAGCGGTTTACCAACCAAGAGATACTTTGCTTGTCTTAGCAGATCCGTCTGGTAGACTCTGTATACTGGATGTTATAAAGGAGAAAATGTTTCATTGGCAATTAAGATATCATCTGTGGCTCGATCCGATCACAACCCGTACTCTTTGTCGCTCAAGGAGTTTTCCTTATCGAGGTGATCAACGGCCTTCTTGTTGATTATAGTTTCAAAAAGTTGGCTAATGACACTGAGGAGGTTACTGTGACGGAGATGAGTACTCACTCACATTCTTGAAAACAGAACATAAACTTAACACCTTCCACAGACTTTCAGGGTTAATATTCTTAAGGACAACCACTGGGATTTTGTCTGGGCCAGGACTTTTGATAAATCTTGAGATTTCCTGAGTTGTAATAAAAATATTACTGAGATTGTGCTCATGGGAAGGGGAATCGGGAAGAGGGTGTCCTTTGTCATCTAACATTGAGTTAGAGGCAAATATTGTACAGTAGAGCTTCGCGTTATCTGACGAGGATGAAATGACCCCGGAGACATTTATAATAGTAGGCACTGATGCATTTCTTTTACCTGTATTCGGAATCTGGTTGGGGATCTCCCAGGATACAATTTCTTTGCTTTCAACTTTGGCCTTGACTGACTGTGCATAGCTACACTATGCATTTGAATTGCGTCATGGTGCACTTTTTCTCACAGAGGGTGCCCAGCTGATCCTACTATACTAAGCAGTCGACAAAATCAAAAACAAGCAACGCACATGCGCAAAATTAAAAATATAAATTGGCAACAATTTACCCATCGCACCCTGTATATGGTAGGTTATCCGGATCGATATACACGTGAGTAAGGCCTGAGAGCACAGCAGCTGAAATACTGTGATAACAACAATAAAGATGTCGACAATAGTCCGAATATAACTAGTCGGGTTTTTGCTGTCCAATATAGTTTCTGTCCCAACATAGGTAGATTATCGGCACAGAAGGCACTCGAATCTACAGAGTGGTCCGAAAGATCGGGGGATAAAGGTGAAATAGTTGGGGTGAAGACAGATGAGGTCTCCTAGCTTAACAAGAAGAACCAGACACTGGTAGTTAGATCTATATTTTAAAAAGATATCTGCCGATATCACAAATATAGCCACACGAACAGAAGAAAGCTTCTCCTTCTATGTGACGTGGGCGATTATGGCTCTCCATAACCTCCCATACCATGCAGCTCTTATTATTATGTGTGTCGATTTATTAAATATCCCACTCCACGTTCTGTCATCCATTACGCTCGTCGGGTAGTTGGCTCGTTGTGCACCCCTCTTCCTTTTGCTTTCAGTATGTCATGTGAGTGTCGAATTTTCCAAGCCCTTTTTCCTCTTTATGTGTCCAAGAAATTTCATCTCTCTCTTTGTGATTCTGCATACAAGTGTCCTTTTGTTTCCATTTTCCTTAAAACTTCCTCATTACTTACTTTCCGCTTCCATGGTATTCTCAGTATCATTGTATAGAAATCAATTCCTCCAAATCTTTTAATCTGTGAGAAAACCGTCCAGCGTTCGCTGCTATCCCAGGACGATTGGTATTACATCGCAGTTCAGCACTCTCTTCCTTGTTTCTAATAATGAGATGTTCCTGTTTCTTAATACTTTGCTTAGTTTTAGAAAGCTATCTTTTACTATTCCAATGCGCGTCTCGAAATATCGCCAGTTCAAGTTGTCGGGTGAACTAGGTTTGGTTTATTAAAGGATGACACCTGTGAGAAATTTCGTGACTATTCAAAAAAAAACTTTTGTCTTTTTCTTTTTTATGAAAGAGCTCATTCCACGCCTATTTATTTGACTTTACACATCACAATGTCACTGAAGCGAGGGTCGCATGAAAGAGGACATCTGAGTAGTGTTGAAGAAGGTTTGGATGGACAAGACTTTGGGAATCGACAGACTCCCTTACAAGGTATACTTGAAGCTGTTTGCATATGTCTGTTCGCCTGCTGGTGCACCTAATTCAAGACTCGAGAGCCACTCAATAGATATTTACTGCATAAGTATACTTGAAGCTATTTGCATATGTTTATTCAAGCAAACATGGGCTCTCGTGCCCGCAAAACACGGATTGTTAAAAGGACGTTTTTTCCCATGACGCCGCTATTATTTAACTACATTTCATCCTTCACTCTTCGGTAATGTTTATTGTTTTAAAACGCAATGATTAGAATTGGAATAAAACTTAAACATATGATGAAAATGAATTTACAGATTTTTTGTTCTTGAGAATTTACAAAAAAATATTAAAGACTATTTATTAGATTGTTTATTTACAAGAATATGTTTTTATTTGCAACATATTGAAAACTAATACAATTATATTAAGACTTTATTACTTACCAAATTATAAGAAATAAATGTGAAAACAACTTTTTATACATACACTTATAAACATTTTTTAAATTACAAAAATATGTGAACCAATTATATTATAATTATTATAAGTAAATCCTTATTATTTACCATTTTATAAAGTTTGAATCAATTGGCAATTAGTCGATATTTTGCCAACCATTCCAATAAACAATCTAATAAATAAATAGTGTTTATTAATTCTGTTGTCAATTCTCAAGAATAAAGAAAATGTATAAATTCACTTACATCTGTTTAGGTTTTATTACAATTCTAATACTCGCTTTTTAAACAATAAACATTGCCAAAGGGTGAAGGCGGTTCAAATAAAAGTGATGTCATGAGAAAAACCATCCTTTTGACACTCCGTTTTTTTGCAGGTATGAAGGTTTATGTTTGCCTCTGTTCCCTTACTGGTACAGATTTTCAACTATTTTTTCTTTTTTTACTAAAGTTCACTCAATAGAAAGCTCGAGAGTCACTCAAGATAGATGTTTACTGCATAAGATGTGTGATATGAATGTAAAAGTTGGTGGTGAAAATTATGAGTATGAGGGAGATATATAACTTGAGTCGACGAGGTGATGGTTGTAGTATTTAGGGAAACATCCACATGGGAGTCTGTTCCACAAAGTAGCAATTCTTGGGAAATAGCTTAGTGGAACTTTTTCCTTACAATTGGAATACGTAGGAAATGCGAGTTATTTGACTCCGTTGACATAGTATGGTGAGTCCTAGCTTTAAAGGTCGAAACTGGTGGAACTAAATAATGGAATCAGTCTGAACATTTGCCATGAAAACAGTGATAGAGTAGTGATAGGCGAGCGACTTTGGGGAAAGATGTTGCAAAATGGAAAATAAGTCTTCCCACACAAAAGTAGATAAATGATCAAGGCTGGAAAGAGAAAAGGCGTGGTGAATTTGCTACGCAAGAACAAACGTGATGAGGGATTGGATTAGTAATTTTCAACCCTAAATTATGTTAAATGAAGAGTTAAAAATTTGAACAATCTTCTTCTATATGCTGTGTCCCTTCAGAACATAGACGATCAAGGCTCTCCACGATTTCCTATCCTTTGTAGCTCTTAGCATTATCTTTTTACTATACCTCTCCATCTCTGATTTGCCATCCATCTACATAAACTCGTTAGGTAGATTACTCGCTCTTTCCTTTTGGCCTTCAGCATATTCTGTGGGTGTCAAATTTTCCAGTCCTTGTATCCTCATTATGTGTCCGAGAAATTGCAACTGTTCTTTTCTCAGTATAAGCGGACCTTTTGTTTCAATTTTCCTTAAAACTTCCTCCGTTTCTCACATGTTCCGTTCATCAATATCCTTCTGTATAGCCACATCTCTTTTGCTTCATGTCTTCTCTTCATTTCTAAGGAAATTGTCCAGCATTCACTGCCACATAAGAGGCATAATAATGACACACTGTAGTGTAAACTAAAGCCTAAATTAAAAATATACCGCGTAATCAGCATTTATTTGGTATCAAATCAAAACTATATAGAGATAAGTTTTACGAAGTTCGCTTTCTTCCAGCAGAAGACCAGATGGAGAGAAATGGGGATGAAAAGATTATGTTGCGCCAGTCTCCCAAATAGGGGAAACTTACCAACTCTGAAAATCAGCACTTGAAATAATCCTGAGTTTGAATACTAGCTACCAGGACCGGTGCAAGGTTCTCGTGGGCTCCCGCCCGAATCTATGCTACAAGTCCACCAAATCTCTAATACGGGACTGTCGCGGCTGCCATTAGCCGCTCCTTAGAAAAACGACCTTGACCTTCACAACCCCTGATCTCGCAGATTTAAGTCCAGTATTATGCGAGAAACTGGATGACTGGCCCAATATGGTTGAGTCCAAAATCGTACTTCGTGAGCATCGGATTAGGCAGTACTTCCCAAACATTGAACAACATGGGGAGTAATTTTATATCTACGGTTTTCTACTCCCTCTAGCCAGGGAGTACTTGAACAAATGGTTCCACATATTATTAGCCCCTATTTTCGTCCAAATCCAAGCTTGGTTAGGGTGTGAATGGTCATGGGCCTCTTTATTTTTGTCCCCCAACTCTTGGTTCATTCCCCCTTCCCTCCCCATTTAGATGACAGAGTTTGAAGTTCTCTGGTTAAACTGTGGAATGCCTTTCGTTTTCGAATGTGTAATTTCGTTTATTTCCGCAGTATTTTTCGCCCAGTTAACTCCTATCTTTGCCATGTTTAGATTGTGGGGGACCGTTTACTAACATTAGTTTTGTTTGGTTGTGTAAATAATCTTATATCATGAACATTGGGGATTCATTGTTTATTAACCCACTCCCACAAAAAGCTGTATATATGGGGATCAAGTAGAATTTCCTTGAGTCGATGTGGTATTGTGGTGCATGTGTATGGCAGTGTTGTGTGGATGAGATGTTTTGGTGAAAGGAACAATATTTGAACGATTGGGTCAGTAAATGAGGCTAGCTAAGTTAGAAGTAAGCCAGTTGAAGACCAGCCCCCCCCCTCCCCATTCCAATTCTGCCCTTGTGGATACTTTTGTACAATAAATACCCAAGCTGCTCGGCCCGGTGGCCAGGATCAAAGTGTAGTATGTTACCTTTGTGAGCTTCCGGTGCTTCGTCGAGAGAATACTCTTCGGCGCGATCCCGTTTCAGCGGTTGATCCGCCCTGGAAGGCGTAACACTACTCTGACTCGGCCCCTGTTTAGGGACTCGTCCTAACCGACCCAACGAATCTTCATGCGTTTTCAAACAACCAGCTACTGCCAATTCTCCAATCAGGCAGTCGACCAGCTACCGCCGCCGACCAACTCTACACTCGTTTCACCGATGCTACCGAATCAATTTCCTCTGAAGGAAACCAGTCATACCGGATCCGACACCGATACAAACATATTCGTCCAGAGTACACTCTTGTACACTTTGGATAAATAAAATCGACGTTTATTGTTTCTTAAACCTCTGCCTTTGTCCCCTCATTGTCTTAGCTGTTCACACCTTTCTTCAAAAAGCTTGCGGGGGCGACATCCTTATCGGCCCCGCAAGAGGGCCTTCCCACTCTACTAAATCTCAATTTTCATATAAAATCTTATTGTAACAATTATGTACAATAACGGACCATATGCAATATAGGTGAACTAGAACAACTGAAAATAAATACAATGTATCTAAAAAAAAATACAAATTAAAAAGATAAATCAAAAACGTTTTACATTTGCGGCAACTTGCGAGAAGATTTTTCTTGTTATAAAATTGAAGAGTTTTTTTAACACATTCAACATTATGGATAAAAAATAGTAAATTTTATAGTGTTTTTTGAGACTTAGCATGAACAAAACAAATTCACTGGTTTGAACAAAAAAGACCCCAGAATGACGTCAAAATCCGCGAAAATTTGTCATCCTTTAATTAACAGTGTAACTAACACTAACAGATGTGCTCAGCTCAATTTTTAACGTGTATACATATAGGTAGAAAAAAAGCAAATATTGATAAGATAGCAAAGTTAAGACTTAGGTAGTACGCACTGGCCCTGCTGGCTACTCAAGTATTCGTGGGGATACAACCTTAAAAACACTAAACAAGCCCAGGTTTCTTTTTTTTTTTTGTTGTTGTTCTTGTATATGGAGACACGGTCACACACATATGTACGGTGTCATGGTTAATAAGCTCAACTTACAGATCAATTCGCTAATGTACAATAGTGAGTTTGATTCCTACTGCATGTCCTACTAGCCAAGATGAGATAAAGAGAGCAGAGACAATGCTGGCGATGAACGCTTTTGCCAACATCTTTTTGCTTTCAACGTATGGATCGCGATCACATGATAGATGATGATACCAAAAATTAATCTCAACTTGCTATGAGAGTTACCTCCCTTAGTAGAGAGAGCTGCTGCTGCTGAAGCCTGCCCTTCATTCTTCTGACAACATCAGATGACGCGTAACTGTAAAGAGGGACTTCTCTTGTGGTAAGTTTAATAAATTTATTTTTACTTTCATTTTCCTGTAATTGTTCTTTTCTTGATTATGTTTTTGATATCCTAGTGCTAGCCATACCCGACCTTTAATTTAATTTCCCTTCCTTATCTCTGCCTCCAGTAAATATGTTCTCTTGTTCCAGATTGCTTCCAATACTTTGTCATTGTTGTGCATCTAAAAATGGTTTTTACTACGCTCTCCCTCCAGCGAAAAGCATGTAGCTAAATTGGAGGAAAGACTACTTGTTTGCTTGGAGCTGCGTTGCCGTTATTTTTTGCACTTTCATTCACCTGTAATTACTTACAAAGGTGGTGTCGTATTACTGTAGTGCAGATATACTTGGATACATGATTTTTTTAGCTGCTGAACAACTGTGCAATTAAAAAAAAAAAAAACGTAAAAAGAGATCGTTTTTAAAATTGATACATTTTTTTACACAATCTGATTAATATTCTTTTTAACGTTTGACTACTTCGTCGTATCTTCCCCAGTGTTTTCGTTTAAATAATATTTTTGCTCGTGTTATTTATTGTTTAGAGTTCATTTCTTAATTTAATATAATTCTTTCAAAAAGTTTTATTTTTTTTGTATCTGGAAAATTACACGATTTTTCTCGTTGCTTTTTTTTCTTTTTTTAACTGCATATTTATTTATTTTATTTATATTGTTTTACGTCCACAGCAGGTGTACAAATGTTGAATCTTATTCGAAAAATAATTTTAAAAAAATAAAATGCAATAGGTCATTTCATTTTTAGCATCATGTGTGTGTACCGTTACACATACACGCAAATTTAAAACTTCTTTTCTCAATTCGTTACGGTAACGAATCGAGAAAATCAATAATCAATATAAGTTAACTTATCAATAACATATCAATAACTTATCAATATCAGTATTCTTCTCGATTCGTTACACTGCGTGTAAAATAATGTTTTTAATTTTTCTATCGGTGACGTATCGACTCTTGCCAAGTAAAAAAAAAAAAAAACGTATTTGCGAAGTTTACCATATGACTTTGAATACCAGATCTTTACCACTAAAAAATCCTCAAAAATGAGAATTTTGTTTCCGACTACAGTACACCAGTGGTAAAACAATAACATCACCACGGCTACGTCACATCAGCTACCACAGCCGTGACAGTCGTTCCCTCATCATTTCTCTCACTTAACTTGGATCGGGCCAAACCTGATAACCCCCTCCCTCCAAAAAAAATAAAATAAAAAAGAAATATTAACGTTACTACTACTAGCAATAATCAGCACATCACCATGACTACAATGATAAACCTACAATAATCCGTCGGGAAAAAAAAAAGTAAAAATACACCACGTTTGATTCAACACATTTTTTTTTTTTTTTGCCATTGCTACCACACTACTAATGCTAGTTACGAGTAAGTAATTAAATTAAAAATTGATCTTATAGTTTAATTGGTACAAGTTTTGGTTTAAGTAGTAGCTTCACTACTAATATACAGACTAAATTATAAATACCAGTAATAAGATTATATAACTACTATATGACGACAAAGTGTCGCCGCCCCCAGCCTTATTGCTGCGTTTAATTCGTGATATCAGCAAGCAAGTGCTGTTTTTATTCATAAAGATACGGAAGAAGTAGAAATGAAGGAGATTGTGAACAGTAAATAAGAAAGAAAGAAAATTAGCTCAATCAATAAAAGAAAAAAATAATCTCGGATTTAATTTAGGGTCTCATTTTTACTGCGATCGAAATGAACCGGGTTTCTTTGTGTTTACATTACAAGAAAAAAAGGGAAAGCTGTTGTGTAGGTAGACACTTGGAAAAAAATTCAAAAGTTTCAAACCTACACGCGTGGAATACCCCAAGTTTACCTTTGAAAAAAGGGGAATTTAATTATCTTAACATTTTATTTTGGGGATTTAAAAATTTACTGTTTCAATAGAAAACAAAAAAGTTCTAAAAAAAAAAATGATTTAAAAAAGTCACGATTAAAAAACAAAAAACGTTTTTCAAAAAAAAGGAAAGAAAAACATGATAAACTTTCCTTTTTTAATTTTATACGTATTTGCTTTTAAAGTTTTTTCAGTCACAAATGCGTGGATAATTTTCTGAACCAAAAAATAAGTTCAAATCAAAAATAGTTTATTTAATTTTGTTTTGGGGGTTATTGATGATTTTATTTTTAATGTCTCTCTAAAACAATCTTTCAAACTCTGATATTTGTTTGAAATGATATACAAATGCAGGCTAATGAGTAACAGAATGACAAAATAATGGTAAAAAATTACTTAAAAAAAGCGTTTCGACCCTCGAAAAAACTTCATCAGACTGATAATGGTTTTCTTTTTATTGATGAAGTTTTATTATATGGGGGAGAAGAAATCAAACGTTAGTTAAAAATTAAATAAAATCGACGTTTCTTAACCTGTGCTTTAGATCTGAATGTGTTGAATTATTATTTTTTTGTATCGAAAAATACGAGGAGTTATTGACTCAATCAAAAAATGATTTAAAAAAATTGAAGTTTGGTCATTTGATCAGATTTTAGAAAGTGGGTTGGGCCGAGAACTTTTCAGCAACCTCTTGTAGCGTCCCAAATTAAATACAAAATAATTTATTATAATTATTTTTTCTCTGTCAAGTAAAAGTAAAACTTTTGTTTTAATATAATTCTAATTCAACATTTATGAACAATAAAATCTCAAAATTTGTTAAAAAAACAGGCTTATCTTCTCCAAATTGTATATTTTATGCTGTGTATCAAAAACAAAACTCAGAATATGAGGCGAGGCAAAGAAATCTAAAGGGGAATGTAAGGGAGGTAATTCATTATTAGCAGAAATTATTTTGGGCCGTTAAAGTTAATAATAGCCCAAATCAAGAAACAGAAGAAAAACCTTTAAAAACCAGAAGGGAAAGTTTTAGTCGCATTCGTTTAACAAACAAGTTACATTTCGTAAAAATCATTAGCTGAAATTATTAAAGTTTTCCTTTATTTTTATTTAAGAATTAAGAAGAATAATTGATTGTGAAAATAATGAATGCGAAAACTTAAAAAAAAGTTACACTTTTTTGCCAATGTTGTTACACGTCTTTACATTCAATTCAGTACGGTTTACTACAACACAAGTGTAGTTTTATTTATTTCATTTTACGTAGGCGTTTTATTTGTTTCCAACGAAATATTTAACATTTGAACTTAATAATGATACGAGGGCCAAGCCTTTTCCCTTTTGCTTGCACCTAAGCAGTCGTTTAAGTAAGAAGAGCTTTGTGTTACCGTGCATAAAATAAAATGAGCGTAAATTAAATCAGTTTGATGTTTCAACATTTTGGTAGTCGTTTGTTAATGGAATGAAAGGCATCATGATGCAATAAGCACACGAGAATCATCATGATCGAATGGTCGAGAGTTTGAGTCCCGTTGAAGGACGCAGAATGGTCAGGTTAGAGGCGCTACAACAGTGTTATTATTGTTACTGTTGTTCTTGTACGATATTATTATTATTAAGTGTAAAAATTCAATATCTCTGCTTAATTCTTAGAAATTGTTAAGAAATCCAGAGAAAAAAAGTATCGTGTTTATTTTTTTAACGTAAAAATGTTACCTTTTTAAATTTAAAAAAAAGTGAAATAAATAAAAATCCATTACTAAATAAAAAAGTAAACATCGTGAAATGAACTATGCACAAACAAAAAACTAAATATCAAATTAATATTTACGTTTGTTATATTTTAAAAACATACATTCAAATTATGAACATAAAAAATTGTTCTCCCCCTCCCAATTGTGATTTAAATGCCGTTACAACTTTCAGGACTTTGATTCGATTTCTACGGCCTATCAACTATTTTTGCAGGTTATTTAAAGCCAGAAAATATTTTTAGATTGAGAATTTTTTAAAGATAATAATAATGATTTAGTAGTGATACTCGTCTTACTAATTTAACCTGTAGCTGGGAGAGAAGAGATGGATTCATACCTTAGGTATTTATTTACGTCCAAGTGAATTGAATATAACAAACCCAATTGGAATTGGAACTCGGTTCTCCGATTAACAATTCCGAACCATTATCCATTACACCATCCGCACATCCAAGCTTAGAGCACCTGATATTCCTAACTTTCAGGACTGAAAGTGGCTTTGACTAGCTAAGCAATTTTAAAGACAACAGTAAAAACATTAATCGCTTATTTGATAAAGGGATCACAAAAAGACCAGATTGGAAATAAATAAACAAAACTAAAAGTAATTATTTAAAAAAAGAAAATTTCACTTTTTTTTAAAGCTGAATATGCAAATTAAATTAGTTATCGCTATTTAAGTAAGAAACCCCGGCCTTTGGCTGGGGGGGGGGGTCCATATTAAGCCCAAGCCCCAGGCAGTACCTCTCCTTCAGGAGGGGCTGGGTTTATTGCCCGACGCCTGAGGCGTCTCCAAAAGGAGAAGTGCCGAGGTGGCTTGGGCAATTTTTCCACGGTAATGACGTCAAACTAACTCTCTAAACCCCGACCTTATGTCACATTCGGTAGCGACGTGGGACCGCTGAAAAATACCTATAAGACATGTACGTGTTGTGGGCACTTCGACGTGGTGTGTGGTTAGCAAGCTTGTCTCACCAGATCAATTACGATACGACTAAATATTGAGTTCGATCCTCACTGGTTGCGTCCCCACCGTACTTCGGCTTTTTGTGCCACATCTAAACTACGCTTAAATCAGTATAAGATATGTAATGGTAATAATTATTTAAACCGCATTTTTATCTGATATCACACAGTCACAGTATTACTACCTCATGCACCAAACCAACCAACTTTAAGTAAGTTTCAGGGTTTCAAACGGACACACAGAGCACAAATTAGAGCTTTAAATGACTTTTTTAAATTCACAAACTATGTTTTATAGCAAAATTCACAAAATTTCGTAAATGAATTGAATACCTGGAGAACAAAGTGAAATGACGCATAGAAGGAAAAGAATTTATTAAGTTTATGATTTTGTTAACAAGTGGAACAATGACCGTTGTTCGTGAACTGGGTGGCATAATAATTCAGTAGTACAGACTGGAGGCATGGTGGAGTAATGATGGCGGTTCGGATTGAAGAATCGAAGCCGAGTTCCGAGTTCGAATTCCAGTTGAATCCATTTACAAACATTCACTTACTTGCTAAGCTAATATCCTTGGGAAAGGTATGAATCCTCTTCTTCTCCCCCCATAGCAGGACAGACCGGGTTCTTTAGTCTTGGATAGCAACTGGTCTACCGTAGAAAGAAATGGTAACCTAATGCGGAAAAAAATCTGCCTCGTAAGTCATGTATCGAAAGATATCGCCTAAGCGCATGGCACATAAGTGAGTACAGACTTGAACTCAGTGGGTGAAGAAGAGTGAGCAATAACTGAGCAGTACTAAATAACAAGACGAGATATCGAGAACAATCTATCCCCGTAGATTTTAAGGGTTTGGTTCAAACTTCTCTGGAGGTTACTTGGATCGACAGACACCTGAAGAAAGCCGGATGGCACAACGACCGAAACGTTGTAATAACTACAAAGATGAGGAGAATAGTCCGCATAAACTGCTCATCCCAGAAATTCAGACAGAAAAATGGTAAAAGATCACTTTCAAAATACATTGTTACGGCAAGAAAGGCAAGGGCAAGGCTGTTTCAGAAGAGAATGGAAATAAAGAAAAAGTAAACAAACAATGGAGGCAACTAAAAAGAAAAGTTTGAGTACTGTAAAATGAAATATCTAACAAAATTCATTTGACAAACAATGAATTTTCCAATGCTAAAAAAATGTGCTGAACAATTGAATTGAAATAGTTTTCCATTCAATTATTATTTGTTTGACACATGTCCGTTCTAATCATTCAAGACATGAGTCATACTGGAGGTAGGTATGGATGGATGGACGGATGGAGAGTGTTTGAGACATTCTAGCAATATGGAGAATAAAATAAAGTTGCAAGTTATTTCTTTCCCTTTTCTACTTTCTATTTTATTTTTTAACGCTCCAGTTAAAATGAACGGTATTCGTTTTCAGTTTCACTGTTTAAAATTCCAGATTTAAACTTTAAATCATAAAATCTGACGTCCTTCACACCAATTAACATTCGTGATAAAAATCAACCAATTTTTAACAGAACTCGATAGTAATACAGTGTAACCCGGATATAAGAGACCCGGATATAAGAGAGACTTTCTCTGGTCCCACAAATTAGAGCCATACTTACCTAAATAAATGTAGACCAAACCCGGATATAAGAGAAACCCGGATATAAGATACTTCTCCTCCGGTCCCGACAACTCTCTTATATCCGGGTTACACTGTACATTGTCTGTATTAGTCAACAGTACTAACTTGTATTTAAAATTTAAAAACAAAAAATATTTAAAAACAATCGATGATCTTTATGAGGGGATATTTTAAAATTTATTTTTTTCTTTTTTTTCTACGTTTTACTTTCAGAAGTAAAAATAAATTAAAATAGCTTTCTTAAGGGTGGAATATTTTCAGCCAATTTTATTTTTAATGGCAATTGTTTTTTGTTTTTGGTTCACTTTTTTTACACTATGATAAAAAATATCCTGTCTCAATGTTACATTGCAAAAATATCGCGAAAATTACAATTTATTAATTTTTTTTTTATATAGACTTTTGAAAAATTGAACTTTCGGTTATAGATAGTCGGTTTAGGCGTTACAAATGATTTTTTTTTTTTTTTTTTTTTTAACCAAACACTAGTTTTTCTATCTCCTTTACTTCGCATGTACATTTGAAATTTGAATAAAACTCCTATTCTGACCCCTCCCCGGTAGGCCCGTGGAAAAACATAAAATCAACACACAACAGGTCGCTTTTTCAAATTTAATAACTCATAAAGTATTTTTGTAATTGGTGTTAAATTTTTTTCATTAATTTTAAAGAGTTAATATTTTTATCTTTTAATGTAATTTTATCTATTTGTGATAAAAGATCCCATAGAGAGACTCACTTTTTTTTTTTTTACATTCAATTCAATCAATATCTTTTTGTTTGACTCTACCGGGGGAGTAGGACTCATCAAATCAAATTTAAGCCAATTGTCCCTCCACCTGTTTTAGTTTCTCTTTCTTTTGGATATGGAATATATCCGAAATACAATTAAAACAAGTTTCAAAATGTAATCATTTATTTATTTCACTCAGTAAGAAAAAAAAAAAAGGACATTATTTACTATATTGTAGGTCTCGGAAAATTGTCTGAAACGCTAAACTGAACTGTCCCAGATATAGTCTGTGAATCAATCAATTCAAATTTAATCTAAGATCTTGAGTCACTTTTTACGTCCAGTTAAAACAAGAAATATTAGTAACTGTGAATAATTTTTTCTTCAAAGAAATTAAAATCATTTGCAGAAAAACCTTGGACTTAAAAATTCAAAGACAACCCGTGGTCTGGAAATAGAAAGACACTGCTAAGAAGCTGTCTATGATGATAGTAGGTTTCCACCACGTGGAGCCTGTCGGACGTGGGTAATTCCAGAAATTATCCCGTTATTATCAGATCTTTCTCCTTTTCAGTATAATGAGGAAGGTGTGACCTTAAAGAACGACCACTCTGGAATTGGATTTGTTTAAATTGTTTGCTTCAGGTCCCATAAGGACCAAAAAGGGACAGATCTTAATTTAAAAAGTTATAATTTAAAACTCCATCTTGTGATTTAAAAATAGTATTTTCTTCTTTTCCATGTGGCATATGAAGCCTCGTTAATTTAATTTGAATTATCTTTTTCCAAATTAGAGGAAATCGTAGAAAAACTTTAAAACTCGAGCAAGAGGAAAACATTTTGGGGCTTACTAATGAATAATGTTGTAATGTAAACATTAAACAGTAAACTATGCTTGACTGCTTTTTAAAGGTGTTATTGTTCCGGTTCAGGTTAGAAATTAAAATGCGTTTTTCTTTTTCACTACAGCGTCCAAAAATGACTTGAAAATTTTAAGGCGCGTTTTTCCAGTATAAGACACTCTCTGGACATTTTCTGAATTAGGTAAAAAATAAAATATATTTAGTTATATTTTCTTTTTTTAATCTAGAAAAAAATCTTTTTTTAATACTTCCCCCGTTTCACTGCTGAGGTCTATTTTTAGATTGAAGGAAGTGAATGTTGCTATTATTGATCGGTAACGTTACTTCGTTGCCGTGTGAGAGAGGCGGGAGGTCCGATCGATGGTTCCCTGTCTTAAAATAGCGGTGATTCATTTCCCTCAATCCACTTGCAGTCTTTTGCCTTTTACAAAAGGACTGATGATGTAGCAACAGCCACCACTTAGTTAACTATCGCTATAGCAGAAGCAATAGTCAAACGAACTGAAATCTAACATCATTTCTTAGTCATCCGTAGATGCACTGTAAGATACTGTTGTTGTTTGAAATTGAATCATTCCTCCAAGAAGTGACATTGGTCACTGGTACAATAATAGCAATATCCGTTTTACCGACGGAAAAAAAGATAAGAAATTTTTAATTAATTAATAATGCAAAATTATTGTAAAAATTAGTCCTTCAACTTTTTTTTCGTAAAGTTTTTTTTTTTTTAAATCACAGTTCTTATATTGCTTATTGTCAAAGGAATTTCTATAGATTTAGAAATTGGAGTAAGCACCAAAAAAAGTAAAGTACATTTTTTATTTTAAGCACGAATTTTTATCGAATCAGCCGAGGCTGTTATTATTGGCAATACCACGTGTTTTCTGTTTTTCTTAAAGCTTTTTTTGGCGAAAGAAAGCAGACAAAAAATAAATTAAAGTAGCAGCGTGTTTACATGACAAGCTTGAGGATGAAAGCGCGAATGAGCGAGAGAAAAGCACACAAAATTAAGTAAAGTACTATATAGCCCATGTGATGATAATCAATGAATAGATGTTAGTACGTAATAATACGTATGAATGGGTGTGTTATGTGTTGCTTGATATACTAAGGATCAATAATGTATTGTAGTGAAAATGGGACGCACACACGAGTATTGTTGTTTGTAAGGTTCACGGCTAGACCAAGAATTTGAGAGGGGTGGCTCAAGACGAGAATTATACACAATTGTACATATTGGGATTTTTAACTAATGGCGTGTTTTTTTTTTCTCCCCCCCCCCCATTAGTTGCCGAGTGTGTGTGAGGTATTTTGGTTTACGAAGAAGCGAATGGTGACGGATAAATTAAATTCTTATGGTGAATGAATATATTGTAAAAAAAAAAAGAATGAATGGGTCGTAAATCCGATAAGCTAGGTATAAGATAGCTAGTGATGACCCCCCACCCTTTTCGGGCTTGTGTCACAACTGTATCAGTAATAAATCTTAGACATAGAATTAAATTAACACTGCATGGTAACTGGCAGTTTCACGCTTTAAGTGATCATCATAATGATCACTTGAAGCATGGAACTGTCAGTTACTAAGCAGTGTAGGAATTCTGTGTCCATACTGTATGTAATTTGTAAAGAATTAATGGATTTATTTTTAATTTGACATTTTTTTATTACTTCAAACGTTTTTATAGTGGACACCTATCAGTATGTGCATTTGAGAATAAGATTTCTCAACTGCGCAGACTGGATAGAGGATAGCCATAATACACATGTTTTAAATAAAAATGGGGCATTTATTTAAAAAACAAAATGTTTCTACTGTAATAATATTTCAAGTAATATATGTAATAAAATTATCTCATTATACTGGCATATCTTTTCTAGTTTCTGGGAGAAAGAGCATAATCTGGTGTGATCAACAAGGCCTGCACGAACTCTCAGTCATGATGACTGTGTTAGCACAGCTATTGATGACTTCAGAATGGTCCCATCTACCCAATTTCACTCATAGTTTGGTTTTTAGTCACTTTCTAAATGTTCCATATGCTGGGATCGGTTTCCTGAGCCAATATTATGAAGAAGTCACCTCCCTGACAAATTGACCCTAGTGAGATTTGAACCAAGGTCTCATGGACAGAAGGAAAATATTCTAACCACTCAGCCGTGCACCCATGCCTTACATCAGTTGTGTCAAACTGGCGGCCCTCACAAAGGTTTTTATAGCCATGGTATATCGAGAATTTTGTCTATGTTGGTAATGCAAATTATTAAAAACAGTGAGATTTTTTTTTTTCAATTGGTATGATTAGATTGTTTATTCTATCTCAACAGTGTTTTGTTTTTGAATGTCAGCGACTATTTTTAATTTCCGGTTAATAATGTAATCATCCTTGACAACTAAATAAGAACAAATGTAAAGTGAAAACGTTCGTAAGTTTGTAACATTTTGCCTTAAAATGTTGAATTCTACTCCATCTCATAAAAAAAGAAAATTATCTAAAAAAGGATGTATGTTTCAAGAAAAGTGGGAATTACAGTACTTTTGTACCACTGTTAATGGAAAGATAAACTTTGACTTGCAATGACTGCATTGCAATGCCAAAAGAATATAATGTGAAAAGACATGAAACAAACCATCGACCTTACGATAAATATGAAGGAGATATGCATGTTTCAAAAGTGAAGGAATTCAAGGTTAAGTTAACACAGCAACAGAGTTGCTTTGCAAAACTTCAGAAAGGCAATGTAAGTTGTCACTGCAAGCTTTGAACTCTACAAAATGATCACCATCAGTGGAAAATCTTACAGTGAAGGACATTTCATAAAGCAATGTCTTGTAAAAACAGTGGAAATTGTATGTCCAGAGAAGTCACACTTATTTCAAAATATTTCATTAAACAGGAACACTGTTGCTGAACAGATTGTTGAAATGAAGGTGATTTGAGTCAACAGTTGAAGACTTTATAATCAAGTTTTGAAAATTTTTCTATTGCTCTGGATGAGACTGTTGACATAGCTGGAATAGCACAGCTCACTGTTTACATCAGGGTTCGTGACAATGAATTTCAAATTTATGAAGAACTAATTGAACTGGTTCCAGTGTATGATACTACAAGAAGCCAGGACATTTTTGAGAAAGTTGAACATGACAATGGCCTTGATTTATAAACCATGTAAACCTTACATGTTACATAAATCATCCTATAGCTGTGAAAATAGAAGATACACCTAGAAATGTTGTAAAAACATCAATATAAAAGAATTACTGTGGATGATCTAGCAATTAAAGCACTTACTATACATTTTTGTTTGAGTAAATTTGATTAAAGTACCATTTTTCTGTATTATATATATATTGCCTTGAAGCATAAAACAGGCTGTCACCACTCTGTTGATCTCAGTATCCACTTATATATATATTAGGACCTTGAATCTAGCATCTGGTTTGCAAGTAATTCGAATTGCTAACCAGACACTTCCTCTGTAGCTAAATCGTATAGCACGTCAGGATATATGACAGTTCCATGTAGGATAAAGGTTTGATTCCTGTCGGAGGACACATATTCTATGAAATTTCTCAGACATTCAGGCAGGTAAATAGTTAATACTGTTTATTATAAACAGAGCATTTACTTAAATATTTGTATCTATAAAAATAGCATATAAACAATAAATATATTAAAATAATTGCCGATTTCAAAATGTATGTATGTATGTATGTATGTATGTTAGGTAAACAAAAACACTAAAAAGCATGACAGATTATGAAATAGTTAAACATAAATGAACAAACTCAAATATTGAAAAGTTTGTTAATTTTGGAAAAAGATAGAAAGAAAATAGAATATATATATCAAGATTTAAACTTAAAGTACACAAGATTATGAAGTCATTATTCATAACATACAATAAAAAAATTTATACTGCCTTTTTGACAGTACTAACGCATAAACTATCAACTGGTAGAAAATACAAAGTCGGTAAATATAACATTAAGCAAAAACAGAAAGTAAAAATAAGATAAAGAATTTTCAGGTTAGTTGTATAAAAACAAATAAATACGCATACTGAAAAACCCAGTAACCATGGAAAAAGTTGAAAGAAATAATAATAATAATAATAATAATAATAATATATATATATATATATATATATATATATATATATATATATATATATATATATATATGAAGAAATATAGTTTTAAGGTGTGCTATATTTCTGGGATAAAGTGCTCAATATCAGAGAGAGAGAGCGTATATAAATATAAAAGTGAACATTGAAGTCAACACTCAGAGGCAACAGGCTGTTTCATTCTAGATGATTGCATCTAGCATGAAACAGCCTCTGAGTGTTGACTTCAATGTTCACTTTTATATTTTTATATATATATATATATATATATATATATATATATATATATTAAGCAATATACATAATGTCTTTTATCAAGTTTGAGGCCTTTTTTCATCATGATATGCTCTGTAAGGAAATTTTTGAAAGTACCTATATTAATCTATATATTAATACCATAGTACCTACATATTAATCTATATATTTGTTATAACCTAGGGAAGGTTGGTAATGAACAATAATACTTAGGACAAGAACAACATGTATAAGATTTGTCAGCAGCACATAGAAGTGGTAGTCAACTGTTAGAAGTGAGTCAAGTGAATTCCACAATGAATCTCCAACTGCAGACCAACATACAGTATTTACTACTGTATTTATGTGAATGGGTACATACCTATTATTGTCTGTAGATATGCTACAACAATATTATATGTGTAATTTGGCAGCAACTTTTCTTTCAAACATGTAGTGTTGAATGTTAAAGACAACATAGTCTTACATATTTTCTTTTGAATTTTCTCATATTCTCTAATGAGACTTTTTATTTGAAAATAGTTTCGAAATATGTATTGTCCATACGATGACCTAGCGCTTTCGAACATCATTGTTCATCTTCAGGGTCAATATTTTAGTCAAAATTTTTTTTTTTTTTTTAAACAAACATTTGCCAATTATCTTGTAGCGTAATCATGTTGCTACTTTTTTACAAACTAAAAACGTTAAATTCCTTTTAAATTCAAAAGACGCGATGATGTTATATCACGTGCATGGCGTAGATTTTTATCATTTGACAGCGTGAAAAAGATTTCCAATACACAAGCCAAAAGATCGAAGAATACGCTACAAAATTTAAATATATTATAAACATTGCAATATATTACCAGATATATTATAATCTATACGATTAATAAGAGGTCTTTTGCTTTTAATATGTAATGCCTCTAAGATTTTAAGGCGTCTAATGTCTGTATGTTTATCTATAATTTTAGTATTTTCTACAAGTATTTTACGTATATCAGATTGCGTAAGGGAAACAGTATGTGACTTAATATGTTAATATGCCCCATTAAATATAAACGGTCAATAATTTCTAACCTAGTTACTAGAGCAAAACTTATCTCTTCTACCAATAAAATATTTCATAAACAATTGACTAACATCAAGCAAACCCTTATTAATAACGGTTTTCCTAACTATCTAGTTGATAATGAATTTGATAGATACTTCTCAGACCTAACAAGAGATACACCAAGAAAATTATCCGCAATTAACCTCTTTTACAGAGGACAAATGCATAGACAATACAGCATGGATGAAAAGGCCCTTAAGTCTATAATACACCATAATGTGTTTCCTATTGATTCCAACAAGGCCTTAAAACTTAATATATATTATAGTAAATTTAAAACGTCTAACCTGATAATGAGTAATAATCATTCTCCAGTTGCTGCAGTTGTTGATAGAACCAATGCTGTGTATGAGTTTAAATGTCCCATGGAAGAATGTTCTTCTAATCCACATACATATATTGGATTTACAACCACCCGGCTCTCCAGAAGATTGACTCTGCATCTAAATAATTCTAGCTCCATTAAACAACATATTAAGTCACATACCGTTTCCCTTACGCAATCTGATATACGTAAAATACTAGTAGAAAATACTAAAATTATAGATAAACATACAGACATTAGACGCCTTAAAATCTTAGAGGCATTACATATTAAAAGAAAAAGACCTCTTATTAATCGTATAGATTATAATATATCTGGTAATATATTGCAATGTTTATAATATATTTAAATTTTGTAGCGTATTCTTCGATCTTTTGGTTTGTGTATTGGAAATCTTTTTCACGCTGTCACATGATAAAAATCTACGCCATGCACGTGATATAACATCATCGCGTCTTTTGAATTTAAAAGGAATTTAACGTTTTTAGTTTGTAAAAAAAGTAGCAACATGATTACGCTACAAGATAATTGGCAAATGTTTGTTTAAAAAAAAAAAATTTTGACTAAAATATTGACCCTGAAGATGAACAATGATGTTCGAAAGCGCTAGGTCATCGTATGGACAATACATATTTCGAAACTATTTTCAAATAAAAAGTCTCATTAGAGAATATGAGAAAATTCAAAAGAAAATATGTAAGACTATGTTGTCTTTAACATTCAACACTACATGTTTGAAATATATATATATATATATATATATATATATATATATATATGGGTGGATGCACACATGCAAAAAAAATTTAAAAACAGGTTAACACTTCTGAGGAGTATTCAAAGAATGGTGAACAGGTAGAGATTGTTTAAAATCTTCCTGTATCTATAAAA
>OZ038505.1:61739556-61747056 GCA_964036315.1 Acanthosepion esculentum
TTTTAGTGGTATTGGTATATTCCCATAGGATTTTGGTTTACAATTTGTTTCTTTTAATGTTAAGTTTGGCCGTACTTTAAGAATTTCTTTGAAAGTTTTGCCGTCGATAAGGCTGATGTCTGCTCCAGAATCTATTAATATTCCGACAGGTACGTCGTCAATATGGGCAATTTCTCTATCTGCTGAATTAATAGGTTTCACCTGAAAAACGAATGTCTGGCTGTCTGAATTATTCGGATTCGTCGATACTGGTTGGACGTAATTGTGGTCGTCTGACATCTTCATTTTCCCTTTTCCAATTTTTTTTTTTTTTTAAAGCATGTTTTTTCGAAGTGATTTATTACTCCACAGTAGTTACATTTTTTTCCAAATGCTGGGCATTTTTTTTTTACCGTGTGTGTGATCGGAGCCATCACACCCGTAGCATTTTGTAACTGTTTTTAATGGGTTGTTCCTGGATAGTTTCCTATACCCACTGTTATCTCGTTGTTGTTGTTGCTTGTAATTGGTTGTAATTTTGTGGATATCTGAGTGCTCTCTTTCATTCTCTTCTATTTGTTTAGCTTGTGTTTCAGTGGATTCAAATATGAATGCTTTTTGAAGTGCTTCCTCTACTGTTAAATCAGTTCCTTTCAAATACGCACGGTGTAATTTGCTTGACGAGCATTTTTCTATTAATTGGTCCACTATAGCCTTATCCAGGTTGTATTCGCCAAAGTTGCATTTTACTCCTTGTATGCATAGACAGGTGACATAATCATGTGTTGACTCACCGTTTTCTTGACTAAGCATCCTGAATTTATGTCTTTCAAAGACTTTATTTGTTTTCTGGATGAAATATTCGTCCAGTGCTATTTTTGTTGTTTTGTATGTAGGCTCTACTTGGCCTGGTGGTATCTCCGGTGTTAAGGTTTTGAGGATATCTTTCAGTTTCTTTCCCCCATAAAATCGAAAGAGTGATAGTTGTCGTTTATCCTCTGTTATATCAAACGCTGTAAATGCGTCTTCGATATGTTCACTCCATTCTCTCCATGCTTGCTCCTGGTTGGAGTCTTCCTAGTCTAGGGGCTCTATTGTTGGCATAGAGAGAGCCATTTCTTTCGAAATAATTTGTTATTTTCGAAGTTTGTTACTCGCGTTGTTGTTGAGTTTGAGTTGAAAAAGGACAGAGGAAAACAGTGCATAACCTACCTAATAAATTTATGTAAATGGTTGGCAGAACAGGGTTTAGGAGAGATAGTGAAAAGCCAAAATTTACAAAGAGCTGCAAAGAACCAGGATCGCCAACATCCTGAAGGAACATGGCACATAGAAGAAGAATTGTAGACAAGGCTTTACCAAATAATACTAGAAAAATTAAAAAAAAAAATATTACTCCTATAAAGAGATGCTGAAAATTTCTTAATATAACTCACTTCCCAAAACAGACCTTTACAGCTAAATCCATGGAGCCCAACTTCTCAAGTCTACTGTTATCCCCCCATTCTCTCTCTCTCTAGTATTGATGGGAATTTACTTCCAAACCTTTTGTTTAAGGTAGTCTGAAAAATTAACAGTTTAATCATATCTTCAGAAGAATTGCAGACAAGGTTTTACCTAATAATAATAAAAAAACAAAAATCTTTTAAATATTACTCCTACAAAGAGGTGCTTAAAATTTCTTACAGTTCACTTCCCAAATCTGAAAAAAATGACCATACATAAATGTGGTAATGTGGTTTTTGTTATCTGGTTGGTTAAGCTCTTTGTGATTGAGTAGCACCACTCTATAGAATTTGATAAAAGATTATCCTTTTTTCAGTAGAAAGGATGTGAAAATTCAGATAGCTAAAACCTGGGCTGCTTTGAATAAAATGAAATCTGGTAATCTGATCTACCAGACAACCTCAAGTGGAGATTCTTTTGAGCTACTGTAGAAGCGGTATTAATGTATAGTGCCACTGCCTGGACATTAACTAAAACCCTACACACTAAGCTTGATGGAACCCACATTTGGATGTTAAGAGCTATGTTTAACATCTCATGGAGACAACATCCAACTAAATCACAGCTCTATGGCTTCATCCCTGATACTTTTACAATCTTAGGCAAATTCAGAATGCACTTTGCAGGACACTGCTGGTGAGCAAAACAAGAACTTGTGATCTTGCAAGTGATCTACCGTTTTGGACACCTAGCCATAGAGCAAGACAAGTCAGTTGTCCAGCAACCACCTACATGTTATGGCACAGAATGCCACCCTAATGACTTTCTGAACTTCTGAATACAGGACCTTGATGGTTGGTGTGATAGACTAATGAGAGTCTGAACTAACGTGACTAAATAAATAAAAAATAAAAATCATTTTTTTAAAGATTAATAGGATTCATTTGGTTGAAGCCATTTTTAATTATTGACTGATGTATTTTGAAGTGTTATAAAATTTATTAATTTAATGTGGATAGGGGATGCTGATGTACTGGACTGTTAGTGTTACTGTTGAATAAAATTTATAAATCTTTTTCTTTCTCTTTTTTTTTTTTGGAAGTCAAGATCTTTGTGATTTTGAAGTGCCAATATATAGAATTTGATAAAGGATAATCTTTTTTAAGATTAATAGGATTCATTCATTTGAAGTCATTTTTAATTATTGACTGATGTATTTGAAGTGTTTAGAATTTATCAATTTCACATTTTAAATTTTTATCATGGATTTCACGTATGTCTTGTAAGAGATACTTTTTCCCTATTCTGCAGTCTCTTTCCCCCCAGACCCAACATTGCAAGCCTATCACTACTCTGTCATTGTTTTAATGGAAAATGTTCAGATGACTTCCAATTTTTAATTTCCCCAGTTCAGACCTTTACAGCTAGGAGAAAATATGCTACATCCACAGAGTTGAATAACCCTCATTTCTTGCACATTCAAATTCTTTGGGGTAATTTCCAACTTATCAAGTCCACTGTTATCACCCCCTCCCATTTCTCTTTCTAGTATTCATTGAAGTTTCCTTTTGTTTAAGGTAGTGTGAAAAGTTAACAATTTCATTATAACATCAGAAGAATTGTAGACATGGCTTTACCTAATAATAATAGAAAAAAAATATTCCTACAAAGAGGTGCTGAAAATTTCTTAACCCATCTCACTTCTGGAACCTGAACAAGTGACCGAACATAAATGTGGTGATGTGGGTTTTTTTTTGTTATTTGGTTAAGTTCTTTGTGATTTTGAAGTACCTGTCTAGAATTTGATAAAGGATATTCTTCTTTAAGATCACTAGGATTCATTCATTTGAAGTCATTTTTAATTATTGATCTGAGATAACGGCTGAATACAGATGATTTTTTTGACATTTCTAAAAGAGTTGGAATCCTTTGTAGATGTTCATATGAATGTCTACATCTAATGAGGTCATTGAAAAACATGACTCTAGTGTTTGAGTCAATATTTTGGTTTTGTAACATTTTACGATGTTGGACAAAAGTACCTCTAGCAAAACTATGTTCAATTTCCTTATCTCCTAAATTAAATTTGCTATAAGTGATCCATGTACCAATGTATTTGAAGTGTTTAGAATTTATCAATTTGACAGTTTTAATTTTTATCATGGATTTAATGTATGTCTTGTAGGGGATGCTTTTTTTCCTGTCATTCTACAGCATCTTTCTCCTAGACACAACAAGGGAAGCCTGTCACTACTCTATCATTATCTCAATGGGAAATGTTCAGATGAGCTTCATTCTTTAGTTCTCCCAGTTCAAACATTTACAGCTAGGATAAATTATGCTACGTCCACTGAGTCGAATAACTCTCATTTCTTTTGCATTTAAATTGTTAGGATGAAATTCCAACTTAAGTTCACTATTATCACCCCTTCTCTCTCTAGTATTATGGAAGTTTCCTTACAAACCTTTTGTTTACAGTAGTGTGGAATGTCAACAGTTTAATTATATCATCATTTCTCTTCAATTTATATGTGCTACCCATTTCCTCAAATGATGTGGTTTTTGTTATTTGGTAAAGTTCTTTGTGATTTTGTGGCACCATTCTATAGTGTCTGGTGAAAGATCATCTTCTTTGAAATTTAAAGGACTTACTTTTTAAGATTTTAAGTCATTGATCTGAAAAAAAAAATCAGATTAACAAATAATAACTTACCTGTATTTTAATTAATGTTATTTTGAATTTATTTTGTATTTTAATATTATTCTGTATTTTAATTAATGTTTGAAGTTATTTTTGTTTTATTCAACTGTATTCTTGTTTTTTTTCCAGTTTGAATGAGTGAGAATGCCAATCGTCGCCGTCGACGTATACAAGGGGCCTGGTCAACAGGGCCTGCCCAGGAACAGACTGAAACCCAAAGGCTGTGGTCGGGGCCTGCAGCTTGCCGGCCCTATTATGTCATTCAGAATGTACCACATGTAAGTAGACGTCCTCCTCCTCCTCCTTGTCTATGCCTGCAATCACAGGCTATATGATGATTAGGTCAACTCATCAGAAGTTAGGGAACAGCTCATTGCAAACTGAAACACAAAACTGTTTTCTATCAATAAAGACTTCCAAAGTTATGGTTTTGATTCTTTTTCTTTTACCAGACTCCCTTACTGCCACAGAATTGATTTTCTGGTGTTTTCTGCCCAACACTCCAAATTGGGAGCTGAGATTTTACTAATAATACTGAGGAAAGAGGAGGAGGAAAGGTTTGAGAGGTTTTATGGGTAAATTAGAAACTTATTTAACCTTGATCATATGAAATAAGTATAAGCATCAGTTCTATGCTAATGATTTATTCTCTTGCACTTATCACTTGTGGAACTCACTTCCAGCTTCTTGCTTTTCTGCTAGCTACAACCTTCATAAATTTAAATGCAACATCAATCATCATCATTTGTCTCCTTGAATCCTAGTCTTTTACTATGCCCTCTCTCCTTAATGTTTTCTCAGTTTCTTTCACTCTCAGTAACCTCTTGCATCTTCGTGGCTTTGTTTTTTACGGCTTATCAACTTTTTGCAGGTTATTTAAAGCCAGAAAATATTTTTAGATTGTAAGAATCTTTTGGAGATAATAATGATTTTCAGATACAAGTCCTACTATTTAACCCATGGCTGGGGAGAGAAGAGGCTGATTCATACATTCCCCAAGGGTATTTGTGTGCAAGTGAATATAACGAATCTAGCTAGAATTGGAACTCAGCTCTCTGATTTCCAATTCCGAGCTGTTATCCATTACATCACCCACACATTCAAGCTTACAGCACCTGGTATTTTCAAGCAGTTACTCATCTAGGTATTAACCAAGCTCATCATTGCTTAACTTTTGTTGATTGTATGAGAACTGATGTTTCAACATGATATGGCCAAAATTGGCTTTGTGAGAGCAACAGGGATTAGTTAGAAATTCCATCATACAGGTGTATTTGGAAACAAGCAGCCAAGCACACACACACACACACACACATATATATATAAATGTATTATATTGGGCAGCATATATTTTATGTTATAAAGAGGCAATCATACAATGAATCAATTAGTACTATTAATGTAATTAATGGCAAATTCTCTTCACTAACAGACTTAATATAAGCATTAACTTACTAACAATCCACTGGATGATGTGATCACTATGTATAAAATTGTTGTCAGATGGATCTGGTGTATTTTTAGAGCAGCAAGTACTTTTGAAAACGTCATGGTCTCATCGTCAGGCTGTAATTTTTTCATTAGAAATAAAACTCCAAGACGAAATAAATGTATAGTAGACTGAAAGACGTTTTTTTAAGAATGTGTTATTTATTAATGGTTATATAATATTGGAATGTGAAAGTCGCAATGTTAGAGTTGAACTATTTCAAGTGAGAATTTCTTGTATTTTTTTCTTAGTGTTTTATTTCTAATGAAAATATTTTATTTTCTGATAACAATTTCATACATAGTGATCACGTCATCCAGTGGATTGTTAGTAAGTTAATGCTTATATTAAGTTTGTTAGTGAAGAGAATTTGCCATTAATTACATTAATATTACTAATTGATTCATCGTATCATTACTGCTTTATAATATATATATATATATATATATATATATATATATATATATATATATATATATATATATATATAATATTAGTGGTCTATATATATATATATCTATATATATATATATATATATATATAATATTAGTGGTCTATATATATATATATATATAATATTAGTGGTCTATATATATATATATATATATATAATATTAGTGGTCTATATATATATATATAATATTAGTGGTCTATATATATATATAATATTGGTCTATATATATATATATATATATATAATATTGGTCTATATATATATATATATATAATATTGGTCTATATATATATATATATATAATATTAGTGGTCTATATATATATATATATATATAATATTAGTGGTCTATATATATATATATATATATAATATTGGTCTATATATATATATATATATAATATTAGTGGTCTATATATATATATATATATATAATATTGGTCTATATATATATATATATATAATATTAGTGGTCTATATATATATATATATATATATATATATATATATATATATATATAATATTAGTGGTCTATATATATATATATATAATATTAGTGGTCTATATATATATATAATATTAGTGGTCTATATATATATATATATAATATTAGTGGTCTATATATATATAATATTAATGGTCTATATATATATATATAATATTAGTGGTATATATATATATATATATATATAATATTAGTGGTCTATATATATATATATAATATTAGTGGTCTATATATATATATATATATATAATATTAGTGGTCTATATATATATATAATATTAGTGGTCTATATATATATATATATATATATATAATATTAGTGGTCTATATATATATATATATATATATAATATTAGTGGTCTATATATAGATATAATATTAGTGGTCTATATATAGATATATATATATATAATATTAGTGGTCTATATATATATATAATATTAGTGGTCTATATATATATATAATATTAGTGGTCTATATATATATATATAATATTAGTGGTCTATATATATATATATAATATTAGTGGTCTATATATATATATATATATATATAATATTAGTGGTCTATAAAAATATATATATATATATATAATATTAGTGGTCTATAAAAATATATATATATAATATTAGTGGTCTATAAAAATATATATATATAATATTAGTGGTCTATATATATATATATATATATATATATATATATAATATTAGTGGTCTATATATATATATATATAATATTAGTGGTATATATATATATATATATATATAATATTAGTGGTCTATATATATATATATAATATTAGTGGTATATATATATATATATATATATATAATATTAGTGGTCTATATATATATATATAATATTAGTGGTCTATATATATATATATATATATATATAATATTAGTGGTCTCTATATATATATATA
>OZ038505.1:61754556-61764556 GCA_964036315.1 Acanthosepion esculentum
CACATATATATAATTTTTGCATAACACATTTCATCCTTTAGGACTACTTTGAACTAAATGTTTTTTGTTGATGTAATATTATTTGCATATGAAGGTCGGGGGGGGGGATATAAAAAAAAACAAGTGTTGGTTATAATTAGGCAAATGCTGAAAATGTTGACATGTTGAAATTTTAAACTAAAATTTAAAATATTTTAAATTTTTACATGTGTCTGGGTATATAGTTTATATATTCTCCTATACATACATACATATATATATATATATATATATATAAGCAAATATGTGGATGTAGATCCGACAGTATGATGAAAATGTGGAAAAGACAAAGCAAAATCCGAATATGTGAGATATGAGTTTACTGTGTCATATATATATATATATATATATATATATATATATATATATATTAACAATTTGAGTGGAAAGATGTATGACAAAGTGGAAAAGGTTTTCATGTGACTTCATTGGACTAAGTTTGTTTACTTTCATACAACTACACATGCACATGAATGAGAGATGCTGGGAATTTTACATTTAAAAATAATTTTTTTTAAAATGTGTTTTTGGTATATAATCTAGCTGATTTCATTTAGATTCTTTTTCTTTTGTTTCCATCACTTTTGTTATTAAATATCACACAGTGTGATAAGAGAAGATCTGCCAAGAATGGTGGAACATTTAAGAACCTGGGTGCAAATTTACTGTGAATGATCTCACTATTAAAGCACTTTGTAAACTTTTTTATCATAAGGAATTTTTGTTTTTTAATTAGAATAGCATTTTTTATATCAAAATTTCATTAGTCATCTGGTGAGCAACTAATGCATTTAATGTGTTGTTTTGTAAAATAGCTCTGTGTTCATATAATCTTTTATTTAAATTTCTGGTGGTTTCTCCAATGTATTCTTTGTGGCAATCATTACATGTAATAGAGTAAATTCCGCCTTCAAGTTTTAGTTTATTGTTTAGTTTTGTATTGATTAAGTCTTTTATTGTTTTAGGAGCTAAAATATATATATAATGTGTGTGTCTGTGAGACTCCTAACAAACCCAATGAATCAAGAAAACTAACTCCCCACTAACTCCATCACAACTACAATTGAAAAGAATTTATCTAAACGCAACATAAAACTATGTCTAAAACATTTGTCTCTACCTAAATAATCTCTTTTTTTTTACCAGGACTTGTTATTTTGTTGTACTTTTTCTATTTGTTTTTAATTTTTTAATACTTGTAATGGGATGTCATCTGCAAAGCTGAGTCTGGCATATAGCCACAAAAAGCAGGCTTACTGATAATCAAACTCACTACAGTAGTAATGACTTGTGAAACTACCTTGTTAATCACTACTCCATGGTGAGGTATTCCTGTTAAACATGAATCTTTATCTTGTGTTTATTTTTCATTTTAGGAAAAAAATCAAATTTTCTTGGGTTTTGAAGGCAAAAGAAGCAAATGGAAACAATGAATAATCTATCTAATGAGTTTGTGTTCTTCATTCAGAAAACAAGTCCTTTTGTTATTATTAAGAAAAGAAGTTCAGCCCATTGATTAACATAACCAGACATTACTTACATCTCAAAATTTGTTTCCGTTGCACTTTACCATGCCTAATGGAGAGCAGTGGAAGTTATTATTTCAAGATGGATTTGGCACAGCGTATGCTATGCAGTTGTTTCAATGCTTTTAACGAGTCAGACAGGCAACTATTGCTCAAGGATATTTTTTTGTGATTTTTTTCTTTGAATGTTGTAAAAATGCTAAAAAGAGCAGCCTATTCCCTTACAGGTAAAAATTAGTCTATATATGGCATATCTACTATTATTCCAAAATCAAAAATTTCTGATTTCTGAAAAATGTTTGTTTCCAAGGGTTATGGATAAGAAACTGGGTTCTGTATTTCTATGCCTTTGTGTTATCTACTTGTGTGGTTAAGATATGAAAAGAATTTGTTGTCTCAATTGATAAAATACTGACTATAGAAATTATTTACAGTATATATGGACTACAGTCCTCACCTTTATTATTATCATAATGTTTAGTCTGTTGTGCCATTGTGAAATGTGATAATAACCAAAAAGACAAGGATAATATTCCAAATGTTAATAGTGTAAATAATGATAATTCCTTACCCACGAAAATTCAGACAGAAATGCCTATAGAAACGTGAGTTTTTAATGGGTTTTTTCTTTTAGCTCCATTTTTTATATAAACATGAGGCATTTTAAGAGGTTTTTCCTTTTGCTCGTTTTTATATAAACTTGATATTCTAAACTTTTTTTCTTTTCTACTTAAACATGAGAATCTAAAGTGTTTTTACCTCCTTTTTTATATAAAATTGACATTTGAAAAGTTTATTTATTTCCTTTTTTTTAATATAAACTTGCGCCATTTTTTCCTTTTTTAAGAAAAAACATGACATGCTGAAGGTTTTTAATTTTTGAATTTGAATTTGAGAAGTTTTTTGTCCTTTTTTTATATAAACTTGAGATTTTAAGGTTTTTAATCTTGCAAATAAGAATTCAAGTTTTGTATATAAAGTTTATTGATTGTTAGTCTTTGAAAATATTATTTACACCTTTTTAACTTTAGAAGAACGTATTGTTTGTATAAAGAGTGTTCGTATAAAGAGTGTTCCTATTTGAGGTTTGTGACTGAAAGCAAAAATAGATGCAGAGAAATATGACAACTGTGTTTTAATCTTTCATTCAGTGACGAATAGGGGGAATATTCAGAGCATTTGTTGATGGCATTCAATTCCAATGAGAAATGGCCACTCACATCATCAGTTTTGACTTGTAATTTTATAAAATACAAGCATTAGCATATTTGATGCCTATAACCTATGATGGATAAATGTGATACATGTCATATGTCGTCAAAAAAGAAAAAAACAGAATAAAGGCAATGATGAAACATTTATTTTAATCTTCCTTTTTTTAAAATCATTTCACCCCAAGCAAGGCAATAAAGCCACTAAGATGTAAGAAGTTCTTGTAAAAGAATATGAGAAAAAGACAAACATCCTTAAGAAGAGAGAATAATAAAAGAAGACAGAAGATAACAACTGATATTGCATTTAATTTTTTGAAGATCAATGCTGACTGGAAAGCCAGAAGAGAGTTCCACAAGCAAGAAGTGTGAGAAAAGAAACTGTTAGCATAGAACTTACATTTCTAGCCATTTCAACTGTAAAATGATTAAATCTAACTGCTAATCTAGTACTGCACTTAAATTTAAGTCGAGGTACCAAAGAAGAAAAATCATCAGGACAATTACCCTGAAAACCTTTATAAAAGAGGCAAAGGGAAGCTACATTACAGCAATAGGAAAGTGACTTAAGCTGAGATGCTAGTTCAGGAGTGATAAAATCGCAGATTCTCCTTTATCAAAAATCTCTAAATATATAGCAGTATCATCAGACCTGATGTGAGAACAGTATTCAATGCATGGACGAATGGTAAACTTATAAATGTATAAGATAGATAGAAAAATGGCCTAACACAACACAGTGAACCAACTTTCCTAGCAGCAGACATAACAATCTTTATAATAGAATAAATGGAATTTTTCATAAAGCAGAAGTGGTCCTATATAACAATTTCTAATGGAAAGTAATAAAGATATAGATGGCATTATGTAAGTTTTCAAATAACCAATGTAGCAGTGAATGTGTTAATAAATTTAATTTACCAAGATCAAGAAGTATAAGTAATTTTATATAGTAATTTCAAATTAAAAGTACGAAAAACATAGACAGCATTATGTAATGGTTGAAATACTGAAGGTAAGAGTGAATATGTTAATAAATTTAATTTTATTTGATAAAAATATGGGGGTATGGCTGAGTAGTTACAACATTCATTTTCCAACCTTGAGAATCAGGTTTGAATTTCACCATGGTCAATTTGTTGGGAAGGTGACTTCTTGATGCTATTGGCCTGAGGAGGTGATCCCAGCATTTGGAAAGTGCCTGAAAACTAAACCATGTGTTGAGCCAAGCCTTGTGAGGGAAATTGGATAGACGGAACTATTTGGGGGCCATTGATGGTTGTGCTGGCACATAATCACAAGTCATTATGAGCAAGGGGTTGAGCATACTTGCTTTGTTCAAACAGTTGATCATGCCAGATAATGCACTCTGTAACTAAGGTTTGCTCAGCATAATTGCAGTATAAACCACAGGTGTTCAATAAGTCTAGATGTGCCTGAGCATGCATCTGTAACAGGGATTGGCTAGCCACCCTAGTAGACAGTCATACTCGGATACAAGCAACCAGCAATTAATTTAATTAATAAATAAATGTAAGTAGTCTTATATAGCAGTTTTTAATAGCAACTACCAAAAGTAATATTTACAGGTTGAAATGTCCAATGTAGCAGTGAATATGTTAAGAAATTGAGTTTTATTTACCAAAATAAAGCATAAGTAGTCTCATATGGCAACTTCTAATGGTATCTCTGCAAAAAGAATAGATGACATTATATAAAGATTGAAATATCTAAGGTAGAAGTGATTAATAAAAGAAAAATAGTCTTGTATACCAATTTCTAATTTTAACTAACAGGAACATAGTTGGCATTATGTAATGGTTGGAATATCCAAAGCAACAGTAAATATATAAAGGTTAATAAAGTAACAGATTTAAAAAAACTAATTTTTTTTTGCGTGTATCTTTTTACCACAGCCATGACATTTTGAATCAATGTACTTCATTGCCCTGGTTGCCTCTTGGATAACAATCAACTTGTCTACCCTATATATCATACTCACACTGTGACTCTGAAATCCATAGAATACCAATTTTTTCTCAACAGCATCCATGTTTTTATTTCGTTCTCATTCAGGAATTGTTGCTTTGGAATTGTTGGCTGTACAGCCATAGTTAGCATACTAATAAAAAGATAATTTCTAACTAAAACCTTCTGTTTGAATAAGACATAACTTTTCATTGTATTATTTAAATCATCTTTTTTTTTAATTTTATTCTTTCTACCTTCTGCTTATTTCTATTGACAAATAACCTTTTCTAACTCCCGGCACGCTTGAGCCTATAGTTAAACTTTTGCAACACAAAAAAGAGTATAATTTTATGATATATTTATTAACATAAACAAAACAATTTATTATAATTTGTAATGAAAACAATTAAAATTCTTGAATATATTTACATTTATTTATGTTTCTGTATATCATTATTTAATATCTTTTTTATAAGGTCAAATTTTGGACAGGCTTACTCTTAAATCTTCTTTCAAGGATTTTAGCCATGATTGATTTTTGTATTTAATACTTTTTTTTTTACAGAAAGCTTACTTTTTATATTATTTTATACATTATGTATAAGTTTATTTATTATAACAATGATATACTCAATCATTTAAAGGGGTTTTAATTTTGATAAGTACACTTATTGTGCATTGGACTTCTTTTGAAAATAATTTAATTAATGACCTTTAAAAAAATTTTGTGGCACACCTACAATCCTTCATAGCACAGCAGTGTGCTGCCACACACCAGTTTAATATTACTGTTTTAAAGCATATACTTGAAATCACTCATAAGAATTTGTAAGAAATTTAAACAAATTCTTTATAAAGTTCTTCCTCAATTATCTAGACTTCAATTATCTGGATGTGATATGAAGAGAAAAACTGAAATCATCTGAACATTTTCCATTTATTCAAACTAAACACATTTTAATATTTTATCTCAGACAAGCATTTAGAGAATTTAGAAAACCATACTCAACATTCAAAATTTCAATTTCAAACACTGAAGCCATGATTATGTTTGACAAATGTCTAAGTCGTTTGTGCTTTTCAGTGAGAAGCCATTTTTACAAATACAACTATTTTAATTTAGCTTCTAGAGTTAGCAGCAGAAAAAGATGGGGCCAGCCAGAAGTAGATAAAATTTGACACATCTTTTTCATCAAAAATAAACTGGGCAAAACCATGAACAAAGCATTTGAAAATGTTATTTGATGATAAAAATATTAAATTTCTTTTAGAAAATGCCTTTTCTCTTCTTTTTTCTTTAATTAAGATATTCAATTCTCCAAAGTTTTGAATTATCCAAATATATTTTTTCAACCACTGTCCCAAAGTGTCTGAATAATCAAAGAATTACTCTATAGGGTTATTTTTTAATTACTGTTGTTTGGAGTTTTATCAGTTTTATCAGTATGTGTATTGTATTTATATGAAATAGAAAAATTATATTGAATCAATTGCTAGATGTGCTGCTAGGAAAGTTGGATCACTGGTCGTACTACACAGTTTTTCTTGCCAGAATCCATCTTGCAGGTTTATAAATTTATCATTCATCAAGGCATTGAATATTACTGTCACATTTGGTCTGGTGCTCCTGCTATATATATATATATATATATATATATATATATATATATATATATATATATATATTATTATAAATTGATTTAAAATATGTTTTTTTTTTCGCTACACAGTGATAACCATGTTTCAAAAATGGAAGCTAAAGCCCTTGAATTTAATTTTGTTATTAAACCAAAGACATTAGTTCCATTTCCTTGTCAAGCGAATTTTGGAGTAACTTATTTTTTTAAATTTACGGTTGTTAAAGGCACGGCAAAGATTCATAATTTAGGGTTTCCAAGGATACCGAGGAATCCATTCATCTAGACAAGGGGTGGTAGGGGGTTCAGTTTTTTAATTTTCGTTGTATCAGTTAATAGTTACATTCGGAAGCGGGGTTATGTTTAGGGATGGGTAGGGATGTATTTTTCAACAAATATATAGTAGTGGCATCCTAAATTTCCAGGTAATCTTTAGGAACCAATTCTGCTTATTTTCTTTTCAATCTGAGAATGGAAACAAATCACTTTATAGTATCAAAAAGAATTAAATAATTTTGATAACTTAAGAGAAAAAAATTGTTTATTAAGATATTTCCAGATTGAAATTCTGTTCTTATATCTATTCAGAAGTATGATGCTTTTTGACTCTAGTGTCATCAGCTGTGTTATGGTCTCTTAGCCACATTCGAACTGAATCGCTGCAGTCCCAAAGATCCAATGGAAGACCTATTAGATTTATGACTAAAAGATTTTGCCACATTTTTTCACTAGGCACACACACAAGCATAGCATAACTAACATTTTATGTAAACCATCAGCCATTAATATATGAGATTATTTTTGGATAATCCAACAACCAGTACTACAATTATAAATGTAATAAAACTACTTTTACTTCTTGATTTCACATTCAAATGCAATATTCAAGAGATGATTACATAACAATATGCAAAAGTTTCACTGAGCAATACGCACAAATAATGTAAAATTTATTTTTCAATAACATACATTATACAGTATTTTTTTTTTTGTGGTGTTAAGCAACAAAAAATTCAAGATGCCAGAAAATATTTATTTCTTATTACAGAATAAAAAACATAATATACACACATATATATTTATTATAACTTTTACATACCGACGAAACAACTTACTCACTACAAAGATACATTCTTGTTTCGATGCGCATGCATCTAAACTGTCATATAATTAATTAATGCTCTACCATTGGTATTGAGCCCTCTTTTGAATTAATGCTGTGAACGTTAGAATTTATATTATTTTCATTCCCATTACATTCATATATATATATATATATATATAATTAAAATGCTTCAAAATTACTATGACCACCACCATCTGATGCAAATAGCTCATCATAAACATAGTCATTTACAGAGGTTTTGAGGAACATGGAATCAGCTCTTAACTGCTGTTGTTCCCAGGTCCACCCTGACATAGGGTAGTAACACCAGTTAGGGTCCCAAACAAAAATCAACAGTAATTTTTTATAATAAAATGAGCAACAATAGATTTTCACAGTAAAATTAGCAACAATAAATTTTATGATCTATAAAATATATATCTAAAAAGCATACCTTTTACCCTGAAAGTATAAAATTATATACAAAACATCTGTAGTTTAGAGAATATTTAGATTTTGTTATTAAATAACCTCTAGAGGTTGATATACCTCTAAACAAAATCAACCACCCAACAATATCTATTTATAGCAAAATTACCAACAATACATTTTATCTGTAGCTGAAAGTATGCAATTGCGTTCAAAATAGATTTCAGCATTAAACAGGGTAGGGTGGGGTGGGGTAATTTGGGTCATTTTTTGTTGTTTTTCAATTTGAGTCATAATAAATTTTGAACTGGGTGGAGCAAGGATTGCAAATCTTATTGATAGTTGCAAATGGGGTATTTCAGGAATTTTTATGCACGTCAAAGTGTACAAAATAACTTCTTCCCCTAATGGTGGACCATTCCACAACACTTACTTCTGTTATAGTTTCGCAATTTTAGATGGGGTTAATTTGGTTTGGGTAAAAAAACACTCAATAACAAGCTGAGATGTGAAAATTGATGAATGGACCTGGTTACTTTCAATGAGAATAACATAAGCAAGCTCTAAATATCTATAGAAGCATTCCCATGACATCCATAATGGCAGCAGCTTGCTGTGAAACCAAGTGAGTTAGGAGAAATTAACCAGAATCAAAAGTGACCCAAATTACCCCACCCAACCCTAACCCATAGAGGTTGATATGCTGCTAAACAAAATCAACCAACCAACCAACCAAGTCTTATATGATGGATATAAGATAAAATCACATCTTATCTATATATAGGTCATCTTATACATAGAAATATATGGTATATATACTATTTCTGTTACTATGCAGAAATCTGAACAATTTCAAATTCTCAAAAGTGTCTGGTCCTAATAGTTTTAGATAAGTGATTGTGTACAATGACATATATTTATCTATAATTACTATTTCTTCTTTAAGTTTTACAGACAGATTAAAAGATTTATAGATTAGCAGTTATTTTCTTTAAATAAGATTTAGATATGACTTTTTTTTTTACAATCCCAAGTAAACGCGGATTATTTTTACACTATAATGAAATTTTGATGATTGTTGGTGTATATTACAGGAGGCACAGTGGAGTAATGGATACCAGCTCAGATTGAGGGATTGGAGACAGCTGAGTCTGCATTCCAGTCAAGTTTATTACTCTCACTTATGTGAAAATATTATTGGCAAAGATATGAATCCATCTCCCCCACCCAACCTATGGATAAATAGTAGGACAGACTAGGTCCTAGAGTCTTAAGTAGCAACCAGTCTAAAAGAAGGAAACTCTGAATTCAAACCAGATTTCACCATCCTAAAGTGTGTATACATGCAGCTAGGAACTGCTTGTTAATTCAAATTCAAAACTAGCCTGAAGAGAAGAGGGTTGGGCTCTATCAGGCTATCTTGTCCAGGACATGCCATTGCTACTGTGGCTGTAGTACATGTGGTGTCCCTGTGACTGTAATGGGTTATGGGACTCGTGATTGGTGTATATTACATGTGCCACAGAAATACTTCCCACATAATGGTAAGTCATTAATGGCAATCATGTCTTCATCTAGATTATGTGGGAGGTATATGTCGGAGGTATTTCTGCTGCACCCTGTTTTTCTTTAGTCTTATGAATGAGATTGGCTCTTTTTTTTTAAATTAAACTATATTTAATGAAGTTTTCTGAGGAATGTTTGAAGTCAGCTAAAACTTTCTTTTTTTTTTAATTTACAATCACAAATAAGCTAATTTTGAGTGTTAATATTTCCCTAGAGTATTTAGGTTTCCAGTTTGGCAGACAGACATATGATATTAATTTAATAGATTCAGGTTTCTCTTTTTTACCTCCTTTAGCAGAGAGTTACAAAGAAAAGAGTGCTGAACGGCTGTGTAATATCAAACTTTCTATATAGCAGTGAATGCTTGACAATTTTCTCACAGATAATTTGAGGCAACAGAAATGCATTTCTACAGATAAGTCTACCATTCATCCATGCTTTGAATATTTCTCCTACATATGGTCTGGTGCTTCTGCTATATATTTAGAAATTCTTGATAAAATCCAAAGAAGCATC
>OZ038505.1:61769556-61787056 GCA_964036315.1 Acanthosepion esculentum
TGTTGCCGCTGAGAGTTGACTTCAATTTTCACTTTTATGTAAATAAATCTATTTGGTACTCTGTCATTTTTATAATCCAATGTTTCATTTAAAATGCATCCCATGGACACCCTATATATATATATATATTATATATATATATATATATTTTAAAATACTTATAATTTATTTATTAACTATAATTTTTAAAAGAAATGGATATGAGAGGAAAGTGTTTAGCATGAGGTTTTATTTAAAATTTGATATGCACACTAGTTTTCACTGCCAGCTTTTCAAGCCACCCAGGAATTGTGTCAATTGATTTCACCTGGAACTTTAGTAGCATGGAAGACATAAATTCTTGTATTCACCCTTCAAGTTCTTCCAAAATCTTGGTTTGATATAGTAGACTTGCTTCTTTAACCATCCCCAAGGAAAAGTCACAGGATGTTAAGTCAGGTCTCCTGGCTAGCCACTCATACATAAAATAGGGAGTTACTTTTCAATCACCATATATATATATATATATATATATATATATATATATATATATATATATATATATTTTAACATACAACGTGTGTTAGCACGTGTGATACCCTGTCTTCATCAGCTGCCGACCCGGGGTGATCTCACGGTTTCGGTGGCTATGGTGGAACCGCCACCCCAGGCGCCACCAGCAGCATTTGCCACCAGGCAGGGTATGAAGAAAAGCTAATTGATCGTTCCTCTTTGTAAATTCTCGTAATGAAATAAATAAAACGATTGTTCCTCTTTGCCGCTTCTGTCTGTAATGAAAGTTCCTGAACGCGTTTGCCGTTATTGACACGCTCGTAAAAATCGTTATAGACGACTACGCAAATATTTCACTTGTGCATGTTAGGTCGTGATGTTGCATGCATAATATTTCAGTAATCTTTGTTCTAATCGTAACTTTCCTTTCTGGATTTGTCGTCAATTTGGTCGTTTTTCCTCTTACATATATATATATATATATATATATATATATCCAGGTAAGATAATAATGAATAGAGTACAATTCCAACATTCGTAACATTTAATTTAAAAGCGGGTTCAATTCAATAGAGCAATACTTTTTATTTTAGGATATTACATCAAAAATATGTCAAAACTGCTACACAATTGCAGTTGTGTTTTGATGTGTATCAATTTTAAATTGTAAATTTATGGTGAGTGAACGATTTATTCAGATTTAAAAAGCAAAATACAGGATCTAGACATTGTCTAAAGTACATTATGTATCCATTTACATCTGCTCTTGTTTAACATCTGTTGCTGCCACTGATTTCAAATCTATAGGTCATGACCCATTTATTAAAAGTAATTTTTTAATTATTGCTTCTTCGCTTAGTTTAAATTTTATGTAGATCATATTTGATTGGTTAACTTGATTAAAGCCCACAAACCTTAAAACGACTCCTGCACTTTTCTTTTTTCTCATAAAAAAAGGCTGTATTTCGCTTTTAAATTTGAATAAATTGTTCATTCGGCAGTAATTTACAATCACCTGATGAGATGTGTTGATACGCATCAAAACACAACTGCAATTTTGTAGCAATTTTGACATGTTTTCAAGGTAATATTCTAAAATAAAGTACGTGTGTGTGTGCGTTGAAGTCAACATCCAAAGGTGGCAGTCTGCTTCATGCTAAATGCAATCATCAAGCAATTATATATATATATATATATATATATATATATATATATATATATATATATATATATATATATATATGAAGAAATATAGTTTTAAGGTGTGCTATATTTATGGCATAAAGTGCTCAATATCAGAGATAGAGCGTATGTAAATATAAATATAAAAGTGAACATTGAAGTCAAGACTCAGAGGCAACGGGCTGTTTCATGCTAGACGCAATCGTCAGGTGGCCTGATGATTGCACCTAGCATGAAACAGCATGTCACCTCTGAGTCTTGACGTCAATGTTCACTTTTATTTATATATATATATATATATATATATATATGTTTGTGTATTTAGGCAGCAAACCTTCTTTCATGCACATTTCATTGAATATGACAGACAAGGTTCTTTGATTTAGTTTTTTATACAATTTTTCATGTGATCTAATAATTTTTTTCTTTTTGGATGATAAATTATATAAAAATTGTCCAATTGCACTTTCGGCTATTCATTTAGCCATTTTCAAGATTGAAATATATATATTTTATATAATTTATCATCTGAAAGAAAAAAATTATTAAATCATATGAGAAATTGTATAAAAATTTAAATTAAAGCACCTTGTCTATTGTATTCAATGAAATGTGCACACACACACATTTATATATATATATATATATATATATATATATATATATTATGAAATGGACTGAGTCTAACAATTATTTTTATAGATACAAGTATTTAAGTAAATGCTCTGTTTTTATAATAAACAGTATTAACTACATTTACTGGTCTGAATGTTCAAGAAATTCCATAGAAAATATGTGTCCCCCAACAGAAATCGAGCCTATATCCTACACGGAACCGTCATATAGCCTGACGTGCTGCAACATTTAGCTACAAAGGAAGCATCTAGCTAGATAAGTAGGAGATATATATTATATATATCTATGAAATTTCTAGGATATTCAGACCAGTAAATGTAGTTAATACTGTTTTATGTTTACTATAAAAACAGAGCATTTATTAAAATAGTTGTATCTATAAAAATACCATATATACTGAAAATATATATATTTTACATATACATTTGTGCATACAGTGTGGACATAGAAATCAATACTGCATTGTTATTTTCAGTTTCAATCCTCAATGTAATCTTCAGATGATCTATTGTATATTTGGGCAACAACTTTTTTTTGTATATATGTTTCATTGAATGTGACAGACAAGGAAAATCATATAATTTTTTTAAAAGTTTTTACAGACAGTTTCTGCACTCTTTTATCCCCTCTTCCCCCAGGAAAAGTCCAAGAACTTTAGAAAAACTTAATGAAATCTTTTGGAATTTTGCTTGTTTCTCACAATTTTCTAATATGTGAATAACATTTTAAAAGGTTGCTCTTGCAGCTGCAAAAAGTAGTCAAAATTTATATTAGGTCAAAGATTTCAATGAGCATGAGTCATCATCAGGGGTGTGAATAAGTAAAGATGAAATTAAATCTATTTTAAGCAGCACATTGTTTTAAAAGTGTTGCTATTTGTTTTTGATTTGGTTTGGTTGATTTTGTTTAGCAGCATATCAACCACTATGCGTTATTTAATGACAAAATCTAAATATTTTGTATGCAATTTTATAGTTTCAGCTGCATATAATTTGAACGCAATTTTATGCCTTCCATTACAGATATTTTGTACATAATTTTATACTTTCAGGGTAAACATATGATTTATAGATATATAGTTTGTAGATAAAATGTATTGTTGGTAATTTTTTTTATAGAAATGTATTGCTGGTATTGTTATATATTGCTAGTACTTTTGCTATAAAAATGTATTTTTATTCTTTCCCTAGTGTTTTTGTTTGGAGGTCCACTATTTGCCCATAGTTGGGATCCTAACAGGTGCTACCATCCCGGGTCAGAGTGGACCTGGGAACAACAGGACTTAAGAGCTGATTCCACGCTCCCCAAAACCTCCAATCTCCCAATCAGAGGCCTTATTGTTGTATGTAGTTTATAGTCATACTAAGGACTATTTATTGTGGTTGGGGGGATCTTACCCCTATCTAGAAGTGCAATTGGTGTAGCCTACAGCCCCAATAGACAAGGTGACCGTTATTTTTTGTCTGAGAACTAAAACCAATGAGGAAGAATCAAGTAAGTCATGTTAGCAACATATAATGCCAATGTGTACCAATGTAATTTTCTTTAGTTTTAGCCATAAATTTATTCTTTTTAATAAGACATGTTTACAATATATATATAAAATGTAATACACAAAAGCCATCCCCAGAGCTAAGATATATATATTAAAAAAAATTATTTACATTATTCAGACTATTGTCCTCATCTTTGTCGCCATATTTATTACAACATTTCAGCCGTTGTACGCTCCAGCCTTCTTCAGGTGGTTGGAATGTCGAACTGAACCCTTTATTTCTCTCACTGGGGTAGACTGTTCTAGTTCCACGTGCCATGTTTAATGGATGTCAGTTATCAGTTATCTCCTGTTAATTTTTCCCTCTGAAAGTTCTCCACTGCCTGATCCGAGTATTGAACACACATGCTTTGGGTCCTGTCACTGGATCTAACTAACGCCTTTATCCACTGTGCCATGTTTCCTGACCACCTGAAGAAGGTCAGAGCGTACAACGGCCGAAACGTAATAAATATGGCGACAAAGATTAGGACAATAGTCCAAATAATGTAAATAATGTACATAATACCTCATCTCAGAAATATAGACAGATATTAAAAAAAAATTGTATTGCTGTTACTTACTGCACAATGCAACTCAGTTTTATTTTATGTGGTGATGTCTAAGGCAATCATCAGGTAACAATTTCTTGATGCCTGATGATTCTGTAGTCAGGAAAAATTATATATATTTTTTAATATATATATATATATATATATATATATATATATATAAAAACAGTGTGGACAAAGAAATCAATATTGTATGGTGACAGTCAGTTTCACATCTTAAATGATCATCAGACAATGGCATGACAGTCACAGTGTAAATTTTGAGGTCCACACTGTTTATATTTCCCGAGATTGAGACCCTTCCCCCATAAATATATGTACCATCAAAAATTCACTCAAAAATGAGTATACTTGAGAAAAAATGCCCCAAGTTTAATAAAAACAAAGTTTTATTGTCAAAATCTTTGTTATTATTAAGAGGAACGACCAAACGATTTTTTTGATTATTAAATTATATTTTTTGATCCTTCTTAAAATGTTCAAAGTTTTGGTTAAAAATTTTGTTTTTTTTGTACATCAGTGGGGACCAAAGAGTAGTATAGGAAATTTTAGCAATTTCTTTTCTTTAAAAAAGACATTTATTTGGAAATTCTTGCACAAATCAAATAATTGTCAGATTATAATGAGAAGGACCTCTTCACAAATGAATGAAATTATTTTAGAAAGGCTCCTTTATTAGAAAATTTTGGTAAAAACATTTTTTATATGTGTTACCCACTCCCCACTTATTTATTTTTATGAAATTTACAAGAAATTAATTTTTGTACTAATTAATTTTTATATTAGTCATGTGCAGAACTCCTTGGAAAATGTAAATCATCATGTAACACCAGTTACAAAAAATCTGCTCTGAATAGTAAAATAAAAAATACAATAAAATAAAGACATTTAATTAGAAAAGCTTTTAATTGTTTTTGTGAATAAGATATATGATGACATATTTTCTTCAGAAAAAAATTTGATGAATAATAAATTTTTATGAGAACTGTTTTCATCTTTTTTAAATTTTAATTAGAATAATTTATAGTTTTAAATCTTTTAAAATTCTGTATTACTTTGTACCAGTTAGGTGATATTGTTATTAAGTAAAAACTCTCTTTACTAATCATAAATGGAAAAGTTTACTACAATTCAGTGACCCCAATTTTTTTAAAAGAATTTTGAATTTCTTTTATGTGTGTATAAACATGCTGATTATTGTAAATACAGATGTCCATATAAAACATTAACAGAAAATAAGAGCAGTAACTATAGTAAATTTAAAATGAAAGTACCTAAATTTTAAAAAAAGCATTAGATTACAGAGAATATTTTCCTAAATTTTTAAGATTACTGGGTAGCTAAAAATTATATAAAAAGTGTGTCCAAGTTCTATTCTACAATTTTCATTAAAAAAAAATTAGATAAACTTATGGTTGTCAATGAAGCTGTCAGCCTGTCAACACCTTAAATAAACACCTACCTCTATATTAAAAATGCATTTCTGTGATATTTTAAACCAAAAGTAAGTAATATTTGTTTCAAATCAGATTAATTAAACTTTAAATCAGCTAATATTCCTCAAATAATATTTCAGAATTTTTGAATTCAAACTCAAGGACTGTTTGGAGACCTTGTAGCATATTGTGTATATTTCCTTGTTTCTTTTTCATAATTGTTTCACCCCATGTAAGCTGATAATGCCACTAAAAACCAAGAGTTTACTGAGAATTTAAGAAAATGAGAAAAGAATTAGTAAGGAGAAAGGACAATAAGAAGAGCATTCAGGAAGACAGAAGATGGTGATTGATGTTGCACTTAGAGTTTTCAAGATCATAGGTGACAGGGAACAAGAGACTGGAAGAGATTTCCTCATACGAGAAAACAAACTATTAGAATAGAACTTACAGTTGCATCTGGCTATTTCAGCAATAAAACAATGAGACCGAGTTGCCAATCTAGTACTATGCTTAAATTTATGCAGTCAAGATACTAAGAAGTAAAACTAAGCAGAACAATTACCATGAAAATAATTAAAGAAAAGACAGAAGCCACATTATGACAGTGGGGATGTGGGTATGTGACTGAAGCTGAGATGCTAGGTCTGAAAAGAATTGCTGGTTTTACACAAGACTTCACCCCTACAATCAAATCCTCTGTGTGGGTAGGTTAGTAGTTCAGTTCTAAACCGAACAGGAGAGTTCACCATATAAACACATCAATATTTCCCATCTTCTTCTTCTTCTTCTTCTATGGGCTGTGACCGTTTAGGAATTTAGCGATCATGGCTCTTCATAATTTCTTGTCCTTTGTAGCTCTTAGTAAATTTTGTCTTTTTGTTATCTCTCCTAAACTCTGTTCTGCCATCCATTTACACATTGCTTGTTAGGTAGGTTATGCACTGTTTTCCTATGTTCTTTTGCCTTCAATGTCTTGTGAGTATCAAATTTTCCAAGCCCTCTTTCCTCATTATGTGTCTTAGAAATTTCAACACTTTTTTCTGGTGTTAAGTATAAGTGTCCTTTTTGTTTCCATTTTTTTTTTTAAAACATCATTGCTCACATGCTATTCTCAAGATCTTTCTGTTGCTTCAAGTCTCTTCTTCATCTGTGATGAGATTGTCCAGCATTCACTGCCATATAGGAGCATAGATATTATAAAACAATTCAGTACTCTTTCTTTTGTTTCTCAGAAAATTTTCCTGTTTCTTAATACTTCACTTAACTTTTGAAAGGCATTTTTCACTATCCTAATGCACCTTTGGGATAGTGAAGGTTGCCTTACAAAAGCTAATCAGTGTCTTAAGAAACAGAAGATTTCAGATTTCAATGTTACACTTTCCATCCTCTATTAAAAGGTTACTGCTAAACTATTAGACATTTCAAACTTATTCAACTTCATTTTGTTGTCCATAAGGAAGTTTAAAAAGTTTGAAATGTCTAAGAGTTTAGCACTGGCATTTGTCTGAATCTACAACTAAACATTTTAAGTAATCAGTTTGCTCCCCTCTCCTCCATATTGACACAGTGACTATTTTTCTTGCTAACCTTTCATCACATCTTTGGCTGTCTATGTGTAGGTGGATGCATAGACACATGCATAACACACCTCATTTTGAGACAGATTGGACTGCTTCCAGCAATGAATCGGGTTTCTTGGCAAGAACTACATAGGGTAATAGTATTGCTGTATAAATCTTGGGTAAAATGTAATTAGATGATGCGTAATAAGAAAACACATTCTAACTGTGGACTGTCAAAGAAAGTTTTCTGGTAACTGAGGATTAATTTTGTCTCCGACTCATTTGCTTGAGGATATTTTTATTTCATTTATGAATAAATCTACATGAGAATCTGGATGCAGTTTGTAATAAAAAAAAATGTAAGAACATATATTTCATTAAATAATGTAAACATATTATGTCTACTTATTTTTATACTGATCCTTTCCAGTTGTCTAATCAATTTGTTGATGTTGATATGAAATTCATTAAGGAAGACACCATAGTTTTTCTTAACCCAAGTACTTTTGATCTTTTCCAAGATCATCTTCAGGGGTAAATTACAAAGATAAACTTATTGTAACTGCGATAAAATCTGCATTCCATTGTGATGGTAATTTTTAAAATGTGCAAACAGGCTCTGTAATTATTTTAAATTTAGCTGTTGTAGTTATGGAAGCTTGTGCAAAACAGGCATTTCAATATAAGGGAGCTAACCAGAAATTGGTAAAAATATCTATATCAAAATCAACCAACACTTGACAAAATTTACTACGAATATAGCAACAACATATTAAAATGCATATAACATTTAATGCCATTTTACATTTCTAGGAATTGAAAAGATTGAAATAACTTGGCTTAACAGAAACTACAGCACCTTCCTTGATGAATTTCGCATTAACATCAAAAAACTAATTAGACAACTAGAAAGGATCAGTATAAAAATAAGTAGGCACAATATGTCTATAATATTCAATGAAACATGTTTGTATGAAGATATGCTGCTTAAATAAATAAATAAAATATATATATATATATATATATATATATATATATATATATATATATATATATATATATAATATTATAATAATAAAAAGAAAGAACAGTAAGATATATAATCCAGTGTTCTTATTGATATTTTTATTTTTACAAAACAGTGCTCAATGTAAATTTATAGTATTGCCAAAAGCGCTCGTAATTATAGAACATTTGGACAGTTTCTACACACTGTGTATCCAAAAAGGAAAACACTTGTTTGAACACAAGAAAAATTAAGTAAAAAGCTTAATAGTGGTACCTTGTCTGTCATTTTTAATGAAACATGCACACACACACACACACACACACATATATATGATATGGGAAAATGTGATATATAAATGTCTATATAACAGAACAATGTTAAGCAAATGAATGAAAAACTGTAAATATTCTGTTTAACACATTTTGTCCTATAGAAGGACTTTATTGCACTAATGTATTATTTGTTGATGTAATTATGTATGTGTAGGAAGGTATGGTGCATAATTATAACCTACACTTTTGTTTTTATATCTCCCTCTCCGTTTTCCTATTTTTGTACGTTTCCATTTTGTTATTAATTTGCCAAATAACAAAATATAAATGTTTGCATATTCACAGGTACCTTGTCACATATTTCTGTGATATCCTTTGATTTTTGTATTAATTTATTATATAAATTATTATTAAGATATATATATGTATGTATGGTCATGTGACTGAGTGGTTAGAATGTTCACTTTCTGACCATGAGACGAGGCTTGGAATCTCATCATGATTGATTGCTCAGGAAGGTGACTTCTTGATATTATTGGTCTTGACTAGGCAATCTCGGCATGCAGAACCTTTGGAAAGTGCCTGAAAACCCTGCCACAGTTTGACCCAAGCCTTGTGAGGGAAATTGGGTAGACAGAATCATTTGGAAGCCATCTATGGTTGTGCTAGCATTAAAAAAACAAAAATTGTGTTATTAATTAGATGATGTGCAAAAGTTTCCATCATTTTTTGTTTTTGTGTTTTCTCCGTGTAGAACTATATTTCTCCTCTATAGACTGCTGTAAGCGTTTATGTGTGTGTGTGTGTGGTGTAATGGCTAACAAATTGGAATTTTATATCAGAAAGTCAAGTTTCAATTCCAGCCAAGTTTGTTATATTCACTTGTGCACAAATACCTTTGGGAAAGGTATGAATGCACCCACCCTCCAGTTATGTGTTAAATAGTTGAACTTGTGTCAGTAAAGCATTATCTCCAAAACATTCTTACAATCCAAAAATATTTTCTGGTTTTAAAAGACCTGCAAAAGGTTGATAAGTTGCAAGAAATCAAATCAATCAATCAATTTGACTCTATATTTAATCTCAAGTTTTGGTTTACCTCATCACTGTGTCAGGCTTATTGATTCCCACTCACATATCTCCTGTTCATGTGCACCAAGATGTAAACAAAACCTTCAGTGTTTGTAAGTAAATCGGTTTAAGCATTTGAATAATTTTATTCACACGAGACCTGTAGCCGAAATTTAATAGATCATTATTTTCATCATAAAGACTGGCTGTCAGCAAATCTTAAAATACATCAACTGTATCCCCTGGAAATAAGACATCCTACACACAAAATAAATAGGGGCCACCTTCGATGTGAATAATTACAGACTATGTCTATCAAACACATGTTTACCTTTTTAAAACCAATTGTCTGTCTACCAGTTTCAACCTAGTATAAAACTGAAACTGTCTACTTTGTTGACTTAAGTAAAAGCAGATTTATGCCAACAGTTTTGACCCCAGTGTAAAACCAGACCCATGCCTAACATTTTGACCCTAGTGTAAAACCAGACCTATGCTTACCATTTTGACCCTAGTGTAAAACAAGACCTATGCCTACCATTTTGACCCTAGTGTAAAAGTGAAACTGTACTTTTTTGACTCAAGTGCAAATTCAAACCTTTGTCTATTTTTTCATTACTCTAATTTAAAACTGGATCCATGTCTACCCTTTTCACTGTAGTGTAATCAGTTCTAGGTCTACCTGTCTATTAATTTATTGTGATTTCTATCCTATAAGATATATTCAATGTTAAATGTGGGTTGGTATGTCATTAAATTAACCACATTGTCATAAAGTTATTGTTAAAAAGACCAAGTATACTGTGATTTGAAGCTGTTTAATTTTCTTGGCTTGGAAATGAAGGTAAAGTGCATTTCTTCTTGACCTTAGACTCTTTGTAAAGTTTAACGTATACAAATGTTTGTGCCTTTTTGAAAAGTTGATAAATATCAAACATAACAAGAACTTTTGAGGGCCAAATATAAGTATGGGGGAGGTTCTGAAATGTAAACTGATATGAACTTTGGTTACATCACTGTAAGTACCTCTGTTGTGTTACTACACAGAGCCACCTGTAATTCTTCTTGTTTTTGTTGGATATGAACTCTCTACTGATCTGTCTGAGACTTTTGCACATTACATTCTCTTGTATTTGTCAAATAATTTTATATGTAGCCAAACATTTCTTTATTTCTCTTTCTACACAGAGTATATTGTAAATATTTACTATAGACACCTCAAGTTTTAGGTTGTTAGCAATTATAGAAAGTATTGTTTTTTCAAAAAATCCTGTGTCCAATACTTTTGCATGTCAATGTGTTCTAGGTTATTTTGCTTTATAATTTTATTCTGACAAGATTAAATATTTGTTTGAATTTCTGTGATGAGGAGTTATCATTATTTACAGTCTAATATCCTCATCTTTGTTGTTATCTTCACTGTTCATTGGTGTATCACATCGGGAACAATATTAAACACAAGAATATGCATGAATATCTAACAGAAAAATGTTTGGCTCTATTTGAATGTGTTACTTGAATAGTATAAAATTTCTAATAACCTAATGTATACACTTAAAAACTAGCACTTTGGAGATTAATAGTTTGATATATGTTTTAAATGTGTAAATTTTATTTTTCTATGTAAATTATAAAAGCTAATTAATTTTTAAGTTGGTATATGCTCATGTCATTGATTTTAAATAAAAAGTTTTCATTTTGTCTGAAATGGATTAATAGATTATGTTCTAGTGATGTGTTCATTATAATTTGAATCTAATTTGTTCATTTTACCAAATCCTAATTATTATACAGATTTTTAAGTATTTCTTCTTAAATGCTACACATCTTTTAAAATATTTTTCATTTCAGTGAAATATTTTTTGATTTCTCCTTTTCTATCCTTTTTGAAAATATTTTGGTTGTTTTAAAGTATTTGTTGATTGAAGTGTACAAAAGCTTTTTATTTTGATTTTAGAGATAGCACTTTATTCCTATTAAACCTGAGCATTCCATATATAACCAAATACTATGACCACATGATACTCATTTATCATCTAGATGTTCCTCATAAAATTGATTCACAATAAGGTTCAAAATAACATACATTTTTATTGCTTTTAACTTGATTTATCTTATATTTTTATAAAATTTACATCCAAATCTTTACTAGAAATTTCTATGAAAATAAGGCATGGAAAACTGTAAAAGATAAAAATGATTTTTCTTGTGTCAAAATTATTACTGCATGAGAATATTTTTTAATATTTAGTTTTATGCATTTCATATAAACATATATATATATATATATATATATATATATATATATATATATATATATATAATATATATATAATATAATATATATATATATATATATATAAAACAGTAACAACTGATCTTACTAATTCCCCAATAACTTGCATATATAGTCTAACTACCACCCATCAGATGTGACCTGAAGATTGTGTTTAAGCATGCAACAGACTATTGCCACATGGTTTTGACCTTAGTGTCCACTCATATATATATATATATATATATATATATATATATATATATATATATATATAAAGATGTATAACAAGGTGGAAAATGTTTGTCACATGTTTCGGTCTTTAGGACTTCATCGGACTAAGTTTGTTTATGTTGATGTGACACACAAACAAGAATTTTAAAATTAGAAGAAACATATTTTTTGATCTTTTTTATTAATCCGACAGATTTTTATTACTTAAACGTTATTTTTGTGGATACACGTATTTTAGTAGACGCTCCATTTATTTATTAAACAGTATATTTATTTATTTTCACCTACCAGCCTTAATATTTAAGAAATCATATTAGAGAAAAATATGCACTCACCACAGAATTCAAACCTGCATTTTTCTCTAATAAAATTTCACAAATATTCAGGCAAGTAGACAAAAATAAATATACTGTTTAATAAATAAATTGATCATCTACTGAAATACAAGTATCCACCAAAAATAAGGATTAAGTAATAATATATATATATATATATATATATAATGATAAAAATATAGTTTTAGGGTATGCTATATCTATGGATTAAAGTGCGCAATATCATAGATAGAGATTATGTAAATATAAAATTTGACACTGAGGTTAACACCCAGTGGTGACAGTCTGTTTCATGCCAGAAACATAACTGTTACCACCCACATTTAAACTGTTAGGATAATACAATAGACCTTACTACCCACAATGCACCATTGACCAGCATATATAGTCAATCCAAAACACAACACACATAGGTTGAAAATTGCATTCAAGCATGAAACAGACTGTTACCACTTGGTATTGATCTCAATGTCCACTTTTATATTTATATTTACATATGCTCTATCTTTATTTACCTATAAATATAGCATACCTGCAAACTATATTTTTTATCATATTTTATATATATATATATATATATATATATTATCGTTGCTTGGAAATCATCCATGTAAACAAAAACAGACTATCATCAATTTCTTGTTCGTGTATTGCTTAATATATTGTGTAATTGTCATCTTTGATAATGGCTTATGTAAGCCGAAAGTTTAGATTGGATTAAAAAATATGTATCAATATTGTGATTTTCTTTCATTGTTTAATGATAATGTTATTAAGCTTATCAGATGATATGAAAAGAACTTACATAAAATATATAGACGACACTTATCTATATTATTTAATGAAACATGTATATATATATATATATATATATATATATATATATATATATATATATATGCACAAAAAACCACAGTCCCAACAATAAATAAAATTATAATTGCATATGTATTTATGCCCGAACACATGGGTATGTATCTGTGCCTGGCCCCAGATTGTTTATATGGATGCATTTGCATGAACTAAAATGTGTACACTGTGTGTATGAGAGTGTTGTCCTGAGAAATTATGGAAAGAAATTCCCCCTCCTACCACGATAGTCAAACAAGCATAAATAAATCAAACTTTAAAAAATAAACCAGTTTGTCTGATGATCGCAAAAGCATGAAACCCAGGGTCACAAACTCCTATCCATACAACAGAATATATTAGCTCTATCACTGATATTGAGCACTTTCCACTAAGTACTGCATATACAAAAGCAATATATATATATATATATATATATATATATATATATATATATATATATATATATTTAGTTGGATTGATGTGAGTTTGTGACCCTGGGTTTAACGCTTTTGATGTGAAACTGTCTGATGATCACAAAAGCATGAAACCCAGGTTCACAAACTCACATCAATCCAACTAAATATATATATACAATACAAAGGGTAATATGATTTTGCAGTTCACAGAAAATATTTGCCAACTGATTTACAGTAATGCTTGAAATCACAGTAGTTATTTTAGCTATACTTAAAACTAGGTACATTAAACTTTATAACATTTTTTACAGATTATTTCTATTGCAAATACAAATAAAGTTATAAACTTTTTAAAGTGCACATGAACTTTATGGACACCCTGTGTATATATATATATATATATATATATATATATATATATATATATATAATTTTTACAGTAAGATTCACCCAGGGCCACTTGAGATAGAGGGTTACATTAAGAGGCAGTTTATATGGATAAGAGTGGAAGATAAGTTAATTCTTGACTTGAACAGGTTAAGATTATAGTGATCAGTGAAACATCCTGTTGGCAATCTGTTCCACTGAACAATCATTCGTGAGAAGAAGCTGTTCAAGTGAAACTTACTTCTCATTGATGGAATACAGAGGAAATGTGAGTCATTTGCGACAGTGTAAGTGGCATGGAGGTCCTAGCTGTGAAGATTAGACCTGGCAGAAGCTAGGAATGTAGTTCAACCAAGCACTTTTTTAATGTCATGATTTTACTTTGATATTTTTTTGAAGTCAATAATATAAATTATATAAAGCATTCAAATTTGTATTTATATTACTAATTAGATAACTAGTAATTTTGAATATTTACATATATAGTAGTGAACAAGGGTTTATAGATACATACATCTAAAATATAGAACACCAAGCCATCTATAATCTTAAAAACAACCAAGACATAATTATCACACCAGCCGACAAGGGCAGAGCTATAACCATCTTAGACACTAATAACTACATAAAAGAAGCAGAATCACAACTTCAAAATAACCAGTTCTATGCACCCTTACCTCTAGACCCAACTAGCACATTCAAGACAGAACTATCATCTCTCACTCAGAACCTGAACCACGACATAAGGGACACCATAAATTCTCTTATCCCTGAGAACCCTAGAACAGCAACATTCTACACTATCCCAAAACTACACAAACTCCCCAAAATCATTTCAGAAAAACACTCTAACACTCTTTCATCCAACCAACACCAAATTACACAACCACACAATGCAGGGAATATCTATGAAATTTCAAAATCCCTCAAAATCATACCACCTGGTAGACCCATAATATCAGGCATTGGCACCCTCACAGAACTTATATCCGGGTACACAGACAACATCCTAAAACCTTTACTGCCTGACATACCTAGTTATATTAGAGACACCACTGACTTTCTCAACAAATTAAAAAACATCAACTCAGTCCACCCGGATACAATCCTAGTAACGATAGATGTTTCATCTCTTTACATGAACATTCCACACACTGAAGGAGTTTCAGCTTGCCGTGAGTTCCTTAGTAAAAAATTACCCAACAACCAAGTTACAGATATATGTCAATAAATTTCATTCTAACACATAACAATTTTAAATTCAACAACAAACACTATTTACCGATTAGTGGCACAGCAATGGGCATGAAAATGGCACCTAGCTAAGCTAATATCTTTATGCACATTCTAGAAAGGAAAATACTAGACAATTCAGAATTTAAACCATTACACTACTTTAGATATATTGACGACATTTTCTTATTATGGACTCATGGATCAGAAAAACTAAAAAAATTTTTCACTTTCTGCAACAACTTCCACGATACAATTAAATTTACCATGGAACATTCATACACATCCTTCCCTTTCTTAGACGTTATGATAAAATTAAACAAACACACACTTTCCACCAGTTTATACAACAAACCCACAAACCAGCATAAATTCCTACACTTCAACAGCTGTCATCCTCTTAAATTAAAAAAATCTATCGTATACAGCTCATTTCTAAGAATCAAACACATATGCTCAGACCATCTAGATTTTCTACACAACATTAATAACTTAACAGAACAATTCCTAAAATGTAAATACCCAATAAATATAATAAAAGAAGCACTAAATAAAACTATCCATATAAATCGTAACACACTTCTCACATACAAGAAAAGTAAAAACAACAATCGGATTCCCATGGTTTTTAACCACAATCAAAAAAACAAACGCCTAACTTATCAGCTATCCTCACCTCCACCAAATATTCCCATGGTTTTTAACCACAATCAAAAAAACAAATGCCTAACTTATCAGCTATCCTCACCTCCACCAAATATCTAAATAATATAAACCAAACAGGAAATTATAAATGTAACAAAACTCGTCTAATTTGCAAACACATATATATATATAATTTTTACAGTAAGGTTCACTCTGTACTAAGTCCCGGAGGCACCTAAGGTAGATGGTTACATAAAGGGGTAGTTTATACAGATAGAAGGGGAAGATAACTGTTAACTCTAGACTTGAACAGGGTAAGATTGTAGTGATTGGGGAAACATTCTCTTGGGAGTCTGTCTCACAGAGAAGTGGTTTGTGGGATGCAGCTGTTTGAGTGGAACTTACTTCTAACTACTGGAATACAGAGGAAACATGGGTGATTTGCTACAATGTAAGTGGCATGGCGGGTCCTAGCCATGAAGGTCAGACCTGGCAGAGCCAAGGAATATAGTTCCTCCAAGCAATTTTTTTAATGTTATAATTTTAGTTTGATATTTGTTTGAAGTCAATAATGTAATTTATATAAAACATTAAAATAAGTATTTATATTACTATTTAGATAAATAGTAATTTTGTATATTTACATGTATAGTAGTGAACAAGAGTGTGTGTTTAGATATATATATAAGTGAACATTGAAGTCAACACTCAGAGGTAACAGGCTGTTTCATGCTAGACGCAATCGTCAGCCTGTCGCCTCTAAGTGTTAACTTCAATGTTCACTTTTATATTTATATTTACATACGCTCTATCTCTGATATTGAGCACTTTATCCCATAAATATAGCACACCTTAAAACTATATTTCTTCATATATATATATATATATATATATATATATATATATATAAGGATAAGGAGCAAATAAGAATGTTTACAAATTTAACACTTTTTCCTCCATATTTCATTTTCTAATGAAGCTTAAATAAAATCAAAACATGTTAAATTAATTTTAAGAAATATACATAGTATCTTACATTAATTGCACAACTTCGGATTTCATGCCAAAGCAATTTTCAAAGGCTGGACATTTTTGCTGGAAGTGTTTGCAAAATAATAAAACAGACATTCAGTAATAATTAATGCAACTATTCTAGCTTGGGTCCTGATGAGTGAGGAATCATGAAACTCTTGAGTTGATCTTTGATATATATATATATATATATTTAAAACATATATTTTTTAAATGATTCCTCACTCATCAGAACACAAACTAGAACAGTTGCATTAATTATTACAGAATGTTTGTTTTATTTTGAAAACACTTATTTATACACACCAAGTAAATTTTAAAT
>OZ038505.1:61789556-61814556 GCA_964036315.1 Acanthosepion esculentum
AAATGTACTTTTATACTTTCATAATGTTTTGTTTGAGGGGTTCACTGTTTTCCCATAGCTGGGTCTGTAACAGATGCTACCACACTGGATAAGGATGGGCATTGGAACAACAGTAATTAAGAGTTGTTTCTGCGCACTTCAAAACCTCCAATCTCCCGATCAGATGTCTTGTTGCCAGATGTTGTTTATTGTCATACCCAGGACTAACTGATAAATCTATCATCTCGTCCAATGTAATATTGAGAAATAAACTAACCAAATCAAAGGAAACTAAGTGTTCCATCTTGTTGAGATGATTTCATGATAAACAAATGTTTGTTAAAAGAAATAAAACAGACAGAAATGATGCAATCTTGAATCATTTTTCGAGAAAAGCCACAACATTTTTTGCTATCCTTAAAATTAAAAATCTTCTTCACAGTTTAAATTATAAAAATATTTACATAAGAGGATTGATAAAATAGGACTCATTTTTGTGTTAATTTTTTTTAATCATTTCAGCCCAAGCAAGGCAATAATGCCACTAAGACGCAAAGGGTTACTGAGAGTGAAAAAAGAATGACATTATGATTTTAGTTTGATATTTCTTTGAAGTCAATAATATAATTTTTATAAAACATTAAAATAAGTATTTAAATTATTAAGTGTTTATACATGCATGCATGCATACATATATATGTGCACTTCGACATGGTGTAATGGTTAGCAAGATTGTCTTGCTTGGTCAATTACAACTGCTCATTGGGTGCTCCACACTTTTGGCCTTGTGCCACATTTGAGCTATGCTTAGAAAATCACTTGCGCACTTCCATGTAGTGTAATGGTATCAAGCGTGTCTCACTAGATAAGTTATGATTGAATCCTCACTGATTTTTTTCCCCTTTTTTTGTCCTTGTGTCACACCTCAGCTATGCTTAGGAAATAATTATAGGCACCTTGGCATGGTGCAATGGTTAGCAAAGTTATGTCAATAGAACAATTACAACTGAGTAGTGATTTCAATGTCCACTGGGTGCCCCATACTTTCGGCCTTGTGCCACATTTAAGCTACACTTAAAAAATCACCATATATATATATATATATATATATATATATATATATATATATATATATATATATATATATATAATTAATATTTGGGTTTTCAGTTGGTTGTAAAGAACTCATGAGATTGTTTGAAGTTATAAGCATGTAAAATTTTATTAGGTTGGTGCAAAAATAATGTCGTTTTTTGACGTTCAACTTCATGTGAGAAAACGACATTATTTTTGCACCAACCTAATAAATTTGAAAATTCATTTGGCATATATAAATAAGCATTTACAAAATAATAAGAAATCATTTATATTTATGAACTATCTAAAGTGCATAACATTAGGGTTAAGGATAAAATAACTATTATAGTTACAATAGATTTATGCAGAAATCCTTTTGCTAATTATCACAGTATCTTATTAGAACCATGTATTAATATTAAAAACAAAAAAGTGTGTTAGATTCTTTCTGGTAAAAGAATTTAATGAGAAAAAGAAAGCATACATAATAAGAAAGAAAGGAAAGATAAAGGAGGTGATAATGCTCTTGTGTTTAATATCTGCTTTAGTGAAATGGAAAACCTTGTCAATTTTGAATTGTTTCACTTGTACCCTCTTACTTCTTTAAATAATGACCTGCATTCATATGTATGATTGTTATTGCAATCTTAATATATATATAAAGTTGCAGCCCCTCTCTGTTTGTTATTGAACTCCTCCGAACCATAAATATTCTGAAAGTACATTACCAAAGGTACTTGGATAAGTATATTTTATTTTGATCAAAGGTGGTCCCTGAGGGGAACCCCCCACTGAAAGTTTTTTCCCTTTGATTTAAATTAAATTTAAATTTGAACAAGGGAATGACTCCTATCCAAAATATAGTAGGGGAAAGCCAGATGGAGGTCACATAGGTAATATCATTGAGTAATATTAAAAGAGGTCACATCAGCAAGATCAAAATGAGACAATATGGACATCAAATTGAGCAAGAAATCACCAATCAGTGGGTAGTGCCTTACAATATGTTGCTACAATTCAATCATCATATAAATGTTGAAATCTGCTCATCAATTCATTCAATCAAGTATTGCATCAAATGCATATCAAAGGGGTTAGATAAAGCTGTTTTTGCATAAACCACTGACTGAAAATATTTTTCCCTTTGATTTAAATTAAATTTAAATTTGAACAAGAGAATGACTCCTATCCAAAATAAAAAAGGAGAAAGCCAGATGGAGGTCAAGATCATCAAGTAATATTGAAATGTATCATTTTTCTCCACAAATCATAACAATGATTTAAAATTAATCATCATTTTCTTATAAAAAATGTTTGACATGCAGCAAGGTGTGGGTAATTCAGCTAGTATTTTGATAAAGTTGATAAGCTCAAATAGAGCAATAGAGTAATTTCCACAGTTATTTTATAGTCATGGAACTGGCATGGATTTTATTCAATCATTAACTTAAGAATATTCACACCTATTGCTAGTCCGAGTTTAAACTATTGTGTAACTGAAGAAAGAAAGTGTAGTTGTCATTATGAGAAAAAGCCCAAGATACAAAGTACGTATATGTCAACATCAAACAAATGCAGAGATTTAACTATATTGGAAGTGTTATAACAAAGGATGGAAACTGTGATACCGATATCCAAATGTACATCGGATTAGCAAAAAATGAATTCCAAAATCTAAGCTGAGTATTAAGAAATAGGAAAATTTTCTTTGAAACAAAGAGAAGAGTATTGAATTGCTTATGTGATATCAGTCTTCTTGTATGCCAGTGGGTGATGGGCAATCTCGCCAAAGATGAAGTTAAGAGAAAACTGGAGGCAACAAAAATTCTACAGAAGAATACAGAGAATTCTATGGACAGAGCAAGTAAGCAACAAGGTCGTCTTAAAGACTTAAAAAGGATACTTATTTTATAATCAGAAAGAGAGAGCTGAAATTTTTTGAACACATAACAGAGAAGGAAGACTTGGAAAATTTAACCCTTACAGGGCATATTGCAGGCAAGAGAGAACATGGGCCATGATCACTCACAACCTGAAGGAACACAGCACATAGAAGAAAAATTGTGTAATACGTTTTTCAGCTACTGATTAAACATTTGCAAACATTCAAGCATTTTTTTTAAAGCGCATATTTCTAATTTTTGTCTAATGGATAAGATCAGCATTTGAATAAACTGTTTTGTATCACTCTGCATTTACTGCCGTCTTTGATCTTGACCATAACAATACTGCTCTTGAATCTTTTAAGCAAATATTTTCACTATGATATGATCAGAAAAATAACTACTTGGAAACAAAAGAAAGAGAAGAAAATCAGCAAAAGCTAAGAATAACTCATTCCCAATTTTTGTGCATTTAAGTGCTATATGGAAAGTGAATGTCAGAAACATTCAGAATCAGAAAAATCAATTCACCTACGCAAATTGAAAGTATGACAACCGACTATGGGAGGGGAAAGGCAGGCATTTACTGAAGTTGCTTGCCTTTACCTGAATTTTTTATCTATTGTTGTTCATAATGTGAGTTAACTGGATCAAAGCAAAAAAGAAATAAAAAGAAAGTCTTTTCAAATTGCCTTCGGTTGAAACTGACTTGATTCTTTGATGCAAGTTGAAAGATTGCACGAAAAGAATTTAGTGTTTCTTTTACTCTTGGAAAAACCTTATTTACTAAGCTCTGTCTTTTGTCTTGTGTTATATATGCACATATGTACACATGAGGGGGTGCTGCAAAATTCTTAGTCTAAAAATCACTTCCTAAAATCCAATCAAACCAAATGTCCAAACATTAGTTTACAATTTTTCATCTCCATGTTAGTATATATATATATATATATAATTGTTCATAATTTTGTTTAGGTCAAGTAGAGGAATCATAATGAATCATAATAAAACAAATGTTTATTCTACTAAAAGTGGGTTTATATATATATATAAACTATGCTGCCTTGTTTGATGAATTTCATCTTAACATCAAAAAAATGATTAGAAAACTAGAAAGGGTTATCATAAAAATAAATTATATTGTTCAATGAAACATGTTTGAATGAAGATATGCTGCCTACATATATATATATATATATGATACATGATACCCTACATTGATTAAACAACTCGAAGTTTCATGCTGTCTGTAATAAATTCAGAGTTGTGCAATCAATGTAGAGTATTATGCATATTTTTAATATATTAAATAGCTCTGTTATTTAACACTGAGCACTATTTTTACCTACAGTATAGTGTGTGTGTGTGTGTGTATACACACACACACACACACACACACACACACACATATATATATATAAGAACACTTGCTCATACATTTACCTATATTTATCCATTTTATTATATATGTATATATATATATAGTTTTAAGATAATATGCTCAATATCAGAGATAGAGCATATGTAAATATAAAAGCGGACATTGAAGTTAACACCCAGAGGTGACAGTCTGTTTCATGCTAAACACAATCATCAGGCTCGACTGTTTATATATATACAGGTCAGTGATGCAATGTGGGTAGTCTATTGTATTGCATTATCAGTAGTCCTATTGTATTATTCTAATTAGGTTATTTTAGTGGGCAGTAACAATTGTGATTTGAATTATTCTTGGGGCTATTGTGTGGGAATAATTGTGCAGTTTTTTGGTTGTTTATAGTGTTAACTTTTTTGTTTATTATTGATTCTTTTATTGGGTGTTAGCTTCAACGCCCACTTTTATATTGGCATACACTCTATCCCCGATATTGAGAACTCATACATATAGCTTAAGTTAAAACTATATTTTTTATCAAATATACATATTTTTCTCACTGGTAGCACAACTCAGTATTTCATGCACAACACAATCTTCAGGTGCTTAAGACTGACCATTACATAATTTAAATTTTGTTAAATATTGGTTATCGCAATGATGAAGCAGTCTATATTTTATATAAGGAATTTTTTTTTTTTTTTAAATAAACATAACTAAAAACAAAAATAAAATGATGAATTTTATATGTAAAATAAACTAAAAAAAAACGCACATGCATCCATACAAATTATTTACTTGTCCTTAGGCTTAAATTGTGTTCGGTTCTTGCTGTTAGGATCAAATTGTGTTTGTTTTTTTGCCATTAGACTCAAAAAGTGTTAGATTCTTGCAGTTAGGTACAAATTGTGCTCGTTTCTTGTCATTGTGCCCAAATTGGGCCAGTTTTTTATTGAGCTCAAATTGTGTTAGTTTTTTGTTGTTAGGCTCAAATTGTGCTTGTTTCTTGTCTTTAGGCTCAAATTGTGTTAGTTTTGTCTCATCAGAACGAGATAGGCTAAGTATGTTTATTTTCAGATGACTAGCCTTTAGAAAAGGTAGCTTACTAAATCATCATTTTCATATGCCTGGTTATATCATTCAGGTTTATTTGCAATGGCATTTTCCCTTATTAACTGTTTCAAACAGTTGATTTCAGGATAATAGATCATTTACAAATGATATCATATCCACTGCCTGATTTGCAGGCAGAAATAATTTTGGTTCATAAATGGTCTATCAGAGGTGCAAAACTTTATTAATGCTATCAAAATGGACATTAAAATTGTATATACAAAAAAACAAGTGGTGGGAGAGAAAAGATAATAAAATTAATCATAATAAAGTGATGAATTGAGACAATAAAAAAAAAAAACAAGAATTCGACCCTCACTCTTTGGGGCCAATCGAGGACAAAGATGTAAATTGTATAAGGAATGTTTAAAAAATAAAGAATTACCAGGAAATCAGCAGAGGAGAGAAAAATATTATATATAAACACTGATTATATTAAGGCCCAGCAGCCATTCCATCTGCTTCCAGAGGAAATTTTGCTTCTAATTTCTAAACTATTCTATTTCTTCACCATTATCCAGATATAAGGATGTGTTGTGTAATTTTTTATAAATTTGTGTAAGGCTAAATTTTGTCCAAGTGTCTCCATCTTACATCAGAAAAGCTTTCTAGTCTGCACTGTTATATGATATTTACCTGAACCTCCCTGCCACCAAATGGGGAATGATGGCCAAAAGTACATAACCCACAATTTTGGAAAGTTTTGCCACAAGTTCCACTCGCCATTAAACAATTTGTATGACATCAGGAGAATCTCACCAAACGACTTTAAAGACATTCCTTGTCTATTTAATAAAATCAAGTTCAGCTGAAGAATTGCTGTTCAAATGTTTAAAATATGAAGTGTTGAAATGTTTTCAGGCTGACCCACTTCAGGAACAGCAATTTTGTGAGAGTAGGGGTTCTTGGTCAGGTCAAGAACTTTTCAACACACCCCTCATAAAGGACTTTGATAAATACTTTTTTTCTTTTCTTTTCTTTCTTTCAGTTTTTGTGTGTGTTTAATTTGCTGATTATTTGATTTCATTTTCATTTGTTATCCCCCTCCCTTTCCATTCTGTCACCAATTGTTAAGATTAGCACATAAACTATGAAATATAATCTTTGAAAAGAAAGTAAAATCTGCTTCAAAGTTAATTTTTAACACCATCATTTTTCCAAGTATCATTATGCCAATTATAGACAAAGTGGTGAATATGGGTTAAATAGCGGAGTAGACTGGGCTCTCTTGCCTTGATGATGACCAGTCTAAGAGAAAGAAAACTCTAAATTCCCAAACTGTAGAGAAGGCAATGGGAAACTACTTCACTATCTTTTCCAAGATGTCATAGCAGTTCATACATGCCCAATCCCCACGACCATCTGGGGAGAGTCATGATCACTTTGAATTTTTTAAAAAAAGTGAAGAAGGCAACAAGAAATCTCTCTTATCTGTTCCAAGAGGTCATGGCAATTCCGAGATAATAATGAAATGGAATGTGGAGAGCCATGATCACTTTGGATTAAAAAACCGAGGAGAAGGCAATGAGAAACCACTTTACTGTCTTTACCAAGATCACATCGCAATTTACAGATAATAAAGAAAAGGAAGCTGTGGAGATCCATGCTTGCCTATGTTCTGAAGTGCATAAGTTGGTTAATGACCTGTCAACACTTGTTGGGTTATTTTATGTCTAATATAACTCTTATAGGACAATAATAATAATAATAGAAATTAACAGATAATAAAGAAAAGAAAGCTGTGGAGAGCCATGATCGCCTACACTCTGAAAAATGTAACATTTAAAAAACATATTATGTTCAGTGCATATACAATTACTGTTATTAATTTTTTTATGGCCTTAACTTTGATAAATTATAAACTGCCATGACGAAAATGATTTTTGTTATTAGTCAAAATTGAAAAAAAAAAAAGGATTCAATATTTCTGACATATGGAATAGATCAAAGATTTACAAGCTGTTTTAGGCTCTTAGCCCAACCCATGAATGAACACCATCCTTATTTAGCGATGTTAGCTATAGGTAAAAAATTATAATTAATACAGGATCATTAGAAGCCTATAGTTGATACTGGATTTTTATAAAGCTCTAATTAATAGTGGATTTTATAAAGCAATAATTAATAGTGGATTTTCATAAATCTATAATTAATACCAGATTTTTTTAGAAACATTATTAATACCTTATTTTTATAATTAATATCAGATTTTACATTAAACTTTAATAGTTTAAATGAAGAGCTTTAATCAAGGAAAATACTCTGAACTCCTCGTACCCACTTAATTGTCACTGTGTTCCAACATATCTTTATAACTAATAAGAGTGGTTATAAACTCAATTATTTCATGGAAAATAAAGGTGTATTTATTACTTTTAAGTGTGTAACTTTTTCATACAGTTCATATTTTTAACTCTCTTTACACAAGTTAGTACAGAAAGTAAAATTTCCTTCAAAATTAGAAAAGCAAAGAACATCTACAGATTTTAAAAGATGGTATCTGTCTATATTTCTGAGATGAGGTATTATGATTACTTGCATTATTTACATTATTCAGACTGTTATCCTCATCTTCATTGCCATATTCACAATGATTTGGCCATTCTTCAGGTGATTGGAATTTCGAATTGAATCCTTTATTTTGTCCACCAGAGTAGATTGTTCTAGTTCCACATTCTGGATATCTCAGTTTTTGGTTTGCCACTGCTATGGCCTAGTATTGAAAGCACAACTCTTTGGGTCTAGTCACTGGATCTAACTGCCTTTATCCACTAGGCCATGTGTCATTGAGGACATCTGTGTATAATTTTTTGGGACTTATAAGCCTAATGTCTCAGCAACCCTTTTTTACCAGTGCTCATATTGCAATTTTTGTTGTTATTATTTCATTTTTTACCAGAGCTTATATTGCAATTTTTGTTGTTATCCATTGCCTTTCTCAAGCACTCTTTATTACTGGTCCCTATATTTCTATGCTTTCATACAGACAGAGAGCATCACTGGAAATTACAAAAACTTAAGGAATCAGCACATATGCTAGGCCACAAAAATCTGAGACAACCAAGCATAGAAATGAATACTATATGGGAACCAGTAATAAGGAGTGCCAGAGAAAACCAATGGATAACAACAAAAATTGCAATATGAGCACTGGTAAAAAATGTTGCTGAGACATTAGGTTTATAAGTCCCAAAAATTCATACACAGATGTCCTCAAGGACACATGGCCCAGTAGATAAAGATGTTGGTTAAATCCAGTGAGTAGACCCTAAGAGTTATGAGTTCAATACCAGGCCACCAGGTGAACCAGAAGTAAGTTAAAAGGAAATAACTGAGACATCCAGAAGAGGTATGGCACATGGAACTAGGTTCGAAATTCCAATCACCTGAAGAAGGCTATAGCGTGCAACAGCCAAAACGTTGTGAATATGGCAATGAAGATGAGGATAACAGTCCAAATAATTTAAAAGACAGTTTTGAATCTCATGAAAAGGTTTAAAGAATTCCACCTGAAACTTAGTGCACAAACAGAACAACCGTTTAAAAATAATTATTCATGTTATAAAATAATCAATAAACAATCAATTATGTGATATCCTTAAAAAGTACTTCCATTATATGTCATAATCATAAAAATCAAATATTCACTGCACAAAGTTCATTAGAAAGTGAGGAATATGAAGTCTGTTTGGAAAGTATCCAGCTTTTAAATATTTAAATGGGTGATGGCAACTTAGTTCTCTTCAAAGTACTCTTCTTGAGAGGCTTATGGCCCTATTACCAGTTCCTGTATGATCACTGAAGTTAAGCATTGTCGAGCCTGGTCAGTACCTAGATGGATGACGTTTGTGGATACCAAGTGGTGTAATGGATAATGGCTCGGAATTGATGATCGGAGAGCCAAGTTCCTATTCCCATTGTGTTCGATATATATTCACTTATGCAAAAAACTATTTGGAAAGTTATAAATCCACCTCTTCTCCCTCTAGCTACGGGTTAATTAATAAGACTTGTATCACTAAATAGTTATTATCTAAAAAAAATTCTTAAAATCTAAAAATATATTCTGGCTTTAAACAACCTGCAAAAGGTTGGTAAGCTGTAGAAAATGAATCACCCGTGTATCTCAATTTGCCTTCATATTTTGCAAAACAATGTCCTCTTTCAGGATCAACATCAATTGCCTTGTCACATTGTCTTTAATCTTATCCATGGGATTTCAATAAAGATATCACAGGGAGTAAAATCTGGATGGTGGCTAGGTGATTTCGTGTTTCATTTCTGGGATGAGTAATTGTCAATATATTTTTATTATTTCAAACTATTGTTCTCATCTTGGTTGATATAGATCTTATTATAGACATATCGTTTCAACCAAGTACCCTCTGGCCATCATCAGGGGTCCATTGTTTAGCTGATATGGGATATCTGTCTCTGTGATGCTGTTCAATGACAGATCCACTAGATGACAATAACATATGTAAAATGAACTCCTATGTCCATTATGCCATCAAGCTTGGATGTGTGGGTGGTGTAATGGATAATGGCTTGGAATTGTTAATCAGAGAGCCGAGTTCCAATTCTCATTCATTATATTCACTTACATGCAAATACCCTTGAGAAAGCTATGAATCCATCTCTTCTCCCCCAGTTATGGGTTAATTAGTAAGACGTGTATCACTAAACCATTAGTAACTTAAATGGACATTAGTAGTGTATTTTTGGAGCTTTTATATTCAGTGTTAGATAGTTTTGACATTTGGTTATCATGACAGGTTCATACCACTTCTCATAATTTAGTATTTAATTTCAGAGTTGAATAATAGTTCTTTATTTATTGTTTCATTTTCTATGGCTTATCAACCCTTTGCAGGTTATTTAAAGCCAGAAAATATCTTTGAGAATTTTTTTTTTAGATAATAATGGTTTAGTGATATAAATGTTTCTAATTAGCCCATAACTGGGGAGAGAAGAAGTGGATTCATACCTTTCCCAAGGGTATTTGCATGTAAGTGAATATAATGAACCCAACAGAAATTGGAACTTGCCTCTCTCTTAATATTATTATCCATTCATTCACCTGCACATCCAAGCTTACAGCACCTGGTATTTTCAAGTGGTCACCCATCTAGGTACTGACCAGGATTGATGTTGCTTAACTTTGGTGATTATATGGGAAACAGTGTTTCAATATGATGTGGCTTTTGGCCCATGAGTAATTCTCAACATACATTTATTATTTCAAACTATTTTTTCATCTTGGTTGATGTTATTGTAGATACAAACATTCAGCAGGAACGGACAAGGAATAATAGAGATAAAATAATACAATAATCAACATCTCATATCAGCCATATCATATGAACACCTGATGGTGACCAATGGGTACTTGGTCGAAACATTGTGTCTATAATAACATCTATATTGACCAAGATGAGAATAATTGTTTGAAATAATAAAAAGTATATACCTGGGTGACATTTCATCAAAAAAACCTGCATGAGATGTGAAGCTACTTATTGCGAAAGGTGGCTGAGAGTGTCTATTTATGCATGCACAGTAAGGTCCCCTCTCATTGGTTGCCAAGTAGTATCATGAATATACTCAATATGGCTGGATACTTTTGGAGCAGACCTCGTATATAAATCAAACTGAATCATTTTAAAATGTAAGTAGGCAGCGTCTTCACATATTTTCCCCTCATTTTATCAGTTTTTAGCATAGTTTATTTTTAAATTTACAAAAAGAAAAATAAAGCTTTTGACTTATAATGACAAACTATACTTTCTGATCTCTTCCAGTCTCGTGTTGGTCTGTCTTTTACTGGAGGTTCACATGTCCGCTGCAGACGCTCTGCAGTCGACAGCTGCCACCACCCTATCAAATGAGGCGCCACTAGAGGTACCCTGTTTGCCTACCATTGCTATAGATCCAAGCTCTACACCACTTGCAGTGGTAGGTAGTACTTTATGTCTGTGCTTTTAATAAACCCCCCTAACATTGGTGGGGGCTGTATCTCCTCCAGCTTCACAAATGACTTCAAGTCATGAATGTCATAGCACAAATCTACCTCCATCTTGTTTAAATGCCCAGTGTTTGCCTACCTTGATATAACAAAGCCTTTACTTTTCATTTACTCCTTTATTAATGGTCTTACTAATCCCTAGAGAATTTCTTTGAACTGTTTTACTTATCTTTCATACACCTTTGGTGAATCTATGATGATATTACTGGAGCTTATGTTGTAGGGCCCCTAATTGAGATATTATTCATGAACAATGCAGATCCCATGGGAGCTATACAAAAAGGGGTCAGAGATCTATAGTGGAATAAAGCTATTATATTTCTGAATTCTGGAATCAGGAATTGACGTTATTTACATGCAGACTATTGTCCCCATCTTTGTTGTTATCTCAATGTTTTGGTTGTGCTCTCCAGCCTTCATCAGGTGCTTGTCACACCGCATAACCTTCAGGGAATTTTGAACTGAACCCGGTATTTAATTGATGGGGGATTCTCAGCAGAATTAGAACAATCTACCCCAGTAGATTAAATAAAGAGCTCAATTCCCTGGAGGTTAGCCAGATTAACAAGCACTTAATGAGGACCAGAGATAGTAATAGTTAGCGGCTTGGATTGAGGAATTGGAGAGCTGAGTTTAAATTCCAGTCGAGTTTATGTTCACTTAAGTACTAATACCTTTGGGAAAGGTATGAATCCATCCCTTCTCCTCAAGCTATGGGTAAAATAGCTGAGCAGACTGGGTTCTATAGCCTTGGGTGGCAACTGGTCTAGAAGAGTCTAGAAGGAAACTCTGAATTCAAACCATATCACACTATCCTAAAGTGTGTATACATGCAGATGGAGACCGCTTGTGAATTCAAATTCACACTGAAACACCTACTATGGATTTGCACGTCCGAATAAACATGACCTCTGCTATGTTTGGGCAGCTTGCGTTTGGATGCGGCAGGTTCATTTGATGGAGCCGACTCAACCGACTGGTTGAATGCTGCAACAGGTACAGGTAGAGAGGGAACAATGGCTGAAACGTTTTCATGACAACAATGATAAGGACAATAGTCTGAGTGTAAATAATATAAATAAAACTGTTACCTTTGGAAAAGTAAGTAAAATTATAGATCACATTAAGTGGCCATTATTGTATGAAGATATATTATTTTTGTTTTTTCTTTAAATCTTTTCACCCCAAGCAAGGTGATAATGCGTTTGTTTTTATCACTTTTATTATTAAGCATCCCACATTGTCGTAATAGAAAACCTGCCAAGAAAGATGAAATTTTGTAAGAACATGGATGCAAATTTGCCATGGATGATCTAGCAATCAAAGCACTTTCTATACACTTTCCCTTTTAATTAAATTTTAATGAAAATGCATTGCTAATGATTTTATACACTGTAAAAACTAATCCAGAAAACTGAGAGGGGATTGTCAGTAATGAGTAATTACCATATTTTCTTGTGAATGACATGAGAAATTTTGAACAAAAATTAAAAGTAATTAATGTCATATCAAACAGAAAAGGTATGATAGATTAATTAGCACCTTAAAATGTATTGCTGGTATGTCTAGGTCACCAAGATGAATCATCCCCTTCCCCTTCTTATTCCATTAAGAAGAAGATAAATTCCACTTAGTTTCTTCCCAAGACCTGCTGCTTTGTGGAATAAGCTCCCCGCAAGATGTTTTGCCAATCCCTACAGGCTTTAAGTGTAGGGTTTACTGTTATCTTTCTTGTATAGTGCCATGAACTTCGCTTCTTGCCTTTTCTTATGCCCATACAACACCACACAATAACTGTAACCTTCTACCTTGAGTGGCTCTTGGGCCTTGTATTGGGTGAGCAGTAGTGTATATATATATATATATATATATATATATATATATATATATATATATTGTTTAATTTTATTATTTTACTGTGGCTATTTTTACCAATAAAATGTCACTTGTACCTACCCTCTTTAGCCAATAGTAACCTGAAGATTTGTTAGGTTCACTAGGTTTTTTATATATATATATATATATATATATATATATATATATATATATATATATAAATTTGCCATGACACCATTGTTACAGTTTACATTAGTGCTAAACAAGACACAGTATTGTTTCCCAAGGTGGGGTGTGTCTTTACTATCCCCAAAATCTTTTCAATATATTATTATCACCCAGAACATAATTCTCTACTTTTTTTCCCTACTAATGTTCCCCCAATACAAAACTGAATACAGAACCACAAAAGGTAGGAAAGATAATAGTTAACATTAGACTTGAGGAGGTTAAGAGCCATTCAAGATAGAGGGTTACTGAATGAGGTTGTTGTATGGAGAGAAAGGAGGAGGTAATAGGTGCATTTTATGAGGATATGTAGGAAAGATAACAGTCAGTACTAGACTGGAAGATGTTAAGAGCCACTCAAGGTAGAGTGTTACTGAATGAGGTTGTTGTATGGAGCATAAGAGGAGGTGGCAACAAGTGCAGCTTATGAGGACATGTTGGAAAGATAACCGTCAACCCTAGACTTGAAGAGGTTAAGAGCCACTCAAGGTAGAGTGGTACTGAATGAAGTTGTTGTATGGAGAATAAGAAGAGGAGGTAAGAAGTGCATTTTATAAGGATATGTGGTAAAGATAACAGTTAACCCTAAACTTGAAGAAGATAAGATTGTAGTGGACAGTAAAGCATTCTCTTGGGTGTTGGTTCCACAATGTATCAATGTGTTGGAAGAACCTGTTTGTGTGGAACTTACTTCTTATTAATTGAATACAAAGAGAATGTGGGTGGTTTGCCTCAGTGTACAGAGTGGAGCAGGTCTTAGCTATGATGGTTAGAGTTGGTGGAGGTAAGAAATGTAGTTCATCTGAACATTTTCCATGGAAATAGCAATAGAGTAGCAAGAGTCTTGCAACAACTATTGGCAAGGGTCAGTGCTAAGAACATTTCATTAACGGGTTCTGCCTTGTTAACACATGACAGATGATCAGCTCTCATTTATTAATTGTTGTATTGTTTGTTTGAATAGGCTGAGAGGAATTGTGTTTGCTTAATTGAGCTAAGCAATGTTTTCTTTGGTGATTTGATAAAAGGCAGTGGTACGTATTGAAAGGAGTGGAGATCACGAGGATCAGCTTGAAACAGAACAATAATATTTTAAGAATATTAACTAAAAGCCTTTTTTAAACAACAGTCATCTGAGGAATTAAATACTTCTAATTTCTCTCTGAACATCTGTCACTAGAATAGTGGATTAAATTGGTTAATGAATTTGGTGTCCTGCTTATTATGAGTTCAATCCCTGGGCCAGGTAATACAGATTTAGGCTAATTGGAAAAAGGGGTTAGCAATCATTGAGCAGTACTAAAATAAAAAGATGAGATCTCCTTAGTCAAAGTTAAGCAATATCAAACCTGGTCAGTACCTAGATGTGTGATCAATTTGGAATATCTGGTACTGTAAGTTTGGATGTGTGTAATTGGAATTATTAATCAGAGAGCTGAGTTCCAATTCTCTTGCATGCAAATATCCTAGGAAAAGGTATGAATCTACCTCTTGTCCCCGCAACTATGGGCTAATTAGTAAGATTTGCATCACTAAACTACCTCAAAAAAATTCTTAGAATCTAAAAATATTTTCTGGCTTTAAATAAACCGCAAAGGATTGATAAACCATAGAAAATTAATCACTCGATCAAAGATCACCTTAGACATTTTTTGGGAATGATGTTCACCCTGTACAAGGCCAAAGAGTCACTCAAGGTAGAGGGTTATAGAGTAGGAGGCACAGTTTATGTGGATATGTAGTGAAGATAACAGTTAACCCTAGTCATTCTGTTTTACTATATGCAATAGGGAGCTTTTTATCAGTTATCTCTTCCACCCACAAGAACTGCCACTTTCTAGAACAGACTCTTGTGTGGGTGCTTCCCTACACACTACTCTCTTCATGTCAAAGATCAGTCATTATCTATCCTCATTTTTTACCATCTCCTCTTTCATTCATATCACACAACTCATTCATCATTACCATCTTAAGAGTAACCCTCTACCTTGAATGGCTCTCAAGCCTTATATTGGGTGAATTTTAGTATGAAAAATGCTTTATTTTCTTATATTTTCAATCTTACAATCAACAGTCACAAAATAGAGAAAATTTGACAATTGTTTCTGAGTGGATCTCTTGACTTACGTAGTACTTTAAATGCTTCTAATGATAAAGCTCTTTTGCAAATTTTTAGGCTTCAATAAGTGTTGTGGAGTAGCTGAACACCCCCACAAGATGGACTGGTCTAAGACTATTTAAACAGCACTCTCTCTTAGAGGAGTTAACGAGTAACTGTTTATTACATTAGTCTGTGTTCTCAATCATGTACCATATTATTCTCCAGAATAAACTACTACTACTTTTCTATATGTGTCCACCTTTCTTATTTATGACACAACAATAAGAGACTGATATTTCTGCTTTGTATGGAAGCTTAGTTGTAACACAAGGCTGGAAGTAAGGAGCAGCTAGTGAGGATCAAACTCACTACACATTCCTGCTTTGCCTGAATCAAAAAGAATTAATTTTCAAGTGGATATTCTTAAATAATAGAGCCTCAGTAGATATCAGATGCAGTCATTCTGCCTTACTGCATACAAAAGGGAGATATTTTTCTCAAGAACTGCCACTTTGTGGAACAGACTCCCACATCGGTGCTTCCTTGATCACTTTTTTTTTTTTTTTTAAGCGTATCACCCCAAGCAAGGCTGGAGGCCACTATCACGCAAGGGGTTAAAGAAGGGTTGGAGGAAGAGCAGATAGGAGTGGTAAAGGAGAGGATGTGGAGAAAGAGAAAGACAGTGGGTCGATCAAGGCAAGGGGGTTACAGAAGATTTGGAGCGAGAGCAGATAGGAATGAAAAATGAAAGGATGTGGAGAAGGGAAGTGGATAGATCAAGGCAACTGGAGATGTCGATTGACGCTACACTTAAACCGTTGGAGATTGTATTTGTCAGGGAAACAGTAATAGGGAAGGGAGTTCCATAGGCGAGATGTGCGAGACATGAAGCTATTGGAGTAGAAGAGACGTCTACATCTAACAGTTTCCACGGTGTAGGGGTGGGAGCGGGATGCCAGCCTCTGCAATCTTAACCTCTTCAAGCCAAGAGTTAATCATAATCTGTCCTTTTTATACTCATACCCAATTTCTGTATGAAATATGTATGCCAATGGCACATCAATTATGAGACAAAGGTCATAAATTATAACCTTGTTGAACAAAAATGGTGGAGTAATGGATTGTGGATCAGGTTGAGGTATCAGAGAGCCAAGTTTGAATTCTAGTCAAGTTCATTACATTCACTTACATGCTAATACTTTTGGGAAAGGTCTGAATTCAACTCTTCTCCTCCCCCAGCTATGGATAAATAGCAGAACAGACTGGGTTTTATAGCCTTGGGTGACAACCAATCTAGGAAACGGAAAACTCTGAATTCAAAGCTGTATGTAGCCCTGGTGAAGCACATACTATGCAGCTAAAGAAAGGACCATTCACATTGACTTGATGATCCTGATTATAGTCAACTCTTTTTTTTTTTTTGCACAAATAAATATAAATTGCTACATCTGTCCTATAATAATTGGTATATTTTGTGTATGAAATGTGTATACAAATGAAACATCTTTTATGGGACAATGGTCATATATTATAACCTTGTTGAACAAATATAAATTACTACATCTGTCCCATAATAATTGGCACATTTTTCTGTATGAAATGTGTATATAAATGGAACATCTTTTATGGGACAAAGGTAGTGTATTATATCCTTGTTGAACAAATATAGTTTATTAAGTGTCCCATAATAATTGTTACATTTTCATGCATATTTCATGCACTAATTGCAGCAATTATTTTTGAACAAATTTCATACCCACTAAATGCCACCACAGAGGTAATGTATAAATAAAAAATTATCTAATAGTACAAAATGTTGCTGCATGGACAAGTGGGTCAAAAATTAGCATTCTGGCAACGAGAAATAGGTTTGAATCTTACCGTGGTCAATTTGTCTTCTTCTTGATAGTATCGTCCTTGGGAGATGATCCCAGTGTGTGGTACTGTTGAGAAGTGCCTGAAATTCATACTACAGGTTGAACCATGCCTTGTGGGTGAAATTGAGCAGACAAAACTATTTGGAAACTGTCAGTGGTTGTGCTAGCACAAAATCATAAGTCATCGTGACCAAGGATGTGAGACTACTTCAACTGTTGATCATGCCAGATTGTGTGCTCTTATCCAGAAACTAAGTAAAGTCTGCTCAGCATAGTTGCCATATGAACTACAGATCTGTATTGTGGGTCTTTCTTTGGTTCTTCAACACAAATGTGCTTGAGCAGGCGTCTGCAACAGGGATTAACTAGCCACCCTAGCAGATGAGTATACTTGGAAATCAACAGCAATCTTTATTATTATTATTATTAATACAAAATCTGAAATACCATATTGTAACCAAAATTAATCTTTTTTACTCTTGGAAGCATGATTACGAATAGATTTCATGATAATGTATTATTATTTATTGGTCTGAGACTACTCATTATTAGGTTGTTCCATATGAAATGTTGTATTTTGATGAAAAGGCTTTCATTTAATTAAAGTGCACTTTTATTTAATCAAAATGCACTTTCTTTTAATCAAAATAATATCTGATGTGTTCTCTGGTTTTCTTCTAACAAAACTCAATGCTGTTTATCCTTTGTCTTTTGCCTTAATAAATTGTTGAAATGCTTCAACTATTTCCTCACTATAAGGGAATCTTGTATTGCGTATAGAAAGTTCAAAATGTTTAGATCAGTGTTTCTTAACCATTTTAAGCAACGGCACACTTAGCCAAATTTTAAAACTTAAAAAAATTTTAATTCATAAATAAAACCATAGATTTAAAAAAAAACACACACACACAAATATGAACTTTCAATATTTCTATTTAACTATTTGCGCAGCTTATTTCGGCCAGTATTTTTTTTGCGATTTCTTCAATGTTTAGTCAAATGTGCAATAAGCAGACTCTTATTTCTTCTTCAGTTGTTCGTAGTCTTTCATGCTTCTAATATTTTATGTTAGTTAGGGTTGAGAAGCCTAATTCATATAAATAAGAATTAGAAAATTGCAATAAAACTGATAAAGCCTTTTGTATTGAAATCCAAAATGTATCAATGGGTACTATTGAATGTTTTATTTTGAGCCCTTAAAAAAATATAAATACTTTAAAAAAAGTGAATATTAAAACAAAGTATTTAAAATAACATAATCAAAGAATAGGGAAAAGAATTATTTGAGAAAAAAAGTTCAATATTTATTCATTTTTTCAAATACTAATGCTGTACTATTACTACTTCTACACACACACACACACATATATATATATAGTGACAATATTTTGTGGTACACACAAGAGGATTATTCAGTACACTAGTGTGCCACAGCATAATGGTTGAAAATCACTGGTTATTTATCTAAAAATAAATAATAACCTGTGGGAGAGATGTTTGATGAATAAGCTGGATGCTCTGCAATCTCATAACCAAGGACGTGCAACCTTTGATCAGTTGACTGTGAAGGTATGCATCGCCATAAAGCAGAATTGTACCATCTTTATTCACTAGTCTAGGTTGTTTCTTTTATTTAAAATTTTCATACAGTTAATTTTATTGCAGTACTGACTTATTTTCATTTTTGTCAAACCAATGCATACAACTGATCAAATTTTTTTTATGGTTGAATTAGATTTTCCTCTTCGTTCATTTTTAATGCTCTCATCTCTTGAAGAAAATTTCTCAAACCATCTTTGCATAGTTCTGACATTAACAGTATTACTACGAATGCCAAGTTGATGTTTTGTCAAGTGTTTGGAGCATTGCAACTTAGTTTTACATTATGAGCAGTTGGCATTGTTTAATTATCATCATTTTCTGGAGGCTGCAAATTATATTTTTTATAGAAACAACCACCTGAAAACAAAAAAGCAAAGAGATTAGCAAGAAATAGGTATTTGTCTATATTTCTGAAATGAGGTATTGTAACTATTTACTCTATTTACATTGTTCGGACTGTGGTCCTCATTTTTATTGCCATATTCATGATGTTTCGACCATTGTACACTCCAGCCTTCTTCAGGATTTGCTTATATTTCTTGATGAGGTATTGTAACTATTTACTCTATATACATAGTTCAGACTGCTGTCCTCATCTTTAATGCCATATTCACATTTCGGCCATTGTAAGCTCTGTCATTCTCAGGATTTGCCTATTTTTCTGAGATGAGGTATTGTAACTTTTTATTCTATTTACATTGTTCAGACTGTTGTCCTCATCTTTATTGCCATATTCACAACATTTCCGCCATAGTACACTCTGGTATTCTTCAGTATTTGTCTATATTTCCGAGGTATTATAGCCATTTACACTGTTCAGACTGTTGTCCTCATTGCTGTTGCCATATTTACGACATTTCAGCCATTGTCCACTGGCTTTCTTCAGGATCTGTTTGTATTTCTGATATGATATATTGTAACTATTTACTCTATTTACACTGTTCAGACTGTTGTCCTTAACTTTATTGCCATATTCATGACATTTCAGCCATTGTATGCTCCAGCCCTCTTCAGGTGATATTTGTTGGAATTTTGAACTGAACTTTTTATTTAGTCCATGTGTTTAATTCCACATGCCATGTTTTTGGATATCTCAGTTTTAGTTAATTCCCCTTGATAACTTAACTCTCCAAGGTTTTGTTTCATGTGCTGAGGCCCAAGATTAAACTCATAACTCTTTGGGTCAAGTCACCTTTAGGTTCAATCAACCAACGCTTTTATCCACTGGGCCATGTATCCTTCAATTTGAAATTTTAACAAATATTACCTGAAGGGCATACAACAGCCAAAATGTTGTGAATTTGGCAAGAGGTGAGTACAACAGTCCAGACAATGTAAATAGTATTAAAAAAAAATAACAATAATAACTTATGCCAGTAAACAAGGTGGCAGACAAAACATAGGACATTTTACATGGGGCAACCAAATAGAAAGAACAACAACAAAAAAATTAAATAAATGAAGTCATGAAATAAACATTTTATGGCTACTTTTGCTTTTGAATATTTCACCTTTGTATATGTCATTATTTTCTTTCTTTTTTTCCCTTCAAGATGAGCCAACCTGCGAGCAGCAGCAGCATCAGTCACAGTGTCAGTGCTCCTGATTTGTCACCGTCCAATAATAACAATAATAACAATGACGGTCAGCAGGGTCAGTCATTCCACTCCGTAAGTTGCAATTTGCATTTTGGCAAAATGATTATTTTAGATATTTATAAAATAATCATATTTATTTATATATATAATTATTTATATATCAATGTTTATATATATTACAGACATTATGTTTGCTAATTTTGAACAAAATCCGTTCATACTCACAAATAACCTTTCATGTATTGATGTTAAAGAATGAGAGAAATGTGTTATAGCTGTTTAAATTTCTTTTATTTTCATTTCCTAAGTACTTTCGATCTTCTTCCAAGATCATCTTCAGGGGTGCAAGTAGTACAAAACTATATGTTGTTCATTAGTACAAGTATGATACAAAATTGTGCATTGTTATCCATTACCGTAATTTTTTCATTATGCTTTTAAATGCAAAATAGTCGGCAAAGTGTCGAGCGTTCATTAGGACATGAAAAAATTTATCTATTATGGAATTTTTTTCATTTTATGTCATGGTCATGTGTGCATTAAAGTGTGCTTTTACAGGCATTTCAGAACCTTACTGCAGTATTCATAGTTGATTCTGTTCAGTGCCGGCTTTAATTTTTTAATATAAATTGCTTCTATTATCTGTAGCTTTAGCACATTTCTCTCATCCTTTAACATCCATACACAGAAGATTATTCATGAGTATGAATGGATTTTGTTAAAAATTAGCAGACATAATGTCTGTAATTTATTTAATCAAACATGCCTAAAAGAGAATTTGCTGCCTAAATAAACATATATATATATATATATATATATATATAATTATTTTAAATATTTACATGACATAACATTAAGTCAACTAGTATACATTTTATTATTAATTTTGGTTGCTTTTCTACCTGTTTTGATTTTGCAGAGATTATGAAAGAAATAATAGATTAAAAAGTAGTAAAATTTGACTCTTCTTCATCTAAGTAATTTGAATAATATTAAAATTGCTAACTACTGTGCAATGATGTTTTAATAGTTGCAATAAAATGCATCCAAAATTATGATGAAAAATTAACAATAACTTCTCCTCCTCCTAATATTACTGCTGTATTTACCAACTACTACAGAATGTCATTTGTAATAAAAACAAAAACATCTGAAATTAGGACAAAAGAAATACTAGATGAAAAAGTAATAATAATAAAATAACGTTTGAAGTAACAAAAATTTGCCAGATTAAAAAACAAAATTCATTAATTCTTTAGAAATTGCTTTGTTTACGTTTTTCGTACGAAACTGAGCAGATAAGAGAAAATCTGAATGAATCAATGAGCTTTAAGGCGAACAGAACGTTGTTTAACAGTGAAACTCTCTATAGCCGAATGAGCAAAGCACACCAGATCAGACAGTGATTCATCCTGTAAAGGGAGATGCAAGCACAAATCCTGTCAGTGGGCACATTTTTTTTTATTAAGTTTTCTCAAGTGCACAGGCCAGTAAACAAAATAAATGTTGTTAAAAAAAACAGAGTGTCTGTTCAAATATGGGTATCCACTATAATAATAATAATAATAATAATAATAATAATAATATATATATAATATATAGTGTAAGAAAAACAGTGCTCAGTGTTAAATAACAGAGGTATTTAATATATATATATATATATATATATATAAAGAAATATACATAATACCTTACATTAATTGCATCATAATTTTTTTAGCCAGGGATGAGAATGTTCTTGGTAGAGTAGTTCAAATGAAAAGGCTCCATATATATATATAGAGAGAGGGAGGGGGGGACATTTCATCATCGCTGACTTAACACTGGCCATCTTATCTCCATGACTACTCAACTCCAGCTAACTTAAAGTTGGCATCAAATTAATAGCCTCAGACTGGTGTTGGCTGTCATAGTGTGCACATCTCTTAGATCGGCTTTGAGTTGTAGAGATTTTGAAAAGGTTTGGATGTTTGCCTTAGTGATTTATTAGTTACAATAGCCTATTTGGCTAACTGGTGTTTAATTTCCAAGATCGGACAAATAACCATGCTGAAGCGTCAAATAGAAGACTGCACACAAACCTGGGGATGGAGCACCCCACAATATGGAAATTCATTGCAGAGCTGAAAAAGGGACAGAGAAACTGAGATGCATTTTTTGAGCAATTAATTGGAGGTCATCCCCCTCCTTCTAATTTGAAGAAGAATGTGAAGAGAGATGAAAGAATTCTGCAGATTGTTTCTCCTTTTTCACAACAATCTCCAACTAAATATTTCAGGGGAATTGTATACAATTTTCAATACATTTTTAAATTAAAGATAAATCATGTATTAAAAATGGTCCTTAGTACAAATTACTTTTATTTGTTTTTAAAAAGTCAACAAAAAGATTTCATAGTTTTCATGTCATTGAGTTGATTCATGGTGAATTTCCCTGAAGTTGAGTTAACATAAAGATGAGTCAGTGGTAATGAGTCATCCTGTACCTGATATATATATATATATATATATATATATATATATAGTTTTAAGGTGTGCTATATTTATGGGATAAAGTGCTCAATATCAGAGATAGTGTATGTAAATATAAAAGTAAAAATTGAAGTCAACACTCAGAGGTGACAGACTGTTTTATGCTAGACGCAATCATGGCCTGATGTTTGCATCTAGCATGAAACAGCCTGTTGCCTCTGAGTGTTGACTTCAATGTTCATATATATATATATATATATATATATATATATATATAGGCAGCATATCTTCATTCAAGCATGATTGGTTGAATAATCTAGACACTGTGTCTTTTTATTTTTATTTTAATCCTCACAAATTCACACATCAACCTCTTAGTGTTGTTATTAAACTGATTAGAAAGACACCATAGTTTTGGCTATTTCTTTTATTTTCCCAAGTACTTTCAATCTCATCCAAGATCATCTTCAGGAGTGAATTGCTAAGACAAAAAATTAATGTAATTGATAGTTGTGAATTTTTTTGTAAATGTGCATGAAACTCACCCCGTTATAGTCAATTTAAAAATTAACTTCTTAAGAAAATGTAAGGGAGGTAACTTAATTTATATTTTTTTATTATTAATGTTTTAAAAAACTCAACCTGCAGTTTTTTCAAAAATATATATATATATGTATGTTGGAAATGTTACCAACATTGGTTGGTTAATATTAATTTTATTATAATTACATTGACTTGCATCATAAAATCTCACATTGTGTCAATATTTAACTCTACAGTGATTTAGATATTTACTTAGCTTAGTCTGGCACAAGGCCACAATTTTTAGACATCCAATAAAGATGAAACTAGCTTGTTAACTGTTGTGCATGTGTAAAAGTTTCCAGCATTCTTTTTTCTTTTCTTTTTTTTAACTCAATACTGAATACACAGCCTAAAATAGTTTCTTTGCCTGGACATTTTTGTATACACGTCATATCAGCCAAGGCTGAAATGCAAAATCCTGCAGTATTTCAAAGATGTTTCATTGTTTTCTTTTTGCAGCAGATTTTACCTAAAATGCCAAAGAACTTTTCCTGGGTTGTGGATGGTTTTTTGGCTGCCCTTGGATTTCCTAATGAGCCTGCCAACATGATGTACCTAGTGAAACATGGTATTAAATACCTTATTAGTTTAACAGCAGAGTTGACTCCATCACTTAAAGGCTTTGAAGGTAAGTTGGATGTTTTGGCATGTTAATTCTTAAAGTTACTTTTTTCAAAAGAATAAATAACTTTATCATCATTCTTAATTTTAATCATCACCCAAAATTAAATAACTTGTAATGGTGGATTTCGCATTAACAAGAAAAAAGAGGCAGTGGAAAAACAACAAATGGAGATAAAAAAAACATGATTGAGATTAGTGGAAGCAATTTTATTTCCTTTACACTTGATTGCTTGCTTGTTCCAGGGTATTGTATGTCATTCAGAGGAGACTGGGAGTTTGTTTGAAGTATAACACAAGGTAATAGTCAAGATACATACATAAAGAAAATCAACATGCATATGTAGTTGAGAAAGACTCATGGGAGGAAAATCAAATATGCATATCAAGCCAAGATATTCATGGGAGAAAATCAACATGCATATGTATTCGATTGAGAGAGACTCGTTTAATAAATATTCCATGCATCATCATATTGTAGTAGTTCAGAGTAACTCTCTGCTACTGCAACTGGTTTTGTCAATGGCTGAAAGCATCACTGTTGATAGAAGTATCTTAATGTCACTGCTTATGGCCTGGTTAAGTGTGTCCACCATGGGAGTCTGTAGCTAATGCCAGCCTGGTCAGAT
>OZ038505.1:61819556-61909556 GCA_964036315.1 Acanthosepion esculentum
ATTCTCAGCATCCTTCTGTAGAACCACATTTCTGTTGCTTCAAGTCTTTTCTTTATCTTTGAGGAGATAGTCCAGCATTCACTGCTAATCTAACCATAGTTAATCTTATTTCACTTTCTTTTTTGACAGATAAATTAGTTTGGTACCACATCAAAATAAAAGATTTTGCTCCACCCACTTTGGAACAAGTGGATGAATTTCTAAAAGTTGTGGAGAAAGCTCGATCTGAAAACACGGTGAGTACAAATCTTGAACAGTTTGAAAGGAATTAACCCGAAATCTTAATTAATTTAATTAAATCCTGGTATTCAAAAAGTAACTTAAATAATTTTCTCACCTTTCCTAAAATATACTCTAGTTACTTTCAAAATTTTATTTGTAAAAATTTGAATTTTTAAAGATATCAAATTCCCCTACAGGTGATTGTACAACAGGCACTATGACCAGAAATAATCGTTTTTTTTTTTTTTCAAAATTTTTTATTATAACTATAAATTAAGAACACCAGACTTCTTTTTTCTTCTTTATATACCATGTCCCCTCAGGACATAGGCGATCATGGCTCTCCACAGCTTCCTGTCCCTTGTAGCTTTGTGTTTCTGTTATTTCTCCTGAACCCTGTTCCACCATCCATTTACTCAAGCTCACCAAGTATGTTATGCATTGTTTTCCTTTTGCCCTCTATCTGTCCCGTGAGTATCAGATTTTCCAAGCCCCCCACTACTCATTATGTGCCCCAGAAACCTCAACTGTCTCTTCCTGATGTTAATATGTTTCTTTTTTGTATCCATTTTCTCTAAAAAAATTGTCATGTTTGGACCATGGTATCTTCAGCATCCTTCTGTAGAACCACATTCTGTTGCTTGAAGTCTCTTCTTCATCTTTGAGGAGATTGTCCAGCACTCACTGCCATACACGAAGAAAGATATCATGTACAAATTTTTTTACAATTTTTTTTTGGTATTAAATGTTATAAACTTTAATAGGGGGTCCACTTTGCTATGTAAATTCATTGTAAATTGATAACCCTATGTGAGCCAAAATGAAAGATGCTCATATCACATGAATAAAATTTTAAAAATGAAAAATTTGTAATCTGAGATACAGGAAAACAACACAACCTACCTAAGGAGCTTAAGTCAATGGATGGCGGAACAAGGTTTAGAAGAGATAACAAAAAGCAAATTTATTAAGAGCTACAAATGACAGGAAATTGTGGAGAGCCATGATCACCAAAATCCTGAAGGAACATGGCACATAGAAGAAGCTGCTTAATGCATTCCAGATTATGATATTGCAAAAAAAAGAAAATTTTATTTAAAAAATTTTAAGAAATCATGTCGTATGCACATTTTTCCTTTTGATTTCTAATTTCCAATGAATTTATGCTGAAAACTGAAGCCTCTGGAAACTTTTATACTTAAAACATTTTAGAGATATTCTGGGTTTGAAGTGTTTAATTTATAGTAATATGAGAAAAGAGTCTGAATAAAAGTGATTATTTCAGTTTGCCGTGTCTAATGTCCAACACCACTGACAGGGAGTATTTCAAATTTTTATTCACCCTTTTGATGCTGAAAGTGGATATATGCGCTCAATATTTTATCACCATTAACTGTGGAAAGTGGATTTAACCTATGGCTTTGAAAAGAACTCTCCTTATGCTGGAAGAAGTGGATATTTTTTTAATTTTTTGGTGTATAATTAACATTAATACAGAAATGACCATGAACTTTAATTATGCAGTGAAAGAGTTCAATTATCAAAACTAATATCAGTCAGTCATTTGCTTTATAATTATTTGTTTTCATGCAGTTTTTTGAATGAACACCCTTTTAAAAATGTTTGAAAAAACAAGTTATTGTACTGTTTTTATATTAGGTCTGGACAAAAGTTCATAGTATTTTTTAAGTGAATTTCAAAGACAATATTTAGATATTTTTTATACAAGGCCCAAGGGCTACTCAAGGTAGAGGATTACTGTGTGAAGTTGTATTAATGTAAGAAAAGGCAAGATAACAGGAAAGATAGCTAATTCTAGACTTGAAGAGGTCAAGATTTAATTAGCAAATAAAATTTCAGAGTTCAGGTGGAGACGTTATGAGTATAGAGTTAAGTAGACTTTAGAAGGAACTGGAAAAACCAATCTAAATACAGGAAACAATGGATGAACTTCCTCTTCTGTTCAAAGACTGTCCCCAGGGACACATGGATAAAAGTATTGGTTAAGTAATCCAAAAAGTGACATGAAAAGAGTTGTGAGTTCAATATCTGGCCACAGCAGATGGAACAAAAACTAGGAGAGTTGAGTTACTGAGTTACTAAAGGGAATTAACTGATATTGAGATATCCCAAAAAAGACATGGCATGTGGAATTAAAATAATCTACCTCAGTGGACTAAATAATGGTTTTGATTCGAAATTCCAACGTATATCACCTGAAAAAATTTGGAGCATACAATGGTCAAAATGTTGTGAATATGGTAATAAAGATGAGGACAACAGTCTGAATGATGTAAATAGTTACAATACCTCATCTGACAGATATTGAAACAATATGGATCCTGTTTCTTTCACTCCTAGTAACCCCTTGTGTCTTAGTGGCTTTATTGCATTGCTTGGGGTGAAATGATTAAAAAAAATACTTGTGTCATGTATCCTGTATTATATTTAATCATTGTTTGAATTTGGTGATCAATGACTGCAAGCCTGCTTGAATGTTCTTGGTCTTCCAGTTTCAAAATTTTCACTTCTCAACCTAGCAAACTCTTTATAAATAGTATTCACAGCTATAGCATCACTTAGCACCCATAAATGACGCATATCTATTTTGTTGTTTGTACACTGTTTTTTTTTTCCTATGTGGGAACCAAAGTTCATCAAATGATGAAAATCTATTTCATTTTCTGCTTTTTTCACTGTTACCATAAACTCATTTAAAATTCACAATCCGCATAGGAATCGTATAGAAAGACGCATTGAAATGTCACCTTTCAGAATAGGCATAAATACCGTATTTTGCTGGCTGCTTATCATAAGCATTTTTTCCCTATAAAACATCCCCAAAAATCACCCATGAAGGTTGGTGACGTGAATTATAATTTTGGGATATGGATTGAGCATCAGTTCCCTAGTTAAATCCAATTCCCTTGGAAGTAAAATAAGTCAAGTGTTTCAAAATTAATTTGACAACATTTTGAGAGAAGCTATTTATGCAGTTGAGATACTGGGATATTGACAGGAAATTAAATTCCTGCCACAGGTGTTACACCTGCTTAAGTAACGACTAATAAGGTTAAGTGTCAGTGGAATTATGCACTCTAACTTCTCTTCTAATTGTTACACTGTAAATAGTTACCATAAATTTGGTACTTCTTCTCGGCCTGTGATGAATTTGTCATGATTAGGTTTTCATACTATTCAGTGGGTAAAATTGGGGATAGTCTCTAAGAAATGCAAGGAAAGAAATTTTTTGCAATTTCTTCCTTCAAAATTTCGGTGGGGGATGTCTGATGCATCAGAGTGTCTTATAAGCAATGAAATGTTGTATATAACATAAATTTTAATTCCATGTGAAATTAAATGTTCAAATGCCAACAATTGAAAAACGCTATGAACTTTGACACCAATACAACATACTAATGTTATTAAGCTATGCTGTTTGCATTATGCTTATCTTATGTTGTTCAATTTTTATGAAAATGTTGGTAAACTTGGACCTTCGTACCCACAATTTTAATCATTGTTTTTAAGCAATAAACATTGCTGAGGAGTGAAGGTAGTTAAAATAATAGCTGTCTCAATGGATAAAACCATCCTTTTGAAACTCCAGTATTTTTTTTTTGTGGTCACGAAGATACAAGTTTGCCAAAAATGTTTTTTTCTATATTATTTTAAATAATTATTTGGCTATTCTTATAATATTTCTATTGGTTTTATCTGACTCATACTTTTCTGTCTGTAAATTATTAATCTATATATAATACTTAGGATCTGATATTGTATATCTGTCTGTAACCTCGAAATAACCAAAATGATGCGTTGTAGCCGGTATTGAATTAAAGTACCCCTTAAAAAAAATTCCTGGTTATTTTCAGATGAATATTGTGTGGTCTTAGTTTTCACCCCAAAAATCAAAAATCAAAGGAGATTACTATAAAATGCTAATTAATATCCCTTATCTACTTAGATGCAAAAAAAGAAGAGTAATCTGTGAGGGAGCAAGTTCAATGATAACATTTTTTCCATTATAATTTTCTCTTGAAAGATATCATAATGGCTCACAGGATTATCTTGTGTATATCTAAAAATTTTATATCAAACAAATATTATTAATAATAGTAATAATAATAATACAACTGAAAAAATCTGCAAATTACGAGAATTTTACTTCTGCCAAAAAGTGCTGTATCGATAACTACAGCTATCATATGCAATAAATTTAGAAATGTTCAAGTGAATTATCAGACTTAAGAGTTTCATGTCAAAATGCTCATTAGGACCAGATGTTTGTCGCTGACTCATGAGTTACATGTTCAAATGCTCATCAAGTGTTTCATGTTGAAAGGCTCGTCAGGGCTAGATGTTTGTAGCTGACTCATGAGTTACATGTTCAAATGCTCATCAAGCGTTTCATGTCAAAATGCTCATTAGGGCCAGATGTTTGTAGCTGACTCATGAGTTACATGTTCAAATGCTCATCAAGTGTTTCATGTGTAAAGGCTCATCAGGGCTAGATGTTTGATCAAACATCTAGACTTGATGAGTGTTTTGACATGAATTGAGTCAAATAACCAGATAAGTCACTTGAAGTTTTCTAAATTTATTCAATATCAAATAAAGGGATAATTATTAAATTCTAATTATAGAGGACTATTATGTATTTGCATATGAGTAAAAAATCTGGGTGAAAAAAAAATCTCTTTTTCATAATATAATATCCAGAAGGTAGCATAATTATCAAGGGAGGAAATTCAATGATAATCTTTATTTTCTTTTATGATTTTCTGTCAAAGAGTAACTTAACAGGCAGCGCATGGGTTTGCCGAGTAAATTTAAAAATATACTTGTGAGAAAAAGCTTTAAATATATAAATTAGCTTTTCTCTTGGCATTCTTTATTTCATTCATAATAAGGACTGAAAGAATATATTGCAATATAGTATCTGTAGAAATTCATCACTGAAAAAGAAACACAAATATATGTTCAGATTTAAGTTATTTTTGTATCCTTAAAGAAGGTTACAAACAGACAAAGGTGGTACTCGAGTGAAAGGAACAGCAACACGGGCGTAGATGAAAGAACGAGAGGTTTATTGTAAAGAGATTACACTACTGAAAAATAGGGAATCTTTAGCAAGCTAATAATTCCTGAAGCAAGTCTGCCAGGTATGTCCTGTGCACACTATATATATATATATATATATATATATATATATATATATATATATATATACTGACATAGTTAGTCCACAATAAGTGATAGGGAGAGTGGGACATTCCCTTACAACAGTTTTGAAGGACTTGTTGAGCACAATAGATTAATAAAATGCCTTCTTCATATGCTGGCTTGTCTGAGAATTAATGTAAAAGATCTGCTGACTTAATTTGGGACTAATTTTTGCTACATTTTAGTTCCTCATTAAAATTATTTATTCGAGATGTGAATTGCACACAAATTAGATTAATATAATTAATAAATGAATGTTACTTTATTTTTTAAGACAATTTAAATGTCTTATGATAATTTAAAAATATCTCAATTCCATACATGTAAATATATATACAAATATACAAAATAGATTATGACCTTTGATATATCTGCTGCACCTTCCATTATAAAAAGTATTAAGATTTAGGAAAAATTGTTTTTAGAAAGTCATATAAATGTTACTGCTCTTCTGAATAATATGGAGCTTACAGACATATCGTATTGAAACACCAGTTCTTGGACTATCGCCGAAGTTAAGCAATGTTGAGCCTGGTCAGTACCTAGATAGATGACCACCTGGAAATACCAGGTACTGTAAGCTGTGATATGTGGCTGGTGTAATGGATAACAGCTCGGAATTGGAAATTGGAAAGCCAAGTTCCAAATCTAGTCAATTACAATCAAATACCCTTGAAAAAGACATAAAGCCACCTCTTGTCCCCTATCTATGGGTTAAGTAGTAGGACTTGTGTCAGCAAATCATTATCGCCAAAAAAATTCTTACAATAAAAAAAAATGTTTTTTGGCTTTAAATAACCTGCAAGGTTGATAAGTCATAAAACACAAATCAACCAATCACCTAATGGAATTTACGTTTCTATGTTTTTTTGGTTTTATAAAAGTCCAAGCTAAATACTGTTAATGTTCACTTGCTTGATATCTAACACTTGAAAGGCAACCTCTCTTTGCATGGTGAAATATAGCATTTATGGTTATCCCACCAACCTTTTTCCAGGCATATAAATTAGGACATGCGCATACTGAGACAGTTATTGGTGCTCAGAATGGAACTTGCCAAAGCTGAATTCAAAAACTAGCCTGAAAAGTGATGGGCTTCATCAAGCTATCTTACCCAAGACACACCACTACTGCTATGGCTACAGTTGCAGTACATATAATGCCCTTACCCGATGGGCTACAGGACTCATAACAGGATGTGATGATGAGTTAGCATTTGGGGTTTTTTGTTTTGTTTTTTGATAAATAAAATGAGATAGTTTTTTTCTGATTTTAAGATTATTTTCATACACAATCTTTTCTGCAATGAGAAATTATCATCTACATTATTTTCATGCGGACTATTGTCCTAATCATTTTTGTTGTTATCACAACATTAGGGTCATTGAGTGAATTTTTATCTGAAACCTTTACTGAATCTTATTTTAGTACTGCTTAGTTATTGTTTGTTGGATTTCCACTGTGTCCAAGTATTCACTGCACAGCCCAAGGATTAAACTCACAATTTCTATGTCACAAAATTTATGAATCCACTAATTTTAATCCACTAGGCTATTGTCCTATGGGACAATCCTGAGTGGAGAACTTGGAACCTTAAACCTAACCTGCCTGCTGATGAGACTGCTACTGCTTTTCACACTTGACTGCACTCACCAAGGCTTCTTTTTTGTACTATAGCTTGTCTGGGAATATATATATATATATATATAGAGAGAGAGAGAGAGAGATCTGTTTACAGCCATATCATGTTGAAACACCTCTATTTGTCTGATCACTGAATTTAAACAATGTTGTGCCTAGTCAGTATCTAGATGGCTGACCTCTTGAGAATGCCAGGTGCTGTAAGCTGGGATGTGCAGGTAGTGTAATGGATAATTGGTTCAGAATGAGAAATCAGAGAGCCGAGTTCAAATTCTATTTGGGTTCGTTATATTCACTTACATGTAAATACCTTGGGATAGGTATAAATCTATCTCTTCTCCCCCACATATGGGTTAAATTTCTATCAGAAAATATTTATTATCAGCAAAAACATTATTACAATCTAGAAATATGTTCTGGCTTTAAATAACCTGCAAAGGGTTGATAAGCCATATAAAAACAGTTTTTACATAACTCTAATAAACATTGAATAAAATAATAATGCTGTAGAGAAAATTATTTAAAAAATAATAAGTGTACCATACCAAATCTGCAGCATGCTGGGAGTGGGGCTTAAAGACAATAACTGTGCCAGCACATATTTGATACTCAAGATGACTATTTGTATAGTCTTATGGTAAAAAACTAGAGGGGCCATAATTCCTGAAACATATAAGAAGATACAACCATTGTCATATGTGATGGCTGCCCACCTGTTGACTGGATCAGATGAATCTGACTTTTGATTTTTAACAGGTGGGCAGCCATCACATATGACAATGGTTGTATCTTCTTATATGTTTCAGGGTTGATAAGCCATATAAAAACAGTTTTTACATAACTCTAATAAACATTGAATAAAATAATAATGCTGTAGAGAAAATTATTTAAAAAATAATAAGTGTACCATACCAAATCTGCAGCTATAAAGTTAACAGGGAATTTATTTTTTTTCCGATACTTTGAAAGGTAGTTTTCGATATATAAAACTTCATTCACCACCAAGCAGACCCTAAACCTGCACCAATTCTGATGGGTGGTCATAACCTCAAAGAGGCTCCTTGCCGAAAACATCTACTGGATCTACGTATATCCGTGTCATCATAAATGAGGCTGGAAGAATGCTTGGTTCATTGTTTCACTCCAGAAATTTTTCCACTTTTTTTTAATATAATTCTAATAAACCTTGAACAAAATAATAATGCTGTAGAGAAAATTATTTCAGAAATAATAAGTGTACCCTACCAAATCCACAACATGCTAGTGGGTGGGGCTTAAAGACAATAACTGTGCCAGCACTTGGTACTCAAGATTCCAATTTGTGTAGTCTTATCGTAAAACACTAGTGAAATCATAATAAAGAGTTAATTTGGAAACCCTGGGCTGTCTACAATTTGTCAGATTGTATCTATCATTAAAAATTGAGAAACTGTAAAGTACTTTGGATATACCCATTTTTGAAAGTATGGGTGACCATACATGACATTATCAGAAAATAAAAGCAATAACAAAAGTAAGTTTAAAGTCAACAATCCTAAAATTAGATTACAGAGAATATTTTCCAAAAATTTTAAAATTACTGAGTACTTAAAAATTATATAAAAAAGGTACCCAAGTTATTTTCTTAAATTATGTTTTACAGATAAAGTCTCTGTAGAATTCCAATAAATCTGTCATCACCTTGTCAAAGACGTAAACATGCCTAGTCAGTTTGCTTAAAAAATTCATTGCTTTGGTATTTTAAACTTAAAGTAAATAATATTTCTTTCAGATTATACTTAGTGAATATTTCTCAAATAAAGTTTCAGAAACATATATTTTATTTTTGGAAGATTTATTAATAAAGTGAATTACATTACAAATAAAGACAACTAAAAAAGGGTGCTAATCAGCTATTTTATAAAAAAAAAAAAAAATGAAAATATTCCCAATCAAATGCAGCTAGGTTTCCTTCCCAAATCGAACCCGTAGGCCTCGACCATGGTGATGGAAAGCGGCCGCATGGCATTACCATCTTCCCTTTTAAAATGGGTAAGTCATTGATTTGGGATGCGACTTCTGCGGATACATTTTCGGCCGGTAATTTGATCAGGTCTGCGGTTGAGCCGGGGGTTCGTCGCCCGAGATGCAGAGATAAAAAAAAAAGCTAAATATTCTTCTCTTGCTGATAGATTTTTTTTACTCCTGTGACAGTGGAGACTTCAGGGGTTATTGGCCCTCGTTCGATGGCATTCCTTCAGAGGATTGGCGCAATTGCGTCTCGATTAAGGAACGAGCCTCATGAAACAGAGTGGCTCTGGCAATGGTTCGAGGTAATGATTTTTTCCATCATAGTGGCTGGCAGAGGATAGAAAAAATTGTTTATAGTTACGTTGTTCTGGAATTGTCATCATTGGTCGACTGAACTTGCTTTGTTTCAATGACTTTTGTTTTGTTATTATTAGTTATTTTTTCCAATCAATATAATTTCTGTTTGAAATACACCAGGGTATTTTGCTTACTGGAAATAGCAAATTTAATCATTTAGCTTTCAATTAAAGCTAAAGTGAAAGCTTCAAGAAAATGTTTTCATTTTTTAAAATTAATTTTAAACTTTAGGTATTGTGATTTTTTTGCAGGTCCATAGTTTTATGTAACATTGGTCATTTGCATGCTGACTGTCTTGGATTTAACAAAACGGTGTTCATTAAATGCAGTGATCTACAGAACTTGTTTCTTCTTTATATAATGAGGGATTTATCAGATTTAAGGGACACACTCTCCTTTCAGTTAGTTTCTTAAGTCAAGATCTTATTTTAGGTCTGATAAATAGGGAATAAAATAATCATGTTACGGAGAAAATTATTTAAATATACATGCTACAAAATCAAAATAGTGACCAGAAAACAAGAGTCATATTCCTAAACAATCTTGTCTATTCTAGATTCTCATATGAATCTCATGCATGTCATCCAACTCATTCAGAAATGTCAAAGCTATCATCTGTACACAACTGTTTTCTCAGATCAATAATTAAAAAATATCTTCAATGAATCCTTTAGGTCTTAAAGAAGACCCTCTTTCATCGGACCCTATAGACTGGCACTACAAATCACAAAGAGCTTTACTAAAAAACTGAAGCCATTAAAATAGGCCTCCAGTTCTGGCTCTCACCTGCACTCTGACTTGGCCTGAAATTAGGAATTCTGACAGACAAATGTTTAAATTTGTGATGAAGCTTTTTTCAGTGCAATTTGACTACTGCACATAAGTGAGGTTTGACCATTTCTTTTATAGTGGGGTAGTTTGATAAAGAGACAACTATGGTTGCTTTCCTCTCAAACATCATGATCAGTTTTTATCATTTTTTAATATTGTGGAATTTTTTTTTTTTTTTTTAGAGATCATGCTATCTCAGACATTCATGAGTCTATCATGCCAACCATCACAGTCCTGCATCAAGGTTGGAAGGTTATTAGGGTGGAATTCTGTGTATTAACATATCTGGTCACTGTAAGTGGTTGCTGGGAGACCAGCCTGTCTTGCACCATGGCTCGGTGTCCAAACAAGTACATAAACTAATAATCTGAGACTCTTGAATTCTTCCCAGATTCTTTTTTTTTACTTGATGCCTAGTTTGTCCAATTTCCTGTCCTGCAGATAGTTTTGACCAGTGTCCACTGTCAAGTAAATAACTTGATATATGAGAATTCAAGATAATAAATTATTAACTGTTCTTGCTTTTATTCACCATGGCAACCAGATTGGCTGATATTTTCTGTAATTTTCAGATGAGCTATAAAATCGATCAGCTGAAATATTGTGGTAAAATGATGAACAAAAGGTGATGAATTCAGTCATGCAAATAACTCTTGGTCAGACTAATATTTAAGACCAGAGTGGTGATGCTACTGAACATGGTCCTATATTATCCTTATCTGATTAGAAAAAAAGAAGACAGGTGTAAATGCACTGAATTTGTCTTTTGAAACATATTTTTTATGCTGTTTCCCTTCAGGACATAAGCAATCATGGCTCCTTTAATGTGTGTGTATTACCACGACATCCTATGAAAGATCATAGCTTCTACTTCAACAGTTTCTTTTTTCATACTTCCCACCTGTGGAACTCCCTTCTGTTTACTTGCTTCTTTGATAACTGCAATCTTCAAAAATTTAAATACAATGTCAACCACCATGTTCTATCTTCTTGAATCTCATTCATCTTTTATCCTTTCCTCAATCCCCTGTTATACCCAGTCTTTTCTCTTACTTTTACTCTGTAATCCCCTGCATACTAGTGGCATTCCTGCCTTGAAATGATTTTTTTTAAAATAGAGTAGTGTACATTACCTTCTCCATCATTTGAAATTCAGTTTCCCTCCTTTTAAACTGGTTGACCTGCTATATAACTTGGAGGAAAAGAGATGCATTAATGCCTTTCCCAAGGGCATTAGTGTTAAATGATTGTGACAGACTAGGCTGGAAAGCTCCAAATTATTTCTGATTTACTCTGCAAATACTTAAAAATCTTTTCTTAAATTTATCACTGAATATCATCCAACAAGGAATGAGTAGATAGGTTTGCCTATCATCCTGTTCACACTCCTCCCCAGTCTTTTGAACAGGAGTAGAGGTTTATCCCTTCTTTCCTGTTTAGGATTGGATTTCTGGTTCCTTCTAAGGTCTTCTCATTCTCTTTCACTCCCAATAGTGTCAGGGTGGCATTATCCCCTTACTTGGGGTAAATTGATTAAAAAAAGAAAAATACTTAACCTTTCTATCAGTTCTCTGTAACATAAGCTTTTGGTGGTACTTTTACCCTGCCCTTAAAAAATAGGTTTAAATAATTTAGATCTATAATGCTTATAGGTCTTATGAAATCATTGGATCTAAAGACTTTGTTTATGGTCTCATGAACCAATAAGAAAACCTATTGGATCCAAAAAGTAATGCTTATTGAAGGTCTTATGAAACAATTAATATAAAAATGCATTAGATCTAAGGTGTAATGCTTAGTAAATGTGCTGTAAAATCATTAATATAAGAAGAAATAGTAAAAAAAAATATGTTTGTGCAATAGGTTAAAATTAATGTTTCTTCAAATATTGGAATGGAAATATTTTAATCTCTTCTGTAGTATAGCATGGGTTGCCAATATCTGGGGTAAGGCAAAATATTGCACCTTGCAACCTGTTAGCATTCTCTTCCACCAGTCAAGTATTGACACACACAAAACATATGTATTGTTTTTTTAAGAATCAGTAATGTAATTAAAGTAAAATGCATTTAGTGTGAATATAGTAAAATTTATTTAAAACCCGATTTTAAGTCGTACAAATGTTTCAATAACATTGAAATCAACTTTCAGTTGACAGTATCAAAATCAAATGTCATCTGGAATAGTCAAGTCTGGTGGCAATTTTTCAGCTTGTAATATGAGCATGCTGGTTCAACTAAACAAAAGAGTAGAGGAAAAGAAAAAAGCAGAATAAAGTGTAAATACAAACTTTTATATTCCAGAAATACCAGTGATTTTAAAAAAATGTTTTTTCGTATGCAAACAGTTTTTGTACAACAGGAAATAGACTAGACATGGGAAGATTTTGTAATGACTATGACTTGAACTATTACATCCAGTTGCTACTCAGACTATCACACAAACGCTCACTCTCACTTCAACTTACTAGTTGATATGTTGTCCTTTTATTCATATCTCATGCATGGATGTTATAATAGACACAAAATGTATGCAAATATTTAACAGAAAAATGCTTGGCTCTATTTAAATGTGTGTTACTTGAAGGGTATAAATATACATGTTTAAAATCTGAAACTTTGCAAGTTTATAATTTGATAAATTTTTTAAATCTTCTGTAATTTTTATCTTTCTATTTAAATTATAAGTTTGTGTCCACTCAGTCATAATATAACATAAATAATTTCTAATAAAATGATTGTCCTGGGTATGACAATAAACTGCATCCGGCAGCAAGGCTTCTGATCGAGAGATTGGAGGTTTTGCGGAGCATTTCAATCAACCAACCAACAAAAAGAGGTTTTTATTTTGTCTGAAACCGGTTTATTAATAGAATATGCTTTTCATAATGTCTGTTATAATTTGAATTTGTTTAATCTGTTTTATAAAATTTTTATTTATACAGTTTTTTTTTTAAGTTTTTCTTCACAAATACGACAAGGGCAAAGCAGAGAATTATTTTTAACCATCAAATTTTTAAATAAAGTTTTGCAAAAGTAACAATGTTTTGTTTTGTTTTGTTTTTTCATGAAGCATATCTAAATATATAAATTGATAAGCTACTTTTTAAGATATAAGTAATGATTTTTTGTACTATCATTTTCTCTTTTGTTATTTTTAATACAATACTTCTGTCTTCTCCATGTGTTTATATTAGTTGTGGGTTAAAGAGCTAACAGCAGAAATCTAATCTGCATTGATAGAATTCAAAAGCGTCTTGTGGGTGGCAAATTACTTTCCACTCTACGACCCCTTTCTCATAAACAAAACATTGCAAGCTTCTTGTTACTCTGTTGGTATTTTTTCTTTTAATCATTTCACTCCATGTAAGGCAGTAAAGCCACTAAGACAATGGGTTACTCAGTTTGAAAGAATAAGTAAAAAAGAGAAACACTGTTATGAAGACAGTAGATTGAGATTGCATTTATATTTTTGAAGATCAAAGTTGACTGGAAAGCATAGAGCTGGATGCAAGTTCCACAAGCAAGAAAAGAAACTGTTAGCATAGAACTTACAGTTACATCTAGCTAATTCAACTGTAAATTGATGAAATCTTACTGCCAATCTAGTATTGTGCTTAGATTTATAAAATCTGGGTACCATAGCGAAAAGTTCATTTGAACAATTACCATGAAAGTATTCATAGAGAAGAAGAGGCACATTGGAGTAATGGATAGTGGCACAGATTGAGGAATTGGAGAGCCGAGTTCAAATTCCAGTCAAATCCATTACATTCACTTACATGGTAATACCCTTGGAAGAGGTATGAATCCTCTTCTTCTCCCCCCAGCTATGGGTAAATAGCAGGACAGACTGAGTTCTATAGAGTTGGGGGACAACTGGTCTAGGAGGACAAGGAGCTGCTTGGCCTGGAGGCCCGGATCAAAGCATAGTATCTGTTCGCAGATTGCTCGCTTGGTCGGCCTTCTGGCTGAGAGCTTCACTCGATACTTGCCTGGTGTAGGGATTCGTCTCTGCGCTGGTGGTATCATGGCTACGACTAGCTTGGACCGTCTCCGGCCTGGACCAGCTTGGACAAGCTAAGACCAGCTATGCCTAGCTTAGACCAGCTATGACCAGCCAAGACCAGCGGCCCGGGTGAAAACACTCGGGTCCCCATGTTAAAAACCGACCTTGTGTCACAACCTAACTCAGTGGGAGGTCAAGTAAATACCTGGTCTAGGAGGACAACTCTGAATTCAAAACCTGATCCTCCAGGTTGGGGGGTTGTTCAGTAGGCTAACAACCTACTCACTTCAAAACTGGCTTGTTACAGAAACCATTGGATCTGTGTTCCCCGAAGAATTTAAAGGTATTTCATAGAAGAAGCAGAGGAAGCTACATTGCAGTGTTGGGAAACTAACTGGAGCTGAGATGCCAGATGAGATTTTCATAGCAAATGTTTTAGCAAGCTATATTTATTACTCCCTTAGTTCAGATATTCATAGCTAAGCCTCACCACTCCATGTACACTAGGGTAAATCATCCCTATTTCCTTCTTATCCCATTGGTTGATTTTGTTTAGCAGCATATCAACCTCTATGGGTTATTTAATGCCGAAATTTAAGTATTTTTAACATAATTGTATGCTTTCACCTATAGATAAAATGTATTGTTGGTAATTCTACTATAAATAGGTAGTGTCAGTAATTCTACTACAAAAATGTATTTTTATACTTTCATGTTTTGCTTTTGTTTAGGGGGTTCACTCAGTGGCAACTCCAGGGGGTCAAGCTAGTTGGGCTTTGAGTGAGTCAACATTCAAGTATATATCTATTTCAAAGCAACAACAATCTTTTGTAGTGAGTCATTTTCATTCTTGACTTGGATCCAAAATTAATTGTAACTTCATGCCTCAAAATATTGACTGAAATACATTTTGTTGATATTGTTTATAATAAAGAAGAAAGAAAAAAGTAAGTAGTAAGTAAGTAAGTAAGTAAAAAAAGAATGAAATAAAATTAACATGGCGAGGTTGGTTTGCATCGATGTGAGCCTTTTCAAACCGGAGATATACATCATAGGCAATGTATTTCTTGCTTTAATTTTATAAATAATCTTTTAAAAATTTCTAATGACTTGTATGCCCTGTTTTTGAAAAAAACACATTTTTATTTCAACTTATTGTTTTCAAATGTCCATTTTAAATAATTTATTCCGTACAGGTTTTGTAGTGGAATCTTTCAATTGAAAAGTCGAGCAAATGAAATTTAACCCAACTTACAGTCGGCAAAAATCAAACGAAGTGGAAGCCTTAACTCCTTGACTTGGAGGGTTGGGGAAACATGATATCAGTCAGCAGTAGAGATCATAAACGGACAATAAATTAAACTAAAAGTTCACTGAGAGCGATACATAAACACACTAACGCATAGACTTGAGATAGATACACGTTATTTTTTTCTTACATGCCTGGAAATTTTTTTTAAATAAATGTTTATTACAATTAATATCAAAATACCAAAATGTTTTTTTTTTTAATTTCATGCACAGAAATTTTTAAAAATGATACATTTTAGTTAGAGTAAAAGAATCATTTTAGCATCTAAGTTATACCAATAGTATATTTTGTTAAAGATTGTAATGAGCCCAACAAACATTGATGATTTAGAGTTTCCACTAAGTTCACTATTTTTCCATAGCTGGGACCCTAAAAGATGTATCTTTTGGGCCCTGTACTGGATGAACAGTTGTGTTAAAAGACTTTTTTTTTTAAAGCATATTAAATCTTTATACATTGATGAACGATGTTTAAAATCAGTTTCAATGAGAGGAAGGTAAAATTCCGAGCTACTGAATTAATTTTTATCAAGGGGAAAAAAAGAATTTCATCATTCTCAATTGATTTTTCATCTTTAACACTAAAATAATTATTTTAGAGTTTATTTTTATTTATAATAGAAAATATTGTTTAATATAGTAATAGTTTAAAATAAATGATTAAAAAGTGTAGCACTATTTCTATTTTAATTTTATTTTGAGTTTGTTGGCGTTCATAAGTAAATCTTCCAATCTGGCTCATGTACACTGGTTCACACACCTCCCCAGTCTTTTGAACAGGGGTAAAGGTTTATCTCTTGTTTCCTGTTCAGGACTGGGTTTCCAGTTCCTTCTAAATCCTACTTCCACATTCTACTTCTAATGTCTCCTCCTAAATTCTGAAATTTTATTTCCTATTTATTTCTTATTTCTTCCTCAATAGGAGTAGATAGGTTTGTGTATCACCCAGTTCTGACTCCTCTCCTGTTTTTTGAACAGGAGTAGAGGCTTATCCCTTGTTTAGGATTAAGTTTCTCAACTTTTTTTTTATTCACTTTCACTCCCAGTCGCCTTTTGCATCTTAGTGGCATTATCACCTTCCTTGTAGTGAATTGATAAAAAAAATATATAATAATTTTGCCAATTCATGGTATACCCCAAGATCAGTTTTTTTTTTGTTTTTTTTTTAAACATTGTGTTTGGTCTATTAGCTTTTATATCTTTCTCAGTATAAAAGACAGTTTCAAAGAATAGTGACTTCATGACCTTCTATGATTGAGTCAGTTATTTTCACACCATTTTAAAGGATGCGGTGTATTACTACTACTACTACTTCTACAAACTTCTTTTTCTTTTCTTCTTAATATTCTTCTTCATCCTATTCTTATTCTTTTTATGCTTCCTATTCTCATTCTTTTTATTCTGCCTATTCTTATTCTTTTTATTCTGCCTATTCTCATTCTTTTTATTCTTCCTATTCTCATTCTTTTTATTCTTCCTATTCTCATTCTTTTTATTCTTCCTATTCTCATTCTTTTTATTCTGCCTATTGTTATTCTTTTTATGTTTCCTATTCTTATTCTTTTTATTCCTCCTATTCTCATTTTTTTAATGTTTTTTGTTCAAAGACCATTCTAGTTGAGTAATTTTTTTAATGGCTTTAGTTTACATTAAGAAATGAAACTAAAGCACTTTTTGTAATTTATGTTCTTTATCATTTTTCATATTGTATAAACTTGATTTTTATAAAATAGATTTGGTTAGAAAATACTTCTTCATTCAGTTGATAAGTTTCTTAAAAAGGAAGAACTTTGCCAAACATATCGAATTGAAATATAAAAACATCACTAGAATTTAAACTTGGATTTTTGACATCAAGAATCATCATTTTCATTTTGAAATGATTTGTAATTTTTACATTCTTTACATCAGGAATGAACCAAGATTTGTCATTAATGCAAATTGTTGCAATATGTTAAAAATTATAACTTGTAAAAAATTTCAAAAAAATATTTTTTAAATAAATAAAAATATAAATAGTAAATAATTAAATTAGAAAGAAAAGGTAGTGAGAATATACATAAAGATGCATATACATATCTACCTCACCATTTACAATTGGCATCATCTGTCCAGAGTAAGAGATAAAAAGAAAAGGATGGGGAAGAGGCAATAATAATCTTTGTCAAGAAAGTGGTGTGTGTGTGTGTATATATATATATATAATAGCTGGCCACTCACATTTGAGGATACCTGTCTACTAGGGCAGCTAGCCAATCCTTATTGCAGACACCTGCTCAGGTACATTTGTGTTTGTTCAACACCCACATAGCCTACCTGTGGTTTATACTGCAACTGTGCTGGGCAGGCCTTAGTTACAATTTCTGGGAGAGAGCATGTTGTCTAGCATGATCAACAATCTGAACAAGGCCAGCACACTCAAACCCTTGGTCACAATGACTTGTGACTTCGTGCTAGCACAGCCATTGACAGCCCCTAATGGTTATGTCTATCCAGTTTCATATACAAGGCTTGGTTCCACCCTTGGTATGGTTTTAAGCCACTTTCCAAAGGTGCTGCATGCTGGGATCACTCTCTCCAGACCGATAATATCAGGATGTCACCTTCCTGACAAATCGACCATGGTGAGTTTTGAAAAAATACTATATACAGGGGGCCGACACTATTTTTGGGACACTTTGAAAAGTGTGCTTAAAGGTGTTTTTTGCTGCCGAGAGCTTTTGTGTTGATGAGTAGGTAGTTCAGCAGTAACTGTCCATTAATGGTATGAACATTGATTGATGGGTTTGTCTTTGGTTTCATGTTTTCTTTATTTTTACTTCAACTTAGGCGACACTATTTTTCGGACATGACACAAATTCCGGGTTTTTTAATGATTTAGTCGTTGAACATCTACAATATGCAAATTTTCTGCAGGTAAATTGTACCCTGACCATTACATTTGAGTATCTTTAGCATTCACTGCAAAAACGTATTAAAATCCTGAAGAAGAATGCATTCAAAAGAAGTCATCAGTTTGGTCCAAAAGAAGAGAGAAGACGGGCTCAGCATCCGAAAGGTCGCCGCTGAGATGAAGCTACTGAAGTCAACAGTTGAATACATGCTAAGTACAGACTATGAGCGGAAGAAGGAGAAGAGAGGATGGAAAAAAACAATTTCCAAGAGAACAGAAAGAAGAATGAAGAGGAGTGTTACGAGGTTGTTATCATCTGGAGAAAAGGTGACAGCAAAGAAAGTAAAGGAGAAGTGTGAACTTGATGTCAGTGTTCGAACTGTACAAAGAAAGCTACATGAAATTGGACTTAAGTATGCTAAAACCAAGAAAAGAATTACATTAACGAGAAAACACAAGGCTGGAAAGCGCTAAAAGATGGATAACAAACCATGTCGACTTCAAGAAAGTGATATTTACTGATGAAAAACGTTTTAAGTTCGATGGACCTGACGAGTGGTGTACATGGTCGAGAAAAGGTGAACCTGTTATTCTCAACAAGAGACAGATGGGAGGAGGAGGAGTCATGGTTTGGGGTATGGTATTTCCAAATGGAAACTTGTGGCTCGAGTGGTTAAAAGGATGTCAAAATAGCTTGAGCTACAGAGAACTTTTGGAAAAAGAAATTGAAAGTAATTTTATTTTGCACCAAGAATAACTGCAGCATCCATGTGGCCAAATCAGTGAAAAATTGGATGTGTGAAGCAAATATAACTACTCTGGAATGGCCTGCAAGAAGTCCAGACTTAAATTTAATTGAAAACATGGGAAATGCTTGCAGAGCTTGTTTACGACGGGCCAGAAATAACCAGAGAGGCTGAACTGTGGCAGTGCATAAAAGATGCTAAAAATAGACTGCTAGAAACATGAAGAGACGTTATTATCAATATGTACGAACATTATGAAGATAGACTGATAGAAGTCATTGAAAAAAAGAGTGCTGCCATAAACTATTAGCATTGTTTCTGCAATGTCCAAAAAATACTGTCGCCTGTGTAATGTGAAAATTTGTAAAAAAAATAAAAATACTTCTAATTTGAATTCTGCTTTTCAATTTGTAGTATTGAAACAGTTTTTAAATGTTATTGACATTACACTAAAACAGTACAGACTGCCTGTGCTACCTAAAACTTGAAAAAATAAAGTGTCTGAAAAATAGTGTTGGCCCCCTGTACATAAAATTCACTATTTAACAAGAAAAATTATAAAATTTTTCTAATTTGTATTTAGATACATTGTATTAATTTTCAATTTTTCTAGTTGAATTGTTCACCTGTATTGCATATGATCCATTACAGTACATAATTAGGTTAAAATAATATTTGTATTTTATATGAAGTACTACCTTATGAAAATTGAGATGTTGTAGAGTGGGGGGCCCCATACGATCGATTCACAAATTCTGATGTTTGGTTATTTCATCAGATTTGGGGAAATAAGTCTGGCAGTGAACTGTTCTTATAAAATAAACTGTTTCTTATAAAATTCCACACTTGTAATATGTCCAGAATATTTGCTCAAGGAACATGACAAACCCAAACTGAAGGACACAAAAGGGTCATTACATACTAAGGGAAAAGTACAGTGGACAAGAAGCAGGCACATTGATGGGTATTACCAATGTGGAGAACATAAACTCCAGAGTGGGACTACTGGTAGAAACACAGGAAAAAGTCAGGGATCAATCTTGCACTGTATCAACATTATGAATAGGACCTCCTTTGCAAAATGATAAAAAGTACATATTTTTTGATTCTGACAAATATTGTGTCTTGAGAAAGATCTAAGGAATACTAATCTAAAAAAAATATGCCCTGCAAAATTTTCCCTATATTTTGTTTTGTTTGAGTAGTGCCAGATTTACACCACTTTTTTTCTTTTTTGATAACAAATTTAAAATAGACTTATGGATAATTTGTAAATGCAATAATGGATAATTATAGCAGTGCAAATTGAATCCGCTATTAAGAGCCATCTCTCACTATCTGCTGTTAGAGCCGTACCTCACTATTCGCTGTTAGTTCTGTACCTCACTATCTGCATACAAAATTTTTATTAAACTAAAACTACAAATGTCAATATAAACAAAAAAATACATGTAGACATGTGACTTCAATATTAATAGTATTTTGAAAATATTTTTAAAAAAGAATTTAAATGTTCTCAAAACCATCAAAGTCTGAGTAATAAAAATGACAAATTAATAAAAAAAAATCAAATTTAATAAAAAGGCTCAAATTTTTAAAAAAATGTTAATTAAAAAAAATGAAATTAATTAAAAATAACTCAAATTAATTTTAAAAAATTCAAATTAATAACAAAAAAATTTTAATTACTAAAAAAAACACAAATTAATAGAAAAAAATTACAGTGAATAAAAAAAACAAAACTCCCTGGATTAAAAGAACTTCAATTAATAAAAAAAATACAAATTAATAGGAAAACTCCAATTAATAAAAGAAAAAAATTGAATTAAAAGAAATCAAATTAATTGAAAAAAAATTAATGAATTTACTTTTGGAATAGTTTTGTCTAATTCTATTTTTACAGTTTGTCTCAGAAGTATATTTTTTACATTTTTAAAATAGGGTCCTACTGATTTCCAATTTCCCAAGTGAATGTTTTTGGATATACCTAAATGGTTCACTATTGTCCCCATTTTCAGAAAACTAATTATTGCAGTTTACAAGGTTTTATTGTATTTTAAATGTATGGCAACCAAATGGAAATTCAGGATTGATGATGATCCTTTAAAAGATCTCATCCAGAAACTTGTATATTTTATTCATTAGATTCTAATCTAACAGATTGTTCCTTAACTATGATGCTTTAGAAAACTGGAGACCAGAATGAAAATGCCATGTAACAAAATCACCCTGCTGGCTGGGGCTGCAGAATATGCCAACTGCAGAGGGGTAACTCTACCCCCACCTGCACCCCAATGAAGCTACTTGTTTGCCATGGGTGGTGACCAGTAATATCTGAGGATGAAGACCTGGAGGCTGAGCAGTCCATGACCCAGGTCTATAAGTGGTTGTGTGACTGGCAACACTCCTCTTTGGTCCTTACTTGGACTAGACAGCAAGTTAGAAAGGCCTGATTCAATCAATTGACTGGTTATGTCAAGCCCTAGCACCTATATAATTATGCTCAACATTGTCTCACAAACTGATCACGTAAAGATCTAACACCTAACCCTTTATGAGAATGAAGATCAACCAAGATGCCAAGCTGAACTCACAGTGAAACACCTTTTAACTAAAAGTTGTTACTTAGCACCTGTAAGACATAAATACTACAAGGAAACCAACTAGAGAAAACTATTTGAAAATATTGAAATCGTCAACATAATGTCCTACCATAAAGAAATAGGTTTACACCAAAACATATCACACCTACAATTATTATCTACAAACTATATATCTATAAAACATACATTTACCCTGAAAGTATAAAATTTTGTACAAAATATGTAATTAAAGAATTACAATTGCATTCAAAATATATTTAGTTGAAGCAATAAAATTACGTTCAAAATATTTAGATTTTGACATTAAATAACCTGTAGAAGTTGATGTGCCGCTAAACCAAATCAATCAATCAACCAACCAACAAAATGTGTTTACAAGTAAGCCACAGTCTTTTAGCTGTGTGTAGTAATAATAATAATAATAATAATAATAATAAATATCCTTTTTTCTTCTTCTGTGTGCCATGTCTCTTCAGAACATTGGCAATCATAGCTCTCCACAGTTTCCTGTCTTTTGTAGCTTTTAATAAATTTTGTTTTTTTGTTATATCTCCTAAATCTTGTTCTATCATCCATTTACTCAAGCTCACACGGTATGTTATGTATTGTTTTCCTCTGTCCCTTTTGCCTTCAATCTGTCCTGTCAGTATCAAATTTTCCAAGCTTTCTTTCCTCATTATGTGCCCTAGAAATTTCAACTGCCACTTCCTGAGGTTAAGTATAAGTGTCCTTTTTGTTTCCATTTTCTCTAAAAGTTTGTCATTGCTCACGTGTTCAGTTCATGATATTCTTGGGATCCTTCTGTAGAAAAACATTTCTGTTGCTTAAAGTCTCTTCATCTCTCTGTAGATTGTTCAGCTTTTACTGCCATATTGTAGGACTGATATTATATAATAGTTCAATACTCTTTTCTTTGTTTCTAATAAATTTTTTCTATTTCTTAATACATTGCTTACCTTTTGGAAGGCATCTTTTGCTATTCTAATGTGGCTTCTAATTTCAATGTCCCATTTTTCATCCTCTGTTAAAACATTTCCCAGATATTTAAATTGTTATACTTGTTTGATTTTGGTATCTTCAATTTGTAATTTCTATGTTGGATTCATCCTTTTGCTAACAGCCCTGTTTTTTATCTTCTTGCAATTGAGGTTTAGTCTTTTCTTCTTACTTTTCATCACTACCTTCTGTAGGAGTCACTGTATAGGTTGAATAAGTCTGGTGAGAAGACCTGTGCATAATAATGATAATAGATAATCAATAAACATTTATAATAATAGTCTTTGAATATGCATGATGATGACAATGATAATAGATAGATAAGATAGCCTTTAGCCATGTATAATATAGCAGTCATAGGTTTCAGATATTTATTTGAATTAAGATTTGGAATAAAGGTCTGTAAAAAAAAGGAAAATACCTTATATAATAATATTAACAGTGTAGAGTCATAGATCATCTTTCTGATGTCTATTTGAAATAAGCTTTGGAATAAAGGTCTGTGAAAATTCTTTCGATACACTCTAATTTTTATCAATATTAGAATTGGATCAAGTCAACCCATTTAAATGTTCCTAAAAGAAATAATTTCATTTTATGCATATTTTCACAAAATTGTCTTTTATAGTGATTTTTAACTTATATATCAAATCTGTCAACCTATCGTTTGTTTTTGTTTTTTGTTTTTTATCCAACAGTGAAAATGTATAAAGCAGAATGATATTGTTAAAACGTAAAACAAAAACTTGCAATAAAAATATTACTTCTTTTTATGGTGTAACATATAAAATTCCATTATTTTTAAACAGTCTCCAAAAAAAGTTTCTTGAATATATATTCAAAAAAAAAAAAAACTAAATTTGGAAGCTTCTAGAATTGAACCACAGTGTATTTGATTTTGGTCTTTCAAGTAGTTCCGGTTCTTATGAAGAATATTTAAAAAAAAAAAACACCTTTTTGCAAAAGTTTTCAACTGTCCTCCAAATGCTGTGCAGGCATGTAGCAAATTAGTTTTACAGGTATGCTATATATTTATATGTATATCATATTTTCCACCATATGAGGTGCACATTTTTCTATCCTCTCTAAAAAAATCTCCTCCAAAAACCACCCTACATCTTATGTCATAATGGCCAGGTTAATAAACTAACACCAAAAAATCCCTGTTTAACATACTTGCCTTGATAACTCTAGGATGAAATATACCTGATTATACATGATTAAATTATGATTATAAATTTTTTAAAATATTTTAAATATATAAAAAATTTTTAAATATATAAAAAAAACAACAGTGTCTGAATATGGACAATATTCATTTTTTTTTTATATTCTTTGTAAATTATAGGTGAAGGTGACATGATGCAAAATATGCTAATACAGGGTGTAGCAGAAATAGCTCCCAGTAATGGACTTAGGAACATTCATCTAAAGAATATTGGTATAAGGGAAACCTGTCTAAGGACATTAGCGTATAATATTTTAATAAATTAATACTTTATTCATGTACAAAATACTTAATTTTATTGATATTCACTATATTGCAGAACAATATTTAAGACACTTAGGCAGAGTATTACGAGACAAGAAGATTTTGTTGGTAACAAAGAAAGTGTACTGAACTGCTATGTGATGTCTGTCCTCCTTTATGGCAGTGAATGTTGGACGGTCTCCTCAAAGATGAAAAAGAGACTTGAAGCAACGGAGTTATGATTCTACAGAAGGATGCTAGGGATACCATAGACTGAACATGTGAGCAATGATGAGGTTTTGGAGAGGATGCAAACAAAGAGGAAACTTATACTTTACATCAAGAAGAGGCAGCTGAAATTTCTGGGACACATAATGACAAAAGAAGGCAGACAGTGGAAAATAGGGACAAGGGGAAGCAACGTGTGACATAGTCAGCTTAAGCAAGTGGATGATAGAACAGGGCCTGGGAGAAGTAGCAAAAAGACAAAACCTATTGAGAGCTACAAGGGATAAGAGGAAGTAGAGAGCCATGATCGCCTTACTGATGATACATTTGGTTTATAAGCATTTATTGGCGTGCATTGTTTGTCTATTAATACAACCCACATTAGACTATAATTCTCTACACATATTTCTTAGACGTATGTTCTTTAGACAAGTGTGCCTTAGACCAATATTCCTTAGATGAATGTTCTGGATCCCCCCCCAGAAATATCTCATTAATGGTGTCTTCATCTAGCTAATGTCTTGCCATTATGTGGGAAGTATTTCTGGAAGGTATTTCTGCCATAAATTGTATTACAATATTTTTCATATTACAGGCAGAGTATTATGAGACAGGAGCTTAAATGTGGCACAAAGCTGAAAGTATGGGACACCCAGTGAGGATCAAACTCCCTACTCAGTCATAATTGTTCTTGTGAGACAAGCTTGCTAGCCATTTCACTACATTGAGATGCCCATAATATTTTTATATTATGGATTACATTCAATCTGAGAATGTATTTCAGTTCATTAAATTGAAAACCAGTGTTTCACAAATGAATTGCACACCATATATTTTTAGGCTGTTTCGGTTTTTGTACAATCACTTAAGTTAAGCAACATCGAACCTGGTTAGTGCCTAAATGAGTGACCACTTGGGAATACCAGGTACTGTAAGCTTGGATGTGCGGGTGGTCTAATGAATAATGGCTTGGAATTTTTAATCAGAGAGCCAAGTTCCAATTCCACTTGGGTTTGTTATATTCACTTACCCTTGGGAAAGGTGTGAATCCACCTCTTCTTCACCCAGCTATGGGTTAATTAGTAAAACTTGTATTTCTAAAGCATTATTATCTAAAAAAATATTCTTACAATCTAAAAATATTTTCTGGCTTTAAATAACCTGCAAAGGCTGGATAAGCCATAGAAAATAATCAGTCAATCAAATAATTTTAGGTTGTCTGTTCACACACATGCGCATATATATATATATATATATATATATATATATATATATATATATATATATATATATATATATCTTATTCCTATAAACATTATTTTTAGTGGTACATGTTTGAACTGCTATCCCTGTTTTTGTTTGTTATTTCTTTTTTAAACAGTGAACTTAATAACAACCTCTAAAGAAAAGTTTGCCTCCCAAAAGGAATCGAACCTATATCCCTTTTTCTTATCTTTTAGTAATTTCACTGTTTTTCTTAAATATATATAAGCTGTATTTAATCTTCTAGAGTTTATACATATATATATGATCTTTAAAACTAAATAAAAAAACTAATTAAATTTTCATTGTCTGTCATATTTAACAATAGATATTATATATATATATATATATATACACACACACAGTTGTATGGTTATGATTCTGTGAACCTGGGTTTCACACTTTTGCAATCTTCAGACAATTGTCTGATGATTACAAAAGCATAAAACCCAGGTTCACAAACTCATATCCATACAGCTGAATATGTTAGCTCTATTACTGATATTGAGCACTTTCCAATAAGTACTGCACATTTAAAATAATAATGTACATAAAATATATATATATATATATATATATATATATATATATATATATATATATATATATATATATATTTTATTTCACAATCTGACAGATTTTTATCACTTTAAACATTATTTTTAGTGGATGCTCATATTTCAGTTTGACGCCCCATTTATTTATTAAACAATCTATTTATTTATTTTTGTCTACTGGCCTAAATATTCAAGAAATCTTATTAAAGAAAAATATGCACTCTAGCGGAGAGCGCATATTTTTCTTTAATAAGATTTTTTGAAAATTCAAGACAGTAGACCAGGCGTTCTCAACCAGTCGGGAATTCCCCCCTAGTGGGGAATTTCAGGGCTTCAGTGGGGGAACTGAGGCCACAGATTGGCAGACTCATAATGTTAACCTTTGAACTCTCCAAGGCGGCACAAGCCACGATGTGCATCGGTCCACACAACTGAGAGGTCACATTGGATTTTCTTTCCGCTAGCTCTTGTGTTTTTTGCCACTACTAAAATAATCCATGTAAATGTATACATGCTAATAGGGAAAAAAAATGAAGATTTTCAATAATATATGCATATTATTTGGAATGTAGCTTTTGAGTTGGACAGTCTTGGAAAGTGTGGGAAATGACATCCTGACTCGTGGTGAAAAGGGTGCATCAGGCAAAATAGGTTGACAACCACTGCAGGAGATGAAAATAAATAAATATACTTAATAAAGAAATGAAGCATCAAACTTAAATATGAGTATCCACTAAAAATAATATTTAAAGTGATAAATAATATATATATATGTATATATATATATATATATATGTATATATGTATATATATATATATATATAGTAAAAAGAAGTTGAAAATGCAACTGATGTCTTTAAGAATATTTACAGTCACTTTACTGGTTTCTGTTCTATAATTTTCTGAAGTTAAACTGAGATGGAGAGACCTATTGCTATGCCATGACATGTATTACAGACTTGAAGTTACTCGAAAATATTCTTAAAGACTCCAGTTGCATTTCCAACTTCTTTTTCCTACACATTTCTACCCATGTGGTATATCTAAAAACAAATTACTTTATGTATAAACTATAAAAGTTTAATGAATTTACTTTTAAGCTGACATTTTTATTGAATTTAAATGTTATTTTTTATTGGGTACACATGTTTGAGTTGCTAAACCTGTTTTTTGGTTTTTTTTTTAAAACAGTGAAATTGTTAACCAACCTAGATTGAAAACTCCTATGAAAGAAAAGTTGTGCTGCTATTGATTTCACAGTTTAAGGGGGAACCCCCCCACCAAAAAAAAACAGAGATAGCAACTAAAACATGTGTACCCACTAAAGATAATTGATAATATTGGATAAAAGAAATACCTTTAAAAATTACTATATATATATATATATATATATATATATACATGCTGTTGTAATTTTTACATTCGTTACATCAGAAATGAACCAAGATTTGTCATTAATTCAAATTTTTGCAATAAGTTAAATTATAACTTGTAAAAAACTTCCAAAAAAGATTTTTTTAAATAAATAAAAATATAAATAGTAAATAATTAAATTAGAAAGAAAAGGTAGTGAGAATGTACATAAAGATGCATATACATATCTACCTCACCATTTACAATTGGCATCATCTGTCCAGAGTAAGAGATAAAAAAGAAAAGGATGGGGAAGAGGCAATAAAAATCTTTATCAATCTTCTTTATAATTAATATAATTTAATACTCTTTATCAGGTGCCATCATGAAATGATTGGTGATTCTTGCACTGAGGTCATTCATATGGATTTAAAAGTAGCCGAAAATTTTTTATTTTCTAAAATCTTTACTCTCACATATCAGCAAAAAACAAAAAAAACAAAGAATATCTTGGTCATCACTTTTGAGATATATATATGTTTGTGTGTGTGTGTGCAGGTATGCAGAAAAATAGGAAAGAACACGTTAGGTAAATAATCCGGAGTTCTTTAGTATTTTTATTTTTAAAAAGACAGTGCTCCATACAGAAGTAGAGCTTATATTATAATATTTTTTTAAAAAATATGATTCCTTCACTATTAAGAATTCTCATGTTTCAAAAACGAGAGCCGAGACCCTCAATATAATTATTGAAAATAAGTTGAATTAAGGTATCTAGTCCCGTTACATCCTCAAGCGAAAATTTAGGAATAAGCTATCTTGTGGTTTGCACGTGTTTATAAGTATGGTCTCTTGCAACATTAATTACTATGGAAACGGCTGGGGGCGGCCATATTGGTTAGGTGGTCGAAGAGTTAATTCTTATCTACAGACCAGTCACCTTCAGAAAGTTTATGTCAGGTTATGGTGGGGTCTCAATTTCAAATCTGATGGTGGCGGTTTTTCCGTCTAGTTAGTTTAAAGCGAAAGATATTTTATGGCATGGTGGCAGGTCGTTAAGTGTTGAAAGGATTCTGTTTTATTATTATCTATCTATTAATCTCTTTATTTATTTGTTTATTCAAATGGCTATTTCTTATACAAACGCGTTGCACTGGACTACAATTTGTTTTTTTTGATGACTTCACAAAGGGTTTTTCTATTTAATGATTGGGCTAAGTTTTTAAGACTTTTATTAAACTATGGAATTTATTTGTTTATCTATTTTTTTATGTTAATTATTTAATGCAAAAATTTGTTGATGTCGGCAAAAAACCATTAACTCCTGCCTATGGTTTAATAACTTTTCATTATTTAGAAACTTAATGATGTGTAGTTTTTCATGTAGGCATAAAGGGCATGGGTCATCCCAGGTTTTACAAGTTTTTGTTCTATTTATTATTTTCCATTTTACTTTTGGTGTTTTATTCGTTTCTTTTAAATGCCAGAAATATTGGGATAGGGATTTCTGATTTCTATTTTGAATATTGTTGAAGGAGCTCTTGTGTTGTCTCCATCTAATTTTAAATTTATTCTTCGTTGACCCAATGTATATCCTATCAGTGTTAGGACTCTCAATGGATGAGATAGGGCATTGGTATACCACGGATTTTGTGAGGCATTTATTTTCTATCGGGCAGTCTTTAGGGTTTCTACAATCACATAATTTTTCATTATTTTTGTCTAATTGCAGTTTAGGAGTTTTATTAATACTGTTTTGGCATGCGTGTTTTTCCAGGATTTTATTATTATGTTTTTTTTATGATTGCCCGTTAGAAAAGATTGACACCCAAACACTCTGAAATGTTTGTATTGGAGCTTCCAGCATGAATGCCAAGCAGTACAACATGCCATTTCCAAATTTCTGACAGAGTTAATTGTGTCATGGTGATTTTTTCCTCACAGATGGTGCCCAATTGACCCTACTATACTGTGCAGGCGACAAGATCAAAAACAAACAATGTGCATGCATGAAATTACAAATATAAAATGTTGACAATTTTCCCGTCACACCCTCTATATATATATATATATATATATATATATATATATATATATAATTCGTTAAATATGACAAACAAAATTTATTAAAATGGCGACAATTTATCCTTCGCACTATATATATATATATTTGTAATACATGCCCCCACTGAAAATAATGTTTATAGTAATAAAAAATTCCATTCAAAAATGTGTTTGTATGTGTGTGTGTATCTCGGGCATTAGTCATTTTACTATTTATTATATCTTATCCATATAAATTCTGTGATGCAAGTGCTTCAGCAATGTTTATAATACAGAGAAAAAATTATATTTTTCCACTACTAAATTCTCTATTTCTCATAATATAAGGCACACTTAAAGAAAACTTAAGAATTTGTACTGAGGTTAGAGGTTACGGGCACTAGACTAACTCTTAAATAGTTTGACACACTCATCCCCTGATAACACCAGAAGGAGAATTATATGATTATGAATCAGAATAATGTTAAAATATTATGGATGTATCTTGCTTCCTTGCGATATACAGTCTTCAAAAATTTAAATCATTAATCACCGTCTTATGTCTTTTTGAATCCTGTCCTTTACCCACACTAACGTCTTCTTATTCTTGTTCACTCTCAGTAACCCTAGCGTCTTAGCCGCATTATTGCCTTGCTTGGAGTGAACTGATTATACATACATATATATATATATATATATATATATATATATATATAAAAACAACATCTGGTTGCTAATGCCTGTAGATAAAAGGATTAATTTACAAAATTTACTATGAAAATCTAGATAATAAATTAAACCGATTTCCAGTAATATACAGTCAATGACAAAATTATTCATACACCCATCAATTTTGAATATTTTTATTTATTTCTCAGAATCTAATGCCCGTATGATGTAAGCACAAAAAAAAAGGAATATAAAGCTCAATTTTCAGAACAATAGATTAAATACAACAAACTTGACAGGTGAATTATGCAAAATAGAAAAAGACAAAATTATTTGAACAGTAGAAAATATCGCTTTCAATTGATTGATACATGTAAGTACAAGTAATTTACATAATTATTTTATCAGTGAATCCTTCTAGACTATTCAGTAAAATATTTGTGATAATTCCAGCAAAGAACATCACATAGTGCATAGAGTGTCACCATTGTTATTCTTATGTTAACACATGATGGAGAAGGCAAAGTGTTGACTTGAGACAGAGAATTATTAACTTCCACAAGTTGGGAAATAGTTACAGCACTATTTTAACCTGGTTATCTATCCCTAGATCTTCAGTACAGTCCATTATAAAGAAGTTTAAACAGTTTGGCACAACAGAGAATTTTCCTGGGTGTGAAAGAAAACCAAAATTGTTACTGAGAACTGTGTCGCAAGGTTAATAAAAACCCAAGAGTTGTTTTGAAAGACATCGCCAAATTTTGTATACAATGGGTATCAGCATAAGTACTTGCACAATGCAGTATTGTTTAAATAGAAATGAGTTGTATGGAAACTGACCCCAACAAATGCCTCTTCACAAACCATGTCACATTGTTGCTTGGTTTAATTTTGCCAAAATGTTCTTGGACAAAGAAAATTGCTTTTGGGAACTAGTACTCTGGGGTGATGAAACAAAAATTGTGCTTTTTGGACATAATGATGTACAGAAGATTTGGTGCAAGAAAGGTGAGGTTTTCCTGTCTAAGATCACAGTGGCAACATTAAAACATGGAGGTGGCTCAGTGGTGTTTTGGGGTTGCTTTAGCTCAAGGAGGACTCGACAATTAATTGCGATAAGAGGAATAATGAAATCTGCAGACTATATCAAAATTCTGTATGAAAATCTACAACTATCAGTGAAAATATTCATCTAAGTTGGCGATTTACTTTGCAGCAAGATAATGATCCCAAACATATGTCTAAATCGGTGACTGTTTGGCTTCAGAGAAAGATAACAGCTCTGTCATGGCCTTCAATGTGTCCTGACTTGAATCCTATTGAAAATCTATGGCAAGTATTGAAAGTTCAGATAAATCCTTCAGGAATTAGAATGTGTAACCATTGAAGAATGGAAGAAAATCCCAGAAAAGACTTGTTCAAATCTCATCAAAAACTTTAGAAAATGATTTCAGCAAGTTATAAAGATGAGAGGCCATGCTATTGACTATTAATATTGTGAAAATTGTTTATTTTTTTCTATTTTTCATATTGTATGAATAATTTTGTCTTTTCCTATTTTGCATTATTCACATGTCAAATTTGTTGTATTGAACCTATTGTTCTGAAAATTTAGTTTTATTTTCCTATTTTTCTTTTGTTGTTCATTAACATATAAAAAACTTGGCATCATGCAGACATTAGTTTCTGCGAAATGGATAAAAATATTCAAAATTGATGGGCATACAAATAATTTCTTTGTTGACTGTATGTGGAGTGTGGTGTCATTAAAAATAACTGACAAGGTACTTCTGTTTATATTTTTTATTGTATTTTTCTTATATGCAAACAAAAAGCATTAAAATAATTGAAGCCCTTATTATTATTATTATTGTAATAATAATAATAAAGCATTAATGGCATGAAATATAAACACACATACATGCCATTTACCATAGCACAACCCAAGTCCTTGAAACTGGCTAATAGATTATCCAAAAACACTCAGAAACGAACAATTATTTGGACAATTTCTCACACACTAATTCCTAAAATGAACTCTCGTGTTTGCAAACATGAAAAAAAAAAAACAACAAAAATATCAGAACTAACTTATCACTCATTTTTAATAATGAAACCTGTATAAGAGAATGATTGCTACCAAATACACAATTTTATATATATATATATATATATATATATATATACAGTGTAACCCAGATATAAGAGAGTAGTCGGGACCGGAGAAGAAGTATCTTATATCCGGGTTTGGTCTATTATATATACATTAACACAGGCTCTAATTTGGGACCAGAGAAAATCTCTTATATCCGGGTTGCTCTTATATCCGGGTCTCTTATATCCGGGTTACACTGTATATGGCAAACAATACCTCCCACATAATGCTGTAACAGCTGTGTCTTCATCTATCTAATATCTTACCATTATGTGGGAGGTATTTCTGGGTTGTATATGTGGAAGGTAATTCTGCCACATCCTCTGTGTGTGTGTATGTCTATATATATATATATATAAATTATGATTGATTTATCAGTTCAATATTATTAGTTTTTTTACCCTTGTCAAATTATGTTACATGGTACATAGATATATATATATATATATATATATATATATATATATATATATATATTTAAGTAGGTTGACAGGTATGCTATATATTCATCTATACTTACATATTTTTCTGTATATAAATACATTCACACAAAGATGCAGGTAGGTTTTCCACTTTGTTGATGTATCGTTACAATTGTGGACTTGTGAATAATTTCATCTCCGTCTTCTGAGTCTCATGTCTTTGTAAATACTTGGTCCTAATAAAGGGTTTCTTAACTTCTAGGGTGTCGCTGTTCATTGCCTTATGGGAAAAGGTCGCACGGGCTGTATGCTGGCTTGCTACTTCGTCAAAGAATGGGAACTGCCTGCCGAAGATGCTCTACGCTACGTGAGAGAACTACGTCCTGGTTCTGTTCAGACTAGGGTGCAAGCTGATGTGGTCCGAAAATTTGAGAAAAATTTCAAGGGAGCCCGAGGAGTGACATAAACCACTCCAATTGCATGATAGGGTTTTTAATTTGATGTTGTCGTGTATACTTTATAAGGTGGCTTGGCTGTAATGTTCTCAGTGAGCTGACTCACCTGTATAGCTGAACACCGCAACTTGCATGCCAAACTTTGAGTTTCCGTTCTCAAGTCAACCAAATTCCTTAAGATAAAGAAAGAATGAATCTCAGAATGTCAAGGATTTACTGTATGATGTTCTAATTGCTTGGAAGAAAATAAAATTGGCAAATTTAGAGAAAGAAAAATTATTGAATAAAATTATAAGTTAATCAGGCAATTGTAAAGATGCAACACTTCACATGAAAACCTAAAAAGTCTTAAGAGGTTTTATTTATTTGAATTTAATTCAGATCTTAAATCCTTTCTTTGCTTGTTCCTCCTCTGACTTAGAATTGCAGTGTCATGTCCCCTATTTCAAAATGGCTGATACATTGGATCTCTTAAATTTCTTTTGTTCTTTATTTATTTCTTTTTAAATCTATCAATAAATTTCAGAAGAAAAAGAAAACATTGATTTCAATCTTTAATTTATATCAAGATTTTTCCCAAGATTGCAATTATTTCACTTCCTTTCTTTTTTCAAGTTGTTGTGTATGTTAAAATATGTGTACTTACTTTTATTTAATGTATTCATACTATGAATACATTAGATGTTTAAAAATGTATCAGAATATATAATGTAAATATGTGCATTAATTATTGCAATATATTTTGTATTTCTTAATGCAAAATTAATGATGAAGTTAAAAAATACTTAATACTGAAATACAAATATTTTGCCAAATTTTCTAGCTTCGTCTCAGGCTGTCTCTATAAATTAAATATGCAAATTTTTAATTTAATTTTAATTATTTAAATTATTAATTTATTTGAATTATTTAATTTTAATTTAAGATGCATTTACGTATACAAATCAAACAAAATCAAGTTGTGTATGAATGTAGATATGTATATGGAAAAAAATATTGAAATAACTGTATTTCAATATGGGCTAGCATTATTGATAAAAAATTAATAAAATATAATTTGTAAGGAAAAAAATTCCCCCTGCATCCCAGCTTATTTGCAGGACTAAATTTTACATTGACACCTTTCTATTTGAAAACCTGAAAAAATATTTGACTTACTTGGATTAACATTTATATCTTCCTTTCTGTATTCTCTAGTTTCTTTTAAATAACTGTTCTAACTGGTAACCTTCCATGGATTTTGAAACGAAACACTTTATTCAATTCATGAGGAGTAGCTTATTTTCATTCTTCTGTCCATGCTAAAGGATAATTTATGAGTTAATTTGTTTTTTTAATGTCACTGATCTCTTCCACTGAATCTGAATATATAATTTTCTTCTTTGTCTGACTCAAGAGATTGAACAGCCAGGTAACATGATTAAAGTGGATTGAATTAAGGGTTTAGTTTGAAATTTCTGAAAGACAACTAGCTGCAAAAGAGACCTGAATAAGGCTGGACAGTACAACGGTCAAAATTGTGACAATAACAGCCATAATGAGTAACACTATTTTTGAGTAAACCTGTATAAGAATAATAATTCCTACTCTCAAAAATTCAGACAAAACATATCAAAAAATCTAGACTCAGTTTGCATTCTTGTATAGCTTTGAAATTATTTGAAGATAAACCATTATTTAACAGTATTTCTATCATTTTTCCTTTATCAATATTTGATGGCTTTAAAAATTTGTGGTTATTTGATAAGAATTAGCGTAAAAGTTATTTTCAGATACTCTGCTCATATTGTTTCAAAAGATTAGCAACATTTCAATCATTTATTTAACAACAGACTCCTGTAATCATGTGAAAATCATAGCTTAACACATTGACTGCCAACCACAAAATAACTTGAGGTTGGCAGTTTTTAGTATGACACAGACTATGAATTATTTCATGCTGACTACAAGTTATCTCATGCTTGGCATTTTCTGATACATTTTAATTTGCAGATGCCAATGAGTTTTTATTGCAGCGATACTTTTAGTGTGAAAACAATGTTTAGATTTCAATTGAAGCTAAAAATCAATACATGAAAATGTTTTATTGCCAAAGAAAGTTGATGTGTGAAATCAGATTTTGTAATTGACCCCTGGAGTTGAACACATTAATATCCAAGAACCTGTAAATATCCCCTTTTATAGTATGATAGTAGTGTTTAAATTTACACTTATCTTATCATGTAGTGTAATTAGAATTTTTTTTTCTAAATAAGATAAAATAACATTTTTTATGTTCTTACAAGGAAGTTCTGACTGGGCATAAAAGTTGTGTGTCATAAGTTTTGAGCCCAACATTGTTAATAACATGACAGCCAGAAAAGAATATTTTTGTTGTATTTTTATTTAATTTGTCAACTGATACTTTCATTTTTCAATAAAAGATGTTTCCACAGATCCATAGTTTGTTGTCAAGGGATTTCCTCCCCTCAGTCAAAACTCAACAGCCCAACTTTTGACTATTGCATATGAGAGGCAGTCCTCATGATAGACATTTTGTGTGTAGTCATTGATTTCCCAATCTGATCTATAGCCAAATATTCAATTACAGCATAAAACTTGTATTTTTTATTTTTGTTGGTCATCATCAATTGCTTCAATATTTTTTTGTTACTTCTGTAATGTAAATTGCAAGAGGATATTGTGAATAATGAAAATGTTCAAATTTTGTGTAAAAAAAAAAAAAATATATATATATATATATATATATATATATATATATTAGGAGATCAGCCGATTCCACTACTTTGGTTTCAATGTTTCGGTATCTTCAGATGATTCTGGTCAATTGATTACTTAATGCTTTATTTTTTAAAAACTAATGAATGCTTATTATTTAAAAATAAATAAATATATCTAATTCAACTTTATTAACTTTATTATTTTATATATATATATATATATATATATATATATATAACAAACAATATATTAAGGCAATCAAATAAAACAATAATTTATAATTACTGAAAAGGGCTCGTATTCAGCCTCAGAACTTATGGAACCCTTGATGTTTCCACAGTTCCGTGGTTTGATTTTAAGCAATCTCCTATACTCAATAGCCCAACTTTCAGCCATTACATACAAAAGTGCAGTCATTATGATAGACATTTTATATGCAGTCATCAATTTATTACAACACAATTTGTTCCCATAGTCAAGCATACAATTATACCATAAAACTTGTATTTTTTTTTATTTATGTCAGTCACCGCCAATTGCTTCAACTTTTTTTGTTTCATCTATAATGTGACTCACAAGAAAATGTAAACAATGAAAATATTAAAAATTTTACATGAATAATATATAAAAGACATTTAAAACAATAATTTTGAATCACCAAAAAAGGGTTCAAATTCAGGCTCAAAACTTTTGGAGCCCCTTTTGTATATTGAATATATCAGATACATATTTGAGAACAAAAATATTATGAAAAAAATTATAGAAAATTCTTCTACCGAGTACAGATTTTTTTTTCAAAATTTTAAATATATTTCCTCTGTTAGTTTGAAATCTGCTTACAATAAATACTCATATATAGTGTGACCCCTGAATTTTTTGTGAAAAACCTGATTTCTTTCATATAGCTTATATATAATGCGACCCCCAGATTTTGAGCAATACTAGTTGGCCTACAATAGTTAAATACTACATCATCCTGGATATATAGCAAATAAATGGTCTTTACTTTTTGTACAAAGCTATTGCAAAAAGGTGAGAAAAACCACTTACTGTAAAATATCTAATACATAGATTTAGATACCATACTTTTGTTTTCATTCATATCTGACTACAGCAGCTCCTTTACCCAGGGCCTACCTGTTATGTAGCCTAAGTTTCTTCCCTTTTGTTGCTACAGGAAGAGTAAATCTTCATTCATTATGTATGCCACTTAAAATCAACAAATACCTTATATAAATAAAGAATTAATAGATTTTTTCCTATCTCAAATTTGTATTCATCTTCATTTCACAAGTGTTTACATTGCTGAGATATTGCCTTTCCAATGACAACGTCAGTGATGTAAACATGTGCAAAGATGAATGCAAATTGGAGAAATGAAAATTACATTATTAATTTTTTCATTTATATAATGTATTTGTAGATTTTAAGTTGCACAAATAGTGAATGACATTCTGCTGTTCATATAGCAACAGAAGAAAGAATCTAGGCTATAGGAGGCAGGCTAAAGGAGCTTACCTGAACCATTAAGGTTACTCAAAGGTACCGTGAGAATGTAGGCCTACCAGGTAGGTTAGGATCACCGAAAATGCATGATTTTTAACTTCTGCAAAAATATTACCTGTGTATAGTGCAACGTCTTATTTTTTTTGCATAAAAACTGATCAAAAAAGCTCATACTGTACTTGACTATATATATATATATATATGTGTGTAGTCATCCACAGACAGATTGTTTCGCTGTATCACAGCTCATCATTGTGGCTACACTTCCAATTGCTTCAAGCCGGGATTGAAACCCAACTGATTTAGCATCACTCAGAGATTTTACCCTGAGCTATCAGCACCCAGCAGAGAGGAAGGCAGATTTTTACGTATTTATTCTTTGAATAAACACCTCAATGACTGAGAGAGCTCAATTCATAGAAGAGCTTTGCAGTATTAGCAGTAGTAATCATTGTTTACAAATTTACACTTTCTCTCAAGATTGCTTGACTGGAATTAAATTCTCCAAGGGCATATATATTGTATATATACACTCCCGGAATAAATATATATATATATATATATATATATATAAATAAAAATTCACTAATCAAAAAAATGGTCCCATTGCTACACAGGAATTACCATGTTTCAAAAACAGAAACTAAAAACTCTAAATTTAATTTTAGAATTAAATTAAAATCCTTAGTACTGTTTCATTTTCAAGTGATTTTTGGAATAACTTATTTTGAAATTTACTGAGTTTATAAGCACATACATTCTTGACATTAGTTGCTGAGGTTACAAAGAAATTCAGTCATTTTGACAAGGGTTGGTAGGGTATTGATTTTCACTGACAACCTGTGTACCAAAATATGAGTTACTTTCCAAATGAGGTTGGAAAATGAAACAGTACTAAGGATTTTAATTCAATTCTAAAATTAAATTTAGAGTGTTTAGTTTCTGTTTTTGAAACATGGTAATTCCTGTGTAGCAATGGGGCCATATTTTTAATTTAGTAAATTTATAATATTTATGCTCTGCAGAATTATATTGAGCACTGTTTTTTAAAAATAAATTAATTAATAAGAACACCAGATTATAAATCTTACTGTTCTTTCTCATTATTTGAATATATATATATATATATACATACACACAAATACACAGAGTATATAAAAGAAAATTATAAATTTATGAATGTCAAGCTTTAATTAATTTTTAATCTATTTTAATTTTAGTAAATAGATATTAGATGTGAAATTGTATTTTAGATCATTATCCTATGATTGTTGTTACATTAATGTATGAAATGTATAATGTATGAAATGTATAACATATGAAATGTTTAAATGTAACAACTATTACAGGGGAGAGGTATTGTTTTTATTTTTATATATTTTTTCTATTCTGAGCTACTTATTGTCGCATTAAACTTTCCAAGGTTTTGAATTTTAAAGATAACACTATAAGAAAATGATGAATGGTACATAATAGATCTGAGATAATTAATTTCCTTTGTATCAGAGGAATATGTCAATTGATGAGCCATGTATTTCCAAAGAGAACTTTTTTTTTTGTTCCACTTTTTCATCCTACCACCAATTCTGTTGCCTTTTCTCAAGTCTTTCCTGGTGACCAACTCTGGTCAATATAATACAATTTAAATTTCATTCTCAATTCAGACTTATCAATGCAGTTTTCAAATCTTTCATTTTATTACTGTATCCTATCTTAAATGATTCTTCAATTGTGTTTGATCAAAAGCTGAATGTTAACAGACTGCCAGAAATGTTTGATAATTTTTTCTATTTTGCTCTTAGATTTTCAATAGAATCAGGTACACACACCTGTGTGTAAAAAATCATATATAAATAAAATATATCTGTAAAAATACAGTTTGAATAAAGACAAAAGGAAAACTTTTCTTTAATCACACCCTTTATCCCTTAAGGGACTTTATCAATGTAAATGTAAGGATTTTATTTTGCAACATGTATTTATAAACAGAATTAAAAAATATTGTTTTCAAAATTTTTAAATTTAAGAACACTTTAAGATATTCTTAAAGCTATTTGTGTAAGTAAAGATAAACAATGGAGGCCATTAAGTGATGTCATTTAATGCCTAATAAAAAAAGTGAGTAAATGTTGTTGGTAAATTTTATTTTCTTATTTATTTCTTTTTATATGATATAATTTGGATATTATAAAACCCAAAATGTCCATAACAACAATAATCTTGAAGCAGACATATATAAATAACTGGTCATAACTGTTTCTTACAATATATTGGGAAAACTTGTTGAAATTTAAAAAAGCATATTTATAAACACAAAAAGGATCTCATGCATAACAATTTATCAAATGCATTAGTTATACACAGAAATAAGTTCAATCAGAATTTAAATCTCAAAGATGACACATTTATAAAAAAAGAAAATAACTTCATAAATGTGCAGTTATTGATTCTTTTCAAGATGTTAATTTGCACTCCTGATTTTTTCAAATATCTCCTTTCCTAAAAGAAATACCTCTTTCCCAAGTCAACATACATGGCCATAAAAATTTAAAAAAATAAATACTTTCTATCATTTAAAATAAATACATAAGTAATTTATCAAAATAAAATAATAAATAATAATTACATTAAAAAATAAATTATATATGTGTGTGTGTTTAAAATAGGATATAGAATCCTGACAGTTATGAAGAAATTTGAGAAATGGAAAAATGTTTCATTGAAATTAGATTATGCATTTCACCTTTCTAAGCATCATCAGATCCCAAAACAAAAGAAAGAAATGTGTGTGTGTGCTTAAATAATGAATCATTAGTGCTTTTCTTTAAGCTGACGTTTCTCATGATGAAAATGAGATGAGGATTTACCTTTAATTTTGTTTAAAGAAAAGCTGGAAAAAAATATGTTAATAACTTTTGACATGAACTAAGAATTGTAAAGAAAAGATACAGATTATATATTGACAGATGTCACTCATTTTCATTCTATTCTTTCATCGCAAGAAATGACAGCTTAGTGCTAAAGTACTAAGGATCGATTATTTAAGCATACACACACATTTCTTTCTTTTGTTTTTGGATCTAATGAAGCCTAGAAAGGTGAAACACATAATCAAATCTAATTTCAAGATATATATATATATATATATATATATATATATATATATATATATATATATATATATATATATAAGAATTCAACAACATTTACTGATTGTGTTATTTGACATTAAATTACATCACTTTGCATCATCCATAGTTTACCTTTGCTTATACAGCTTTAAGAATATTTTAGAGTGCTCTTAAAAATTTTGTAATCATATTTTTTTTTTTTTTTTTTTTTACTTCTGTTTATAAATAGATGTTACAAAATAAAATCTTATAAATTACTTTTATGAAGTCCCTCCGGGGACATTGGTAAAGAAAAGTTTTCTGTTTGTCTTCATTCATTCATATATATATATATATATATATATATATATATATATATATATATGATGGACCCTCCTGTCAATTTTGACGTATGAGGATCCAACACTCAAAGAGTGACACCTCAGACCTGCTAGTGACTTTCATACAAGTCTACATATTGTACAACACCAAAACTCCAGGATGGTTTGAATTCAGAGTTTTCCTTCTCCTAGACCGGTTGCCACCCCAGTCTGTCCTGCTATTTACTTATAGCTGGCGGGAGAAGAAATGGATTCATACCTTTTCCAAGGATATTAGCACGTAAGTTAATGAATTCGACTGGAATTTGAACTCGGCTCTCCAATTCCTAAATCCAAGCCGCAATCCATTACTCCAACGTGCCTCCATATATATAAAACCATACTCATAAAAATCCATTTGAACAACAAACATCATCATACCAATTTTTGCAGTTATTTCTAACAACTTTGAAAGTGCTTTAGTTTTGTCATTGTGTCAATTATGTTGTAGGCTTTAAACTTATTGCAGTGAAGTTTTGCAATTGTGACAAAAAACATTTTTTTCCCCCAATATTACTTTAGATTAAGCAATCCAGGTCACAAATATTAAAAACAATACTATTAAAGTTATAAATGTTAATAGAGGGGACATTTTGATATGCAAATTAATTATAAATTGATCCCCTTTCCTTAAGGAAGCTAAAACAAATATACGTGATTTCTTGAAATTAAAAAAAAATATTTGACAACTTTTGTACCTGTAAAAAAACAGTGTACCAAAAGTACAGTTATTCCCTTGACATTGCTATTATTATATACACTTTTGGCTCACTCAGCAATGTTTATTTACAAGATTATAAAACATGTGAACTAAGTACAATGTGATATTTATTATTTATAAAGATTTATTTTTTACCATTTAATGAAGAAATAAATAAAAGAAACCTTTTTATTCAAAAAATTTATTGCAAAAAAAAATTACAAAATTATCAAAATATATAAACCAACTACAATGCAATATTTATTATTTGCCATTTTATAAATAACTATGAAAACTAGTTTTTTATTCAATCTAATAAATAAATAGTGTTTCATGTCTTTGTCAATTCTCAAGAATAAAGAAAATCTATAAATTCACTTCCATATGTTTGAGTTTTATTAAAATTCTAATTATTTCTTTTTAAAACAATAAACGTTGCTGAAGGAGTCAAAAGTGTATACAGTAATGCATGGTGTCAAGAGAATAGCTGTCCTTTTGGCACCGTTTTTTGCAGGCACAAAGGTTAAACATTGCCAAAAATATTTTTAAATTTGTGACCAGTAGTGTTTAATCAACAGTAATATATGAAAAAAGACGGCTGCATTAGGATTTTCATTTTTTTTAAAATTTTTTTACTTCATAAGAAATTATGTAGCATGAACATATTTGTTTTGGGAAGTCTACTGTCAGATCACACTGAAAACTCCACCGATCACCGAAGTTAAGCAATATCAACCCTGATCAGTACTTAGATGGGGGACTGCTTGGAAATACCGGTTGCTGTAACAACCTGCTACAAATAAAAATATGTTTTAGCTTTAAATAACCTACAAAGGCTTTTATTTATTTATTTATTTATTTTTTTTTAATCAATTCACCCCAAGCAAGATGATAATGCCTCTAAGATGCAAGAGGCTACTGGCAGTGAAAGAGAATGAGAAAACTTTAGAAAGAACTGGAAATTTAATCCTAAACCTCTACTCCTGCTCAAAGGACTGGCGAGGAGTGTGAACTAGATGAGGAGTGGACCTATCTACTCTTATAAACCATTTTAAAAAAATCAAACCAAGTCAATCAATCAGTCTGTATGGGGAATTATTTTAAGATTAATTTATATAGCAATCTGCCAATGCAAAAAAAGACAAAGGGAAAACTTAGCTGATGCATTTCATCCTCTGAGGGACTTTATCAAGGCAAATGTAAGAATTTTATTTTGTGACATGTATTTATATACAAGAGCAAAAATGTTATTGATTTTTCAAAATTTTAGTTATAGGTGTGCTCATTAATATTCATCAGGTTGGCAGAAAAGTCAGGCTAGTTTGTGGATGTGGGGTGATACAGTTCAATGCCTAATAAACAAAATTGCATCCTCCCCACCCAGCATCAAATCTCATCAAATTTAATAAAAAAATTTTTTTTTGATATTTGTGATCTGAAGTGCTTAATCCATGTGAAAAAAATAAGATTTGGAAAAAATGAAAAGGTAAATCATGAAAAAATGATTATTGTACAAATCTTTTTTTTTTTTTCTTTTATAATAAATTTTGGCTTTTGTCGTAATTTTATTTTTCTTTATAAAAAAATGTTTGAGGATTTTTATAATTATCTCTTGTTTTTGTTTGTCCCCTTATCTAATAAAAAGATGAGAAGGAGAGAAATCTCCTTCTCATCTTTTTATTTTTTGTTACTTGTGCACATTTCTATAATTGTCAACATCTTCATGAACACTTTTCAATATCTCATATTCGAAAGAAGGGCTCGATGCAGAAATCTACAAATGCTTTTGTAACTGCCTTTGTTTTAAATTTCTTTTCACTTTGATCAAATGTTTTTTCTTCTGTGTTTTATTTCTCATTCCTGTTTAAAGTAGTTTTTTATGAGAAATTTTGACTCAAAAAGCAAATATTTAAGAACATTATCTGAAACAAAAATATTTTTTCAGTATGGTACACTTTTAACACTGGAAATGTCTCATCATATTTTCTCTGTTGTAAACAGTTTGTTTTTTTTTCTAAATTTTTTTTCTTGTTGCTGGATTTTTTATCACTCTTCTTGAAGAAAAATAATAATGGCTGGGAAAATTACATGAAAATTTTATTCTTTTGTTTAAAAAAAATTAAATATCCTTAACCTTCAATATGCTGGAAACAATTTCTGATGATGTCTTCAAGTCATAGAAAAATTTACTGATAAAAAAAAAACAAACAAACTGAATTTTATTTTTCATTTTGCATGTTTTGTGAATGTTTCTAAAATTTATTTTTCAGAAGACTCATTATTATCACTTGTGATATGGGTTTGCAATATTTTGATTAGTGAAATAATTACGTTTTATGTTGGAAGATGTAAGAAAGAAAGGTAATAAGAAAAATGAAAGGTTATTTTTGAAAATAAATAAGTTATCAGGATAAATAGTTAAATGAAGGCCAGTTTAATTAAAAATATATATTTTATCTTTAAGATTATGTATATACTTGGTTACAGTAGGAAAATAAAACTACTTTGAATCATTAAGAAATATTTGAAATTTTTTTAAATATTTGATTATCTCCCTTGATATAAACTGATTCCAAGTCATTGCATATGTTAAAGGTATCTACCATATTAATAATATCCAGCATCCTTTCTTCTTTTTTGCCTTTTTTTTTTTTTGCTTTTTTCCATATTAATGGATTATATTTAGAAACCTATAATTAATATTGTATTTTTTTTAGGAAAATCTATAATATCAGATTTTTTAAGATACCTATGATTAATACTAGATCTATACTTTAATGTTTATAATTAACCTCAAATCTTACATTTGATATTCAGGAGCTAAAATGTTTCCTAAGAAATGGCAAGATTAAAATAGCCAGATGCTCATGGCCACATCAAGTTGAAACACCTGTTTCCGTACGATCAATAAAGTTAAGCAATGTCGAGCCTAGTCGGGAATACCAGGTGCTCTAAGCTTGGATATGCAAATGGTAAATTGGGCAATAGCACTGGAATTGTTAATCAGAGAGCTGAGTTCCAATTCCCGTTGGGTTTGTTATATTCACTTAAAAGCAAATACCCTTGGGAAAGATATCAATCCACTTCTTCTCTCCACGTGTATGGGTTAATTAGTAAGACTTGTATCAGTAAACCATTATTATCTCAAACAAAAAAACTTCTTACAATTTAAAAAATATTCTTTGGCTTTAAATAACCTGTGTTGATAAGCCATAAAAAAAATGAATAACTCAATCAATAAAATAGCTGGAAGCAGTTTATTGCCAAAAAAGGGCATAAGATTATTGTCCCTAAAGGTGATTTTTAATTCTTAGCCGTTTTTTTCTACCCAAGAATCTCTTCAAAATTGATTATTCTTTGTTTTAATGATCTTTTGTGCAATACATGATACCCTTAACATCAGCTGTTCCCAACCCCCGGGCCATGGATCATTTGGTACTGGGGTGCACTGAAAGAATAAAAACTTTTTTCCATGTTACTGACTGTTGTGGTCTTTTTTATTGTGTTTCGTTATGCGTATGGCTGACAACAACGCCCCTCCCCGTCTGTGAAATAATGTCTTGCATGACACCAGTCTGTAGCACAAAAAGTTTGGGAACCACTGGTTAACATAATCCCTTAAAAAGAAGTTCCTAAGTCTTGTATATAAGATTTGAATGTAAAATGTTGGCAATCCCTTTATGTTTTTCATAGTGAATTGAGATTAGCCCTGCTTTCTCTCTTATGTTTTACCTTTCAAATATATTTCCTTTAGTTACATCGCAAGGGATGAAAACAACCAGATCATGTTGCCTGATGATGGTTGGAAAAATATGAACATTAGAAAGATAGGAGTAATAACCTGGGAATAATTTACTAAAGAATAGTCACATTTTCTCAATAGGACAATGTTAGTCATTTAGTTGTGAGCAGACGGGGATCAGTTTAATAACAATTACCATCTTTTTACTTCTGTCAAATATCTAAAAAAAAAAAAAGAAAAAATTAACAGAAAATTTGAATATTTGGATCCCAAAATTTACTGAAACCACAATTAAACCCTTTCATCTCACTAATTTTGAATTTGTACAATTCAGTTCAGCCCATTAAAAGTGAAATTACAATAATTCCCCATGCATAATATCCATTTTTTTTTTCTAAAAAATAATAAGCAAAATTAGGGGTGCGTATTATGCAAAGCTACAAAAAAATTTTTTAAAAATTGCCAATTCAAATGTAAAATAAAATAAGAATTATCATAAAACTAAATTAGAATAATATTATTCTATGTTTAAAACCATTTTTTGTGAAAAACTACATACACATTCAGTAGATTGCACATTTTATCAAACAAAAACGGGTTAATGGGTCAGCGCAGTAGGCACAATATCGGTATTTCCGTTTCCTTTTAGAATCATGGTGATCAGAAATTTTGATAAATATCTTCAATTACAGCTTGAATAAAAGTAGGAAAAGCTGGCCATAATAAAATTGGAGAGGTACAATTAATCGGGTTTGATTAGCAAACAAGGGGTGTGTATTATGCATGAGTAGAAGTATTTTCCCATACTTTCAACACAATTTTAGGTGTGTGTTATGGATGAAGGGGTATTATACATGGGGAATTATGGTAAAAAGAAAAATTTTGATTTTTTTTTTCACATATGTTAAAAATTCTAAAAAAGAAAATTGTAAAATGTTTAGAAAACAAAACACTGATTAATTAGAATTTTACTTCATATAATTAAATTATAAACATGATTTGTATAATTTTCTATTTATTCAATAGAAACGCTTAAAAAATGTTAAATTTTCTCATAGGGAGTTACTATCTATATGTAATTAAATTTTTTTTACACTGATATCAAGTTTTGTTATACATTCTAAATCATCATTGCCTATTATAATCCAGTTTATCTTACTCAATAACTACTATGTTGCTCTGTTGATAGACAATTTTAGAAGAAAAATATGTTCCCACATTGTCTCTCACACAGTGCTATGTTTATTCTGGAAGGAATTTAGTTATAATTAACGCAAACTATATTTTATGACTTTTAACAAATATGAGTGCAATTCTTTGAGGAACTATTACAGATCTTCAAAAGAAAGACATTTTAGGTCATAATGGGTTGATCTGATCTTAATTTTTCAATGGCTGGAATTTTATTGGATAAAAACAATTTATATATTTATGGCACATTTTTTGTATCGATTATAGATTTTATAATAGTGCCTATACATCTTTGTCAGAAAATCCTCCAAGGATAAAGAATTACACACTATAGTATTGAGTTTGCCAATCATTTATTAAGTAGAAAATTTACTTAATAAACTGAACAAATTTTTGGACAACACAATAGATATAGTCACATGATCTGAAAAGCAGTTTGTCATTGGATAATGATTTTATTTTATAATTAATTCAAAATGGCTTTAAATATTAAAAAATATGGCTCAGTGCAAGAAAGAATTGTAACAACTGCTCATAATGTGTAATTTAGTTGACTCATTTTCAATTATAATATATAAAATTTAACTGATGATGCTTTAGAATTGTGACATAATTTGAATGCTAGTGAATGTTTATAATTTACAAATTAAAGAGAACAAGTCATTATAGTTTATTTTGTCTGTTGGTGATATAAGCTGTATAAATAGCTGTCATCAAATGATGTTTTATTAGCTGTTTTCTTTTTAATGATTTTTCTTACATTATATAACAAATGTCTGATTAAATCACCACCATTAGAATCACAAAAGCTCGAGATTAACATCATCCTGGGGAAAATAGAAACATAGTAGAACATTTTGACCATTGTGCCCTCTGGCCTTCATCAGGTATATGTCAATCTGGATAAACTACAGAGAATTCCAAACTGAACCCTTTCTTTCAAATAATCCAAAATGTAACGTTTCTTTCAAATAGTCCAAATTGGAACCTTTCTTTAAAATAGTCTGCAGGTAAATAGTGTAAATAATAACTCCTCATCCCAGAAATTTGGAAAGATCCAACCATTATCTATCCCACATATCCTTAAAACAATCTTATTCAGCAACCCACTACCTTGAGTGGCTCTTAGGTCATATACTGGGTGAACAATAGTATGAAAAAGATCTTTAGAAGCCCAAATAAAAACTGATTCTTCCTTTGATGGGCATTGGTTGTTGAATGCTTTTTGTTATCTTTTAAATATCTTATTGAACACATGCAACTTGAATTGAAAATAATGACATAATAAAGATGTTGATGTTCCACACTATTTGATACAAAAGGTTAGGAAGGAAACCCTCCATCAATACTGGAAAGAGCAATAACAGCTACTGGACTTGAGAAACCTATTTTCTTGAAAAATTATTTTAGCAGTAAGGTTTTATAAATTTCAAAAGTAGCACTGTCTGCTCAGTCAATAAATGCTGAACGTTTCCTTATAAGGAAATAGCTAATATTATTATGATCATTAGAGATGACATAAAGTGTCAAGGGATATTTTTTTTTGCATAAATACCATAGTTATAACATTTAAAATGCTCTGTCTATATTTCTGAGATGAGGTATTGTGTACAGTATTTACATTAGTCGGACTATTGTCCTCATCTTTGTCGCCATATTTGTCACAACGTTTCGGCCGTTGTACGCTCCGGCCTTCTTCAGGTGTCCTCTAGGACACATGGTACAGTGGATAAAGGCATTGGTTAGATCCAGTGACAGACCCAAAGAGTGTGAGTTCAATACCCGGTTCAGTCAGTGGAGAACTTTCAGAGGGAAAATTACCAGGAGATAACTGATAACTGACATCCATCAAACATGGCACGTGGAACTAGAACAGTCTACCCCAGTGATCAAAATAAAGGGTTCGGTTTGAAATTCCAACCACCTGAAGAAGGCCGGAGCGTACAACGGCCGAAACGTTGTGACAAATATGGCGACAAAGATGAGGACAATAGTCCAACTAATGTAAATACTGTATTTAAAATGCTGTCTAATGAATAACCTAGTACTCACTGAGTTAATATAATAATAGGTTGAGACTATATATCTAATGTGTTTGGAATCTAGCCTTATACTTACAAAAGTGGCATTACATATACACATGTTATAAATTAATCAAGTATGGTAATATGAGATTATATATGTGTGTAGATATATAAAAATGTTATTAATGCTGGATTCCATGAATATTAATAAGGGTTACATATTATATTAATATTCATAAAATCTATTTTGAAATCTGTTTTGATTGGGGTCGATGCGTTTGAGCAGATGCTTGGTTTTATGGATACATGCAGATATCAATTCTGTTCTCGTGTTCAGCAAGTTAGGCTTATTTATGTCTTTTAATATAATACGCTTCTCCAACAAACAAACACACACACACACATATATATATTATTTTCAGATAGTTTATATCTGTAAAGGAACAAAATGAATAAAAAGATGAAAAAAAAACTATTCTTAGCCAACATGATTTGTCCTCTAAGAGACATTATCAAGGTAAATGTAGGATTTATTTTGTTGCATGTGTCTATATACAAGAGCAAGGATGTCATTAGTTTATCAAGGTTTTTAAATTTGAGAACATTCATGAATATTCATCAAGTGGTTTCTCCACTTCATACTCATTCCTTCCTTAGCTACTTCAAACAATACGGAAAAAACTTACACCACTGATACAAGCAGTTAATTCCTGATAATCACTGAAGATTAGAAGGATGGTTCCATCTACAAAACTCTGGAGTTGGGATGCTGAAGGTAACATCAATCAGCTAAGTGACAAACTTTTACTTATATATTGTCATCCAAGGTAATGAAGGGTTTGACAATACATGTGGATAATTCCAAAGATGTAATCCAGAGAGTTCAATGTAACAACAGACCAAATATTAATTAAATAATTAAGAAAGAGACAACCTTAAGGTTCCATGACTATAATTTATTTCCCCGGAAAAAATATTTTTCCTGGTTCATTAGGTCCCATCTCTAGTTACAAAGGAATTTGGTTTCTTGGTTGGCCAGAAAGTTCTGACTTGCTTATGAAGCAGAAAGTAAACAACAAAATTTTAGGGAGCTACAGCAACATTAGGTTAGGTTAGCCAGGTTACTCATTTGACTACCAGCCTCTGTATGCTGCAGTTGTTTGTTACTCCTTGACAGTTTATTCCTCTTTGTAGGCCCCAACTGACAGAAATGAGTTTGGAAGAAAGTGGAATTAGAGTTTTGATTCTCTACTGTTACAAGCAAAGACTTTCTACAAGAGCTACTGTGAAGGAAGTTTGTAATACTAAAGGGGAAGGCATAGTCATTCAGTCAAAGGTCTTGAGGTGGTACAGACATTTCAACTCTGGGGATCTTACCCTTGATGATCAACCACATTCCAATCGACCATCAACCTTTGACAGTGAGGCTTTAGTGGCAGCATTGAAAGTTGAATCTTCTGCAAGCATTTGTGACCTTGCAAAAGTTGTGTCATCCCATCAGACTTAACTGTTTGTTTTGACCTAATTTGATATCCTGATTTCAGATTTAACATTAGTATGTCATTTGAGGAAGTAGGAGGGACATAAAGTGTACTTAGTTCAGTGTGAATTGGAAATAATTTTGTCTGGCCCTGTCAATGGCTACAATTCCAATGCAGATATATTTCATTCAACAAATTATTTGTAAATAATATTAAACAAGTGTTTGGTTAAGAACATTTTTAAAAACAGTTAAGTCCAAAAATGAAATCCTAGGTCCTAAAGATAAACTCCCACTACCTTTATATGGAGCTTAAACTGGCATCTCTATGTCTTCTCCCACTCTCTAAATAAGATAGCAATATTACTTGATTTTAACTCAGAGTATATTTTTCCATTTTATTTGTGATTTTGTTTGTAAGTCTTGAAGATTGAGAGCTGCTTCTTTAGAGCTCTCATGAAATAAAAATTATTACCTATGGGATTTTAAGTGTTTGATATTCTTTAATTAATAATAATTTTGCTCTGTCATTTGACATAGAGCTCTCCCTGGATCTATTAGTCTCCTACCACTCTTCAGCAAAGTCTTTGAAGCTTTAATCAACGCTAAAGTGGTTAAGCACCTTATATCCCATCATCTGCTCTCTGACAAGCAATATGGTTTCCGCTTTGCCCGTTCTACAGCTGATGTGCTCGCAACCATAACTGAAATTGTTTACCAAGCACTTCACAATAACAGAGAAGCTTGTGCCGTGGCTCTAGATATCTCTAAAGCATTTGATAGGGTTTGGCATGCTGCCTCCTTCATAAGCTTCAGGGTCATGGAATTTCAGGTCGATTATTTGACTTAATATTTGACTTAATTCCTATCAAACCGGGTAACAGATTCTCCTCCAGTTCCTATCCCACGAACGCAGGTGTTCCCTAAGGCTCTATCCTGGGCCCTACTCTGTTCCTTATCTTCATTAACGATCTTCTTGATGTCATCAGTTCCCAAGTAGGCATCTATGCAGACGACACTACTATTTATTCCTGCCTCAAAAGCAAATCTGGTGTCACTGACAAAACTAACCTGGCCGTTAAAAGGACCTCTGAATCGGTTGTGGACTGGGGCAGGAATTGGCTGGTTAACTTTAATGCCTCAAAAACAAAATTGCTCTCTTTTACCCACCACAGAGAATCCTCTCTGCTTCCCATTAGAATGTCTGATGCTCAACTCCACAAGAGAGCACCTCTCTGCACTTGCTTGGTCTCACACTGTCTGCTGACCTGAGATGGAACAAATACATTGAGTCAATAGCTTCTTTCACTGCAAGGAAAGTCGGTCCCCTGTGTCGCACCAGAAAGTTTTTCTCACCTGAGTGCATCCTTCAAATCTATAAATCAACCATTCGCCCTTGCATGAAATACTGCTGCCATATATGGTCTGATGCCCCCACTGTTCGTCTTAAGGTCCTTAACAAAATCCAGAGACAGATATGCAATGTAATTGGCCCTGATCTGGCATCTTGTCTACATTTGCTCTCTCACAGATATGTTGTTGCCTCCCTCTGTCTTTTCTAAAAATGCTTTCATGGTAACTGCTCCGATGAGCTACTTTTGCTAGTTCCTAAACTGCATGAATATAAATGTGCTACTAGGCTGGCATCTTGATCCCATCTTTTCACTGTCGAAACTGTTAAATGTAGCTGTCTCTTCTACTCCAATAGCTTCATGTATCACACCTCTGTTGGAATTTTTGGGTACCTTATGTACTAGTGAGCCAACCAAAATGAGCTGACTCACTTTATAGTTCACCAATAGAAGAATTAACCAATCAGAAGGCTCAAAATATTCAATGCGATGTGTTTAAAGGCGGCCATTTTTTTTTTCCGAATATACACTGCCAACCTCTGATATCGAAGACTGAAGAATTGCTGCTAGTGGTATTGGCGATATAGTCAGATTCAGTAGAGTGTCTGACTCATGAGTGTTAATCTTTAACGTTGTTTCATTGAACAGATTACGTACTGTGCGGGATTCTATATTCATAGACTATGGTGAACATGATTAACAACCTCCTGTCTGTGGAATTCCCTTCCTATTACTTGTTTTCCTGATAGCTATAATCTCCAACTATTCAAATGTAATGTCAATTGACATCTCCAGATGCCTTGATGTATTCCCTGTCCTTCTCTTCATCCTTTCCTCTATCAGGCCTCTTTACTCTCGCTTCCACTCTCTGTAACCCTTTGCATGCTAGTGGCTTCCTGCCTTGCTTGGGGTGAAATGCTTAAAAGAAAAAAAAAATGTTTTAATAAGAGTAAGAAACACTGGCTGTAATGAAATTGGAGAGGTACAATTTATAGGGTTTGATTACCAAACATGGGGTGCATATTATGCGTGAGTAGAAACATTTTCCCACACTTTCAGCACAATTTTAGGGGTGCGTATTATGGATGAAGGTGTATTATACATGGGAAATTACAGTAAATTAATTAAAATTTAATTCAAGACCAATTAATTAACTTTGTATACAAAAATTTATATATCATTTTTCCCATGGTGTTGACATGGAAAAATATCAAATGGTAAAAGCCTATAGCTATATCATGTTGAAACACCAGTTCTTGTATGCTCACTTAAGTTAAGCAACATTAAGCTTGGTCAGTACCTTGATGGGTGACTTCTTGGGGATAGCAAGTAAGCTTGGATATGTGGGTGGTGTAATGGATAATGAATTCAGAGAACTGAATTTCAATTCCAGTCAGGTTCATTACACACAAATACCCTTGGGAAAGGTATGGATCCACCTTTTCTCCCCCTAGCTATGGGTTAATTAGTATGACTTGTATCAGTAAATCATTATTATCACCAAAAAATTCTTACAATCAAAAATATTTTCTGGCTCTAAGTAACCCACAAAGGGTTGATAAGCTGTAAAAAACAGACCAGTCAATTAAAAAAAAAAACCCTCTTAATATTGACCAATTTATTTAAAAGATGAGATGCAATGAGAAAAAAGTAATTCCACAATGCACACATAAGATATTAAGAACATCTCACTATATTTTTCAACCTATACATCTGATTTTTTAAAGGCATCTATTTAAGTGTACAAGATATACAAAAAAGGATATAGTTACAAAAAATGTTTTTTTAAGTCATCTACTGAAAAGCTGGAAGAAATTAACTTTTAAAAAAGCTAATAATTCTGAACTTGAACACTGTGAAAAGAATGTTATATCAAAATCTTAAATGGTTTATTTACAACAGACGATGAAAAATATATAAACAACAATTAAATAAAAAATTTACAATGTAAACTCAAAACCCTATGTACCAACAGCAAATGGAAATACATTGGACAACCAGACGTAATAGAAAATCTATCAGATATAAAGCTATCCATTATGGAACTGTGATAAGATTGTCCAACATTCATTGTGATATAGATGGATTAATATTAATTAAAATATGTCCCCCAAAAAAGAGAAGTCCCATGAGAATTTATTACTTGTGGGCACAATCTTAACAGCATAAGATAAACAGATGATGACCGACACAGAAATTAAATTCCAGGAATTCTAAGATGAAGTAGTGAAGGAAAGCAGGAAGAAAGGACTAACCATGAGTTGTGAGAAGACAGAATAATTATTTTGAAGTCTGTAGAAGGGATTTTCAAATTTGAAATGTTCATTACTGTTTTACGACATCTCTTTTCATCTGTGATCAAAATGCCCAGCATTCACTGCCATATAGAAAGACTGATATTACATAACATATGTCCCCCCCTCATCACCACCAAAAAAGGAGAAACAATAAATTTATCTAAGGGTGACTTCTTCAGTATTAAATGAAAATAAAGATGTTTTGCAAAAAGCGTACAAGATACACAAAAAAAGGGTATAGTTATAAAAATACTACAATGAGTCTCAAAATATTCGTTTATGCAGCCACAATCTTAACAACATAAGATATGCAGATGACACAGTGTTGATAGCAGACACAGAAAGAAAATTACAGGAACTCCTACAGAAAGTAGTGACAGAAAGCAAGAAGAAAGGGCTAAACATCAACTGCAAGAAGACAGAACGCATGGTTGTTAGAAAAAGTGTAAATTTCAAATCAAATGATGAGCATTAAAGTCACCAAGCATGAATAGGTTTGCAAACAGGATGATAAAAATATGGTTTTAAGGTATGCTATATCTATGGATTAAGGTGCTCAATATCAGGGATAGAGCATATATAAATATAAAAGTAGACATTGAATTCAACACCCAGCGGCAACTGTCCTAGACGAAGCAGTAAAGGAAAGCAGGAAGAAAGGACTAACCATCAATTGTGAGAAGACAGAATAGTTATTTTGAAGTCTGTAGGAGGGATTTTCAAATTTGAAATGTTCATTACTGTAGTATGATGTCTCTTTTTTGTCTGCGATCAGATTGTCCAGCATTCATTGCCATATAGAAATAATGATATTACATAATATATATAACCCCCACCAAAAAAAAAAGAGAAACAATTAATTCATCTAAAGGTGACTTCCTCAGTATTAAATGAAAATCCAGATGTTTTGCAAAAAGCATACAAGATACACAAAAAAAGGGTATAGTTACGAAAATACTGCAATGATTGGTAGAGGTGTCAACATGCAATGCATAGAACAAATAAAATAGAAACAGTTTAAAGAACATATTGGCCAAGATAAACAATTTGTGTGCTTAATTAGATAAAGAAAGTCTTTGAAAAGAAACAGAGAAATAGGCAGATGGTATGGATACTGAGGTGTACCGAGGAAAAAGAAATCCCATGATGCACACCTAAGATATTAAGAACACCCCTCGACATATTTACAATGTACAAGATTGTAAAAGATGTGATAACAACAATATTTTTTACCAGAATGTAGAGTTTAATTTGTGAGCCATTTATTTATTATTATTATTATTATTGTATGTAATTTATTCTCTCCACAACTTCCTGTCTTTTGTAGCTCTTAGTAAGGCTTGTCTTGTTGCTATCTCCCCTAATCCCTGTTCTGACAACTATTTACACAAGTTCATTCTTCTTTTTCTTTTACTTCTTCATTCATTGTGTCCCTTTAGGAAATTGGAAATCATAGCTCTCCACAATTTCCTGTCCTTTGTAGCTCTTAGCAAAATTTATCTTTTTGCTATCTCTCCTAATCCCTGTTCTACCAACCAATTACACAAGTTCATTAGTTAGGTCATTCATTGCTTACCTTTTTCTTGGCTTCAGTATGTCCTGTGAGTACCAAATTTTCTAAGCCTTCATTATGCACCCTAGAAATTTCAATTTTCTCTTTCTGATTCTAAGTATAATTGCCTTTTTTGTTTCCATTTTGTCCCTAAAATTTCCTTGTTACTCAAAATTATTTATTTACGATATTATAAAAATATTCTCATGGTTTATTATAAGAATAACTTTATGTTTACAAGATTATAAAAACCTAGGCAAATAAACTATAATGAAATATTTATTATTTACCACCTAAAGAAATAACTATGAAAATAAGTTTTTCTTATATGCAATGTCAGTGGCAGAGCTAGAGGTGGATGAGGTGGGGCGGTCCACTCCAGATGACACTTTTATGGGAGCAGCATGTTTGGCACTGCTGTATAAGCCTGTATATGCAGTATTTAAATAAAAGTGGTTTTAATGTTGGAACATGACTCACAGTTGAAATACCTTTACAATTTCAAGTAACTTAAACTATGGTAAATGTATTTAAGCGATTATTATCTTGGCCAAACGATAAACATTATCCAGTGATGTATTCAGGTCTGGTTTATCAGTGTTAACAATGTGAAACCTGTGAATGGACACAAGGTGTGTAGGAGACACATTTTGGTTGTTATATAAATTTCAGTTATTTTCTTTGACAGTCCTCTTCCTTGAGTGGCCTCCAGCCTTGTACAGGGCAAACATCACTGTAAAAAGAAAACAAAAAAAATAAGTTTGTTTTAGGGTATGTGTTGCTCTATTTTTTGTGCTCATCTTTTGTGCCTAGAGAGAGTCACTGCAATATGTTGTATTTTTGTGGGTACCAGGGGGAGGAGCAGGAAACTCAAGGGCTGCCTCAGGTGGAACACACTCGGGCTATACAAGTGGATGAATCTGCTCATAATGTTATGCAGCAAGTCCCTTAAAAAAAACAAACAGCAAAATTTTGTTAGAAACAAAGAAAAGAATTCTGAACTGCTATGTAATATCAATCCTTCTATATGGCAGTGAATGACAGCCACATTCCTCATAGATGAAGATATATAGCAACAGATAAGTGGTTCTACAGATAGATGTGGAAAATACCATGAACAGAGCATGTGAGCAATGAAGACATTTTAAAGAAAATCAAAACAAAAAGGCACTTACGTGATATCTGCCCTTCTATATGGTAGTGAATGACGGACACATTCCTCATAGATGAAGATATATAGCAACAGATAAGTGGTTCTACAGATAGATGTGGAAAATACCATGAACAGAGCATGTGAGCAATGAAGACATTTTAAAGAAAATCAAAGCAAAAAGGCACTTACGTGATATCTGCCCTTCTATATGGTAGTGAATGACGGACACATTCCTCATAGATGAAGATATATAGCAACAGATAAGTGGTTCTACAGATAGATGTGGAAAATACCATGAACAGAGCATGTGAGCAATGAAGACATTTTAAAGAAAATCAAAACAAAAAGGCACTTACGTGATATCTGCCCTTCTATATGGTAGTGAATGACGGACACATTCCTCATAGATGAAGATATATAGCAACAGATAAGTGGTTCTACAGATAGATGTGGAAAATACCATGAACAGAGCATGTGAGCAATGAAGACATTTTAAAGAAAATCAAAACAAAAAGGCACTTACGTGATATCTGCCCTTCTATATGGTAGTGAATGCTGAACAATTTCCTCAAAGATGAAGAGACATGAAGCAACAGAAATGTGGTTCTACAGAAGGATGCTGAGGATGCCATGAGTCAAATATGTTAGCAATGATGAAGGTTTAGAGAAAATGGAAACAAAAAGAAAATTTAACATCAGGAAGAGGCAGTTGAAATTTCTGGGGCACATAATGAGGAATAAAGACTTGGAAGATCTGTTACTCACAAAAAGGGTCAAGGGCAAGAAGGACAGAGGAGAAATCACATAACATACTTGACGAAAATGGATGGCGGAACATGGGTTAGAAATAACAAAAAGACAGAATTTATATAGAGCTATAAGGTACAAGAAATTGTGGAGAGCCTTGATGGGCTACATCTTGAGGTGACACAACACATAAAGAGAGAGAGAGATACTTAGACACCACATACACAGAGTTGACTCATCCTCATTCCCTTCATATTCCGTTGGTAAGGAGGAAGTTCCACTTAGACAACTTCTTTCCCAGAACTATTACTTTGTGGAACAGACTCTCAAGAGGATGCTTCCCTGATCATAATGGTCTTAATCTTTTCAAATCTAAGGTCAACCATTTACATTGTTTAGACTGTTGTCCTCATCTTTATTACCATATTTACAAAGTTTCAGTTTTTATGCTCTAGCCTTCTTCAGGTGATATACGTTGGAATAACAGCTGAAATGTTGTGAATATGACAATAAAGATGAGATCAACAGTCTGAACAATGTAAATGGTTGACCTTAGATTTGAAAAGATTAAGACTATTATGATCAGGGAAGCATCCTCTTACAATACTTACTTACAATACCACATCTCCTGAAATATAGACAACTAAGGTCAACCATTTTCTATCCTACATATCCTCATAATATGAACTTCTTACCCCCCCCCCCCCTTTACATCCTTATAACCAAATTTAGCAACCCTCTATTTTGAGTGGCTTTTGTAATTTGCATTGCGGGAGCAATAGTGTAAAAATTACAAATATGCAAAGTATTCAGAAAGGTAAGCAATGTCTTCCCATGTCAGTGAACATGGGTACAATTCTGAGGAGTCAATATCATTAGAACTAATTGTGTTCAACTTCTAATCAAATAAACAACTGGCCATTTGCTGGAGGTACTTTTAGGTGGCATGTACTAAACTATAAACAAATTCGAAAGAATTGTCAGATGAACAGAAACTCCCATGATACACTGTATATTAATTCCATTTTTCCTATTATTATTATTATTATTGTTATTATTATTATTCAAAGGTTAATTATACTTAAACCATTGAGGAGATTATCCAGCATTCACTGCCATATAGGAGGACAGATATCACATAACAGTTCAGTACTGTTTTCTTTATTTCTAATAAGGTTTTTCTATCTCTAAATGTTTAGCTTTTGGAATGCATCTTTGGCTATCCCAGTGTGTCTTCAGATTTCAGTGTCACACTTTCCATCCTCTGTTAGAAGACTTTCCAATTTCCTCAAGGATGAAGAAGAGACTTGAAGCAGCAGAAATATGGTTCTACAGAAGGATGCTGAGGATGCTATAGACCAAACATGTGAGCAACAATGAGTTTTTAGAGAAAATGGAAACTAAAAGGAAACTTATAATTAACATCAGGAAGAGACAGTTGAAATTTCTGGGCATCATAATGAGGAAAGAGAGCTTGGAAAATCTGATACTCACAGAACAGATTGAAGGCAAGAGGGACAGAGGAAAACAATGCATAACATACTTAGTGTGCTTGTGTAAATGGATGGTGGAACAGGGTTTTGGAGAAATAACAAAAAGGTAAAATTTATTGAGTACAAGAAATTGTGGAGAGCCATGATTGCCTATGTCCTGAGGGGACACCTCTCATAAAGAAGATACTTAAATCTAACAATTACTCCTCCTGCTCATAGTGGGATGTCTAAAGGGGCTTAATATAAAGTCCTTCCAACTATCCATTTGGGAGTAGAAGTTAGTTTTAAGTATAATTTTAATTAATAATAGTAATAATAAAAGTGGTGGTAATTATAATAATAAATAATAAAACATGAAAAAAAATCTATGTTACACATTTCATCTTTTGAAAGGACTTCATGAGACTAATGTTTTTATTGATAGAATTAGATAGAGAAGAGATGACTATATAAAAAATGTAGAGAAGAGATGACTATAAAAAAATGTAGAGAAGAGATGACTATAAAAAAAATGTAGAGAAGAGATGACTATAAAAAAATGTAGAGAAGAGATGACTATATAAAAAGTGTAGAGAAGAGATGACTATATAAAAAGTGTAGAGAAGAGATGACTATATAGAAAATGTAGAGAAGAGATGACTATATAAAAAATGTAGAGAAGAGATGACTATAAAAAAAATGTAGAGAAGAGATGACTATATAAAAAGTGTAGAGAAGAGATGACTATATAGAAAATGTAGAGAAGAGATGACTATATAAAAAAATGTAGAGAAGAGATGACTATATAAAAAAACATCAGTTATAATTGATCATCAAGAGAAACGCTGAAGATATAAAGGATGCTAAACTTTAAATTTAAATTTTAAATTTCTAGAATCTGATTGTGTCTAGAAGTATAGCTGAGCTGACTTCATTCAGCTTCCCAGTCAATACTGGAAAGATCAATAACAGCTACTGGACTTGAGAAACCTATTTTCCTAAAAAAAAGGTTTTATGGGAAAGATTTCATAGCCGTTCAGTTAATCAATGCCAAATGTTTCCTTATAAGGAAACAGCTAATATTAATTACTATTACAAATGCTTTTGTTTTTATTAGTGCTGTTGTTTTTAAATATTGTTTTGACAGAATTTTCATAGAACATTTCTTCTTCTTCTTGAATGTAACATGTCCCTTCAGGATTTTGGTGATCATGGCTCTCCATAATTTCCTGTCCTTTGTAGCTTTTAGTAAATTTTGTATTTTTGCTATTTCTCTTAAACTCTGTTCTGCCATCCATTTACACAATCTTGTTAGGTAGATTATGCACTATTTTCCTCTGTCTCTCTTGCCTTCAGTATGTTCTGTGAGAATCAAATTTTCCAAACCCTCTTTCCTCATTATGTGCCTTAGAAATTTCAACTGTCTCTTTATGATGTTAAGCATAAGTGTCCTTTTCATTTCCATTTTCTCTAAAATGTTGTAATTTCTCACAAGCTCAGTCTATGCTACAGATAACAGTGTTATCCCAAAATAACTGAATCGGAAGAAGAGGTAGAGAAATAAATGAAGTGTGACTTATCTTCCAATTAGTGTGCTTTGGTACTTGCTTGTATCTTTGGTGTGTGCTACTTATTCCTTTTGGCAACACTTGATAAGTTTTGAGGGCAAAATGCCAAAACAGCTTCCTTATCATTATATTTTATGGCAGATGACTCAAGTTACAAACAGTTAAACAGAAGTAGTGATTAAACATGGCAAATATCAAAGAAGAAATATAATATTCAAAGAGCACTTACTGATAATTAGCAAGACCACCTGGCACTGACTGGGTTAAAACTAGCTTTTAAGGAAATATTTTATTTTTCTGAGATAATCTTATTCTTTCACTGGCCAGCTACATATTACAGATACCTGCTCAACTCGCAGAAACCACCTGTGCTTTATACTGAAATTACAGGGTGCGATGGGTAAATTGCCGCCATTTAATATATTTCATTTTGTACATACATGTTGTCTGTTTTTGATATTGTTGACTGCATAGTATAATAGGGTCAGTTGGGCACCGTCTTTGGGAAAAATAATACCATGTCACAATACAGTCCATCAGAAATTTGGAAACAGCATACTGTACTTTGCAGCAGAAGTTCCAATACAAACACTTCAGAGTGTTTAGGCATCAATCTGAGGACAGTGCACAGGATTCGGGAAGAGTTGGATGAGTCTAATGGTGATTACAAAGGTATGGCAACTCAGAAAACTCATTCTGATCATTTTGATAAGAAAATTACTCCCGAATGTTTTGGTCAAGTGAGGCCTTCACCAACACAGAGGCCTACATCAAGTGCCTTGAGGAGATAATGCTGCCCTGTGTTAAGAGGGTGGCGGCTGGAAGACTATGTCTGGCAACAGGACACTGCACCATGCCACACAAGCAAGAGAACCCAGTCATGGCTGTCAGGCAATTTCTGTGACCACATCACCTCTTTACATTTGGCAACCTAACTCCCCAGACTGCCACCCCCTTGATTATTATGTGTGGGGTGCAGTTGAGCAAGAGATTGACAAAACTTCTTGTAACACCAAAGACGAACTGAAAGCAAGGATTATGTCAGCATTCACCAACTTAAACAAAGAGACCATCCCAAAGAGTTGCAGGAGATTCTGAAGTTGTCTGGAGGCTGTGGTTGAAGCCAATTTTACTCTTTAGTATTTCAAGATATTTTTGTGTAATTTTGGTAAATATATCTCTTAAAATGAGATGCCAGAGTTATTTTCATATTTGCTTAATTTAGGTAACAATTTATCCATCGCAACCTGTATACCTAGCGGGCTTTTATTTATTTTGATTTTTTTTAATCATTTCACCACAAACAAAGAAATAATGCCACTAAGATGCAAGAGGTTACTGAGAGTGAAAGAAAATGAGAAGACATTAGTGAGGAGAAAGAACAATAAAAGAACAGGTTCAAGAAGACAGAAAATTGTGATTGACATTGCATTTAAATTTTTGAAGATTGTAACTGGCTGGGAAGCAACAAACCAAGAGGGAATTCCACAGGCTAGAAGTGAGAGAAATGAAACTATTAAAATAGAATTTACATCTAGCTTATTCAACAGTAAAATGTGACCTAATTACCAATCTAGTAGTACACTTAAATTCATGTGGTCGAGGTACCAAGGAAAGCTCATTAAAAACAATTGCCATGAAAATATTTATAGAAAAGATAGCGGGAAGCCACGTTACAGCAGTGGGGAAAATGACTAAAGATGAGATGCCAGGTCAGAACTGATAACATTACAGACCCAGAATCTTGAGATATATATAGAAGGAGCACCGGACCAGATGTCACAGCAATATTCAATACGTGGGCGGATATGCCTGATGGATTCTGGTGAGAAAAATTATCTAGCACGACACAGGTGTCCGACTTTTCTAGCAGTAGATATAACAATTGATTCAATATAATCATTTCACTTCTTGTCAGTGGAAAAATGTGAGACCAAGAAGACACAATGAGTTGCTCTCCTGGAGATTAGCATCAGCTGTGCTGACGAAAGGCAAAAATAATTCTCTATGCTGACTAAAAGATAGTTTCATTTTGGAGGCATTAAAATTTATAATTTCTGGAAGAGAGTGCAACATCTGGTGCCAATATGCATCACACCCTTTATTATGATGACTTATGACTTCACAACCATCAACAAAAAAATTTTCCTTTTTTGTTTCCGTTTTCCTTAAATTTTATGTTTTTCTTTCATTTGTCTTTGTTTTCTTGAGCTGCTTAAGCTACACTTATGAGGTGCATTCCAGAAGTTTTTAAACTTTTTCAAGAGAAATATTTATTAATTTCAAAGGAGTACAAAACTTTAAACTTCTTCAAAGTAGGGTCCTATGTGAAGGCTCCATAGAAATCATCCAAAGCGAATGTATCCAGGACCCTTGACACAGCCTCATTCATCTTCTCAGTATCTTCAAAATGACTACCAATGAGGATCTCCTTCAGCTTAGCAAACAAACAAAAGTCACAGGGAGCAAGGTCTGGATTTTAGGGAAGGTGAGGGACACATTTGACAACCATCTCTGTAAACACAAAACTTATGATGAATTCTTATTGGCTGGGTATTTACCAATGAAGAGAGATGGAGAAATCAGCAGTACCAGAATCAAACACTAAAGAAACTGAACAATGAATAATGACAGGCAGGGCATGAATAAGATTTCCACACATATGGGACAAATGCAGCTGAGACACTGGAAACAAAAACAAAGATGAACAAATTTCAAACAGCACTGGTTAACATGAGCAGAATTCCTTGGTAATGTATGACAATCATGCTGTACAGTCCACATGGCACGTTCCAGTCTGCCTCTTTACAGAAAATGTGCCTGCTTTCATGGAGCATAAAACTTTAGTAATTGGCTAGCAAAAGGAATCATTTGTATAGCAAACACTGGTACCAACTATTTCATGGGGCGGCTGGTAGACGCTTTCTTCATAATCAGATGTCCCAGTATTCAACCTGCTCTGTTCCAGCAAGGTAGCCATTTGCTTTCTTTCTACAGAGGCAGCACACTAAACACTGTCTCTTTGACTGATGGACATGGGTAAGCAGCTCCATCTGCATTTCATTTCCAGTGTACTTTATTGCATAGAAAGCTTCCAAATTGTCTTCACATATTGGCTGCATTTTGTAAACTAGTCATCTGTGACAGGCAGTTTTTAGTAGGGTGTGTTCAAAGAGCTGTTACAGCTGTCTCCTTCAATCTGAAATAACAAAATTTAGTAGGTCAGTTTATTAGATATATAGTAATGATATACTAAAATTACAATAATCTAGAACAGTTATAACTGCCTCTTCTTAAAAAAATCTCAAAACTTCTGAAATACCCTTTGTACATCATTTGTGGAGTGGCTTAAGATTCAGTTCAATTTGTGTACAGTTGCTTATAAATAAAAAAAAAATGCATATTTGATATTGCAAGTTGAACATTGGGTGTTGCAAAGATGAAATAAAGTTATCATCATGTTTTTTTAAGCAACTTTGGATTTTGACCAGTACTCAAGTTGCTTAATTTTTATGCAAGAATTACTATTCAAGTTGTTTCAATAATAACTTAAATTTCTTATACTTGGGTCAAATAAATAGAGAAAAAAAATATTTCAATTTAACTAAACTAGCAGGATTAGTTAGTGGACTTGGGAAACCTATTTTTCTGATAAATTGTTTTAATACAGAGATTTATAAATTTCAGCAAAAAGCAGCATTGGCTTCTTGATCAAGAAATGATGAATGTTTCCTTATATCGATACGGCTAATTTTACCATTACCACTAAATATTGGAAGTTTGAAAATGGAACTGTTAATCACTACATGATGTTTTTTAAGCGACTTAAAATTTTGACCACTACTCAGGTTGTTTAATTTTTGCATTAGTTACTTAAATTTTTTGATTGAAAAAAAAGACAATTCAATATAACTAAACTAGTAGAATTGGTGGAATTATTAAATACAAAATGTAAAATAACATATTCAGTAATTCTTTTTGTTTAATTTTACTCTTTTTCTTTTTTTCTTATTTTTTGGCATTGCTTAAGCCATTCTGATGGCAGTAGTAGAATTGCTTAAGATTTAGTCAAATTTGAGTGCAGTTGCTCATAAGATAAAAGAAATAGTGTCATTCCTTATTTATTTATATTTTTTCACTCTAATATTTCCATGTAAAGCATGAAATCCATTACTTCATGTCCTATTCTATTACCTGTTCATTTGATATTGTTTTATCACAAAATAATGTAAGGAGAAATAGAACCAACTTATATATAAAAATATAAATTTGAGTGACTCTTTTGTTTCTAACTATGATAGAAATAAACGATTGTTCAATCATTTTAATAGCATTTATATACAGATATACCATAATATTGATGGACATATAATATCACAAAGTATATCAATCAAAAAGACAGTATTTAGGTGATGTTTGTGAATCTGTAAACAAAACAAAGGAAATGTATTTTTTTTCATGTATTATAAAGTGCAAAAGGTTAAGATTTAATGCTTGGCAAAACCCCAAATTAGTAAGCACTGGAAACATGAAACTTTAAATATATGTTTAAATGATCCAGGAAATATAAATTTGAATCTTTTAAATGGGACTTGGGTTGTTTAATTTTGCACAAGAATTGGTACTCAAGTTACTGAAATTTTTTGTTTCAGTCTAATAGATAGAAAAGAAAGACATTTTGATATACAGCACAGATAATGTGACATCAGATAAAATGAATACCTTAAACTAAACAGATAAGATAACCATTCCATGAGAAAAAACAAAAAATCTAAATAAATAAATGATTAAAGTAAAAACAAGTAACAAACTATGAATGCACACATAAACACAATAATAATAACAATAATAATCAACAACAAATAATTAATTAATCAATAATAAATAAAGAGCAAAAAGTTAACAAACAGTGCTATAAAATAGCTATAAATAACCACATTTGGATAGACAATTATTCCTACTCAATAGCCTCAAGAATAATTTGAAATATAACTGTTACTGCCTATCCAATAAATGTTACATTAATACAATAGACCTCACTACCCATAATGCAATATTGACCAGCATATATAAATAGTTAAGCCAAGACATAACACACATGGCCTAAATGTTACATTGAATCATAAAACAGACTGTTGTGACTTGATGTTGACCTCTGTGTCCACTTTTAATACTAAAATTTTTTACAACATGCTGATGCATGTTGAAATCCTCATAATATTTAATATTTTTGAAGTTATTGCTAACATTTTTGCTGAAATTTACAAACTCTATTTCATTCAGTTTCATAGATCAGTCAATGAAATTTAAATAAATTGATTTGTTTGAAAAAATACTTTGAGAAAAACCTTACCTCATGGTTTAATAATTCCTTTAATTTGATTTAATTTTATAGGACTTCATAATAAACAATTTTTTTTTTTAATTCCTTTTTTTTTTCCTTTTTAATAGCAAAGAATAAATTTTTAGGATTTTTTACTCTTGAGCATGCAACATACAACTGGCCATGCATGAATATTTCTTTCTGGAGCCAAATTCCAACTTTTTGAAACATTTAGCCTTGTGATTTATTTATAATTCTCACAAATGCAGGGCAAACTGGAAACTGGATTCTTGTATATAAAAACCTAAAGAAAAAATATTCAAAAAACAATATCGCATTTTTATTAAATAAGTATTGTTATTCTAACCATTAAATTGTTTTTAAAATAGTAAGGGTATTTTGCATAGTAAATAATAAAACATTTATTTTTTCCCAAAAATGAATGAAAATTTATTGTACTAAGCTACACACCCTAGTAAAACCAACTGTACTTTGTACCTCCATTACCTGTTTGCAATTCTCCCAAAAATTTGGTTTCAGTCAGTCAATGTATGACTATTTTATAGGGTGTGATGGATGCATGAACTAATGGAAGCCACAGAATTTTATATATATGTATAGAGAGAGAGGGGGGGATTTAGTTAGCCTCTTACTTCCCAGTCAACTTTGACCTTCAAAAATTTAATGTAATGCCAATGATTATCTTTTGTCTTCTTAATTACTGTTCTTTTATTTTTCACTCTCCTTAAAAATATTTTACTTTTTCCTGTATTCTGTCACACTTAGTAACACCTTGCGTCTTAATGGTTTTATTGCCTTGATTGGGGTGAAGTGATTAAAAAAATGATAGATAAATAGATATTGTTGTCTCACCATTGACTCATTGGTAAGAGAGAAATTTGCTTTAAAAATTTTAAATATTAAAAAAAATGATATTAAGAACTTTCTATATCTGTCTATGCTTCTGAGATAAAGGTATTGTAACTATTTACACTATTTACATTGTTGTCATATTCACAATGTTTTGGCTGTTGTAGGCTCTCCAGTCTTCATCAAGTAATTGGAATTTCGAACCGAACCCTTTCTTTCATCCACTGGGGTCAATTGTTCTAGTTCCATGGGACATGCCTCTTCCAGATATCTCAGTTTCAGTTATTTCCCCTTAGTAACTCAACTCCAAGTTTTTGTTCACCTCTGCTGTATCCAGGTATTGAACTCACAACTCTTTGGGTCAAGTCACTGGATTACTTCAACCAACGCTTTTATCCATTGGGCCATGTGCACCAAAAAGTTGTGAGTTCAATACCTGGCAACAAGTTCAAAATTCCAATCACCTGAAGAAGGTCAAAGCATATAACAGCCAAAACATTGTGAATATGACAATGATGAGGACAGCTATGTAAATAGTGTAATTAGAACTTTCTGTAATTTTTATTGAAGAATGTTGTTTGTAATGAAATGACTGATTTTAATTGTTACTACATTTGTTTTATTTTAGCCACTGCAAAAATAATTAAAAAAATGTACTTTAAATAGTTGATAGACTTTAATAATTTTTCAGTTTCTCCTGCACTATCTTCACTATGTTAATTTACGATAGTAAGAAATTTCTGTTCTTTCTTTTACAGGCTTTAGCTATCCACTGTGCTCATGGGAAAGGACGCACTGGGACCATGATAGCATGTTACTTGATCAAGTATCATAACCAAACAGCCACCAAAGCTCTGCAACAAATCAGGGACATGAGAACAGGATCAGTGGAGACGTTTGAGCAAGAGGAACTTGTCTACAAGTTTGAGGAGCGCAATCAAAAGACATCAAGGGATCAAAAAAATGGAAGTTAAATCTAAGTGTCCAGGCCAACTTTAAAATACTGAAGTCTTTCAGTTGTTCATTTCTTTCATGGAATCAATATTCCATATATATATATATATATATATATATATATATATATATATATATATATATATATATATATATTTTTATTTTTTTTGCTGGGGTGGTGGATGTGAATGGGAAAATGGGTGAATTTTATAATGCATGTTTAAATAATTATTTGTTGACAATTTTATTTTTACCTTTCTTCATATTTTGAAATACATATTTTTAAAACTTAGCAATATTATTAATTCATTACTTTGGGCTGCCAGGGCCGGTACAAGGGTCTTGTGGGTTTGGGGGTAGTACACTCTGGCTCTGTTGGTCTTTTTTTAAATTTAAAAAAAAAATTTTTTTATTAGTTTGCATAGTGTAATTGTATAGCCTGGTAAGCTGCCATCTGGATCACAAGAAGGATTTAAGCACATTATATTTAAATACTAACATTGACTTTAACAATATTGAATAGGCGATTAATATTTTTTTCATTTTTTTAAAGTTTTTTTTAATTAGTTTGCATAGTGTAACTGTATAGCCTGGTTAGCTGAAAAATGGATCACGAGAAGAACTTAAGCACATTATATAACGTATTTAAATACCACCATTGACTTTAACAAAATTGAATAGGTGATTAATATTATTTCTTTCTTTTATTTTAGTTTTGCAAACTGATTCTAAAACAAAATTGGTTTGCAAAACTTGAACATAAAATTATTTTGCTTATCAATGATTTTTCCATTTTTCTTATTGACTAACATTTGTCTGCTCAAATTATTCTTATTTTTTGCTTATCCTTTCTAAGTTTTATCCACTGCCTTCTCATATTATATTATTAAAAATAATATTTAATATTATTATATTATTCTCATATATAAATAATGTGTAATTGAATGACAAAATTGATAAAAATCTTGTTATGCATTTTGTTCTTTAAGATGACTTCTTCAAACTAAAATCAAGAAACGAAATACAACAAATGTTGGTTCTAATTGTACATCTAGAGAATTTTTTTCACCCCAAGCAAGGCAATAAAGCCACTAAGATGCAAGAGGCGGTCACTGAGTGTCAGAGAATATAAGAAAAAGAAAACATTATTAAGGGGGGAGAACAATAAAAAACACAAATTAAGAAAACAGAAGATAATGACTGACATTGCCCTTTAATTTTTTGAAGATCAAAGTTGAGGGGAATGCAAGATGCCAGAAAAAAGTTCCACAAGTGAGAAATGTGATAGAAGAAACTGTTTGCATAGAACTTACGGTTACAATTAGCCATTGCAACTGTAAAAGAGATATAAAACTTCACCATGACTTCAAGTTTATGAATCTATCCTCAGATGGTTTACCCCATCATCATGTGAAACGTTTTATGTTACTCATGTTTTGGGGTTATATATATATATATATATATATATATATATATATATATATATATAAATCAAATTTACCCCAAGCAAGATAGTAAAGTCACTAAGACACAAAGAGTTACTGAGTGTGAAAGAATTAGAAAACAGAAACACTGCTAAGGAGTGAGAACAACAGAAGAGTAATCAGGAAGACAGTAGATAACAATTGACATTGCACTTAAATTTTTGAAGATCAAATTTAACTGGAAAGCATGGAATCTGAAGATAGTTCCACAAATGAGAAATGTGAGAAAAGAAACTGTTAGCATAGAACATAGTTATATGTAGCCAACTCAGCTGTAAATTGATGATACCTTGTTGCCAATCTAGTCATATTCTTAAATTCATAAAGTCTAGGTACCAAAGAAGAAAGCTCATCAGAACAATTGCCATGAAAATATTTATAGAAAAGGCACAAGAAAGCTATGTTATGATAATGGGAAAGTGACTGAAGCCAAGATAGTAGGTCAGGACCAATAATATTCAAATGCTGAAGATATGCTTAACTTTAAATTTTTGTGTTCAGTGTATCTAGATGTATAACCTAAGATAGGATTTTTTTTCTATTTTGTCATTCAATTATCCACTATTTGCCTGATATCTAAAATTGTATATCTTCCACATTGTATATATTCTATAGTGAGTTCAAAATGAAATTTGTAGTGCCAAATGCAACTGAAACCATTTGAGACAGACTTAAATAACATTTTGTATGCATTATCTTGCCTATCCATCGTAAAAAGGCAGCACAAAGCTATTCAGTTTCCAAACTTTTCTTATCACAGATAACACATAAACTGGAAAGAGAAAACACATAATTCCTTAAAACAAAAGCTATTAGGCTGTATCAAAAGTATTTTCTTTTATTTTGAAGCATATTGTCATATGTAATGTACTCATCACAAATCATGTCAGAATAGACTTTGCACTCTGAGTTATTCAGAAAAACCAAATGCATGGTTGACCTCCTCTCTCAGGATGAAGATCTGCAATTCACCTGATGTCAGTGGCTGCTCCAACATGGGAATATGTGCATGTGGGGGAAAGAACCTTATGACAAGTGGATATATAAAACCCAACCTATAGAGAAGTAGAGTCTTACATTGCGCGCAAAAAAAAATGTAGGGTCCGTGTTTGGATAAGATTGCTAGAGCTGCAAACACAGGCACACACAAATATGGGGAGAGAAATGACAAAGTGTTCAGCTGTTCAGAGCTGCTATGGCCCCACCTGGACATGGAGCTGATGATGACCATGAGGAGATAGCTAACTCACTCGCAATGGCTTATGAGACTAATCTAATACTTGTCTCTAGAGTAGGTGCCCTCATCCGTGGAAAAATAGATAGTTATGGTGCTTAGCCAAGTTTGATAAAAGGCTTCAGTTGTGAAGTATCTGGACTCATGTCAGATGATGCCAAGACTTTAAACTCACTGTCCTTCAGAGAAACTAGTTGCAGCGTTGACTTGAGGGATTTATCTCCTAACCAGTGAGGTGGATATACATATTTGTATATCACATATCTATCTAATAAATATACATTTTTCCTCACCAGTAGCACAACCCTGAGTTTCATGCATGATGTAATCGTCAGGTGCTGATTAAACTGAGGAAAAAAAAGGTTTATTTATTATTAATATAAATTTTAGCTCTGTTATTATACATTGAGCACTACTCAATGTGGAGTCAAAGATAGATTTTAGATGTGTACATGAAATAAGCTTTGTAATAAAGATCTGTAAGAAATGAAAATACTTTTGATACAACTTAATAATTAAAAAAATAATTAACCGTCTTTAGGTTAAATAATTGAAGAACAAAAAACACAAAATATTGCTAAGTGATGTAACGAGATGTTTGAAAGTATTTCATTTTTTGAATTTATGGAAAGGTTTATAGATGTACATCACTGATGTTCCAGCAATAAATAGTTCTACTTTTATTTAAAATAAACCTGATAATGAACAAGGAGTTCTTGCTTCTGTTTGATTAGATTACAAGGTATTTACGAATTTTAGTGAAGATATCTCAGTTTTATGAGATCATTTGTGGTTTAATTTTAATATTGCAAAGGCATTTCAAAGACATTTGTATTAAGTACCGATCCAGAAGTAAAATACAGGGCGTTTCAAAAGATTTGATATCATCTGAGATGAAAATATCTGAGTAGCTATGTAATCTAGACCAGTGTTTCTCAACCATTTTAAGCAACAGTACAAATGAAAATATCACGGCACACTTAACTCCATTTCAAATTATGGGTGTACGAAAGTGCAATAAAATATTACTATGAAAAAATAGCAACTTCAGTATAAGTAATGTCATTTTCATTTTATACAAATTTCATAGTAATATACTTTAAAAAAATGGAAAATTATTAAATTAAATGTTCATTGCTGCATACTAGAAACTTTGACAATATTAATTCATAATTCAATATAACTTTATAAAAATTTTGAATTAAACAAACAATGTTGAATACAATTATATGAAAAAATAGTTAATATTCATTTATTCAAATAAAAGAAAATTTTAAAAAGTTAAGTTAAAAAACAAAAATACTTTTTAAAAAATGAATAATAGAACAAAGTATTTAAGATAACATAATCGGAGAATAGTGAAAAAAAATTATTTGAAAAAAGTTTAATACTACTTCCACACACACACATATGTCTGTCGTGATAATATTTTGTGGCACACTTAATAGGATTGCAGCATGACAGTTGAAAATCACAGGTTTATTGTTGAGCAAAATAAGATTTATTCATTAAAATTTGAATGAGAAAATTTAAAGGTGTGTGGATTTCATGAATGATTTCACAAGTTTTCAATGTGTGTACCACTTGTGAAACAGAACGCATGGACATCCAGATCCGTCTGCCCTGCACAAACAGCCTTCTTCTTTGAACTTTTTGTGCCATGTCCAAATCTGCATTTCTAGTGAATTCTCTCACAAATGCATGCTGTCTTGTTTGCCTGTGTTCAAGCATATTCGAGCACGTGAAATGCCCTTTCTTTCCCAGTGAATAACATTTCTATACCTCAAAAAGAAAAAAAACATTAAACATAGAATTTTGAGTTGTTTCTGCAAAGGCTGTTAAAATTTGAGATCATTTGAACGAAAATTGGTCATCAAGTTATTAGATTACAAAATTATATCAATTTTTCTGAAACAACCTGTATAGAGGAAAAAAGAAAGTAACTTTTGATTATAATAACCATTCAAGATTATATATTTAAATTTGTTGTTGTTGTTGTTGTAGTAGCAGCAGCAGCAGCAGCAACAACAACAACATCAACAACAACGATAATAATAATAATAATAATAATATAACTGAGGAAATACTTGAACTATTCTTAACCTATTGAATAATTTATATTTATTTTACTGTAGTTCATTGAAATTGTCATTTTATCAAATGTTTGGAGCTATGGGTGCTGGAAAATAAGTGATGTTCTTATTTATGTTCATTTTTTGTTGGTGTTTTTTATTATATTTTATTATATTATTATTTTTGGTTAAAAAATTTAAAGCATTTGTTCCCAAATAAAACCAAATAGAAATTATAGAAAAAATGTAAATACACATGAAGTCATTTATTATGATAAGAAATAATGTTATCAAAATCAGTCTGTTCCAAACATTTTATTGGAATGGCTGGTGGCGATAAATTCTGTACATAAACATTAAAATACTCATGGTAATGCTTTGTTCATGTGTGAAAACAGAGGCACACATGTATAAACGCTTCAGAGAAAACACTTTTTCTACATATTTACAGAATTTGAATGTGACAATAGTTTGTTCAAGCAGCAAACTAGATACAAGAAAAGAAGTGAATTAACATCTTACTTGATAATTGACTTGGTCATACATTGTAACAGTGATGTGGCTACACTAAAAACAAGAAAAATTGAGGTGTAGAATAGACATGAGGTCATAACCAGGAATTAGCACCAATTGGTAACTTACATTTTGTGCTTGTAGCCTGACCGTCACATAATGCATTTATTACCCTATGGGCATTAATTTAATAACAGAGTTCAGCACAGATAATTTAACGTTTTGTAAAGCTACTGCTTTATAAGTTGTAATAAGCCAAATAATATTTTCAAGTCAATAAATTTCATATTAATTGTTTTATAAAGTTGTTTATAATGATGAGTGTAAATTGTTCCGGTTTTTATATCCTTTTGTTTTAAATAGTATAATACATGTCTGAAAATATGATCACAATAAGTGACTTCTACTGTATTATTAAAAATATAAATAACTGTATTTTATTTTTGTTTTTGTTCAGAAACTTGAATGCTTGTTTCTGTAACTTTTAAGATGAAATATTCACTTGAACCATAAATATGTTTTGTTCTTAAAAATTGTGAGTATACTGACAAATAATACCGGTGTTGCCAACTACTGCAATAAGCTAGAATTATTAATCAATCTTAATTTTACTAAATAACTGATTGTCATCAGTTACTCTCTAAACTGTTGATTATATCATCTAGAAATTTCAGTGGTTGTTTTTACTTGTTAACATTTCAATTTTTTTTTTAAAACTGCTTCAAGAATGAGAAATAATAAATTACTCCATTTGAAGTCTTGTGAAAATTTATTAAAAAATGTTTAATGCATCTTGTCAAAAAAAAGGCTGGGGGTAATTCCTACATAAATAAATTGAATTTGGAGATGTAAAAAATGAAAATAACTGAAAAAAAAAATAAAGTGAATAATTCTCAGAAATTGTGAATAAACCATCAAAATATCAATTGAACTGGCCACACATTTTGCTTGTTAGATATTTATTGCCTGCAAGCATGTTTTGGGGATTACTTTGAGCTTTAAATACATAGTCCTCGATTTAAAAAATAGGTCAGTTAGGGACTGACAACATCCTAAATTGAATCGAATGTATTCTGTAGAGTGATATAAACTTTTAAGTTTGAGTTTGTGAATATCTTCACTCAAGAGTGAAAATATTTGCAAATGTGAACTTAAGTTCATATTTCTATAGAATATGCCAGGAATATTAAAGATTAATGTAAATAATAAATTACTACAATTGTTTTTTTATTATTGAGAGAGAAACATTGTTCAAAGTATATAATTAAATTACCATTGAATGGTATAAATAAATCACTAAAATACAAAAAACAGAACTGTCAAGAAAAAATGGACACTCTTTTACAAAAATTTGTGCAGATACATAACAGTTTAATATGTTAACTGCCAAGTCACCATATATTGGTAATTTGGCATTTCAGTTTATGCTACCATGTTTCCAGATGCTAGTGACAGTTATATTTTCATTTTAAGTTACTGTGCCAAATGTTGGAGACATTCTGTCTGTTTCTATATAAAGCAATATCTGTGACTTTCTGTGAAATTTTCTCATAATGCATATGGCACTCTGTTTCTCTTAAGTTTTACCTGAATGCTTTATAAATATATAGTAGGTATAAAATAATAAAGCTGAAGAAAAAATAATTATTGATTCAACTACAATATAATTATATTTCATAATTGGTGATGTAACCAGAATTATAAAATAAATGTAAACCACATTTATAGCATGTAATAATACTTCTTTATTTGCCATGAAACATCTAATTGTTAGATAATGTCATATATATATATATCATTTTGAAAATCTGAAAAAGAATATTCTAAACACAAGAAAGTAGCTGGTTAAATGGCTTCTGAAGTTAGGAAAAAAACGTTGGCAGCCATTTTCTCAAAAAATATTAGCACAAAAACTTTTGTTGATAGCTAACAGATTCTTTTACAAAATTGTTTTTTTTTTTTTAATTTAAAAAAATACAGTGGCCCCCTACATGTCCCTCTGTTGATTTTGGTTTGGCAGTTAACATGTTAAATAATTTTATTAAAAAGAATTTAAGAAAAATATTATTTTTCATTTTATTTAGAAACGGAGTTTTTGTGATTTAAATTTAGAAACACATGGCAAATCAATTGAAAATTTTGAATACAAAAATACACTGGCATTTTTAAATTCTACCAAATTATAAACTAATTAATGAAATTTAATGAGACTTTCTATATTTATTCATTGATTTCTGGAAGAAATTTCAGTTTTAATGAAAAAATATGATTGTAATCTCAAATTATTGTAAGTTAGGGACATCTGCCTCTATCAAGATTCAGGTAATCCCTTACAAAGCTGCCATTAAAAAAAGTTATATTTAAACTGTTCTTCTTTGCCTGTTCCCCTTTCAACCTATATAAATAAATCTAGGTTGATTTTATGATTTGCAGGAAGGAGCAACATTACCCACATGTTAACCAATTGGTTGATGCTATCAATCAAAGTTACAAAACAGTTTTTCACCATCTTGTGACATCCTTTCTATAGTAAACAATTGCACAATGAAATATTGGATGCAGCCATTTTGTAAATTTAGCAATCCAGAGAAAGATATCTCCTAAAAACATTACCTAACACTAACAATAAATGCTTCCAATTTGTCATTCAGTTGCCTTATAGCAAATAACAAATAAGAAAAACATTCCCTAACATAAAAACATCTTTACCTGAAAAAAATGTCTGAAAGTCAAAGTTATAGTTCATCTGTTACATATGTTTTTTTAAATGAGAGTCAAACTGAGGATATGTATCTAAACTTTTCAATAATTATTTTCATTTTCATTCTTACTAGTGACAACTTTAATAATCAAAGGGGATGAATTTATTGTTCTTAACAAAATAGGTCTGTTTTATCACTTGTCTTTTAGTATTTTTAAAGATTTCTATATGTGATTTCAAGTCACTTTATTGGTTGACAGGGCAATCCTTTTTGTCATCTTCTGCCTACTGTAATCAAACTATATATCTACTGATAAAATCCACTATTTACTTGAATATTTTTTTTTATTTGTGATATATTTTAGTGACATTTACATAGCTTGAAATAAATTTATTGCAAATTCTTTAAGTAAACTAGAATTGCTCTCTTTTGTTTGTCAATAAGAGTTCTTTAAGAAATACCACTATTTTACTATTTATTGCAAACCATATTAGCACGTATTTAACTGTAGTAAAAAAAAGATTTTTTTATAACCAGCATTATAACAATAAAACAATCAAAATACTACTTGAAACACAAACTAAAACATTCTTTTCATTGCTTTGCTTCCTGCAAAAACAAAATAAATATGAGTTTGTCATATTGACATCATTTCAGTTTATGAAACTAATTAGAAATTATAACATCTAGAAAATTAAAATCATTGCTATATAAAAGCTTGACGGATAAGACCTGTATACATACATAATATCGCACATTAAGTGCTGGTGTTAATAAAATAGTATTTGATGGAATCTCAATTCAGCACCTGAAGATTGTGTTGTGCATGAAACTATGAGTTGTGCTATACGCACACACACACACACACACACACACACACATATCTGTGTATTTAGGCAGCAATCTCTCTTTTATAGAAGTTTCATTAAAGACAAATAACAAGGTACTTTGATCAAGCTTTTTATTCAATTTTTCTTACAATTATACAAGTATTTTTCTTTTCTGGACATAAAGTATGTAAAAACTGTCCAAATGTTTTATATATCCAAGCACTTTTGGCTATTCTGTTAGCCATTATCAAGGATATTTTGTTTTTTTAACTGAATATGTACATTTTTATATATATATATATATATATATATATATCTATAATGATGAGAGTGTTTATTTTTATTTCCAAACATGGTCAGCACATTGTGGCCATGTTCATTGTTAATATTATTGAGTATTGGCTTTTTCTTCTTCTTTTTTTTTTTTTTTAAATTTTTTTTATTAATGCTTGCATTATTTATAGCTCTTTTTTTTACATGTGGATGAGGCCAACATGCAATAATACGAAGCCAAAAGATTTTGTCTATTGCACTGACAACATACAGCTTTTGGTAATGACTCAGATGTTTCGAAAATGCTTCAGGAAAAGCAAAATAAAATATGAACTTTGAACAGTTTATGCCCAATTTTGATCCTGATGCACACGACAGTTCAAAGGTTTGAGGCAACCCCTGAGAATTTTTTAAATTGGCTCAAAAAGTAGTTGTTTTGTACTTTAAATAAGAGAAAATTATTATACATGGTTAAAAAAATAAGTGAGACATAATTTTTTATTAGAAATTTTATTATGACAAAAAGAAAAATGCATTTTATGATTAAATTTTGCTCTCGTCAAAATAACCTCCTTTAGCTTTGATTACTGCAGCACAAATTTTTGGTATTCATTGCAAAAGTTTCTCAAAATATAACTTTGATAATTGATTCCATTCTTTTTTCAATGATAAGGGCTCTTTTTCATTTTATTTTTTTTCACACTTCTGTCAAGTTCATCCTATGCTAATTCTGGAGTTGGCTTCAAACTTTTCAACTGAAAAATTGGGAAAATGCTATATATATATATATATATATATATATATATATATATATATATATATATATATATATATAAAGTATTTCTTCATGCAATGCCAAGTGACACTACTATTTTTAAAAGAAAATAACACAAATTTTCTTGTTTTACTTGTAATTACAAGAAAAACATAAAAATTTGTGTTATTTGCTGGAAATGAATGGTGGCAATATTTAAATACAAAGTTCTTAAAAGCATTTAAATTGTATTTGTTATAAAATCACATACTTTTCACTTGTGTTCACTGTATCCATCATGAATTGAAAATGTCATAATGATCAGAATTTTCATTTTTTACATTAGATAATTCGGCATTAGATTATTGTTATCATTATTATTAAAAGAATCTACACTTGTGGCAATAACTTGTTTTGCTTGTATTATCCAGCTCACACTCCTCCCCAGTCTTTTGAACAGGAGTAGAGGTTTATCACTTGTTTCCTGTTTAGGATTAGGATTCTGGTTTCTTCTAAATTCAATTTCAACTCTATACTTCTAATGTTGCCATGTAAACTCTGAAATTCACACTATTTTTATTGGGTTTCCAGTTGTAAATTCTTTTCCTCCTCTTTCACTTTCAATAGTCCCTTGCATCTTAGTGGTGTTATTGCATTGCTTGGGGTGACTTGATTAAAAAAAAATCTTTTTTTTTATCTTATGCTCAATTTATTGTATACTTATTGTTGTAAGAGCTGAATTCAGTCTAACTAAAGAGTTGTTTTTTTTTTTACTAACATCCTTATCTTTGTTGTTTGCATCACAACAAGGGAACATTGCTCTGATGTAGAAATAACTTTATTTTTCATCCAGTTAAAGCAATGTTCCATATTGTGTAGACAGACTCGTTCAACATGATCATCCTACTATACTTATGATGGCAAGTCTTGTAATCCTGATAAGGAAAACAGTTTTTAAACTAATCATATTGGGATAAATATGATTAATTTGAGCTTATGAACAGACATAGGCTTTAAGAAACTGATTTTCCATCTTATGCCAACTGTTTTCAGTTTGTGAACAAGGCTTCAATATCTAGAATGAATTGTATATTGTATGAAGCCTAACCCAGAGTATTTTTCACTTGTTAACAGGCTATGTACAGTACAAATTACGAAACCTGGTAATAAGTGAAAAAAAAATAATTACATGGGTTTTAACTTTGTGATGCATGCAACAAAAAGTTAGAATGTTAGTCTAAATAAAACATGTTTGCCAAACTTACGTTGACTGTTTGAGGGCCTTACTAAATTTGCAATATCATTATTTATGCAAATCACTCAGCACAGTAAAAAAAAAAACATGAAATTTTCCTGTACTACAAAAGAAATCATGAGTGGTAATTAAAATAAATTTTTGTCTTTTCATGGTGGTCATAAAAGAAAAAAATATGTGGGACATTATGACTCAACAGTTTCTATTCAATCTTCCTTTCTTTTACAAGGATCACATTTTTTTAAACATTGTCACAATCATAAAAGCAGGTGATCTCAATATGGCTGCATTATGACTGGCAAATATTTATTGCTGCTTAACTTCAGGATCCCTCTATTAATACTTTTATTTAGAACACTGATTTCTTTGGCCAAAGAGATAATGTTGTTAAATGATATAATACAGGTTAAACAACTCTAAAAATAATATCCTTAAAGTTGAGTTTAGAATTATGACTCTGTTCTATATTGCTTTATACTTCTGAGATTTGGTTAATAAATAAAATAAAAAACTGTGAGCATGTAGTAAATATGGAGTAAGGCTTTTCAGAAAGAAGGAGAAACTATTTTTTAAAATTTTTGTGAGGTGAGGATTTATCATTATATTATTTAAAGTTGAACTATTGTTCTCATCTTTGTTGTCATTATCAAAACTTTTTTGGCCATGGTGCACTCTGACCTTAATCAGATGCTTGATTAAATAAAGATCCTAGTTCCAAATTCCCTGAAAGTTACTTGAATTAACTACAAGGGTAGATTGTTCTCGCTTAAATGCCCATCTAATTGTTATTTTAGTACTGCTTTGTTATTGTTCGCATCATTTCCCAAGTCAATGTACACTGCCCAGCCCAGGGATTGAACTCACAATCCCACAGGACAATAGTCTAGTGCAATAGTTTGTGAATTTAATTTTGTGACATAGTAATTCTGAGTTCAATCCCTGAGCCGGGTAGTACAGACTTAGACTCAATAGAAACAGGGTGAGCAATAAATGATCAGTGATAAATAAGAACAAGACTAGATATCCCAAGACATGGACAGTGGAATGAGAACAATCTACACTTGTAGATTGAATAATGGGTTTGGTTTGAAATTCCCTAGAGGTTACCAAGATCAACAAACACCTGATGATGACCAAAGGGTACAACTACTAAAACATTGTGTTCAGGGCCTGTGCAAAGGTCTTGTGTCCCCCACCAAATCTATTATATATGCCCCCCACTCTGCTACGTCTCAATTTTCATAAGGCGGTTTTCATATAAAATACATATTTTATTGTAACCTAATTATGTACAATAATGGATCACATGCAATATAGCTGAACAATTCAACTAGAAAAATTGAAAATAAGTACAATGTATCTAAATACAAATTAGAGACATGTCATAATAGATCATTCCATCTTAAATAAATCAACAATGTTTTGTGACAATTTTTAACGTCAACTTGAGATTTTTCTTGTTAAAAGTTGAATAATTTTAACTCATTCAACATTATGGATAAAAATAGTGTTTTTATATAGTGTTTTTTCGAAACTTAGTATAAACAAAAGAAATTCACAGATTTGAACAAAAAAATAAAGATCCCAGAATGACATCAAAATCCATGAAAAATTTTATTCCTTTAGTAGTCAGTTGTGTTTAGTTTAATTTGTAACATATATAAATGTAAGTAGCAAGAGTCACAAAGCACTGCCTGGGACCCCCAATCAGGCTTGGCCAATCTGCAGTTAGGAGTGGGGGCTGGGGGACAGGGTAGTACACATCAGCCTTGGTTGTGATAATAGCAACAAAGATGAAGGTTATAGTCTGAGTGTAAATAATGTCAATAATTTTTTAAATTCTTTGTTTTTATAGTAACTTCATTAATGTACATTTATACAATATGCAGAAATGCTTGATGGTCAGATTTAATAAAGAGTAATTTAATAGATTCTGTATACTCTATGTACTATGTTTATAGTATAATGAAACAGAAAGTAAATGTTCCTTCACTGCCACTGTACTTCTGGTGAAAATGAACGAGTGAATATATGGAAATCTTTATTGATATTGTAGATAAAATATTTCTAAAGAATTAGTGGATTTATTTTTAATGCAACATTTTTATTACTTCAAACGTTGTTTTTAGTGGATACCCATGTTTGAAATAGATGCCCAGTTTATTATTTTTAACAGTGTTTATTACACAGTGGGGCATCTGCTATGAAACTAATGAAGCTTAAGCTTCAGGGCTTCTAATCCTAGAGGGGCCCTGAAGCAATGTTTTTTTAAATTAGTGAATTTTTCAACAAAATGTTGTTTTTTTTTAAAAATGTTTCTTATTAAAATAAAGCCATTTTAGTAACTTGAAACATAGGCCAATGAGTTGAAGCACCTAATGTTGGTTTAATAACCATTTCATATGACCTCAAAATTCCCCTGTAATTGCTCAAATTTCAAAATTTCCTTGAAGGTTTGCAACGTCCAAACCTCCAGCTATATGAGGACATTTAGCTTTCCAGAATTTATTCATAGCCCACATTTTGGCAGTTGGATCTTTGAATCTATTGTTGCTGGTTGTGAAAGGGTGTCCATATCTGTTCAAGCTTCAGGACCCTCTTCAGGGTCCATCAATGGAATTAAGTCTATCAAGAAAGCATAACAAAGCAAATATGCTCTCTGGCTGTGTTTAAATTTAGGAAAAACCATTGTTTGATCACGCATACTTTAGATCACTTGACTGCAGAGTGCATCATATCCCAGCAAAAAGGGTAAATAGAACCTTGCTGGGCTGTGACGATCTCCGTGGCCGAGCAGTTTAAAGCACACCTGATCAAATGGTGGTTTCTTCTAAAAAGAGATAACACTGGTTCGAATCCAGCTGGATGGCACATTTCTTTTTCTTTGTTAAGCTTTCTTGAGTGCACAGGCCAATAGACGTAATGCACACGCATTACATCTATTGGCCTGTGTGTTTAAAATAAGAAAAAAAGAAAACGGGGCATCTATTTCAAACACAGGTATCCACTAAATATAACCTTTGAAGTTGATAAACATATATAAAAAAGAAAACACATCTTTGTATAATATAACATAATCAGGTTCTGGATTCACACCCGTCCATTTTAAACAAAATGAAACATTCTAAGACACTACCTAAATTGAGTGGTCCGCTTGTAAAAATAAAGAAAATCTTTCAGAGAGTAATTTTTGTAGGTTAGCTTTCATTAGACCTTCCTCAAGCCTTAATATTTGTTAGAATAAAAAAAAATATAGATTTTTTTTCATTTAGAAACGGAGGTCCTGTTAATAATATTGATACTGATCAATGACTTTTCATATAGTTATTGTAAATAGTTGTTAAAATATGTCAAGTTATTTTTGAGCCTGAGATTGGAGAGTGTTAGTGGATTTTACAACACATCTGCAATTTCTGGTACACATCATCCAGACTGACACACACCCTGATATTGTAGCATGATCTGATTTAAATTGTGTTCTCCTAGTAGAATTAATGGCTCCATGGGAGGAGAACTAGGAGGAGGCACACAAGCAAAAGAAAAACCTCTATAAATCACTGTGATCTAACTTCATGGAGAAGGGGTGGACATGCCATGTGCTGCCTATTAAAGTCAGTGCTGTGGATTCTTTGGATGGTCAATTGTTTCCTTTCTTTTGAAGGTGGGCATCACTGGCCGGTGCCTGAAGAGTGCTTCACATCATCTCCAGACCACAGCTCAACAGGCATCAAGTTGGATCTGGTCAGGATCCATAATAATCAAATTTAATTAAAACTATACTTGCAACACAATGCTACTTCCAATGTGAAACACATCTGTTTACCTTCCATTATATGTCATTGATAACAGTCGCTATGAGTGCATTGCGTTTTGTTTAACGATCAAAAATCTTTGGGAGCGAAAATTATTTATCTCAAATGAAGAATAAATGGATATATACTTTTATTAATTTATGTAAACCTTTGTTCCTTCATTAAAAATGTATATATCCTTTTGTAACAAAAAAATCGTCTGTTTTTGTATGCCAAACAACTAAGTTTTTGAAAAAAACCCTGTAAAATATCAGGGATTGATTTTACATTATCGATATTATGAACAGACACCTCCCCCCTTCCCTAAAATGATAAAACAATCAATATTTTTTGAATCTAACAAATATTGAGTAAGGTCTAATGAATGCTTATCTACAAAAAAATATTTCTAAAACTCTTTTTGCCTATTTTTTATGTGGATCTGTCTACTTAAATAGTGTTTATTCTAATAAAAAAATTCACATACAATGACATTCGTACATAGAAAGTTACCATAAAGTAACAGGAATCTGCATTTAAAAAAAAATAAGCCACCTTGTTCATAATTTTAAAGTCTAGAAGCAAATATTTGAACACAATAATAATAATAATCTTAAAAACAAAATATTTAAGAACTGTTTACTTTATTAATATGAAATAAAGCAGAGAAAATTGTTTATTAATTAACTGTTTATTTAATCCATTAATTACCACTGTTACATTTTTGGGTTGATGAGCTTTAAAGGAAACCTATAATTAATACTAGATTTTTATTTTAATTTCTATAATTAATAAGAGATTTTACAGTGCACATTAATTGGTTACAGCGGTTCTTAACCTCTTTTGCCCAATGCAGAATATCCCCTGCTCTCCAAGATTATATGATTCAAAAGGTGCATTCCAAATAATATGCATATATTACTGAAAATCATATTCTTTTCCATATTAGTACATATACATTTACAATGGATTACATTTATAGAGGCATTGTAAAATTTAATAGCAACAGATGGATTTTTAAAATTGAAAGTAATTTGTTTTAATTCATAACTAATTATTGGATAAATAAACTGAATCATACTTCAGTAAACAAATTTCGATTGAATGCCAGAGTATTCAATAAACAAAATTCTATAAATAACAAACAAGAAAATATAAAAGGTCAAAGAAAATAATATGAAAAAATGGGGAAAAATTATAAATGAGGCACATTTTAACCTATTAATATCCACTTTCCCATTTTTGGGGCTGTTGAATATTAATGGGATATAGGCAGAAACCTATTGTTAATACTAAATTTTAATTTTAATTTTTGGAATTAATACCAGATTTTTATTTTTATTTTATAATTAATATTGGATGTTTTTTTTAATTTTTATAATACTGCTATTTTTATTTTTATTTTTATAATTAATCCAAGATTTTTATTTTTATTTATATTATTAATATTGAATTTTTTTTTCAATTTTTATAATTAATACTGTGTTTTATGGTGGATTTAATGGACTAAAATGAAAACAGTCAGATAGTATCCATCAAAAAAGATTACTTCTCAAAACATTGATTTTGGATGTCAAACTATATTTTCCACTGAATTCATAGAGAAATATTTGAATTTAAGAAGAAAGTGACCTTAACAAATATTAATAATAGGCATTTTTAATAATGTGTTTATTATTCAAATATTTATTTCCTGTTGTTTAATAACTCTCCAACAATTAATTATCATAAATTGTAATTTTTCTTATAAGGGAACAATTGGTTTGACTTCTTACCTGTAAGCCGAGTGAATTAAAATAAGTTCCAAGAAAATAAAAAAGTTTAGTCTGAAATAGTTTTTTAACAATGGACATATAACTGTGATATTTGTTTAACTTCAAACTGAATTTAGCCTTTGTTAAAAAAAAATATGTACACTTGACTTTTATTCTCTTTTGCTTTATTCACACAAATATTCTCTGAATAAAATTTATTCTGATATAAAATGTTGTTTGTTGTTTATTTGGAGACCTGTGATTTATTTGGACACATTTTGATTATTTGGACACATTTTGCTTATTTGGAGACTTGTGGTTTATTTAAACACATTTTGTTTATAAGGAGACCTGTGGTTTACTTGGACACATTTTGATTATTTGGAGACTTGTGGTTTATTTGGACACATTTTATTTATAAGGAGACCTGTGGTTTACTTGGACACATTTTGATTATTTGGACACATTTTGTTTATTTGGAGACCTGTGGTTTATTTGGACACAATTGGTTTATTTGGATACATGTTGTTTATTTGGACACCTGTGGTTTCTTTGTAGTTTATTTGGACATTTGTAACTTATTTGTAGCTTATTTGGACAACTGTGGTTTATTTGTAGTTTATTTGGACATCTGTGATGTTAAATATTATTCATTTATGTTTTAAATGTTGTTACATATGATCCAATTATGTTTTTAAATGCTATTATATGTTAAATATAATCCAAATATGTTTTCAAATGCTGTTATATGTTTAATATAATCCAAGTATATTTTTAAACAGTTAAATGACAATTCTTGTGTTGTTTCAAAGTTTGTGAGTTGAATGCTAATTGAACACCGGACATGAATACTAATCAGATAAAAAATTCGATACATATTCATGAAAACTTATATCCAATTACAATTACAGATTGTCTTTCTTGCTTTTAAGATAAGGTATTGTGAATTTTCTAAAGAAACAATCAATAACAGGGCATCTCTTTATTTTTGTACTGTTAGTCTTAATTTTATATCAGGAATAATTTAAGTGTGCCAGATGAAATTAATAAATATTGACAATGCTTGCCCTGAACACAACAATCTTAACCTCTTCAAGTCAAGGTTCAATCATTATTTACCCTCATTACCCTCATAGTTTTCACTCCCTCCCTCTTTCATTCATAACACACACCTTATTCATTACAACTATTTTAACAGTAACACTCTATTTTGAGTGGTTCTCGAGCCTTTTATTGGATGAAATCTAGTATAAAAAACTCAACAAATTATGTAGCACTTATTTCAATTAACTGCATTACTTAGAACAATTACTTTGCTACTTATATAAATATAAAAACAGTTGGTTATAATGTGTAACAGGGGAGGGCTGGGGAAGAAATGTTTATTCTCCCATTTACATTTCCCCCATTTTGGGCATTATTATACCCGTGATATAATAACACCTCAGTTCATGGATGGGACGGAATGGCTAAAAGGAAAAAGAATGACAAATTTGCTTTGTTCTTAGAGAGACTTTTATGCTGCTAAGACATACACAAAACCATATATGCCTATAGTGCTGCAAAAAAGTAAGACAATATTAAAAAAATATTGTCTCTTTTTTCCAGATGATCAACAAATCTTAAACTATATATTCATTAAGAAAAATCTTTATTAAATCAATTACATCCACTTACAAAAATTTTTATCAAGCTGGAATAAAAATATTAATTAAAAATTAAGATGTACAAAAGTAAGTGAACCTTTACATTTAATATTTGGTGACTGCTCCTTTTGAGGTTACAATGTCAACCAGTCTTTTTTTATAATTTTTAAGAAGTTTCTGGCAGTAGTGAGCATTTTTGACCATTCTTCTTGACAAAACTCTCATAATTGATATTACCTGAGTATCTTGCATGCATTGTTACCTTTCACAGATTTTCAATTAGATTTATATCAGGATTTTGACTAGGCCATTCCAAGACTTGAAATTTCTTTTTATGAATCCATTCTTTTGTGGATTTGCTTTTTTGCTTCAGATCATTGTCGTGTTGGAAGTTCCAGCCCTGACCTAAACCCAACTTTTAAACTAAAGACAAGACACTTTCATTCAAAATTGTTTGGTATCTTGCAGAGTCCAGTGTGCTGTTAGTATGTTCTATTTTGCCTGTTCCAGCTGCAGCAAAGAACTCCTAAATCATAATGCTATCAGCAACCATGTTTAATGGTTGGTATCAAAGTCTTCTCTCCAAAAGTTGTATTAGGGGCTTACCAGATATACCACCTATTGTTCCTCCCAAAAAGATTTAGTTTGGTCTCATCCAACCATAAAATCTTTTGCCAGAATGTTTCTAGCTTATTAATATGAGCTTTGGCTTAGTTGTGGTGAGCATGCTAGTGCTATTTTGTAAGCAGTAGTTTTTTTCTAGGCATTCTGCCATGAAGATTGGCATTGTTTAGATTTCACTGCACTGTAGATGTATGCACATTGATTCCAAAATTGGCCAGTGAGCATTGAAGAAACACAAAGGTCATAGCAGGATTTGCCTGGGATTGTTGAACTAGATGTCTGCTTGCTCTTGCTGTTATTTTTTGTGGATAGCCACTTGATTGTGATGTCATCATACCAAAAGCCTTCTATTTGTAAATAATTTGTTACATGGTGAAGAAGTGCACTGCAAATCGTTTTGGTAGCTTTTTGTAGTCTTCTCCATTATTATAGGTTTCAAATAAGTGATTTTTAAAGCTTAAGGAAGTTCTTTTGCCTTTGTATATATATATTTTTAAATTTACTCTCTAACTGCACAATTTTGAATACACAATGAGTTATACTGTTTGCAGTATACGCAGCTTACCAAAAAAATGAACACATGTCATTTTGATTTTTACATGTGCACAAAGATTATTTGTGCTGGCAACCATGTAAAACAAAAATACAGAGTGTAAATGTATGAATTCACTTACTTTTGAACATCTTAATTTTTAATTAATATTTTTATTCCAGCTTGATAAATATCTTTAAAAGTAGTTGTAATTCATTTAATAAGGTTTTTCTTAATGAATATATAGTTTAATTAAGATTTGTTGATTATCTGGAAAAAAGAAACAATTATTTTAAATATTATCTTAGGGGGTTCACTTACTTTTGCACAACACTGTATATACAAGTGTCCACATGGAGACTAATATATCACATATAATTACACAACAAGCAGAGTGTAAGTAGAAACAAAAAAGAAGGGTCTTACATTAATATGGAGATAGTTCTTTGTCTGGATAAGCCATGTTTAGAACTCCAGGTTCAAACAGGCTGGATTCATCTACTATGTCCCAGGTGAGGACATATTCCACAAACGGAAAACAGTGAGTCTTGGGCTTTTTTAAATTGAGGACTGTGAGCTTGAGTTTCTTTCTATATCTGAGAAAGATATATTCCCAAAGGGAAATGGTGCCATGCAGCTGGCTACACAAGTAGTAGTTCAGGCAGGACAAGCAAACACGTATGTCTTGATACCAATAGGCTAACTGACTGAATGACTGGCCACTTTCATCACTGTATGAAGTGATGTCATTAAGCAGCCATCATGTGATCCATGTGTCTTATCTCCACCAAAGGGAGATAATCGTCCTTTGTATCCCTACGCATGTAAGTGATGTATGACTATTAAAGAACAATGCTGATTATTTAGGGCTAATTTGTTGAAACAATGCATTGACTATTGTTTGTGTCATGTGGCAATAATTGTAAGTAAAAATGATAGCTTAAAATAAGTAACCAAATAATCATTTCAAGTAATCAGTGCCAATTAGAAATCTATCTATATATAAAATTCTGTGACATCCATTAGTTGGTCCATCTATCCATCTGTCACACCCTCTAAAATAACCATAAATTGACCAATCAAAACCAAATTTTGGGGAGAAGTGCAAACAGGTAAGTGAGTACAAAATACTACAGATTTTACTAGTGTGCAATAAATTTTCATTAATTTTTTTTGGAAAAATTAAAAATTTTATGATTTAACATACAAAATACTCCCACTATTTTAAAAAAAAATTAAATGATTAAAATAACAAATACTTATTTAATAAAAATGCAATATTGTTTTTTGCATTTCTTTTCTAAGTTTTTATATATCCAAGAATCAAAATTCCAGTTTGCCCTGCATTTGCAAGAACTATAAACAAATCACAAGGCCAAATGCTTCCAAAAGTTAGAATTTGGCTCCAGAAAGAAATATTTACACATGGCTAGTTGTATGTTGCGTACTCAAGAGTAAGAAATCCTAAGAATTTATTCTTCACTGTTAAAAAAGTAAAAGGAAAAAAATAAATTTTCTTTAAAAATATTGTTTACCATGAAGTCCTATAAAATTAAGTTAAAGAAATTATTAAACTGCAAAGTAGGGTTTTTGCCAATGTATTTTGCCAAACAAATCAGATTATTCAAATTTCATCGATTGGTTTGCAAAATTGAACAAAATGTAGAGTTTGTAAATCTGAACAACAATGTTTGTGATAACTTCAACAATACTAAATACTGTGAGGATTTCCACAAGCACCATGTGCTGCCAGAAAATCCTAGTATAAAGAACTCAACCAAATTATGCAGCACTTATTTTAATTAACTGCATTACTTAGAAAAATTACTTTGCTATTTACATATATATATAAAAACTGCTGGAAATAATGTAAGTGACATATGACCATAAAATAGCAATATTGATTATTTATGTCTAATCTGTTGAAATAATTCATTGACTATTGTTTGTGTCATATGGCAATAATTATAAGTAAAACAATGCATTAAAATAAGTAGCCAAATAATCATTTTAAGTAATCTGAGTATTGGTGCCAATTAGAAATATAATAAAATTATAAAATTCTGTTCTCATGCCACACAAGCCCTGCTTGGTGTCACTCAAAGCACGTAAGCATTGTGTTACCATAACAGCAGTTGCATATTGCACTTATCAGGATGAAGGGTCAAAGAATCAAAGAAAATTGAAGAAAACAGAACCGATGACCATATATTGAATGATGTGCAGATAGTACAATGATTATTGGTGAAGAGAATGGAACAGGTAAGCTTAGTCTGTTGAATTCACCTTACAGCATTTAAGCTAGCTCTTGCGAAGGGCTCATGATTGTGCCTCCGACCCAACAATGACACTTCATGCATTAAGTACATATTAAATTTTATTAAACTTGAACAATATTTTTCAAAAAACAGTTTTCATCAAAACAATGATATAATTTGTCTATTTGAAACTTATTGCAAAGCTGCATGATAAACAATATTTTTGGTTTTCCCATTTGGGGTCAATACAAATAACGTATTTCTATTCCCAACCCTTAAACAATCAACATAGAGCTGGCTGTGAGAAAAGCAGGGTTCCATCAGATGAAGTCCAGTTACTGTCAATGATTGTCCTTGGGACTTATTGATTGACATTGCATAGCTCACACTCACTAGAAACTGAAGTCTTTTGAAAACAAAAGGAAGATCTAGAGGAATTAAGGGGGATTCTTGGAATTAAAATGCTTTCCTCCTTTTCTGGGCCAGTAATGATCTATGCTTCCAAGAGATGAGGACAATTAACATTGTTCCATTACTTTGGAGGATCTAGATTTCTTAATGGCATAACTGGCACATTTTCTTTTAATTCCAGCTTGTATGATGGCATTCCAGGAGGATCCAATGAGTTTATTAGATAATTCACTGCCTGCTCTTGTCCAACTAGAGTGTCAACAGA
>OZ038505.1:61912056-62137056 GCA_964036315.1 Acanthosepion esculentum
CCCGGATATAAGAGAAAACCGTATATAAGAGAGATTGTATCTGGTCCCAAATTAGAGCCTGTGTTAATGTATATATAATAGACCAAAACCGGATATAAGAGAAACCGGATATAAGAGACTTCTTTTTCGGTCCCCGACAACTCTCTTATATCCGGGTTACACTGTAGTAATATTTAGCCCCCCCCCGGGTTACATGTGGCACAAGGCCGAGTTTAATGTGGGTTTCCGAGCCTGTAGACTCGGCCAAAAATATTCCCTATTGGAACCCGTAAAAACGGGTTCAGGGACAGTCTACCTTCCCGAACGAGACTCTGCCCTTCGACATAGCCTCGTCCGGGTTCCTCTCTGCCCAAAGGCAGCGAGTTCGACCAAATAACTAGATGCGGGGGCAGTTACAGTTAGGGATTTCTGTATTTTATGTTAAATAATTATCATTTTATTTGAACATGCAACAACCCTTTCTCTCATTTTTTATTCAGCAAACGGTGACTCATAGAATCTTTCCTCAACATATTAACTAATAAAAATTTTTATAATTGAAAATTTTCAAAGTAAACAAATTAAAAATACTTTTAAAAGAAATGAATTTCAACATATGAAAGATTTTTACATATAGGACAGCATAGCTCACAAAAGAAAATTATATTTATGTGTATTTTTATGAAAAGATTGTTTGATCAAGAGGTCCTACATGGCTGAGTGGTCTAAGGCACATCAGATCAAATGGCAGTTTCCCCTAGGGGATGCAGGTTTAAATCTTTCTGGAGGGCGCATATTTTTCTAACAAGATTTATTGAATATTCAGGCTTGTTGTAGATGTAAATAAATAAATATACTGTTTAATAAATAAATAAATAAAAACAGAGCATCTATTTAGATATGAGCATCCATTTAAGATTATAAAAAATTTGATTTCCTACCAAATCCAAGATCTTGTGCCAGACACAAAAACTTAGTCCAGTAGGAATAGCAAAACATAATAGGTGTGAAATTCGAAAACAAGACCACCACTGTGTAAAATTTTAAAAAGGAAAAACATTTATTTTACAATTACAGTTTCAAAAAGGTCTAAATACAAAGGGTTGCACAAAAATTTTCTTTTCTGTGCCTATCATGTCAGGATAACAATTTTCTGAGGCTACAAAATGAGGACAACCATTAGATATAAGGAAAAAAAGTGCCGCAGTTTTTAGGAAAAGACAAGGATTCAAAGACAAAAAAAGTTTACATCCTTTAAAAATGGAAAAAAGGGAAAAATATTCAATAATAGGACATCTCAGCAAGAAGGGGTTTCGTTTATGTGTTTTCACAGGTTGTTATCTTGAGGGCTTTTCATAGTACTTTGCTGGAAAGTTGTTGTGGACCCAGAATAGGTTCGAAAGAAAACTCAAACTCAGCAATTCAGTGAAAACGTATTACTAACAAAAAGAACGAATACAGAAGTGTTGCACGTCTGACTGACGGCTAAGTACAGTAGTCAACTCGTCAACGGTATTTAGTGTCCTCCCCACAAGGGACAGATGTGACACAAGGCCGGGTTTAAAGTGGGATATTCCCAAAAAATGCTCGTAGATCCCGTATAAACAAGATCGGGTTGGTCAACCTCCCCGAACAAGGCTCTGCCCTTCGGTGGAACCTCGTCTGGGTTCCTCTCTGCTCAGAGGCAGAGAGTTCGACCGTTAACTCGTCAACCGTAGTCAAGTCGTCAACTGTCTACAGTCCTCTTGTGAGGCATAAGACGAGTCTATTTTGTCCATGAAGGTAGGTCCCTATAACAAAAGTTAAACTTGAAAGTTTGTTCAGTCTAAATACTTACTAGAAAGGCACAAAAAGGAATGTTCTGTCCTGGGGTTTGAATCTGTCAGATCTTTCTTTCCTGTGTATGACCCCCTCAGTTGGACCAATCCTCTTGAAGTGTGGGTGCTAATGCTTCCTCCTTGGCTATTAATTGCTCTCTCAATGGTTCCTTCTTTCTCCTGTCGATCCACTAAATAGCAATCCTTTTATTAAACAAAGTAGCATCATACCGGCTCACTTCAAGTTTTCACAAAGTTTTGAAGAGATCGTGTCCCTCATTGGCCAGTAATAGAAACCTTTCTCCAAGAATTGATCTACTAAGGCCATAGAAAAAGCAACAATTTTCACACAAACCATCTGGCCATCAGAAAAATACTCATCTCTTAAAAAAATGTTTTTAAAAAAATCAACTTAGACAATAATACATTTACAATTCTAACATTTTTAAAATAATAAAAATAAAATTTTTATAAAATAATATTTAAACAAATAAATTTATTTCTATATAGATAGATCTTGTCAGTGATACATTTCATTACATCAAACAGAACGGATTAAAAGAAGATAAAAAAGGGAAACACAACTATATACACTTGTACCTACCTTATGTATGGTTTGTTAAACCCAGGCCATGCTGAGAGGGAAACAGAAAGAGAGAAAGAGAGGGGGGACGTAGAAAAACAAAAAGAGAGTGTGACACAGAGTGCTTAGAGGAGGTTCATCTTACTTAAAGGCAGTTGTTTGTAATGAGGGTTTAAAATTCATGTTTCGTAACCTAATGATCTGTTGAGGACAAATTTGCCCCTAAACTGCAAGTGACCTTTTGAAATTAAAATATGTCTCTTTTTTTTTTTTTTTTTTTTTTAATCTTATCTTCATGAATTTGTTATCAGCTGAGAGAACCGAAACTGCGTTGAGCATCTGAGTGGGAAACAGAAAGAGAGAGAAACATTAGAGAGTAAAACAGAAAGAAAGAGAGGGACATAGAAATCCAAAAAGAGTGTCAGTGATACAGAGAGTGATTGGAGTGGAGGGTCATCCTAGATAAAAAAAAAAAAAGAAAGAAAAAAAACCAATTGATTTTAGTGAGAGGTTACAATCTTGTTTTGTGACCTAGCAATTTTTTGAGGATATTTCAGTATTTTTTAAGAGAGACTATGTCACTTTTCTTATGACTACCTGGGAATGGTCATGGTTTGAAAAGTATAGAGTGCGGTATTAAAAAATTTATTACTAAATCCATCTTAATTTACACGGGTCCTTCTAAGCTAGTGTATATAACAGGCGTCTGCAATCCCCTGGCCACAGAAGGATTTTGAACCATAAGGAATTTTTTTGTTGATTGCGTTAGTTGTCATCCTTTTATTCCTGCAGTAAAACAAGGAAATTTGTTTAAAATAAATAATATAACATTAACTTCGTTTTTGTTTCTTTAAACCTCCAGACCAAGGCAGCCAATTTATTATCCTACATTTGATAGTTCATAGCAACTCATCATAAACGTGTATTTTTTTCAGTGTACACCGCATAAATAGAGTAACTTCCCTTTAAAAGCAAACTTCGTCTGATAGTAAAGAAACCAACCCTAAAACTTTGGAAATATGAGGAGATCCGTTAGTAATGATATTAGAAAGACAAAATGTCTTTTACTAGTGAGTTAATACAAAATACTTTATATTTTATCCGGACATTAGCGTGAATTGAGGCAGAATACAAAAAAATAAAAATAAACACACTTTTAAAGCGAAGAAATTATTATTTCTCCTCATGGTTTTCTGGGGTTGTTGCCGACCAGGCCGAAAATATTACAGTTTTGTGCTGTCCCCCTTCAATCAAAAACCAGTTTCTGGCAATTTACAAACGAATAAGTGGAATCGAAATGCGATCTTCAATTGCACCAACTCAAAAAATATTTCTTCGTCTTCCATTTGCTATGCATCTTCGTCAACCATCACTGTTACAAATCAAGTAAGTAGAAAAAAATGCTTTTAAAAAATGTTTTCTCTCTTTCGTTATGTGTCATCTTTGTGAACATTTTAAACTATCACTTTGCTTTTTGGGCGCTACTTTGTTTTTTATCCTTACTTCTCAAAAGACCGTTCCACGCATTTAAAATTTGCATTTATGACATGAACGTCTGGAAACTGTTTTTTTTCAATCAAGAAAAAGTTGTTTTCAATTTAAAATACAAAAAAAAAAGAAAAAATTCAAGAACCAATAAAAAAATTAAACAGGATATAAATCCGTTATAAATTGATACCAAGTTTAATTCCACATAAATCTCTGCAAAATAATCATCTCTCAACTAATAATACGACTTTTTGGTTCATGTATTCGGATTCCTTGATCTTAGTCTTTGACTTACATCTTTGCCACTTAGCTTACTCGAAATTTTTTATTACACCCGTGTTTTGGTCAACGCTTTCATAGTTTTTTTTAAACTAAAGTTTTTAACTAGTTTATTTTATTATCATCATCAGCAATACAATTTTTTTACAAAGATCACAAGTGCAATGATTGCAATGGTATGTTCACTTACAGTAAATATGGTGTTTTTCGGGAGTGCAAAAGTGAAAATATATACTAGCACCACTTTTGGTGACATTTTTATTTAACATTTATTTGTACGACTACGACGAAATAACTCTCAAGGTCAGTGGGTACATTTTTAAAAATGATTTGCCCATGCACCTATAGCAGACGATGCTTTTGAGAAAAACAAACTTAACTTTTTTTTAAATGAATTTACCTTTCATATTATTATTATTATCATTATTATCTTCATCGATTGTGTATCCGTAGGGCCTAATAAAACAGTATGGATCAGATAGCCGATGATAAGATTTGAAGTTGAATTCTCGTCCGATTTCCTTGGGTCACACTAAGTCACTGTATGGACGACGCGACAACATCTTCAAGTTTTTATTTATTAATTAAAAAAAAAAAATTCTAATCACACACTTCGTCAGTTGATTTTTATTCTGCACGCCATACTTTTTTTGTTTAGTTTGTTTACTATTTAATTTACACTCCCACTTACAATTAGAAAACCTTTTTTTTTTTTATTATTATTTTAAGATTCCAAAATATTTATTTTTCCAGGACCATTTAGTAAAGTTTGGTTAATTTTATTTTTCTAAAAAGATAATTTGTGTGTGCAGTGTAATGTCTAAAAATAAATTCTCTTTATTGCGGATGTGGGCGTTTTATTTAAACTTTTGAAAATCCATGAAATAAAAAAATAAAATAAAACTAGAACTCGGCCATTAAAAAAATCACCTTAATTTTTTGTTCCTTGCCTAGTCGTGTTTTGGCAAAAGTTCAGCTGTTTCTATGGAAAAACATATCTTTTGTTGAGAGAGATTTTAATTTTTTTTTTATTGTAATTTTTAAAAGTAATTATTTTTTTATGATCTTTGACTTTAAAAAAAATTTTTTTTTGAGAGTGGGTGATAAATTATTGATAATGTAAGTTAAATTCTTATTCAGAAAAGACTGCATATGATAAACTCAGAAACTGTATTTTATTTTTTTAATTTTTTTTTAACTATTACGAGAGATTGCTAAACAAAAATCTTCTGCTTGGGAGCTTGACCCACCCCTCGAAATTTGTTTAAATAATCAAACATCGAAACTTGTATTTTTTTCACTTACGTCACCAATACGAGGGCCAAGAAGAGCCACTCGAGGGTTACTGAATGAGGTTGTTGTATGAGCGGTAAGAGAAGGTGAGATGTGCAGTTTATGAGATAAATTCATCAATTTGTACTTTGTAGTGAGTGCGGAATAATAACTCCATGTACCCACTCTCTTTAAATTTGGAGGACTGAGGAAGAAGGTGGAAAGAAATTCGCGAGTCTGTGGGATTTTTGCCTTTCACTGAAATTAACTGGAGAAGTGAAGAAGGAGGAATAAAAATTTGTGAAGCTGCGTTAAGTTTTTTTGGGCCCAATGAAAACCCTGCCTTCACAGAAATTAGCTGTGAACCAAGAAAAAGAAAGAAAGTAGCAAGCCTATACAAAATTCTTTTTGATATCAAATGAGGAGAAAAATTAAATTAATGAGTGTCTGCTGAAGTCATGTGAAAGGTTTTATTTCAGTTCCTTACAACTCGCATTGAAATAATCACCAGTGTAAAATTACTCACCAATTATACTATCGGTCTTTTAACCAAGCACACGGCACTTCAAAGAATTTTCTCTCAACAGTCCAAGAAAGCTAAGTATTTCAAACTATCTCTCTTTATCTACTTTTGAATGTATGCAAGCCATATGTCCTTTAAGTGAGCAACAAACTCTGTCTTAAGCATTTTTGAATATTATTTTGTGAAAAATTATTTAATCTGTTGTATGAACATTTCCTCTTCATGACAGTATGTTAAAACTATGGACTTTAAGAATTCTGTTTTATTTCTTTAAAACTAGCTACTGACACTATTTCAAGAATGTAAATTTGTGTATAACTTCCTTATTTTGTTTTGTTAAAATTACCCATGTATTTCCTCATCATTATAATCCTTCATTTTACCCAAGCCATTCTTCTTGGCTTGGATAAATCAACTGTTCATTTCAACTCCTACCCCCCCCCCCCACACACCACTATAATCTGGTGACATTCAGCAGTAAGATGAGACCTAGTTACCAATCTTGTAGTATGCTTAAATTTGTGGTGGCACGGAGCAAGCGAAGGACCGGATATTAACCCTCAGAGGTTTAGACAGCAAATGACCAATACTGGTCTTTGCGCACCCGGCTCCACGCAGAATTTCCGGGGGAAAACTAAAAAGAGATAAAAAGAATAATAAGCAATTTCCACCAATTAAACGGCTCCGCGCCATACCCAACAGTTTGTTTCAGCAGACTGACTCTGATCCGATGGGCACACATAAATAGAGCAATAAATTCACTTCTAGGGGAGAAAGCTTTGAAGTACCGTCAGTGAATGTCGCTACGCTTTTCTCACCCATCAAACCCGATGCCTTCAGCCTTCCTTCACCAACGGAGATATCAAAGGACTCCTACCAACCCATTGACCTCACCTTTCATCTCCTGTGACCAGCACGTCATGAACTTAAGTATTAACAAAAGACACTTATATTCTTTTAATAATCGGATTTCTCTTCTATGAATGAACATTTTGTAACGGACTTTGTGCGTGTAAATCAAGAAACATTGTACTATTCATTGATGTTGCATTTAAATACAAAGTGTTTTTGATATACCCTTCTCTTTCGTATGTTATTTTGTTTATGTTATGGTGACCCCAATTTGATTGCTTGTTGAACCTTTAGGCCAAACTAGCGGCTGTCCCGAAGGACTGCTACTATTTATCTACCTTCTGATACAAGCAACAATTAACAACGAGAACTCTACCCCCCATCACCATAAATTCATGCAGTTAATGTACCGAGAAGTAGAGCTCATTCATGATGTTTATAGACACAGAGAAGCCATGTTATGGATGCAGTAAGTTGAGATGCCTGGTCAAGACCAATATCATTACAGACCCTTTTTGGGATTTTGTTGATAATCTCAAGATTAGATTGGTGCAGGAGTACCAGGCCAGATATGGCAGCAACTTTCAGTGTACTGACAAATGATAGATTTACAAATGTGCCAGATGGATTCTGTCAAGAAAAATTATCTGGCATGACACAGTGAATCAATGTTCCTAGCAGCAGATCTAGCAAGTTTTGTTCATCTCTGCTGTGGCCAGGTATTGAACTCAGAGTGTTGAGTTACTAAAGGGAAATAACTGAGATATCCAGAAAAAGCATGGCTCATAGAACTAGAACAATCTACCCCAGTGGACTAAGTGAACTAAATTCCAACATATATCACCTGAAGAAGGCCAGAAATAAAACAGCTGAAAAGTGAATATGACAATGAAGGTGAGGACAACAGTCTGAACAAAATGTAAATAGTGTAAATAAATATTTCGATGGTAGTTGTTTTGATGAGCTTTCTTCTTTTGTACTTAGACTTTATGAATTTGAGTGCAGTACTAGTTTGTTGGATAGTTCTCATCATTTTACAGTTGAAATGGCTAGATGCAACCATAAGTTCTATGTTGACAGTTTCTTCTCTCACACTTCTTGCATGTTTAACTCTCTTCCAATTCCTTGCTTTCCAGCCAACTTGGATCTTTAAAAATTTAAATGCAAGATCAATCATTATCTTCTGTCTTCTTAATTCCTGTTCTTTTAATGTTTTCTCTCCTTAATGTTTTTTTTTTCTCATATTTTTTCACATTTAGTAACCCCTTTGCATCATAGTGACTTTATTGCCTTGCTTGGGGTGTAATGACTAAAAAAAAAAGAAAAAAGTTGTCCTATTCAGGCTCTGTGTCTCTTCCTTATTTCTGCTGCTTTCTTGATTCGTCACCTGACTGAGCAGCTCAAATGCAAATGTTTCTTGCCAAATAACTGACCAATAAATTAGCTAGCTACTCAGATTGCTTATTCTTTACTTTGTCTTGCCATCTTTATTCCTCAAAGGCCCTAATGAATTCACCTTCAACCAAATAGCCAATCAGGGACAGATGTCCAATTTACCTTCTACCAAATAACCAATCAGAACCTTCCTTCTAACAATATCCATTACCATCCAAACATAGTATACTGTATTCTCAATGAATTTTTGACCACTTTGATATAGATATATAATTTTTTTCTTTGTTTTTTTTAAATTTTCATACAAGATTTTTTTTTTTTTTTTTTTTTTTCTTAATGCAAAATGCCAAACTGTATTTTCTACATATCAGTCAGTTATATGCCATGCATGATGCACGCTTAGGTGATCATGAATCTTTCGATACATGACTGATGAGGTAGATTTTCTCTCAGTAGGTTGCCATTTCTTTCTGCAGTAGACCAGTTGCCATCCAAGGCTATAGAACCCAGTCTGTCCTGCTATTTACCCATAGCTGGTTGGGAGAAGAGGATTCTTAACACATAAGATAATGTAATGGATACGACTTGAATTTGAACTTGGTCCTCTGATTCCTGAATCCGAGCCACTATCCATTACACCACTGTACTTCCCCTTCTATATATCACTATTTTGAAATTGTTTCAAATCATTAATTCACTGCCAGAGTAAGAAGACTCAAGACAAATTGCTTGCAAAATATTTTATCAGTTGTTCCAGAATTATAAAAAAATTTCTCCCAAGACATCTTGCCAGCCATTTTCAAAGCTAATATATCATACAAAGCAATTTCATTATTGTTTTTTTTATTTTCTTCTTTTTGTCTTTCTAGGTTAATCATTTAAAGCCATCCAAGAAATATTTTGAAAACGTAGATGTACTTCCATTCAGTGCATTTCTGACTGATAAATATGGACGACATCACTCATACCTTCGTATATCACTGACAGAGAAATGCAACTTGAGATGTGAGTTGATATTAAACATTGCAAAATAAAAAAACATAGGAAAACATTACTGAATGTCTTTTCTCTTATTTCTTACAATTGATGGATTTCTATATTAAATGTTGGGTTATTTAATATAGAAATCCATCTTTTCTATTCTTTGAATCTTTAAGCATTTACTTGGCTCAGGGCTAGGTAAATATTGGTTGTTTACATCGGACTCTATAAGACCATGGTTCCCAAAGTGGGGCACAGGGAAGCAATTTAATTTTTCATGGTGGCAATTTGAGAATGAATTATTAACAGTGAATTTTTTTCCTAGGGAGTCTATGTGAGTATGAGTTAATACATACAGTGCATATACAGTATGTATACATAAAAATATTTGTGCATATGTAGATGTGTAATTATGTATGTACTGTATATATATATATATGTATGTACCATTTATAATATATTTAAAGTAATACAATATTTTTATAAATATTGTAAAATTCTAAAATTGAATGATATTCTATTGCATATATACAGTCTTGAGTTCTTAAGGAAAGTTAAGTTAATGGTCTTTTTAGGCTTCCTCCATGTGAATAGGAATTCACTTTTTGAATAATAAGTATTATATATCACAAGGTGGGCAGAATCAGGATTTTTGAGATGTTTAGGTGGGGCATAGCCTCCCAACCCTCAAAAAAGGTTAGGAACCACTGCTATAATTATTTACTTGGCTCAAGGATAGGTAAATATTGGTTGTTTATATTAGGGTTTGTCAGCATTTACTTGGTTCAGGGATAAGTAAATATTTGTCTGTTATATTTGAGTTTATAAGCATTTACTTTTTAGGTGTTGTGTTACCCCTTTGTAGGAGATATCAGTGATGTATCCTAGGCCCTATCAAAAATATTGATTGAAACTAAATTAAGTGTAGGTGTCTTGTTAGTGAGCAAGTGTTAAAAAACTAATCTGGCTCAACCATTATCATTGTGGTGAGCTAAATCCTCATTGGGTGCTTCACTTGTGGAACTTTATTCTAGACTTGCAAGATAAGCTTATTTAATTATTTAAAAATTATATCTAAATTCTGAATTTATGTGTGTATAAAATATGTTAGTGAGTATATGTGTGCACCTGTACATATGTATCTGTCTATATTATATATAAAATTCAGTGACTTCTGTTAGTCTGTCACACCCTTTTAAATGGCCATACATTGACTGATTGAAACCAAATTTGGGGGAGAAGTGCAAACAGGTAAGTGGGTACAAAGTAATGTTGATTTTAGTGTGTATAGTTTAGTACAATAAATTTTCATTCATTTTGGGGGGAAAATTAAGTTTTATTATTTAACATACAAAATGCTATTTCTAAAACAATTTAATGAATGAAATAACAATTACTTATTTAATAAAAATGCAATATTTTTTTGCATATCTTTTCTTTAATTTTTTATATATACAAGAATCCAATTTCCAGTTGGCTTTGCATTTGCAAGAACTATAAATAAATCACAAGGCTAAATGCTTCAAAAAGTTAGAATTTGGCTCCAAAAAGAAATATTTGTGCATGACCAGTTGTATGTTGCCTGCTCAAGAGTAAGAAATCCTAAGAATTTATTCTTTGCTGTTAAAAAGGCAAAAGGAAAAAATGAAATTTTCTTAAAAAATATTGTTTACCATGAAGTCCTATAGAATTAAATTAAAGAAATTATTAAACTGTGAAGTAGGGTTTTTGTCAAAGTATTTTTCCTAACAAATCAACTTCAAATTTCATCAATTTGTTTGCAAAATTGAATGAAAAATAGTTTGTAAATCTCAACAGAAATGTTAGCAATAACTTCAACAATAACTGTAAGGATTTTTAAAAAATTCTAGTATATAAGACATAAATGAAGTTTTGGAATGCTTTTCTACATTTGTTATTGGTTTTCATGTTGCTATTCAGGCTTATATCACAAAGGCGTGCTTCCTGCTGCTTAATTCAGTAACAGAAGTTGCCTGAGAGACCCTACACATTGTTGATGCCCTGTCACCTAAACTCCATGTTGCTTTTAAATGAGGCCTTCATTATCTATCAACCAGAGACCAGTTCTTTGGAATGAGATTATATAGTGATTTACTAAGCATAGCTTAGATATGATAAAATCAAATGTATGGGGCACCCAGTGAGGATTGATCTTATTGTTCAGTCATAATTGATCTAGCGATAATCATTACACCACGTCAAAGTACCCATTGATTTTCTAAGCATAGCTTAGATGTGGCACAAGGCTAAAAGTATGGGGCATCCAGTGAGGATTGATCTTACCATTCAGGCATAAATGATCTAGTAAGACAAGCTTGCTAACCATTACACTGCATCGAAGTGCCCAAGTCTTTTGTAGTATAGCCTTAACACCTGTGTGTGTGTGTGTGTGTGTGTACATGGGTGCGTATATGTGAATGTTTGTGTACATATATATTCACATACACACATAAACACAAAAAGGTGCTGAAAATTTTCCAGTCCAAACCACTTTTTAAAATCTCTAAAATAGCCAAACATGGTATTTTTGAAGAGCTTTTTTGGTTGGACCTGAAACTTTTCAGCAGGTTATTATAATATCTATCTATCTATCTATTTCAGGCCTGCACAATTAAAAGCTACGTTAATTGCAGGAAATTATCCACAGGCAGCAAGAGTAAATTTTTAGTAAATTACTGAGTATGAATGAGCTAGAAACAGACACACAGAGTAAGATGTCAGAGAAATTCTTTTTCATTTTCTATAGAGTTTTAAAAGGATTAATTTTCTTGCCATCCCTCGAGGCAGTGAAATATCAGTTTAATGAAGTTCCATAAGCTTCCATAAAACCTAATAATTTGTATGCAATCAGTCGCTGAATATATTCTGATCAACATGAATTTTTTTTTTTAAACCCTACACTGGGTAGCCTTGCAGATCAAATATAGGCCTGATGTATTTGATCCAAGTTTTAATTGTGCAGGCCTGAAATAGATAGATAGATAGATATTATAATAACCTGCTGAAAAGTTTCAGGTCCAACCAAAAAAGCTCTTCAAAAATACCATGTTTGGCTATTTTAGAGATTTTAAAAAGTGGTTTGGACTGGAAAATTTTCAGCACCTTTTTGTATTTGATCCAATAACCAATCATTATAATAGTATTTTTTTTTCTTTTATCTGAAAAAAGAAATAAGCAATTGATGGATATCAATTATTGGCCTGATGGAAACATAATTTAAAGCTGTTACATTTTTTTTCTCAGCCAGATTCTAGTGGAAAGTTGTTTTTTGCTGGAAGATAATGTTTTTATCAGGATACTCTCTGGAAATCCTAAACAAAATATGTGCCATCTGGAAGGATGTGAGCCTGGGTACACCAAAGCAGGAGAAAACGTTAGATCTGACATGCTTTAAAGGGCGCATCTTTTCTTAAATGAGATTTTTCAAATATTCTGTCTGGTAGACAAAAATAAATAAATATACTGTTTAATAAATAAATGGAGCATCTGCTGAAATATGAGTATCCACTAAAAATAATATTTAAAGTGATATATTATAAACTGTTACATTGGAACAAGCAAGTTACTGCGACAAAAATGCATATTTCTTTCGACGTCCAAAGACGTCTCTCTCGTCAGGTGGCTAACAATGGTGGTAATAAACAATTTTATTTAAAAATACAATTTATGAAACATCACTTGTTTTTACATTTTTAAAAATTTTCCATAGAAGGCAAAGAAACAAATATATAAAAAAAAATTATTAATTCCATAAAAAAAGAGAGAAAAAAGCAAATTAACTTAAAAGAAAATAAGAAATCGATAAAAAGAAAGAGGAAAAAAAGGAAAGGTCTAAGAAAGCATAAGAAATGAACCCTACTACAAAGAGAATGAAAAGAAAAAAGAAGGAGAGGAATATATCCAAATTTTACAGATACAAATGAAAAGGAAATAGAAGAAAATAAGATATGAGAAATTGCTGATACTAGATTTAACCAATGAAGACACGTTAAGATGGAAAATTCAAAATGGAATGGAAATATAACATGACAAGATAGGAAATATATTACAGATACAATGTAGCAACTGAAACTTTGACATTTTGAATGCAATCACATATTCAAACAAATTAAACATAATATGTAAATAAGACACTTTAAGAAAAACCATATACAAACAAAACAACTATTTATCTATACCAACCTTACATTATAAATTAGAATACAAAATTAAATTTTAAACATTTATATGACTTTTATATATTTATTTTAAATTAAAAACTAAAATAAATTTTAAACATTTATCTGACTTTTATATATTTTTATTAAATTAATAACTATTGTCAAACAACACTACAAGTAAAATAATTATAAACCAATTCATGGCTAACCTTACTACCAGTAATTTACAAATACTAACCTATTTAATATCTTATTCAAGAATAAACCACAAAGGATAACATTAAAATGTTTATATAAAGGTAATATAACGAAAGAGGAGTGATTATTGAGTTATAAAGTTTAACAAGATTGTAAGGTTAATTCCTTAATAACTGTATGTAACTTGCATGTTCCAATGTAACAGTTTATAATAAATATTTATTGCTTTACTCTTGTATTCAGCCCCTTTTAAGTTAATGTTAGGAACGTTTGAATTTATATTCTTTTCATTCTTTTATATTTGGATATATATATATTGTAAAGTGTGCAACAAAAGAAATAAGATAAAGAAAAGCAAATGGAACAGCAGGAAGACCAACTGAATTTTATAGTAAACAAAAAAAACTTTTATTATAATTTTAGTTATGGTCAGTGACTAAAAAGGAAATATAAAAGTTTACCGGCAAGTAGTTAGAAATACTTCAGAATTACTTCAGTCAGAAGTTGCTGGTTTTCTGTGGTATAGTTTACATGTCAGGTTAGTGAAAAGCAGTAGATGTACTGCTCTGAAGAAGATTTGTATAACAACTGACTTAGCCAGGGGACTAGCTTAATTTTGCTGCCAAGCAACGAATACACATCCTGGATGAAAGACCTCCACTTTGTAAGGCCACATCAAAGATTGAAGTCTTTTATCTAAATGACCCAGAACTCTGAGAAGTTTCATTTATAAAATTAAATTCTCTTAATGCTATATAACAAAAAAACAACATATATAAAAAAACATTTCTAAAATTCCCAGCACCCCTCTGTCATGTGCATGTGTAGTCCTACCAACATAACAAATTTAGTCCAGTGAAGTCTTGAAGGATGCAACGTCACAAGTAAACTTTTTCCACTTTGTCATACAATTTTCCCAATACTGTTCTTGATATATAAAAATATATATCATTATCTGATATACAGGGTGTCCATAAAGTTCATGTGCACTTTAAAATATTTATAACTTTATTTGTATTTGCGATAGAAATAATTTGTAAAAAGGATTAGAAAGAAGTAAATCTATATGTTTTAAGGTTTTATTGAAATTTTATTTAAGTTTCCACATGTCCTCCATTATTAGCAATACAAAGGGTAATCTGATTTTGCAGTTCACGGAAAACATTTGCCAACTGATTTACAGTAATGCCTGAAATCATATTAGTTATTTTAGCTATACTTAAGACTAGGTACATTAAACTTTATAACATTTTTTACATATTATTTCTATTTCAAATACAAATAAAGTTATAAATTTTTTAAAGTGCACACAAACTTTATGGACACCCTCTATATATAGTCATCCACAGACACTGTTTCACTGTATCACAGATAATCAGTGTGGCTAGACATCCAATTGCTTCAAGCCGGAATTGAAGCCAGACTGATTTAGCAACAGTCAGAGATTTCCCCCCTAAGCCATTGGCACATGATTGAAAGAAAGGCAAATTTTTACGTACTTATTCTGTGAATAAACATGTCAATGATTGACAGTGCTCAATTTGGAAAGAGCTTCTAATATTAGTAGTATTAGTCATTCTTTTACAAATGCGCACTTAATTCCTAAGAGTGCACAACCAAATTTAAGATTTTCAGGTGTGTGTATATTGTCATCCACAGACAGACTGTTTTGCTGTATCACAGCTCATCAGTGTGGCTAGACATCCGACTAATTCGGCAACAGTTGGCAATTTTTCCCCCTAAGCCATTGCCGCACAGTTGAAAGATATATATAAGAAGTTGAAAATGCATGCAACTGGAGTCTTTAAGAATATTTATTTAGAGTAATTTTCTGGTTTCACAGTTCTATGATTCCAAAAGTTAAAGTGAGATAGACGTATGACTACACCATGATCAGTTTTGCATCTTGAAGTACACTTGTCTGATATAGTGGCTAGCCACTCCTCATTACAGATATCTGCTCAGGCACATTTATGTTTGTTCAACACCCATAGAGACTACCTGTGGTTTATACTGCAGTTGTACTGAGCAGACCTTAGTTACAGTTTCTCAGAGCACGTCATCTGATCTGATCAATAGTTTGAACAAGAGCAGTACACTCAAACTCTTGGTCACAATGATTTGTAACTTCCATCAACTGTTTTTGAACAGAAACAAAAATTTAATAAATTAATAAAAGTATTTATCCATTCATATCTTCATTTAAGATTATTATCCATCAATCTTTGAATATGCTTCCCAAAAATACCCCCCAACCCAAAGTTTTTAAATAAAGTTTGGAAAATATGCCGACAATGGCTTTCTACTTGTATCCAATTATGCCTTTCTGCTACAGCAGTAAGCCAATCCCTGTTGCAGATTCCTGCTCAGGTACATTTGTGTTTGTTCAACACTTAAAGACCCCCCCCCCCCGCTGGTTTCTACTGCAACTATACTGAACAAACCTTAGTTACAGTTCCTGGGAGAGAATGCATAATATGTTCACACCCGCAGTCATTTGTAACTTTGTGTTAGCTCAGCCATCAATGGCTTCTGAACAGTTCTGTCTACCTAATTTAACTTGCAAAGTTTGGGTCAACCCATGTTTTTTAGGGTTTTTTTTTTTTTTTGTCAGACACTTTTTAAAGATGGTGCATGTTAGATTGATAAACGTTTTCTATCTTATCATCCTGTTGGTTTTCAGTTCATATTTGATATGCATTTTATCTTTAACTTATATACCGGGTGTAAAATCAAAATTGTCCATTCAGTTAGATTAAGCTTTGAACTATTGTATTTAGAAATGATTAAAGATATCTTACTGGAATTCTCTGAGGTTTTTATAACATTATTGCACTCTACTTTGAGCAATAAGAATGTATGATTACTTTCCAAGCGTAACAGAAGAATCATGATGAAATCAATCATAAACGAAAATGACATGTTCATCATAAATTAATCCTAGCTAATGAAGGATTGAAATTAAGTTCAGAATATATATATATATATATATATATATATATATATATATATATATATATATATATATATATATTATTATTCCAGGATCATTTTCCAACTTATTCAAGATGATCTATATATATATATATATAATGGTAAGACATTAGCTAGATGAAAACAACATTGCAACTAAGATCTTATCAGGTATTTCTATGAGGTATTTCTGCTGTATCCTATATATATATATATATATATATATATATATATATATACACACACACACATCACACCACACACATGGGGTGTATTTGAGATCAAATATATAATATTGCTTATAGATGTATTTTTAGTTATACCAAAAGGTTTTTTATTCTTTTTCAAAATTTAACTGGACAAAATTGATGCCCAGAAATAAGGAATATATTTGCTTTTAATACTCTTTGCAGGTCAATACTGCATGCCTGAAGATGGTGTAAAACTGACCCCAGCTGAACATCTTTTAACAACAAAAGAGATAATAACACTATCTTCAATGTTTGTCAAAAATGGAATAAAGAAAATACGTCTCACTGGTGGAGAACCATTGATAAGGAGGGATTTACCTCATATTGTCCGTAAGTTTAGCATTTTCTTTTAAGCACTAGTAGGTATTAACAAGAGAAATAAACGAATGACTGCTTAAGACTAATAGAATATCTTGAAAAAAATTCCTCTGATTATAAGAAAGAAAAATTAGAAGCCTTGTTTTAATTTGACCTATATTGCCAAATAGGACTCATAGATAATCAAATATCAGGAGTCACCATCAGAAGTTGTCAATTTTTGAAAGGAAGGAGATAAAGCTCCTCTGGTACTTTCTATTTGGTATTGAGCTTCTGATTTGAAGATATAAGTGAAACTGGTGGGGAAAATCTTTTTCCAAAACAGCGTCAGTAACCTTACTGCAACCAAACTAGGTTCTCCTATCCAAGAACACAGAAACCTTCTTAGTATTGAACTTGTCAAAAATGAATTTGACTGAAAAGACCAGTGTGGAGATAGTTGGTGAATGACCAGATTGCAAGAGAAAATGTCCTTTCTTTGCGACCATCTGTGCTAGGGTAACCACAGACAGAAACAATAGTAACTTGTTTTGCTGTCAGCCAAAAGGCTAGTGAGTATGAGGTGAAGGGATTTTTATAGCATACCTCTGCCCTCACCTCTTCCGCCAATCCAAATGGAAATCTACTAAAGAGGAGGAGAATGAGGCCTTCTTACCTTAGGACTCCCTGGTCGACATCGCCGCTCTACTCACATAAGTCTAGTCTTCATTATTTCCAAGAGTATGCTTGGAGGTTACATTCGGCATATCTCACCAAATTAACTATCAGGGTTTCATTGATGAAACTTGTATGAAAGAATGGCACACAGACTTTGTTCATTTCAATCCAAAGGAATGACTGCTAAAAACATCCCCTCCCCAAATTGTTTATAGATAAATCATGCAAATGCATTCTAGGATTACTTCCTAACCAATAAAATGGACCACTTCTCAGTCTATTCATCCATATTTTTTAAAGTCAAAATGCTATAATCACTTGACTGTATCCCTTTTGCATGTTAACTCCATTCTTTTGAACTTTTTTTGCCTTACTGTTGCATTGCCTACTTTTGTCTTGCATATATATTGTTTTCCTATTGTTTGAGAACTTTGTAAATTCTGTCTGTTAGGTATTTTTGCCAATTACACCTAACTGTGGCCAATTACTCTACAGCCTTATTCATAATGAAGATGAATATGTTATTTCTTTAAAAAAAAATTGGTTTGCAGCTCAAACAATTGAGAAAACCACATGGGAGATAGCCATGGTAGCCAAGATCAATTCAAGGTAGTTATGGTTGATGGGAGCCATAATATAGCTAACATCAACCACAATTACCTTGAATTGATCTTGGCTACCATGGCTATCTCCCATGTGGTTTTCTCAATTGTTCGAGCTGCAAAGAAAGGTGGGCCTGGAGAATCTGATACTCACAGGTCGAATAGAGGGGAAAAGAGACAAGAGAAAGCAACACATGATGTACTGGATGGGCTTAAGCAAGTAGATGGCAGAATGTGGTCTGGGGGAGTTGGCAGCGTTACAAAACTTATTGAGAGTCACAAGGGATAGGGCAAAGTGGAGAGCCATGACCGCCTACGTCCTGAAAAGACATGGCACATAAAAAGAAAGAATGTGGTTGATGGGAGCCTATTGTTGGAACCTTTCAGCAAGTGAACAATAATCTATTCTGTTCCAAATAAATTCTTAACCACTGAAAATCTGTTCTTTTTTATTTACAGTGCATCTTTCTAATAGAAATCATTAATAATACATTTACATATAATAACCATATTCCATCAGTAACATTTTACCTTGATTTCTAACCACTAAAATCTCTACTTTCCTATTTGTCAAATGTTCAATACACAAACTGAATGTGGAAACATAATAAAATAAATTTTTTAATATTTTTTTTTTCTATTGCTTGCTAATCTCCTAATATGTAGGTTATCTCACTTGTTTTTGCTAAAATGACAGTAGGGGGCACTATATAAGCCTATAAATAGGCAATCATATTCTTTCTCTTCCTCTTTTTTTTTTTTTTTTTTTTTTTTTTTAACACTTGCTTCCAGATATAGCCAGATGTCAATAAAGAATGCTGACACTGAGGAGTGTTCATTTCATTGGTTCTCTGTTAACTTTTGAACTCCCTCTTACACACACACACACACTCTCTTGTTATGCAAGCACATTCTTCTTACAGCTAGTTTTAATGTTTTTTTTCCTTTCATTACAATTGTGTACACATTTAATTCCTTTTGTTAATACCATGCATTGCTGTTAGTTTTATATTCATTGTTTTGTGGTATCTATTTTCACCTTGACTCACATTGAGTCTGCCAATTTTGTTTGCTGGATAAATGTTCCAGGAGCTCATAAATATTCAATATGTTATGTCAGCTATCCATCTGCTTCATGTACATCTTATCTTCTCTTCCTTTTATGGAGATCTCCCCAGAAGAGGAGATAAGTACCACATTATACCTCCCCTTACTTTATTGTGAATGTTACTAGATATCCAATCTTAGAGGTGGTCTTCTCTCTCAAAGGAAAGATCTGCATACAGGTGCAGGCACCTCTTTCTCTTCACCTATAATTGGTTTCAAATCCATGTTAACATATCTTTTTCACAATTTCTTAAAATATGAACAATTCCTTGTAATCTTACTTTTATCTTGCTTTGGTTGTTTAACCAATAATGTGTCTGCAATTGATGTATTTGTTTCTTTTTTTGCCGTAATAATACTTCATGTTCTGTTTCGTATTACTGTCTATTTGCCTTATTTCTGTTGAATTTTGGGAAGCTTCCTTTTAAACTGTCAGCCCTGGAACATAAGCTCAGCAGGACTGTGTCCTGTAGACAGGTGTGACATGGAACGATAATTTTGCAAAAATCAAAACAATTCCTGCTTTCAGCTTTTTCCTTCTATTTTGGCTGTCTGTATCAGTTTATGCAAGGTTCAATTGAAGTTTTTAGGGTTGTGAATTGGCTTGTGGCCAGACAGGTGTAACAGGTTGATGATGGAAACCAAGGACTTTTGCAAAGCCCTTAATTGCCTCACCCTTCCAAAGCGGTTCATTATCTGTTTTTAGGAATACCAATGGTTGAGAATACTTTATCGAGTGTTAGTAACTTTAGCCTTTATTGAAGCAACAATTTCCACCTCTGGATATCTATTGTATTCATCAGAAATTACAAGCAAATATTCCTCACTGGGTACAGGTTCAAAAATATCTGCTGCCAGATTTTTCCCAGGGGGCATTTGGCAATATACTAGGTTGCAGTGGTTCTCTAACATACATAGTTGCTTGACAAAGGAGGCAGTCCTTGATTGCATCGTTTACTAACTTGTGTAACTAGGGAAACCAAAGCTTAGAACAAAGTAATTGTTTAGTTTTTACTAATCCTATGTGACCTTCATGTGCCATAAAGCAGCAGGAATAATGATTCTATCACCCTATAACAGTATATCAGATTCAACGGAGAGTTTACTCCATATTAGAAGGTAAGTCCGCATTTCACTTGTATTTGTAGGTGATTTGATGTTCTTCAACAAATATTTCATCTCTGATAAATGTTATCACTTTCAGTAGCTGATTTAACATCCTCAACAGTCACTGCAGTAGGTAAATCAGTAAAAATAATATTATGAACATAAGCTTGTAAGTCTTCAACTATTTTCAACTCTTTTGGCAATGGATAACGAGACTTGTAGTCAGTTGGGTTGTAATTCCCAGGATGATGTTTAATATTAAAATGAAATCCAAGTAATTTTAAGTGCATCCTTTCTACTGGGGTTTGTTAAACAGGGAAACTAAAAATTGATGATCAGAAATTAAACCAAAATGTTTTCCTAAGAGCTACAACAGAAAACAAACACCTACAAACAACAATCCTAGAGCTTCACACTCAAGTTAGCTGTACTTCTGTTCTGCAGGCATTAAAGATCGAGTGACATATGCTACTACTTGTATGTTTCATTCATTTGCTTTTTCATTATCATAGCACTCCAATCCTGTGGGAGAAGCATCACAAATTACCTCCGTATGTACCAATGGAGAATAATATCCCATTACTGTTTCTTTTGTTAAGGCACTTTTCAGCTTATCGAATGCTCTTTGATAATTTGTAGTCCAAATCCATTTTGCTTCCTTATGAAGTAGTTCGCAAAGTTTTGCAGATTTTGAAGAAAAGTTCTGTATAAAGGGTGCACTAAAGTTTATCATTCCCAGGAAGGAATGCAATTCAGTTAGGTTTTTTGGTGGTTCAGCCTGTTGCAGGGCCTCTACTTTGTTTGAATCAGGGCTCATACCATTTGCTGAAAATTTGACACCAAAAAATCTATATTATCAGAATTAAAAATGTATTTCTGCTTATTCAAAGTCAGTCCAGAAGTGTGAAATCTTTCAAAAACTTTTTCAAGTGCTGCCTCATGCTTTTTGTCCTTCCTAAAAACAAAAATATCATCGTGAATATTAAACACCCCCAGTATATCTGAAGCTATTTTTTGTAATTCTTTGTGAAAGATTTCTGCATCCGAATTCGTCCTGAAGTTTAGTCTACAATATTGCCGAAGGTTAACATTAGAAGAGAAAGCAATAATATTTTGACTATCAGGGTGCAACTCAAGTTGGTGAAAACCCTTATTTAGGTCCAACTTTGAGAAACAATTTGATCCATTTAGCTGATGATGAACCTCCTCAAGGGTAGGAATAAAATAAATGTCTTGTTCTTTTTATAGTTTTATTTGGTTGAACCATATCTATACAAAATCTAATATCACCATCCTTTTTAGGAATAACAACAATGGGTTAGACCAAATCAGTTTCTCACATATGCCCACAGCTTCAAGACGTTTCAGTTCTGCCTCAACTTTTTATCTTGAGGAGAATGGAACATGCTGATGAGGTTGGGAGAATGGTTTAACATTTTTGTCTATGTGTAGTTTAAACTGTACACCTTTCATTTTGCCTATTCTATGGAAAAGATCATCATATTTTTTTACCAATTTATCGATGTGAGTGGAGTTGCTAAGCTTTTTAATAAATTTGAATATGCCAATGTCTACTGGTGTTTGTGAACCATTTACTACCTTACACCACATAAAAATCGGCAACATGTAGCTTATGCAAGGATTCAATGCTTGCTTTATAACTCCCTAAAGTTTTCAGAGGGGGTACTACCCATATATGGGAATAATTTGCTGTATGTTTTTCTTAAAGTAATGATCTTTTTTAGTTTTTCATAATCCTGGGAGTCTATTATATTTATGCCAACTCCGGTGTCAATCTGCATAATCAACTCTATTCCATTTATCTTTACTTGAATTTTGGTTCAAATTTTGTTTACCATCCGTTTATTCTTATTTTTAATAGTGCAAATAGATTTATAAGAGTCTATCTTTTCAAGAACTGTCTGAACTTTTGGGTTTGACCTGCATACTTTTGAAAAGTGGTCATATTTATCACAATTGCTACAAAAGGTGCACACTCTATCAAAACGTCTTCTTTAAAGGCCGCTCTTATTGAAGCTAGTCAATAGACAGAAACTGTAATTCAAACCAGGTAAATTCAACCAAAATGCTCAGAGAACACAATCTCATTTGTATTTTAATTGTGGTGGAAAATGGCCCCACTTGGCAGTAAAAACGCATGCCCAGCTTTTGAGAGGTTATTTAGATTAAGATCGTCTCAAAAAAGCTAATCAACAAAATGGATCAGAATTTCCTTTAAAGACAATCTGATCTTTTATTTCTCTATTTAAATCGGAGAATTCACAATACATACCCGACTGTTGAAGTTACAACACAAAATTTATCAATCAACTGTCCTTCTTGTCCCAGTTGTCTGAATATGTACATTTCATAAGTAACAGTTTTTAATGGCTGAAAATATACAGACAACTTCTTTTTAGCCGAAACATGTCTCCTCTGTGGCTCCCAATGTATAGTAAATATTACTCACTTGTGTCCCAGCATAATGTAGTAACAACGCCTTTTGTCATTTGTCTGTGTAGATATCCAATGCCACAAATAGATTTTCATGTCTAGTTGGCCATTTAATTCATTTTTGACTGAGAGAAGTGAGTTCTTCATCCACTAGAAATTATGGTAATTTAGATATCGTCACTATTGTTATGTCAGCTATCTGCCAGCTTCGCATACATCTTATCTTCTCCTCCTTTTATAGAGATCTCCCCAGAAGGGGAGATAAGTACCACATTACAATATCTAAAGTGTTGATTCCCACAACATATTGATGACTAATATTTCTACTCAAACATACTAGCATCCTGCAACAAATGCCCACTGTACTGTTTTTAAGATTGTGAACATTAATAGATTTAAGATAGAAGCCTATAATTAATACTAGATTATTTATAAGACTATAATTAATACCAGATTTTGATTTTTATAATTAATACCAGATTGTATGGTGGGTTAATGTGGGAGTAGTTCAATAGAGGAGTACAGTGCTGTGATTTAAAAAAAAAGACTTAAAATACATCTATTATTTTACTATTATTACTATTTCACTATTTATTATTATTTTACTTTATTTTTAAAAAGTGTTTTATACCATATTCCTTTAGGATGCAATCAATCATGACTCTCCACAGATTTATTTTCTGTATTATCTGTGAATTGCATGATTTTTTGTAAAGACTGTGAAGACATTTCCCAATGCCTTCTCTATGGTTTGGTATTCATTTTTCCTTCTCTTTGACTGGTTGCTGCCTAAGGCTAGTGAAGCTGGTCTATCCTGCTATTTATCTTATAGTTGGAGGCAGGGGAAGAAATTAATTAATGTCCTTTGTCAAGGGTATTTGTATAAAAGTAAATCCAATAGACTAGCTGGGATTTGAACCTTGCTTGCCAGTTTCACTTTCCATGCAGATACCTATTACACTACCTACACATCCTCTTTATACAAGTTTCAAATACAGTTGATGCTATTAGAAAACTATGCTTACTGTTTTATTTATCTTTACCATCAGAATTTACTGTGTGATTATTTATCTTATAATTTGTATTGATATTAATCGGGACAATTATATAGAACCAAGTGCTATGTCTGCAGTTAGGAAAGGTGGTTCACTGTGTCATGCTAGACAATGTTTCTTGCCAGAATCTTTCTTACACCTTTATAAGTCTACCATTTGTCTATGCATTGAATATTGCTTCCCCATCTGGTCTGGTGTGTCTTTGTAGCTAGAGATTCCTGACAAAATCCAAAGAAGAATCTTCAATAATATTTTGGTCCAAACCTGTCATGTTGGCTTCATTCACTTTCTCATAAATAGTTTCATGATCATTGTTTTGATGAGCTTTCCTCTTTTGTACCTTGACTTCACGATATAAAATATATACCGTATTTGACGGCATATAAGGTGCACTTTACTAAAAATATCTTTTAAAATTCCCCTGCGTCTTATATGCCATATGTAGGTTTACTAATTTTACTAATTACTAATTTTTTCTTGATTTGCCCTGCTGAAATTGGGGTGCATCCTATACACCTGTTCATCTTATTGTAGACGGTAAAAACAACACAAAAAGCAAATAAACAAAGTGACAAGAGCTGTTCTTCTCTGCCGTCGCTACAAAGAAAGAGATTGCAAGACTCCTTTTCTCGGCCGTTACACAGGACAGTCGTGAAACGGACACCCAAATCAAACGTACCGGCTATAACTGCCTCTTAGTACGCCAGTCAGTTCGCACGTCCGACTCTGTTTCACAAAGTCCGCCAAAAGACTGCTGTCTTCTGTGCCGCTAACGTCTCTCCTTTTTATGGCACTCCAACACTGCCAAAATTTGCATGTGTTTTGACGCAATCTCGTTCTGAACGAGACTGGCGCGCATAAAACGCGTCTTCACAAGCGGCCATGTTTCTTGCAGGATTCGCCACGCAGGCAAGACACGTTCGTACGCGTTTCGAGTTCCGGGGTAAGTCATCACACTTATATGCCATCAAATACGGTAAATATTTTTATTGTTTGAGTTGTGGCAAATAGGTAGTATGAGGAAGAATCACAGAGGTTAGGATTACATAGGAATTGATGGAGAGAAATCTTCAGTGAACTTCTATCCAGCCTCTCTGTCCAGATCAAGAATCAGACTGGTTTTATAACATTTGGACACCCATGCAACTTTGTGGCTATGCCTTCTTCTGGCATGCACCCATGCAAGCATGCATTTCCTTCCACTCCGGACACCTGTGCATACTGTTTATTTTAGCCACTGGATGCATTTTCTGTTTATGCTATCACCAGTTCCAATCACTCACTGATGCAGCAGAAGTAAGGTGAAAGGTCTTTCCTCAACCAATATCCAACACTAGATTTGCAGCTAGGTCACAATCATTTTATATTTGAAATTGCTAGATGTAACTATAAGTTCTATTCTAAAAGTTCTTTCTCTTGCACTTCTTGCCTGTGGAACTCTCTTTTGACTTCTTGCTTTTCTGTCAACTTTGATTTTCAAAAATTTAAATGCAACATCAATTGTCATCTTCTGTTTCCTTGAATCCTGTTATTATCCTCTCTCACTAACATTTTCTCAGTTTCTTTCCTTCTCAGTAAACCCTTGTGTGTTAATAGCTCTATCACCTTGCTTAGGATGAAATGATTTAAAGATAAAAAGTAGTGAAATAAATTGCAGGACATTTCTATATATGCTTTCAGTATTTGCTGTACTCTTATGACAGTATTTCCTTTCACATAATTGCTTACTGTGGTGAACAGCCCCGTAGAAGCAAGCGAGCCAGAGTGGCTTGCATCTGGTACATAGGAAAATAAGGATCTTATCTTAATGGGCGGCATGTGACATCAGCAAGTTTTCCCCGTGAAAATGGCATTACTCTCCTGTCTAGCAGTATGTGTGGTACCGAGGGTTTTTGTACAGTTTGGCATGCTTCCACTAATAGCAAGTCGTGTACTGATTGGTCGAACTGGAGGAGGCTATTTGCCTGCGTAACTGAGAATAAAAGCAAAGAACGCTGATTGGTTGGTTGACCGCAGTGTTGGCCTGAGAAAAGAGGGCTGAAGCAGTGAAAACAGCAGAACGAAAGTCGGATATACGTGGTCACGTGTTCAGAAAGCAAGGATGGTGAATTGAACCAGCAGTATCTTGATTTGTACAAGTGATGTTGTAGAAATACAAACTTATTTAAACTACACTTACTAAATCCAAACCGTGACTTGATGAGTTCGATAATTCTTTTATCCAAAAGTTATTTGGATACTTGTGGGTTATCTGTTGTCATTTTTTTAGCTCGAGGAGGCTGGCTTCCAACATTTCAAGGTTAATAATCATTGACGTAGATGCCAGAGTCCACATTCAGAATATCAAACATTTCTGTGAATCAGCAAAGGGGGAGAACGAGTGTTACTGAGGAACAGCATCACACCATCTTGAGACCGACCTGACCAAGTTCATGTGATGAAGGAAACCACCCAATGGAGTCAACCCATTTGACACCATCCTGCAGGCTATCACCCAAATAATATGATTAATGTTTGTTACTTGTAGAAATAAATATAATTTTGTTTATTGTGTATATTTTTACACACATGTATTTGTGGAAAGCTGGAAAATTAATTTAAAAAGTGACAACAGATAGCCTGCCAGTAATGTTACTTGATTTGATACCATTGTTTGATTATATATTTTTTAAAATTTTCTATATTTCATCTTTTGTTTTTGTAACAGGAGAATTGGATCATTTAAAAACTGAAGGGCTGGAGTCAATTGCAATGACCACTAATGGTGTAACATTGTACCGAGTGGTCAGTGAATTGAAAAAGGCTGGGCTTGACCTAATCAACATTAGCCTAGACACTTTGGTTCCACAGAAATATACTTTCATTTCTCGCAGGAACGGCTGGGAGAAAGTGATGAAAAGTATACAGAAATGTTTGGAAGTTGGTTTTTGTCCTTTAAAGGTAAGTTGGCAATACACAAAATTTCAGTTCCCATTTTGGTTAGAACTCTGAAATATGTGACTTAAATATTTTTTGATGAAAAAATCCTTTATTTTTTTCCTGTTCCATCCATAGTGTTTGCAGTACAGAACCATATCATGGCTGCTTCTTGTTTTCTGTTTATTTTTGTATTTTTTGTACTTATCTGATAAACATAGAATTTGCCTTGATCACAGATAAAATAACTTCTATGCTAAGAGATTTCTCATAGTTATCTCATAAATAAAAAGAAAAATCATTTCTTAAAATAGCTATGTTGAAAGTTTCTCTTTGATAAAGATTCACTTAATCATAGCTCTAGATTTAATGCCAAAATAAAAGCTATAAACAAATCTTAAAGGAATTTTATTTGCTAATAAAAGAAATTTGTGGGGGACAGGAGGAGAAGAGAGACTATCAGATTTCTTATCCAGAGTATTATGAAAGACACAAATGAGAATACACAAGGCTCTTACTCTGGTGTGAAATTTTGAAAGAAATTTACATTTATTAAATGACATAACAATTTACAAAACAAGCCTGAAAAAAATTTTCTGTTGTGCACCTAACACTTAGGCAAGATAACAAGTTTTAATTATAATTCTGTTGGCTTTATAAAAAAAAATTATAATTATAATGAACAAAATTTTCACCTGAAAAAAAATTCATTTGAATGCCAAAAGAAGTTGCAAAAGTTGATGATTCAGCAGCATTGCTGGATTTCTGGTTTGTTGAGACAATAGTTCAGTTTTACAAACTTTACAAAACTTGTATTTTCATAAAAAGTTCAAAACCAGAGTTAATACCTCTAATTTTGTGATAAACTTTCACAACTATAGAAAGATAATTGCATGTCTCTCTAAATTTGTAGAAACTTCTTTCTTTTCCTTTTCTTTTTTTCTTTCTGCTTCTTCCCATTCTTTTTCTTTTGTTACTTCTTTTTCTTTCAGCTATTTTCTTTTCATCATTGTAGTAGTCATCAGCATCATCCTTGTGATTACCAAAACCTTCTGGCTTTCTTTTTCTTATCTAAGTTCAACTCCCAGCATCAGCTGATGTCTTCTTTATGAAAGCCAAATCCTTTCCCTCTGTCAGACAAACCAGACTTCTTAAATAACCATGTATTGGTTCCAATTTAAATAAAAAATTTAATACTATGGAATCGTCAGATTTTTCATTGGTTAAAAATCACAAAATGTATCACTTTAAACCATGCCTGTTGGCAAACTTTATTTTGGCAAGTTTTCAGACTTAAGCCTCTTTTTTTACAAATTTGTGAAAAACAAATTTTATACATGTATCTTTTTTTATAAATTGTCAGGCTTCATTTTGGCAGTATTTTTGCAACATCAGTTTGAGTCTCACATATACAAAGTTTTACAAATCAAATTTTATTCAAGTCATTTTTTTTTTTACAGTTTGGCTTCATTATAGCATTTTTTTTCATTTTAAGAATACATATTAGAAACTTTCTTTCAATAATTTCTTTTTTTGAACACTCAAAAAAAAATTGTAATAAAGAAATCTAGTCTATTGTAGTATTTTGTTTATTTACCCATTAATTATTTTTATGTAATTTTAAATTTCTTTTATATTATATAAATGTTTATACTAAGTTTTATTTAGTCTGACTACCAGCTGCTTACAGTACCTGATGTTCCTAAATGGTCACCTCTTTAGTACTACTGACCTGATTAGATATCATTTGTGCTTTCAATGTGATTTGACTATAACATAGAAATTTACTCTTCTTAATGAAACAGAGAAAGCTTTAATTAACTTAAATATCACTTGTCTGATTCTTTCAAGGGGATTTTTGAACAATTCTTGTGATTATTTTTGTGGTAAACATGAACTTATGTGCCTGCAATAAGATGGAGTATCAAAAGGATGTTTTTTTCCATGACATTTTTTAACTACCTTCACTCCTCAACAATGTTTGTTTTAAAAAATGTGATTAGAATTGGAATAAAACCGTAACATTTGAAAGTGATTTTATACATTTTTATTTGTTCTTGAAAACTGACAACAAAAATAGTAAACACTATCAGATTATTTATTTACACTATTTATTATTTATTGGAATAGTTGGCAAAACATCAGCTAATTGCCAATTGATTCACACTTTATAAAATGGTAAATAATAAGGATTTCTTTAGAGTTGGTTCACATATTTTAATAATTTAGTAAATGTTTATAAATATATGAATGAATTGTTTTCATATTCATTTATTTATAAATTAATAAATGATAGATATGGCATTGCATTAATTAGTTTTTTTTTGGTTTTTTTTTTAGAATGTTGTAAATATAAAATTATTCTTGTGAAAAAAAACAATTTAATAAATAGAGTTTAATATTAACAATGCAATAGGAACATTTTCCACAGGAACTCACAAGCAGTTTATTTAGTCATTAAATATTGGAAAACCGATATGTAAATTTTTATATATCAAGAACAATTTTAGGAAAATCTATGACAAAGTGGAAAATATTTTTTGTGTGACATGATTTGTCCTTTAGGACTTCATCAGACTAAAGTGTTGTTTACATTGATGTGATTACACATGTACATGAAGAAGAGGGGTTGCTGAAATTTTTAGTTTAAATTAAATTTATTTTTTGTATATGTAATATAACCATTTTCATTTAGTTTCTTTTCCTGAATAAAAAATTCTTTTCATATTTTTTTCTTTATATATTAGTAAATGAAAAATATTGCAATGCATTAGTTTTAATTGTATTAGTTTTTAAAATGTTGTAAATATAAAATTATTCTTGTAAATAAACAGTTTAATAAATAAAAAAATATTCTTATATATTCTCAAGAACAAAAAAAATGTATAAATTCACTTTCATCATATGTTTAAGTTTTATTCCAATTCTAATCATCACTTTTTAAAACAATAAACATTGCTTTATTGACTTACTGTTAGGATAGAGATAAATAGTTGTCATCAGCATAAAAACCTAGGTAGGAACTGAAGACATCTGGAAAGTTGTTGATGAAGATAAGAAACAATAGGTCCAAGAATAGAACCATGGGGGGCCCTGCATTAATGTGAAAGGCCCTAGAAGAGTGGCCATTCAACACGACATTCATTGCGACGTCATAACCCCACAACTTGTGAAGAAGACCAGCATGCCAAACCCTGTCAAATGCCTTCAAAATATCTAAAGCCACAGCCCATACTTCACTATTCTTATCTAAAGCTTAAGAAACTCTTTCAGTAATAGCCATTCACACATTAGCAGTTGACCTAGAGAATTGAAAACCATATTGTTTTTCCTGAAACAATGACGAATGATGTAAGATGCTTAACATTTTAAATTTGTTATTCTCTTACCAATTTGAAATTTCCTGAATGCTTTAGCAAGGTAGAGAAATCACTCAGGTCAGATTTTATAGGCTAAGCAGTAATAATTGCTTGTCATTTAACATTAGGTGTTTAATTACAGGTTGGTGGACAAGTCTAAAGAAAGAAATAGTCATTAAAAATGATCTCTCCTTTTGTATAAAATTTGTTGTCACTGTAACAATACTGGAAAATTTTACACAATGTGGGAAGGAAGAGGCTGTCATTGGTGGAAATTGAAATGTGGTCAAATTTAATGATAATGATTTCTCTGTTTATTGTTTTTTTTTTTTATAAGCTTTGACCATGAATTACATAATTTTTCAACCAAATTTGCCTGCATGACCTTATTTTTTTACATTTATCTTTTCAGATCAACTGTGTTGTGATGAAAAATCTGAATGACGATGAGATATGTGACTTTGTCCAACTCACTCAAAATATGGTAAATAATTGTCTTTTTGTTTTACAAACTGACAAACAAAAGTAATGGTTAAAAATCACTCTTGAGATCATTGTTAACCTATGTTTGTTTATTTCACTTTGTCAGCTCCACTTTTAACAACAAATGAAATCAAAGATCTTACCCAAACTATTACCGTAGCTACATTCTTCCATTTGTGGTCCCATATTTCCACAATTACACCCCATTCTGAATTGTCGGCTAGTAAATTTTTCAACATTATACTTTTACAGTAATAATTATAATTTATTTGAATGTATTAATTAAATTCACAAATACCAAGAAAATCATTATTTCTTTTGCACACTTGTTCATTTGGATTCATCTTTTTTGTTAATGAAAAATAAAACCAGTTAGAGCATTGGTTCTCAGATTCTCAAGTCAAGTTTCTCCCTTTGTGTTCCCATATTTCCTTAACTCCTCCCCATTCTGAATTATCATCTAATATTTTTCTCAACATTATACTTTTGCAGTCATATTTATTATTGGTTTAAAAGTATAAATTAAATTTATAAAACTTTGGAAAATTGACATTTTTTTTTTTTTTTTTTTTTTTTCAAAACCATTCCAGTGAATTCATAGCATTATTATTCAGTTGTCAAAGTATTTCTCTGACCTTGTGTCATTCAAATCAATTGTAATTTCAAAATAACCTTTATCTAAAATCAAAGTTCCTCTTAGTAATTGACTGTTAGATGTTTTTGCAAATCCGTTTATATCATGATGACGATAACAATCAATTATGCAACTCTAAAACTAAATCTATATTTCAAAGAACTCAACTTGTATAAAAATCAAAATGCAGTCTGCCTTGTTCCTGAGATGGTGATGTAATTTGTCAATAGTTGAAATCTGCACAAAATCCTAGGATTTTCAATGTTGATTTTCAAGGCACTCAAACCAAAAGCCTAATCTTCCTTATCCCTTATTCCTCTGCCAGATTCATCTAAATTTAGGGAATATATATATATATATATATATATATATATATATATATATATATATAGTCATCCAGACTGTTTCCCTGTATCACGGCTCCTCAGTGTGGCTAGACGTCCGATTGCTTCAAGCCAGGATTGAAACCCGAATGATTTGACATCAGTCAGATATCTCGTCCCTAGGCCATTGTCGCATGGCAGAAAGGAAGGGAATTTTAATGTTTTTCTCTACGAAATAGGCCAGTGGCTTGGAGAACTCAATTCATACTTGTATATACTTTAACAATCAGGAGGTTCATTTAATTCTTTGAGAAATGTTTTTCTTTTCAACTTGGGACCTCTGTCAAGCCAAGGAATGTATGTATCATGGAATGAATTGTGATAGTCTGAAGGTAACTGATCTGGAGAATATGTCACATGGGGAAGAACTTTTATCTCCATCTGAAGGCAATAGGTTTGGAGAATATTCTGCATAGTGGGAGCTTACTATCCCAGCTCCATAAATATTTGCTGCATCAAATTGACAGCATTAACATTGTTATACAGAAAACTTATCACTTGGCTTCTTTGCCCAGTAAATGTTCTTTTTTTTTTCCAATGTGTCCTTCAAACGAGCCAATTGCTCATTGTAACATTATGCAGTAACACTTTGTTCAGATTCCAGGAAGTCTTAAAGAATTCTTGTAAATACTGTCAAACACAAAGCTATTTTAAATGACCCATACATTCCATTTAAGCTGAGTCATTGAAGGCAGTTCTCATAATAAATCCATTTTTTATTACCAGTCACCATCTTGTTCAGAAATATCATTATTTCATGTTCAGCAAAAAGAGAAAAGGTAAATATTTAAACAATAGCTGATGTCCATTTATCTAAGTTCAGTTGGGATGGTATTTTTTAAAATCAGAATTACCCTAAGCAAGGCAGTAAAGCCACTAAGACATAGGGTGTTACTGGGTGTGAAAGAATTAGAAAACAAACATTAATAAGGAGTGAGAGAATTGGACAGTAGATAACAATTGACATTGCATTTACATTTTTGAAGAACAAAGTTAACTGCAAAGCATGGAGCCAGAAGAGAGTTCCATCAGCGAGACGTGCAAGAGAAGAAACTGTTAGTATAGAACTTAGTTATATCTAGCCAATTCAGCTGCAAACAGATGAGACCTTGTTGCCAATCTGGGCTTAAATTCAAAAAGTCTAGGTACCATAGCGAAGAGCTCACCTGAACAATTGCCATGAAAGTATTTATAGGAAATGCATAGGTAAGAAACTTTACAGTGGTGGGAAGGTGACTGAATCTGAGATGCCAGGTCAGGACCAAAAATATTGCTGTTCTTCTTTGGATTTTTAACAAGAACCTCTAAATATATAATAGGAGCATCGAACCGTATGTGACAGCAATATTCTAAACATGGATGAATGGTAGGTATGTAAGATAGATTCTGGCGTGAAAAATTTCTTATACTCTGAATCCATTATAAAAATTAAGAGTATGGAATTAATAAATTCTAGACATTTGGACAATTCTAGACAAATTAGCATAGAAGATAAGGAAATTGAACATATAAAGGATATTGAAAGATAGGCTGCACTAGAAGAGATTTTGTCCAACGCTACAAGATGTTACAAAACCAAAATGTAAATCAAAGATCTCGAGTTACATTCTTAAAGAGCCTTCTCAGAACGAGATTCTCATATGGATGTCACACATGGTATCCAAATCGTTCAGAAGTGTCTAAGCTATCAGCTATATACAACCATTTTCTCGGATCAATGATTTAAAAAAAAAATGCTTCAGGCAAATGAATCTTCTAGTTTTTAATGAACAGTCCTTCATCAAATTTTATTGACTTCTGCTACAGAGAACTTTGCCAAATAATGAAAAATCACATCACTTAAAGATTCCCAACAGCAGCAACAACTAAAATGGGTAGCATGTGTAGCTCGAAGTGAAAATAATGACATAAGATGTTGACTTTCCACACTATCTTAAACAAAAGTTTAGAATGGAACTTCCTATCAGTATTAGTAAGAGCTATAATAGTGGACTTGAAGTTTAATTTCTTGAAAAACTGTTTAAAGAAAGAGTTTATAATTTAACCTACATTGACACTAACTAGTTGGTCAGTTGGTAGGTTTCCTGTAAGGAAACAGTTAATGTTATAATTACTATTACTATCAAGGCCATCTATCTACTGGAAATTGTTATTGATCTGCTAACGGCAAAGATCACAATTAGTTTCAGGCAATAAAGTTCTTGAAACCCCAAAGTTTGATACCATATCATCGAAAAATATTATTTTATGATTTTAATTTTAATTTTATTTATTTTAAGGATTTGGATGTTCGATTTATTGAGTTCATGCCTTTTGATGAGAACAGATGGAATTATGACAAGATGGTGTCCTATAAAGAAATGATGAAAACAATCACAGCTAAGTGGCCAGACATCCAGAAATTAGAGGATGGGCTGAGTGATACTTCAAAGGTAAAGATCATTAACCATAATATTAAAATTATGAAAGTCATAAAAAATCTGTCGGTTATTGATTTAAAATTTTTTTTTTTAGATCTATCCTACAGAAACTGAATTTTTTAATAAGCTGTGCTCATGGAAATTCCACAGGTGTTGACAACTACAATTATCCATTAACTTCTGCATCCTCTCTGTCTTGCTATTTGCCTGAATCTTCTCATTCTCTTCCTTATCCCTTTCAATCTTCATTTTAGTTTCGTATTCAAATAAGAAAAGTGAAATAATTTTCTACTGCGTCCTCTCTTTTATCTTTCTTTTACTCCATCTCACCATAAAGAATTTTCAGGTACAGTACTTCCTTGATTATCTGAACACTTTGTGACAGGGGTTAAAAAAATATACTTGGATAATTCAAAATTCCAGATAATTGAATACCTAAATTATTGAAAAAGAATAAAGAAAAAAGCCATTCTTGTAGGAAATTTAATATTTATATCATTAAATGACTTTTTCAAACATTTTGTGCACTTAATTTCTTGCCAGAAATTACCAGGCTTTTCATTCTGTATCTTGCTAAATGGCCACTGAAAGCCGTAGTTAGCCATAAATGTTCTGGACTCTCTGGGTAAAGATTGCAAAATCTGGTTACCTTCTCAAGAACAGAATTTCTTTCATTGTTGTTCTTGGAAACATATCACTTTGACGAAACATTCCATTTTTCATGGATTTTGAACATTTGATGGATTTAGATATTCCCAACTCACATTTTGTTCATTTAAAATTCTTCAAATTTTCTTCACTTTTGAAAATATCACTAACTGTGGATTTTGTTATATTATATTTAGCCTTATTCTTGGTTTTTGGAATTTTCTTTTCAACCATGTCACAAACATTTAATTTTTCTTTGACAGAAAACACTGCCTTTTTGATTTTATCATCCAAATTCTAATTAGAAGCCATTCCAATGTATAAAATAATGAAATTCTAGACTTGTGTTGAAAATTAAAACTACAGAATGAGCTGTCTTGTCAGTCAGGAATTGTTACCATTGATGTTAATTTCATGACCATCCATCAATCCAGATACCAGTTGGAAAATGAAGGTAGAGGATAGTCAAGGCAGTAGTGTATTGCAAATTTTAAGCATTTCCAACCTTACTTGCTTTTCAGTCTTTCCCTCATTGTCTCTTGATATCTGGCCAGCAAGCTTGTCTCTTTTGTTTCATTCCCTTCTCACTTTTTCTAACTCTTATATTTTTTCCTTTCACTTGTTTTTTTTTTTTTTAACTTTCTTCCTTCACATCCTCTTTTCCCCCCTCCTCTGTTACTCTCTGTCCTCCTTGCTCTCCTCTTCCACCCACTCCTTTCTCCTCCTCCTTTCTCTTCTCTTCTTCCTCCTCTGCTTTTCCCCTCCTCTTCCTTCCACCTACTCTTTTCCCTCACTTTTCTCAATTCCTTCCTGCAGGTTTTTCAGCCAGAAAATGTAACCGATTCCATTAGAAGGGCCAGTAATTGAGAACAGATTCTACACTATGATCTTACATAGAAAAGCATATCAATCATACGAACAAGAAGAATAATCATATAGATGACTCCTCATTTTTTTTTCCTCTTCATTTCATTAAAGGCTTTCAAAGTTCCTGGCTTCCAAGGACAAATTGGTTTTATCACGTCAATGACTGACCATTTCTGTGGTACTTGTAATCGTCTACGAATTACTGCCAATGGAAACTTGAAGGTAAAACTATTCTCTTTTATGCCTAAGAGTTCTTCAGAGCATTGATCTCCCTTTTTTTGTTTGCTAGTCCATTCTTTTGCCTGCTTGATTTATACAAGATGTAGAAACAGGTAAAGAAATGTGTTTTCCTTCAGGGTGGGATTATAGTCTCTTATCCTTCTGTATAAAGAGTGGCAACTCAAGGGTATTGATAATGTGTGACACACACACAAACATTATCAACCAGCTAGAATTGTGATATACAGACACACATGAATGCTGGCTGACATGACAAATGCATGTGAGGCCTGCTTAACAAATTAAAAACAACGCAAAAATAAAAAATACCAGAATTTTCTTTTCTCCTCCATATTTCATTCCTGGTGAAGCTTAAATAAAAGTGAAACATGTTAAATTTATAAATGTTTCCTATTTGTTACTTATTTGTTAGATTCTAATCAATATTTGATCTCAATACATAGGGTATTATATAGGCTGCCTTTTGTCTTACACTGGTCTCATGAAGAACTAACTTTGGCAAGGAGGTTTCAAAGAATGATTTTGCTATTGAAAATGACCACTTTCATGATCATCATTGTCCCAGAAGATGTGTGTGTGTGTGTGTAAAAAAAAAAAAAAAAAAAAAAAAAAAAAAAAAAAAAAAGTGGAGGTATGCAACGAAAATACATGCATGTCATTCAAAAATGTTATACCCATGAAAAACAGTCTTGTTATAAAAACTGAGAAGAAAAGGGACAATGCCTACACCATGCTGAGTAAGACGATAAACTAGATCCAACAGCAAGGCTTCTGACCAGGAGTTTTTGAAGAGCGTGGAACTACCTCTTAATTGCTATTTTTCCCAGGTCCATCCTGACCTGGGGTGGTAGCACCTGTTAGGGTCCCAGCTATGGGTAAATAGTTAACCCCCAAGCTGAGGTCAAAACACTATGAAAGTGTAAAAATGGGTTTTAATACCAGAAATACTTTGTAAAAAATTACCAGCAATACATTATTGAAAAAACAAAAAATATTACCAGCAATAAAAATCTCATCAGCATTAAATGACCCATTGAGGTTGATATGCCATAAAACAAACCAAACCAAACAAAACAATGCCTACATGAGTACCTCATGTTTTATTTGGTGTCGAATGAGGGAGACCACTTAACTTTATTGCATGAGATATCATCAGTGAATACAATCTCTGCAGTTTTTCTCTCTGCGTCTCTTTCTCCAACTCACTCTCTACCAGGCCAGGCTCAGCTGCGGAGTGAGTAGCCATGGTCAAATGCAAAAAAATTAACAGAACTGTTCAACAAACAGAATCAATAAGCAATAACAAGAAAAAGAAAAGAAAACGGGCCAAAAAATAATATAAAGCAAACAAACAATATATACAAGGCAAAGCAACAGTAAAATGGCAAAATGCTTACAAACTAAGAATTGGCATTGACACACACAAGCAAATTTGGACAAGAGAACATAGCATTCTGACTTCAAGACAGGACAAACTGAGACTGAGTCAAATGAAACCAAACAGGGCTATTTTATTGGCTTGAAAAAAATCCCAGCATACATTTGTGTACTTTTGCCTATAATGGGGAGGGGGAAAGTCATTCCTACTTGGATTAGAACCATCACAGGTGTTGAAAATGAATATTATATGCTTGAACTCCAAAAGGACAAGTGCAAAAGAAGCTTGAGAAATTTTTGTTACCAATATGTTCTACCAACCCATTTTAAACTTGATATTATTACATTCTGCTTGAGAAGATGCTCATTTAACCTTTTAGCATTTGACACGCTCATATTCACCCCATAAATATTGGCTCTCAAAGTATCACTGTTTGCCTGACTTCCTAGATTATTTGTGATGATGTTATGATATATTATGGCATAGGATACATGGGGCAGATTATGGTGGGTTGAACATGGAGTGCTGATATTTACATGGCAGGTTTGGACAAATTGAATACCAAAGGGTTAAATATCAGGTTGACCACCCAGAATATGTAGGCTTGTCATTCTTTTGTCTTATCAAGTTTGGTTGATATTAAATTCCGCACTTCAAATTCCAGCCTTTTTGAGGACCACTTGAGATTCCAATTTTTATGAGGCCACCTACAGTCTGTTACACGACCCTGATGTTAGAATGTCTACAAATCTTCAGTATTTGTTCAGCTACTGCTTTTATTTATATATTACTTGTATCTACATAATTAGATTCTGAAGTATATCCACCCATTCCCTGTTCCAAATGTTAAATAGTGTGTGTGTGTGTGTGTGTTTTATATATATATATATATATATATATATATATATATATATATATACACACACACACACACACATATATCATGCAATGTGTGATCTTGCGTATTATGCAACCCCCAAATTTTCACTTGTAAATAATGATTTTATCATGTGTCTCATGTATCATGTAAGTTCCTTTTTTTAGAGACCAAATTACTAACCTCTTTTCCTTTATCTCTTTATCCCATTTTCTAGTTAAATAAGTTAAAAAAGTAAGAGAATGTTAAAAGTATCATTATTAATGCTATACTTGTTGTGTAAATACATACAGCCATAAACAACCGAACAAGCTAAACCTCTTATAAACAATGGAAAAGATGCATATTTGCTATGTTTGTATTTTATGCTACATAATGTGAATATTAAATGCATTATTATTGGATACAGTTAAGTAAGACATCAGTTTTATCAAAATCATGTTTATTTTAAATACAGCTGTACTTTTTGACTATTGCAAATGGGTATATAGTCAGGTTCAGCAGTACATATCCTAATTTTATATCTCATGTATGATGCGAGCCCCCTTAAAATTAGCTTCAAAATTAGGTCTTCAAAAGACACATTATAAACAGACAACTTGCCAAAAGATCTAATCTTACTAATCAAGAGAAAATCTCAAAGACAGCAAAGAGAAAAAGACCTATAGGCAAACACCTACCTACTCAGTAAAGTGCTTGGCGCCTAGATTACCTAGACAAAGCAAAAAAAGCTTCACATCATTAAAGGATGGGCCGAGACGTAACCAGAGTTTCACACTCACATGATCTGTCAGATGACTTGGACACAAATGAAAGCAGTTTGAAGGACCAGCTTTATATAACCCATTACTGTAACATCTATACCTTAAATGGATTGGATGGCCATGGCTCAGGTATAAAGACAAGCTAAAAAGAAACCTGTCAGCTGTCAATATGCCTCATACTAACTTCTTTCGAGTTGATCTGGATAGAAATAACTGGAGATATTTGTGTCAGAGTGGTATCAGGAATTTTGAAATCGGTCATGTTGAGTGGTTAAGAAGACAGGAAAGACAATAGTGAAAAGCATCAGCAAATGTTCCTGTTGCTGTGTCCCAAGGTCCTCGCTGTTGTACAATATGTGGACTTGTATGCAGGTCACTAGAGGGACCGAAGTGTCACATAAGATACAAACATAAAAACTGAATGAGGTTGTCAGATCCTCATATGTTGGAATTGATGGGAAAGTCAATCTCATATATATATATATATATATATATATATATATATATATATATATGTTGTGATCGATAAATTGTCTAAATTATGCAAAAATGAAAATAACACTGACATCTCATTTTAACAGATATATTTACCAAAATTAACAAAAATATCTTGAAATACTAAAGAGTAAATTTGTTAAATAAAATCACCAAATAAAACTAGGGATAATCCACGCACTACTTCTTCTAGATGTAATTGTAGAAACAAAAATGTCTGCCCCCGACAGGGAAAATGTCAACAGCAGTGTGTGGTTTGCCAGGTTAAAATTTATAAGGACATAAATAGCTACAATAATGATATAAATCCTAAAGTGTACATAGGACCTACCCAAGACGTGTTTAAAAAACGATATTACAATCATACAAGTAGCTTCAACAATGAAAAAACCAAACATAGTACTACACTATCTAGCTATATATAGAAAATTAGACAGGAAACTAACAAAGACCCAATCCTCAAATGGGAAATATTAAAAAGATGTTCTAAATATAAAGCAGGTCAAAAATTCTGTAAACTATGTAGAGAGAAAAATTAGCTATAGCTTTATATAGGGAACCCAAAGATTTATTAAATTCTAAAACGGAAATTCTAAGCAAATGCAGACATAGAAAATCTTGGTTATTGGATTAGGCCTCGTCCCCCCGGAATAAATAGTTGTTTAACCCCTGTTGTCCGTGTTTGTCTCTAAATCAGCCCCTCCCTTTTAAGCCAGTTTTCGAATAAATGTTCTTCCCGTTGTTGTTCTTTTTTTGTTTTTTTTTTGTCTTTGGTCACATGGTTTGGTTTTTTGTTTATTGACTATAAGTATACCATTTCCTTTTTTTTTTTACCTCTTTAGCTAGCCTTCCCTGATGATCTGCTCAGGTGAAACCTTGGTAGGTTTGTCTGGCTCTCTAGGTTTAACTAGGTCTGCTCTACTTATTGTATTGAGCACTTTATTTAGTTAGTTGCGTACTTGTATTGGTTTTTTTTTCTTTGGGCTTTGGACCTGCATGCTGAACGATTGTTTTTGACAGGCGTCCATGTTCTTGGCTCTTTCTTTTTTTTATACCTTTTTTTCCTTTGATATTGATTTGATCATTTGCAAATCAAGAAACCGAAGGTTTTCCGAAATGAGTTTAGTTACTTATATTTATAAGATTACTATTACTAATAATATTATATTTTCTCTCAGGTATGATTTGTTAAATAATATGAACAAGTTATGGCTGTGAATTTTTGATTAAATCTTTGTGTCATCAATTTTATTTCTTTCTGCTTAGAGATATTTGAATTTATCCTTAGGCGTTTTGATTATATGATCCTGCAAGGACACTATTGCAACAAAATTTAGATGTCCTCTCAGAGAAAGATCAAGACATCCAAATATAAGATCAGATATTTCCAAATGAAAAGAAAGAAAAGTGATGACAGAAAGATTTAACAAAAAGAATTTACAGACAGATCTTGACCATATTATTAAAAAAAAAGATGTTTGAGAATTGTTGCTGCTGAAATGGATGGATGTCTTGCCACTCATTTTCTAGGATGCCTGTCTACTAGGGTGGCTAGCTAGCTAATCCCTGTTGCAGACGCCTGCTCGGGCACATTTGTGTTTGGTCAACATCCACAGAGTTCACCTGTGGTTTATACTGCAACTATGCTGGACGGACCATTTTTCTGTGCCTGTGTTAGCAAGTGGCAATGTTGTGATAACAACAACAAAGATGAGGATAGTAATCCAAATGTAAATGATATACTGTATTTACTAGACTAAAAGATGCATTTTTGTGTATTTTCAAATGTTATGATAGAAAAAAAGTTGTTTTTTTGACAATTTTATTTCATCTGATGATTAATCAACTTTTAAACAAATTTTCAGGTGTGTTTATTTGGAAATGAAGAGCTTTCTCTCAAAGACTTGCTTCGAAGTAACCTACCTGAAGAAGAGATTTTAGAAAAAATAGAAATAGCTGTAAAAGGAAAGCGGAAACAACATGCAGGTAAATGGTATCTCTCCATTTCTTTGTTTTTTTTTCTTTCCAACTTGTTAAGATTTAAATTTATGAATGAAAATAAGAATTTATTGTTGGTACTGTTGTCCTCATCCTTATTGTCATATTCACAACGTTTCTTCTTCTTTTTTCTTTCTTCTTCTTTTTTCTTTCTTCTTCTTTTTTTCTTTCTTCTTCTTTTTTTCTTTCTTCTTCTTTTTTCTTTCTTCTTCTTTTTTTCTTTCTTCTTCTTTTTTTCTTTCTTCTTCTTTTTTTCTTTCTTCTTCTTTTTTTCTTTCTTCTTCTTTTTTTCTTTCTTCTTCTTTTTTTCTTTCTTCTTCTTTTTTTCTTTCTTCTTCTTTTTTTCTTTCTTCTTCTTTTTTTCTTTCTTCTTCTTTTTTTCTTTCTTCTTCTTTTTTTCTTTCTTCTTCTTTTTTTCTTTCTTCTTCTTTTTTTCTTTCTTCTTCTTTTTTTCTTTCTTCTTCTTTTTTTCTTTCTTCTTCTTTTTTTCTTTCTTCTTCTTTTTTTCTTTCTTCTTCTTTTTTTCTTTCTTCTTCTTTTTTTCTTTCTTCTTCTTTTTTTCTTTCTTCTTCTTTTTTTCTTTCTTCTTCTTTTTTTCTTTCTTCTTCTTTTTTTCTTTCTTCTTCTTTTTTTCTTTCTTCTTCTTTTTTTCTTTCTTCTTCTTTTTTTCTTTCCTCTTCTTTTTTTCTTTCCTCTCAATCAGGCTGAGATATTTTAACACCAATTTCTAAAAGTCAGTTCTATATACAACTTCATTTTTTTTTTCTCTCCAGGAGTCCACAATATTCCCAACATGAAAAATCGTCCAATGATCTTGATTGGTGGATGAAGAAATTGGAAAAAACGGTTAGCATTTTCCATAAATTCTTGATTAATAATTGATATATGCCACTCTGTCATTGCTAAAAACTTTGGTGACATGCATAACACCCTGTTAATTACAACTTCTCAATATTTTAGTATAAGACCTTTTGGAATTGACTTCCTTAAAGTTTCTTTTTACGCTATTGCTTTATCACAAAAAACATCTTTTTTGATCAATATTTTTTCATATGATTAAATTTATTCAAATTGTAAATTGTTTGAATGAAAATTAATTGAAAGGACAATTACACTAAATGATAATTCTTCAAAATACCTGTTTGAAATACATATGTGGTCTTGCTTTGAGAGAGTCAATGCTGATTTACCTAGAACTAATAACGTCCTTGAAGGATGGGATAGGGCTTTTTGAAGCAAGCATCATCCCATCATCCCACAATATGGAAATTTTTAGATACTCTTAAAAGAGAAAAGGACTTGCAATAAATTCATATTGCAAAATTAAGAGCAGGTTGCCAAAATATCAAGAGCATCACTAAATACCTTACCGTAAATGGAAAACTTAAAAAATTAATGGCATCTTTTAATGAGTACTCTTCAGTAGTTGACTATTTGCAGGCAGTGTCATATAACTTAAGGTTATAAGGATTTTTTCTTACTAAATTGCTTTTATTAATAATATTTGTATTTAGAATAATTATAAATTGTATATTTCCTCTTTTAATTTTTACAGCAATAAAGAATTTTGCATTTCGAATAATTATCATTTAGTATAACTCTCCTTTCAATTAATTTTCATTCAAACAATTTACAATTCGAATAAATGTTTTCGAACAGTTGTTTTTCAAACAATGTTCACATAATCCATTAAATGAGGAAGAGTAGAAAACTTTTATAAATTTGATGACACAAGAATGTTTCAATATTTTGAATTCTATGCTGTTTTCATTGGTCAGGTAGATGTCATGTGTTCATTTTTTTTGTGGTGTTAATATGAACATCCTTGTCTGTTCTAAATAAATGTTATGGTCTATTAACATTAGTTTTTGTCTTTGTTTAAATCTTCATTTGGAATCAGGATTTTAGATGGCAGTAATCATTTCTTATTTAATCTTATTTCTTTATTTTCTTCAAATCTTTTGTCATATCAAAAAGAAACGACCCATTTTTTCATTATACAAGTTCTACAGTTTTTTATACCCAATTTAGTGTTTTCATTTATCAAGGAAGCTGTTTATTGCAATCACTTTAAAACTGGATGGGAATACCAAATGCTGTTGGTGTTCAATGGCTTGAAATTGTTAATCTGAGAGCTGGGTTTCAATTCCAGTTGGGTTTATTATATTCACATATGTGCAAATATCCTCGAAAAAGGTATGAATCCATCTCTTCTCCACTCATCTATGGATTAATTACTAAAACTTGTATCACTAAACCATTAATATCTCCCCCCCCCCCACCAAATTCTTACAATCTAAAAATATTTTCTGCAAACCTTGGGAAACGTATGAATCTACCTCTTCTCTCCCTATCTATAGGTTAAATTAGTAAAATTTGTATCACTCAATCATTGTTACCCCCCCCCAAATTCTAACAATTTAAAAGTATTTTCTGGCTTTAAATAACCTGCTGATAAGCCATAGAAAATCAATCAGTCAATCAATATTGATAACTGGGTCTTTTTAGATAACAATAATCAGATGATAACATTAAACAAAGGATATAAAATTGCATTCATTATCAAATTTGATGCTATAATCAACTTTTGTAAAAATTTATTAACTTAAAATATTATTTTTTTTTATTTCATTTAAAGTATAGTTTTGTGGACTTATTTTAATAACAATGCCTGTTTGGTAACATAATTCAAAATTAAAATGAATGTAATGCCTCAGGGGCGATCCTGGTTCACACCAACAAAATGTAATACTTCAACTTGATCCTGGCTTATAATTCAATCCTAGTTTAATCAATGGAGTGATCTCTTTGATCCTGACCTGCCTTACCCAACGCTGTGATTATTTTGATTATAAGGAGGCCATGATTGATTCATCACAGCTATCTTCGTGTTGAGCTGGTCCAAGTCAAGTGAAGCTGTACAATAAAATTGGAAAAAAAACAGCACTCGAAATATATATAAAAAATAATATTTTTATATCAATTCTGTGTACAAGGGTTCATTAGTAGTAGTGTTTGCATACAGGTGTTTGTCGACCCAACCCGTTCCTAAATTTGACAAAACACTTGGGTAAGCTGGTAAGTTTTTGGCTTGCAGAGTTATCAAAATTTGTTTTACTGTTTTGGTAAGTTTGGCTCAAGCCTGAAGTTCAAGTTTCTTTTGTTTGGCAGGAAGAGTGGAATCTCTCAGTGACCGCCACCGCTTCCCTTCTCAGATCTTTGGCTGTCTCTCTGAACTCAAATTGAACTCAACTGTCTGAATAGCTTTCACGCATTCTTTTTTATGGACTCCAACTAGAAACTGGCATGGGCAAGATGTAGACTGGGCTTTGGTGAATCCCCTGATTTCCAACAAAAGTCTATTATTTTTGGTCTTGAGAAATCAAATTAGTTCATAATTTTGGGGAATTCTCCATCTCTCGTGGAGTGGTGGGTGCAGACATTGCTATGCTCAGCTGCCTCCACCTTCTCTTAATACCATCTATCACTATTGCTTCCCAGTGGTCATGAGCAGCCCCTTCAACCTCGTTAATGTCTCCTCTGTGCCTGCTACCCTTCAGTGGGTGCAGACTACCCCTCATCCTTCCTTGATTGCTCTTCTGCACCTGTCACCTCCAACATTTGGTCGTAGATTGATAAAAAAAAATATGGTTTCAAATGTACTTTTCTCATAAATGAATTGACACCACATTTAGCTCTCTCACCTCTGACTCAAGAGACACTTTCCCAGGGAAATTTTTAGTGTTCAGCCGCAGGTGTTCAATTCATTGTTTTTCATTCTGATATCCTGTGAAATGAATTCATTTAGCTTTAACTCAATTCTTCTCTTGTCAGATTCAGTCATTGGTTGTCACAGGCTGTCATCAGTACATATTTCAATTCTCTGGGAACAATTATTACTATCAGCCTATTTTTCCAGTATTGGTTAACTCTTTTCATGCTAACTTATTCATTATTCTCTCATTTTCAAGTCGCCATTTTGATTATTAATTACCAGCAACCCAAATAGTATTACATTGTCTCTTTTTATTAATTTTTGAATAAGTTAACTTTTAATTAATTTCAAATAAAACATTCCTGATTGAGTGATTTGATAATCATATACAATATTATAATTAAACCTTTAGCATTCAACATGCTCAAATTCACCCCGTTAATAATGGCTCTGAAATTCTCTCTGTTTGTGTGACATCCTGCATTATTTACAAAAATGTTCTCATATATTATAGCAGAGTATACATAAAACCTCCTACAGAAGGTAGCGAAGGAGAGTGAGAAGAAGGGACTAAGCATAAACTACAAGAAGACAGACTTCATGATCATCAGTAAAAAGATGAGACCGAAATGCAATTTACAGGTCAGGGACACTAAAATCAAGCAGGTGCGGAAATTTAAATATATCTGGGAAGTGTTTTGACAGAAGATGGTAAGTGCGACGTTGAGATCTGTAGACATATTGGGATGGCCAAAGATGCTTTCCAAAAGCCAGGCAGAGTATTACGAGACAGGAGGATTTTGTTGGTAACAAAGAAAAAAATAATTGAACTGCTACGTGATATCTGTCCTCCTTTACAGCAGCGAATGTTGGGCAGCCTCCTCATAGATGAAGAAGAGACTCGAGGCAACAGAGGTATGGTTCTACAGAAGGATGCTAAGGATACCATGGACTGAACATGTGAGATTTTGGAGAGGATGCAATCAAGGAGGAAGCTTATACTTAATATCAGGAAAGAGGCAGCTGAAATTTCTGGAACACGTAATGAGAAAGGAGGACATGGAGAATCTGATACCCACAGGGCAGATAGAGGGAAAGAGAGACAAGGGGGCGCAATGCATGACTTACTTAGTGGGCTTAAGCAAGTGGATGACAGGACAGGTTCTGTGAGAAGTAGCGAAAGGATAAAACATTGAGAAATACAAGGGATAGGGGGAAGTGGAGAGAGAGATGATCACCTACATCCTGAAGATTGAGAGCTGATATTTATGGGGTCAGCTGTAGGTGGGTTGAATGCTAAAGGGTTAATGTCTTTTTTGTAGATATTATTTTTTTTTTTTTTTTTTTTTTTTTTAAATAAAATGTTTGGGACTAATTTTGATGACACTGTTTGATAACATTATTCAATACCATAGTGAATGGTTTCCATATTGTTTTTTTCAATATGTTTTTATATTTAAAAATCTGGTTTCTATCTTTTTTATTTTTTTCATTTCAGACTGCCTTTATCATTCAGTATGGAAAATAATTTTATGATGAAAAAAGTTTGGGTTAAAGTTTCAATTATTGTTATATTTGCATGTAACTGTGTGTAAGGCTGCCTGGGTCTGAGAAGTTTTATCTGAAATTCTATCACTAACCATTTTCCCCGGTGGATTTTTTTTTTTTTTTTTACCATTCTTGCTAAAACCAACTTTTAAGCATGATGATGAACAAACTAAAAACAATTATGGTTCAAAAAAAAAAAAAAAGGAATGTTTTCCAAGATTTATTTCAATCCTTGGCTTTTCCTACATCTATTATTTTTAATTTATTTTCTTTATTTATAAGAAAACATTTTAAGTTTTACATCTGTTACATCTTTAAAGTTTTCCTTTCTTTTTCCTTCTTTAGAAACCAACAGTATGAGTTTTAAATAATGAAGTTTTAACTAGATTCTCTTTCCTCATATCTTTTTTTTTTCTCCAACCATTTTTACATTCTACAATTAACTGATCATTAAGTAAGCTCGATTAAAAATTAAAATAGTAGCCTCTAATGAAATATGAATTTTGTTTACTGATAGATCTGCATGACCACAAACATTAAAGGATTATCCATATCAGGTAGGCCCTCCCCAAAATATAAGTTCAGTATTATTTATATTATGTACAGGTTACGATGGATAAATTGTCATCTAAATTATGCAGAAAATAACACTAACATCTCATTTTAACAAATATATTTACTGAAATTGTACAAAAATATCTTAAAATACTAAAGAGTAAATTTATTCAATAAAATCACTATTGGCATCAAGCACAGCCTCCAAACAACTTGGGAATCTCCTGCAACTCTTCTGGACAGTGTCCTTGTTTAAGTTGGTGAATGTTGCCATTATCCTTGCTTTCAGTTCATCTTTGATGTTGCAAGAAGTTTTGTTGGTCTCTCGCTCAACTGCATCGCATATATAATAATCAAGGAGGTTGCAGTCTGTGGAATTAGGTGGCCAAATGTAAGTGTTGATGTGGTCGCAAGAATTGTCTGACAGCCATGACTGGGTTCTCTTGCTTGTGTGGCATGGTGCAGAGTCCTGCTGCCAGACATAGGGTCTTTCAGCAGCCACCCTCTTGACCAGGGCAGCAGTACCTCCTCAAGGCACTTGATGTAAGCCTCTGTGTTGAGTCTGAGCCCCCACCAAGCGAGTTTTCCAAGCTGTCATAAGTTTGTAATCATTGTTAGACTCCTCCAACTCTTTCCGAATCCTCTGCAGTGTCCTCAGATTGACACCCAAATACTCTGAAATTTTTGTATTGGAGCTTCTGGTGTACCAAGCAATACAGCGTGTCATTTCCAAATTTCTGGCACAGTAAATTGCGTCATGGTGCTCTTTTTCTCACAGACAGTGGCTAACTCACCCTACTATATACTGTGCAATCAACAAAATCAGAAACAAACAATGTGCATGCAAAATTAAAAACATATAATGATGACAATTTACCCATCGCACTATGTACCTACGGACTATTGTCCTCATCTTTGTTGTTGTTATCACAATTGTTTCAAACTGAACTCTATAACCTAGTTCAGGAATTTTCAACTGTCGTGTCACAGTACACTAGTGTACTACAAAATATTGTCACAGCATACGTGTGTGTGTGTGTGTAGTAATGGTAAAGCATTAGTATTTGAATAAATGAAACATTTTTCAAATAATTCTTTTCGCTATTCTTCGATTATGTTATTTTAAATACTTTGTTTTAATAGTCATTTTTTAAAAATTATTTTTATTTTTTTAATTTAACTTTTTAAAATTTTCCTTTATTTGAATAAATGAATATTAACCTTTTTTTTCATATAATTGTATTCAACATAATTTTTTTTTTATTCGAAGTCTATGGTTTTATTTCATAACATTTAAATATTTTGCTAAGTGTGCTGTGATATTTTCATTTGCGCCTAGGTGTGTCGTAGGTTGCGCCTGGCCTAGTGGATTAAAGTGTTAGTTCGTGAATTGGGTGACATAGTAATTGTTATTATATATTATTTAATACTGCTCAGTTATTGCTTGCCTCATCTCCACTGCATCTGAATCTATTCTACCTGGCTCAGGAATTGATTAGGTAGTACAGACTCATACATGGTTGAAACAGGATGAGAAATAACCGAGTAGTACTAAATACGAACAAGGCATGTTATCTTTAGGCATGGACAGTGGAATGAGAACAATCTACCTTTGTAGATTAAATAAAAGGTTCAGTTTGAAATTCCCTGAAGTTTAATGGGAATGGCAAGTACCTGGCTAGGCTGGAGTGCACAATAGCAGCAATTCCTTTAGATGTTTTGATAATAACAACAAAGATATGGATATTAGTTTGACATAAATAACACTATTAGTTCTTTATACTGCTTTAAATTTTAGCTGAAGACATTTTTTTTTATACATATTAAAACTTAGTTTTGGTAATATGATCTTGTTGATTTGTAAGCATTTTTTTCTTGTAAAAAAAAAAAAAAATACCTTACTTCTAAAATCTGATTAATATTGGAAAAATTAATATAAATATATACTGAAATAATTTTCAGGTTTAAATTTCATCTTAGAACAATTCAATTTTTTAAAACTATTTTTTATTATATCTACATTTATGATTTTCAAGTTTTATACCTATAAAGTAATTTATATTACATGTGGCAATAGATAAGCATAGTGGTCTACTTGTAAAAAAAAAACAGTAAAAAATATTTGGGGAATACTTTTTGTGTATTAACATTCATTAGACCTTCCTCAAACTATATTTCATAATACTGATGTAGTGTAAAAATTAATCCCAGACTTTTTACACAGTTATTGGGCTTAACTGTTATTTACAAATGTCAAGTTTGAAACTATGCATACATCATTTATATCAGCTTATTTTGATTTTACTTTCTGAATTTTTAAAACTTTTTTTAACTTTTAAACTTCTTTTGTTGTTTTTTTTTTTGTAAGCCCATGCACAAACTTTGATTTTAAGATAAATAATCATTATTATTTATCTTAAATGAATAAACAGATATATACTTTTATAAATTCACGTAAATTATGGTTCTTTAATTAAAAATGTATATATCCATTTGTTTTTATTTAAAAGATCTTTTTGCAAAAACAAAATAAAAGTTTGTTTTCATATGCAGAAGGGTGACAGCTTGGGTATACTGGGTGCTGTAAGATTGGGTGTGTGAGTGGTGTGATAGATAATCGCTTGTAATTGTAAATTGACAAGTAGAGTTTCAATTCCAGTTGGGTTTGTTATAACTTACCTACAAATACCTTTGGGAAAGGTATGAATCCATATATTCTCCCCTAGATATGGGTTAACTAGTATCACTAAATCATTATCTCAAAAAAAAAAAATTCTTACAATCTAAAAATATTTTCTGTCTTTAAATAACCTGCAAAGGGTTGATAAACTGTAAAAAAAAGAATAAATCAATCATATGCAGGCCAACTAAGTCCATATAACTATAAATATAAAGTCAGGGGTTGATTTTGCACTGTGCTTTTGAACAGGATTTCCCCTTCTAAATTGATAAAAAACAATCAATATTTTTTGATTTTGACAAATGTCATATACTAAGGAAAGTCTAATGAATGCTCATCTACAAAAATTATTTCCCCAAAACATCTTACCTTTTTTTTTTCTTTTTTTTTTATCAGTGCTCCAGTGTGTTTAAGCAGTGGGTTCTCTGTTAATCTCTTTGTTGTTATCTTAATATTTATTTAGGTAGCAGTTCTTTATTGATATGTCTGATTAAAGGCTACAGACAAGAAATGTTATTTATTTTTCAGTTTTTACTTAGCCTTTTCCTATTTCTCTACAAGTGTAACAACATAGGTCAATGGTTATTGTATGGAAAGAGAAATTTTCAATAGAAATTTCAAGCACTTATAAAACTAATAATACAAAACTTGATATTCAATGTTGACTATAGGCATTCCAGTAAAACAGAGTTGAAATATGTTCATCAATTTCTTTGCTTTTTTAGGAGCTTGTAATAAAAACAAAGATATTTATCATGCCCTATGAGGATAAATGTGATACCAGGGATAGTTTTGTAGTCTGTATTATAGAGTACTTGAGGTTACATTGCATATCCTCCAGAAATTACCTGGTTCTATTGCTGTCTGTATTAGGGAATCCCTCCTCATGTTTTTTTTTGTTTTTATTGAAATAGAGGAGGTATAGCTTGGTGACCAGATCTCCTGGTACCAGGTTACATTTAGCCTTGCAGCTCTGAAAGGCTGGAAATGAATTTTGAGCAATAATCAGTTGCGAGCAGGACATTTTATCAGGAATGATGATGATGATAATAATAATCATGATGATGGGTGATGATATAAAAAATAATAAAAAATTTACATCTTTACAAAAAAAAATAATTTTTTAATGAGCTTTTGTTTATTTTATCTCATTTATCTTTTTACTTTGTCCCTTCAAGATATAGACAATCATTTACATTCATCACAACAATCATCATCATAGCTCTCGACAGATTTCTTTTCTTTATTATTTGTGGATTGCTATCACTTCTTGGAAGAGACAGTACAGTGCTTTCCCATTGCCTTTTCGGTGGTTTTCAATTCAGAGTTGTCCTTATTGTTTAAATTGAAAATAAAAATATAAATCCCAGAAATGCTAAAATCCATTCAATAAATTTTCCTTTCTTTGCAAACCTGGATAAATATGTCTGCAATAAGACAGGGTGTCAAAAGGATGGTTTTTCACATGACACCATTTTTTGAACAGACTTCACTCTTTGGCAATTCTTATTGTTTTAAAAAAGCGATGATTAGAATTGGGATAAAACATAAACATATGAAAGTGAATTTTCTTTGTTCTTGAGAATTGGCAACAAAAATAATAAACACTATTTATTTATTAGATTATTGTTTATTTACTATTAGATTGTTTATTTATTATTATATTATTTATATGAAAGATTGTCAAAAGATAATTACCACTTGATTCAAACTTTATAAAATGATAAATAATAAGAATTTCCTTATGGCTAGTTTTGATAATTTAGTAAATGTTCATATTTATTTCTTTATAAATTGTTAAATATTGCATTGCATTAGTTCTAATATTATTAATAATGAAGAAAGAATAAAATTGTCTAAGCAATTTTTTGTTAACATGGACTTAAATATGACAGTGTCAAAAGGACGATTTTTCCTATGACACAATATTTTAATAAACTTCACTCTTTGACAATATTTATTGTTTAAAAAAATGATGATTAGAAGTGGAATAAAACAAAGATATGAAAGTGAATTGACAACAAAAACAAACATAGTGTTTAATATTTTTGTTATAAACTCTCAAGAATAAAAAAATGTATAAATTCACATTCATTGTGTGTTTAGAAATAAACATTGCCAAAGAGTGAAGGCAGTTAAAAAACATTGTCATGGGAAAAAACTATCTTTTTTGACACTGTATCTTATTGCAAACACATTAATTCATGTTTGCCAATTTTCTTGCTTCTCCTTCTCTTTGCCCTAACAAATATCAATGTCTTGATCAGCCAACATTTCACATTCCATTCATCAATTGTTATTTAATATTCAAATTTGGATTCACTATGCAAATTGGAAATCCTTTTTGATAGAAAAAATATTTATGTAAATAGATTTTATATAATTTCAATGATTTAATATAAAATCAAAATGAGCCTTAAGATATTGACTGCCAAACACAAGATAACTCGTGATTGTCACTTCCTTATGACACCAACTACAAATCATCTTGTGCTTGGCATTTTCTGATACATTTTCATCTTGAGGTGCCAACAAAAAGTTTATTCACAGTTATACTTTTAGTGTTTGATGTTTGAAGTCAGATTTTGTTATTGACTTCTTGTTAATGAGATTTTGCTAAACTTTTTAATATTTGGAGTTAGTTAAAAAATTCTTTAAATTTTCCTCAATTGTCATCTCATTTTGTTTTTAATTTATTTCATATGCGAAGATGCTTCTTCCCATCTGGGCACCATTCCAAAATGACAGATAATTCTCAGTAATATTTTCTTAGTTCTGAAAAATGTTCACAGAATGATGTTCACCAGTAATTAATGGCAGAAGCATTTGGGAATAAAGAGACCCCATTAAATTACATTTTCAATAATGAATTTGTTCTCAAATAAGTAATTTCTATCTGTATGTTACAAGGCATCATTATAGCTTTTTTTTTTTTTTTTTCACAAAGTAAAAATAGTTTAAAAAATGAAAGTCTTCTCATTTTCTACATTATTTACTGAATTCACATTTAGATCCATTTTCTGATTTTCTCGTGTTCATTTTCTTTTGTATTGGGTTGGTGCACAAAATTTTCTAAAAAAAAAAAAAAAAAATTCCAAACTTCAAATATTCAAAAAGGTTAAATAAAATACAACTTCTGCAGCGTAAGTCATTTGTAAAGTAATTGGCAAAAATCACTGGAATGTAATGCTCCTTATCTAGTCATGCAATGCACCACTTATGGAAAGTATTAAAACTGCCATTAGTTGTAAGTCTCAGACCTAACCAACATTTTTTTATGCCAGAATTATCTCCCTTGACGTTTTGTAATCTCCCTTTTTATATCAATTCGGTTCAATGATAATTATCCAGTGTGTATGACGAATTTAATGTAACATGATTGCTCAACTGTAACAATCACCTTTTTAAGTGATATTTTCAAAGAGACATGATTATTTCAACTTTTAACCACTCCTAAGATGAAGTTCATTACATTTCGGTCAACAATCTCGCGCCTTTCAGCAATATATATATTTTTTTACATTCAGGAGAACAATCTAAATCAAATCTATCATATTTATTTTAGCTTGATATTTGATCATCTGCATAATTTTTTTTTTTTTTTCATACAAATCATAGAATTGTCATTAATAAATTACAATTAATATATGTTTTTAAAGTAAAAAAAAAAATAAGCAGATCTTTATTCACATCACTATAATGTGGGAAGCTGAAGTCATCTCCTTTTTGCTGAAAATGAAACAAGATGAAGTTTGTTTACTTAGCTTCATTCTATCACAAAAGTATTATTACTGCTCATAATTTTCAAAATAAATCATAAAACTTCATTGTTATTTTTTCTGAAACATAATCTTCTAAAATGTTATAAATTTGTATGTTGAAAAAGTCTATAGGTCTCTCCATGTACAGGTAAAAAGCAAAAACGTGTATCTATTTTTAAACCATATTGTTTTTCTTCTTTTTAACCCTGATCACTTTCATAGTTAAATTTCTCTATATTGTTATTCTTGCAGCATGCAGAAAACAATTGGAATAGCTGTTACTCTTTTCTTTCTCCCTAAATTCATTCTTAGTAAAATCTGCTGAAAACCAGACAAAACAAAAAACCAACAATTTAATAAATAAAGGTGCTTATTACAGATGTAAATATACAAATGTTTCTACCAAAATATACTCTTTTTTTTTCTTTTTTTAAACCATTCCTGTAAAAATAACATACTTTATATTTTTGCACGATAACTTTCTTTGCCAAGTAGATATGAATTGATGACATGCACTATTAAAAAGAAAATGAAATTCTGTATCAGCTGATGTCAGTTGTCAACTCCTCTAAATTTTTTCCAACCCAATGAAATATTCTGAAACAGGATTATTATAGTGACTAAAAGTTTTAATTTTTTCATTTTGACAGTTTTTAGTTAAACGTCTACTTTCCTAATCTCAAAATGTCTATTTTTTTTAAAGTCTGGGGTCAACACGACTAGTGCCCAAACAGCAGCATTGCTAGTGCCATCCTGAAAAAAAAAATGAGAAAAAAAGCAAAAAAAAATAACACCCATAAATCCAAAATATTTTAATATTTCATTAATCCAGATAAGTTATTGTTTCAGATTTTATAAATAAATGGAAAAATAAAATCATTGTTCAATATTTAAATGTAACTTTTTAATAATTTAAAATGCTGGGATGGGTTAATACTGAACAAAGGGGAAAAAAAATGACTTTTTTTTGTCTTTTATTTTTTTTTAAATAAATTTTAAATTAACAATACAAATTTCTGACTGTTTTTACAGCAATCTTTTTCATTCAAAGAAAGCTATATCCAGTAATCCTATAACTAGTAAATACGTTGTATGACTGCAATTACCAAAACTAGGACTGTTTAAATGCTGGATCTCAAAGAGGCACATAGAACACCTAAAATGGAACAATGAAATTATTTCCAATCAGTTTTATACTAATGCCTTTACATAAAATTAATATTATTATTGCAGCCCTAATATAAATCAGCAATATAAAGTTGAACTCAGAAAGAAAAACAACCTTCAATGAATGATGGTAATTATAGAAGAACCTCAACTCATTTGAGAGTTAGAAAGTTGTTAATTAATGGATAACAAGCTTCTAAATTTGCTCTTATTTCCTCTTCACTCTGAAAACCTTAAATAAATACCTTGCAAAACTGTTGCACCATGATCTTCTATGTGCCTTGTCCCTTTAAAACCTGGGCAATCATGACTCTCCTCAACTTCCTATCCTTTGTAGATCTTATTAAGGTTTGCCTTTTCACCATCCCTCTCAACCCCTGTTCCGCCATCCATTTACACAAGCTCGTTAGGCAGATAATATACTTTTTCTCTCTGCCTTTCTTGCCTTCAGTATGTCCTGTGAGTGGCAAATTTTATAAGCTCTCCTTCCTCATTATGTGTCCTAGAAATTTCAATTCCCTCTTTTTGATTCTAAGTATAAGCATCCTCTTTTTATTTTCCTTAAAACTTCCTTGTTATTCATATGTTCAGTCCATGGGATTCTCACCAACTTTCTTGAGAATCACATCACGGTTACCTCAAGTCTTTTTTTTTTTTTTTTTTTTTTCTCATCAATAATTCACTCATTTTTTTTCTCTCTCATCAATTATTCATTCATTTTGAATTCTATATGTTGGGTTTGGTTAACAAAATTTAAGTAATGTCAACAAATTTGAAAAGCTGATGATTATGAAGTCATTTAAAAATATTTCTCAGTAAGTTTTAGATGACTGTTTTGTAAAATAACAAAAAAGTAGTCAAGTATTTGTAATTCAACCAACAGTGGTTCTCGGTGCTGCTATAAACTTGATTTTTTTTAAAAAAATTTTTTTATTTACCAGTGTTTTTTTAACACTGGCCTACAAAAAAAAAGAAAGAACATTTTTTAATGATGTATTTTTTTTTTTTTTTTTTTTAATAATTTCTAGCAATTTTAGGGTGCTGAATTCAAAAATAACATCCATTCTTCAACATTAGCTTTAGTTTTCCTACTCCAGAATACTATCCTACATAAAAAGAAAAATAATGGTCACAATGAGGTTAGGTCAATGTAAAAGGGAATAAAAAAAATAAATGCCATGCACATTTGGAGCTTAAACACAATCTTAGTGTGAATTGAAACAACTTCCAAAATACAAATAACACAATAAGTGATTAAAATTTGAATATTGCAAATGATTTGAATGGCAAGAACTTTGACTTTCAAAACCCAAGGTCGTATCATTTAAATTATGACCATTCTCGATGACCAGTTACACTCTTAACAAGGTTCCATCCTTTGAACATCAGTCAGTTCAGTCAAGTTCATTTCAGACTTCAAGTGGAACCCATAAACTCTATTGCTGAAAACTCTTGAAAAATGGCCGGCTCACCATATTGCTCAAGGGAGAATTGGAAAATGAATCGATCAATCAAGACAAAACTCCTTTGATATACAAAAGATATATAAGACAATAATTTTAAGTTATCTTCTGTTTATACGTTATTTTTATAGACACAAATATTTAAGTAAATGCTCTGTTTATAATAAACAGTATTAATGATATTTACCTACCTGAATGTCCGAGAAATTTTCATAGAAAATATGTCCTCCGACAGGAACCCAACCTGCATCCTACACTGAACCATATATATATATTAGCTCCTGAAAAATTAATTTCGGTTGAGCCCTCTGGTTTGAGGTGTGAATTTGTAAACAGTGACTATTTAAGCTAATACTGCACGACTCTTCGACAGAATTGAGTCACTCTCAGTCACTGTGTGTTTATCCGAATCTAAAAATAAACACGCTAAAATTCACTTTCATCCCGTGCCGTACGCTGACGGCTTAGTGGGAGAAGTTCGGACTGATGCAAATTCAGTCGGGTTTCGATCCTAGCTAGAGGCAACCGGACGTCTAGCCACACTGATGAGCTGTGAAACAGTCTGTCTGTGGATGACAAAAATATATATAAATATATATATAAAAAGCCTGACATGCTATACCAGTTTAGCTACTGTGGAGCGTCTGGTCGACCTTGCTAACCAGACACTCCTCGGTAGCTAAATTGGTATAGCATGTCAGGCTATATGACATTTTTGTGTAGGATACAGGTTGGATTCCTGTTGAAGGACACATATTTTCTATGAAAGTTTCTCAGACATTCAGGCGAGTAAATGTTGTTAATACTGTTTATTATAAATAGAGCATTTACTTAAATATTTGTATCTATAAAAATAATGTATAAACAGACGATTACTTAAAATAATTGTTGGACTTTGTGCATTTCGTAGTATAAGACAATAAGCAATTAAAATTTGAATATTGAGAGCAATTGGTAGTCATAGCAAGAACTTTCATCCTGCATTATATCCAAGGACTTTATAAAATGTTTCCATTTATAACAGAGAACAGTACAATAACACTTATCATCAGGCATTATAATAATATAAAAACAAGGTATTAATGCTATCAGGAATTCAATAATATTCAAGTTTTTTTGGGGGGGGGTTGCAGGATGTATTCAGAATTAATTTGAATATCTGGCTATATATAGTGATTTTTTTTTTTAAGTTCTTTACAGCAAAATGTAGAGCTAACCATTAAAAATGAACTTGATTTTTGAATTCAGTGTCTCCAAAATGAGCCAAGAAAAATTATAAGATGGCCTGCACCAAAATATGTGCAAACCTGAGTAATTGTTCAAATATTCTGAGAAATTTAGTTGTTTTCATTTAATAATTGTCAATGTTTTGTGGCAATTGATAACAATTTTAATTTGAAAATAACTATTTAATGACTTATACATCATGTCTACTAATTTTAAAGATAAAATTATTATTATTATAATACTTTTTATTATTATTTGATGTTTCACTCTTGCTAATGCTGCAATGGACAGAAAGCTGTGGAGAGCTATAATCATTCACATCAAGTGACATGGCATATAATAAAAGAAGGTTGCTTTCTGTTGGTTTAGTCAAATTTTGGTGGTTGTACTCTTGAGCCTTCTCTTTGTGTTGGTAACTTTCCAGCAAATTTTTGAACTGAACCCTTTATTCAGCTTACAATATAGATTGTTCTCATTCCACTCCCCCTGCTAAAGGAACATCTTGTATCATTTACATCTGTCTACTGACATCAGGGTTTCATGCCCCCTTCCATGAATCTATGATACACCCCCCCACTCTACTTCATCTATGTTTTCATAAGATAGTGTTTATATAAAATATAGATTTTATTGTAACCTAATTATGTACAATAATGAATCATATGCAATATAGATGAACAATTCAACTTGAAAAATTGAAAATAAATACAACATATCTAAATGTAAATTAGTCACATGTCATAATAGATAATTCTACCTGTTTTGCAGCAATTTTTAACATCAACTTGAGCTTTTCCTTGTTAAAAAGTTGAATAATTTTAACACATTCAACATTATAGATAAAAAATAGTGAATTTTATGTAGTGTTGTTTTTTTTTTGTTTTTTTTTAAGACTTAGTATGAGCAAAACAAATTCATGGATTTGAACAAAAAAAAATAAAAAGACCCCAGAATGACATCAAAATCTTCATCTTTTAATCCTAGTCACTTGAGCTTAGTTTAATTTGTAATGTAGGTAGAAAAAAAAGCAAATGTTGATAAGATACCAAGAGTGACAAAGCACTGCCCAGGCCCCTAATCAGGCTTACCAGGATTATATACTAGTTTTAAATTCAGAGTTATCCTTCTCTTAGACTGGTTGCCAAACATGGCTAAAATGTTCAGTCAAACCCATAGCTAGGAGAGAAGAGATGGAGTCATACATTTGCCAAAGGTATTTGTGTGAAAGTGAATGCGATGAACTCAGCTAGAATTTCTCTTTCTGAGCTACTAACTGTTAAACTACTTGAACATCCTATGAGAATAATCTATCCCCATGGATTGAATAAAGGGTTATCAACTACTGCAAAAGGCTACAGGATACAACAGCCAAAAGGTTGCAACAATAACAGCCAAAATGAGGACACTCATCTTGGTGAATAATCTTTTTTGAGTTAGAAAAAAAAAAGGAAATAGGAAGAAAAAGGTGAAACACTCACAAAAATTGTTTTAAAAAAAATAGCGGAAATTGAGGATAATAATATAACAAGAATGTTGAGCCTCAGTTTGAAAGTTGAAAACTGTCAATCACATGGTTTTGGTGATTTGAAAATTGGAATGATCGTGTGAAGCTCTTTGGTTTTTATCAAGAAATAAAGCCCAGGCAATTATAAATGACATTCAACTTATATTTCTATCCAGATTTCTATTTTTAATAACCCTGTTATTTGAATAAAGCAATATATTTTATGAATCTCTGTTTTCTTGTTTTTATTTTTCCATATTTCTTCCATAGTGCTACGACATCCAAGATACTATTTTCCTTATCTTTCTTTGCGGGTGAGGGCATAGTTCTACAAAATCCAATTTCCTTATTTTTCTTTGTAGTGGGGGAGAGGGTATAACTACAAAATCCAAGATACTTTTTTTCCTTGGGGGTGGTGGGGTGCATAGCTTTACAACATCCAAGATACTTTTTTTTCTTTATTTTTGTTTGCAAAGTGTGTGTGTGGGAGCATACCACTACAGCTTCCAAAACACTTTTTTTCTTTATTTTTCTTTGTAGGTTGGGGGGGGGGGGCGTAGCTTTACAACATCCAAAGTACTTTTCCTTGGAACAGAAATAAACAAAAGATCAAATTTGTCTTCTTGGCATCAATCTATAATGATGTTATGGAACTGGGCTGCATCTCATTGTTCACCCAACTCCAGTTATGTCTTGCAACTTAAAAGTAAGAAACTGTAATTATTCAACAATGTACTTCTGGGGGCAGTATTTGTGGTCATTCTTGATTGTAATGCAAGTTGTCGTATTCACATGGATCCAGAACGAAGAGAAATACAGAGCTGAATGCATGGTGATATTGAAAATGAGGCATGCAAAAGTTATGAACCACTTGCCATGCCTCAAGATTCACATTGTCCCAGATTAAGAGATGCATAGAAATGATTAAGCATAGATTGCATAAAGTCTGAGGGTCGTCTTTTTAGTGTAGGTGATTTCAAAAGGGGGAAGAGTGATTTCAGAGGATAGGATGAAAATTATCGAAATGACACAAAGAATAATTCAACATGAAATCATTAAGGAACTTAGAATATCAAGGCATACTGTTCAAGTGAAGAATTCCAATGTTGGAAGCATTTTGAATATGAAAAAGACTGGTCAAGCTTCAAAAAGAGAATATCAAAGAAAACTAGTGAAATTCATTTGAATGTGACAACTTGCATTACGGGCCTTTTAATTTGAATTGTAGCCTTCCAAAATGTCTGGATGTAGCCAACAAAATCTTGTCTATCATATTGACAACATCCAGTTCTTGGTAATGACTGAGACAGTCAAAATTGTACAAACAAGAACATTAATTTTAATTTTTGCAGTTTTGATTTGAATGGATAAGGACTGATCTGAAAATATGTAAAAGATTAAACAGACAGACCTTGCTGGTTAAATTTAACAAAAATCATTTAAAAGTTTATCTCTGTATGATTGATTGATTTGTTGTTTTTTTTTACAGTTTATCAACCTTTTCCAGATTATTTAAAGAGAATTTTTTTTAGATTGTAACAATTTTTTTGAGATAACAATGATTTTGCAGATGTAAGTTTTACTAATTAACCCATAGGTAGGGATGGGGAGAAGAGGTGAATTCATACCTTTCCCAAGAATATTTGTACATAAGTGAATATAACAAGCTCAACTGGAATTGGGACTCAGCTCACTGAATCCCAATTTTGAGCCATTATCCATTATACCCCGTACAATCTTACAATACCTAGTATTCCTAAATGGTCACCCATCTAGGTATTGACTAGGTTAAACATTGCTTAATGTTAGTGGTCAGAAGAGAACCAGTGGTTCAACATATGTCCATAAGCTTGTGTCTCTGACATAAACCTACCACATTAAACGACTAATAATAGATGAATATGTCATTGGTAATATGTATTTGATTAGAATTCGTATAAATAAATTTTCCTGACATTCCTTTTACTCTAAATTTCTTGGATGAAGGATTTATCATTATTTACACTATTTATATTCAGGCTATTGTCTTCATATTTGTTGGCCTAGTGGATTAAAGTGTTGGTTCATTAATTTGATAACAGTGATTGTGTGTTCAATCTCTGGGTACTTGAAATGTACTTGGACTCAGTGGAATCAGGTGAGCAATAACTGAGCACTAAAAAAAAAAAGAACTAAATGATATCCTTAGACATGGGCAGTGGAACAAGAACAGTCTACCCTTGTAGATTAAATAAAGTGTTCAGTTCAGATCAATATATAAGGTCAGAAGGACACAGCAGCAAAAACTTTGTGATAACAACAACAAAGATGAGGACAACAGTCTGAATATAAATACGTGTAAATAATGATAACTCCTCCTTTTTATCTGAATTTCTGAGTCATCATTATTCACACAATTTTTATATTTGAACTATTGTCCTTGTCTTTGTTGTTGCTATCAAAGAGGAGGACAATAGTCTGCATGTAAATAGCGTAAATAATTCTTTTTTCATCTTTAGCTGCTCTATTGAGCTCATCGTAAAGATTCTTTTCTTTCATTTGCATGTCAAAAAATATCTTCAGTTATTGTTACTGAAAAAATCGTCAGCAATTTAACTAGTCTTAATTTTGGTTTGGGCAACTCACCTCAGTGCCATGAAAATCATGTTTTGGACAAAATAAAAATGGAGGACAACATATCTCTTCGGGCAGAAGAAATAAAAAAAAATTTTTTTTCAAAATAAGTCATCAATCAACATCTGAGAATTCTTCATGTACAATTTCTATAAATTCTTTAAAACCCCTTGATAATCATAAGATAACCGTTCCTTGTGACCTAGACCTCAGTGGCATGCTGAAATCCTTTAAACTGCAGTTCCTTTGTCGATAGAGGTTGCACATAGTGTAAATACTAAGAGACAAGGACACCAATGATGTCACACTGCATATTCCGATGACACTGTACACAATGGTCATATCAGCCCCTGAAATTACAAAGAAAGATATAGTCTTATTTTTTTTTTTTGGTAATTAACTTTTTGTTTGACAAATTTATGATTTTTTGTTTCTTTCTATTTTTGATTAAAATGGATATCACATGTAACTCAGAGAGAAAATAATGACATGTCAAGATGTTGACATTCCACACTACTTCAAATAAAAGGTTAGGAAGGAAACCTCCTTCAGTACTGGAAAGAACAATAATAGCTAGTGTACTTGAAAAACCTATCTTCCTGTAAAACTCTTTTAAGAGAAAGTTTTCATAAATTTCAACACAAAGCATGACTGGCTGCTTGATTGTGTCACTTGCTTTCCTCCATGGCTGGCCTGACTTTTCAGCATTCCTAATCTGGAAAATTTTGAAAAACCAATAACATTTTTGCTCTTGTATATAAATACTTGCTACAAAATAAAATCCATGCATTTGCCATGATAAAGTTTCCTCAGGACGAAACATGTTGGCTAAGATAAGTTTTCCGTTTGTCTTTCTTCATATTGTACTTTTACAGATATTCTCTGTCTGAAATCTATATGATTTTTTTGTTTCCTTCTACTTTTGATTAAAATGGATATCACATGTAACTCAGAGAGAAAATAATAACATAACAAGATGTTGACATTCCACACTACAAATAAAATATTAGAAAGGAAAGCCCTTCAATAGTGGAAAGAATGATAACAGTTACTTCACCTGAAAAAAAACTATCTTCCCAAAAGCAGTACTGGCTGGCCAGTCAATGAATGCTGAATGTTTTCTTATAAGAAAACAACTATTATTACTGCATATATATATATATATATATATATATATATATATATATATATATATATATATATAAGTGAACATAGAAGTCAACACTTAGAGGCGACAGTCTGTTTCAGGCTAGATGCAATCGTCAGGCCTGACGATTGCATCTAGCATGAAACAGACTGTCGCCTCTAAGTGTTGACTTCTATGTTCACTTTTATATTTACACACGCTCTATCTCTGATATTGAGCACTTTACCCCATAAATATAGCACACTTTAAGACTATATTTCTTCACATATATATATATATATAGAGAGAGAGAGAGAGAGAGAGGGGATATATAGATATATATAGTTTTAAGGTATGCTATATTTATGGAATAAGGTGCTCAATATCAGAGATAGAGCATATGTAAATATAAAAATGGACATTGAAGTCAACACCCAAAGGCGACAGTCTGTTTCATGCTAAATGCAATTTGTGCAAAATGGCCTGACGATTGTGCTTAGCATGAAGTAGACATTGACTTCAATGGCCACATATATTATATATATATATATATATATATATATATCTTAAAGATCAAATATAGATCGTAATCTGACTGGATGATAAAGAACAAATGGGAAACGTATATCAATCTAACATGTTTCACTTTATTAAAAATGTTATTAAAGTTCATCAGAGATTGAGTGAAAATAGACGAAAAGACAGAAACTCTGGTATTTTCAGTTTTGTTTTGGTCAGTTCTAATTTGTCAGTCATGTGTCACGTGCATTAAAACTAGATAATTCTATATGTATATAAGTTTGTGAAAATTCTTATATGTCTAAGTGGGCATCAGATGGTAATGTGTATTTGTAACTGTGCATATGTGCCTGTCTAGTGGGAGTTCTAATGTCATCACCTTTATGTGGTCAGCCAGACCAATGAGGTGCCACAACATTCTAATTTATGGCCGATTTCTTTAAGCATGTATTCTTTGTATGAGATAGATATAACTTAGATTCCCTAAGAATGGATTCAATGAAAGATGGCAATGTTTTAGGTGTGTGTTCATAGTTGGTAATAATGTTATTAAGTTATTTTTTCCTTAAAGAATTATGTTCTTTTTTAATTAGGGCAGGATTAGTGAAATCAAAGTTATATCCAGCATTATTTGTCCAGATGCAAGTCTCTCTTGTGTTCGTAGATGCGGGCTTATAGATCATGTGATGTCTCCATCACATAAACATCTTTGCTTGGTAAACAATTTATTTGATAAATCCCAGCATTTGAATTGGTGTTGGGTTTATTTTTTTTCTAATTATATCTCCAAGTGTCTTGGAGGTGGATACCTTTTTTGAAACTTGTGGACTGCTGCTACAGGATCACAGAGAATTGTACCAGATAAAAGAAAACACATTACTTGAGGACTTTCAACAACAGCTAAAATGGATATTACATGTAACTCAGACAGAAAGTAACGACGTAATCAAGATGTTGGCATTCTATACCACTTCATCTAAAAGATTAGGAAGGAAAAAACCCTTCAATACTGGAAAGAACATTAACAGCTACTGAACTTGAGAAACCTATTTTCCTGAAAAATTGTTTTAAGAGAAAGATTTTATAAATTTCAACTGACAGTAGTACTAGCTGCTCAGTCAATGTTACCTGTTGATTGTCAGATCAGTTTAGAATGTAAGTCTTTCTCCTAGACTGGTTGCCAACCAAGGATAGAGAACCAGTTTGCCTTGCTATTTAACCCATAGCTGAATGGAAAAGAGATGGAGTCATACCTTTTACAAGTGTATTTGTATGAAAGCAAATATAACAAACGTGGCCAGACTTCAAACACAGCTCGCATATAACTTGTTCTGAGCTGCTAACTAGTAAACTGCATTTTCATTATTTACATTTATTGGACTGTTATCCTCATCTTCATTGCCATGTTCACAACATTTCGGCCGTTGCACGCTCCGGCCTTCTTCAATGAATTTCTTAGTGATTCCCATTTCAAGTTTCCATTGTGTCCCTCGTATATTCTTTTAACATTCGTATATTTTTCTTTCAGGTTCGGGTCGCTCAGGAGTTTGTTATACTACAGCTTGGGTACTGCGTTAGGCTTCTTCTGTTTCACTCTTAGCTTATATATAACAGGGCGATGATCGCTCCCACAGTCAGCACTTGGGTAGGTTTTGCAGTGAATGATTGCATTCCTTTTGTTGATAGTTATGTAGTCTATTTGGTTTTTTAGTACCTCCTTTTGGGCTCCTCCATGTCCATAAACACATCGGATAATCTTGGAACCATGTGTTGGCTATTACTTAGTCATTGGCTGTGCACCATTGGATCCATTTTTCTCCACATCCGTTGTGGGTACCTAGTTCGAATTTTCTGGCTATATCCCCTGCCCTCTCGCTGCCTACTTCAGCTTAGGTCTCCCATGATAATGATGACTTTCTGTGATTTGCAAAGAGCCTTGGCATTCTCCAGTTTTGAGTAGAAATTTTTGATTTCTTCTTCATTACTTTGTGCTGTTGGTGCATACACTATTATGATAGATATGTTGAAAGGCTTTCTTTCCATCTTGACTACCAGAATTCTTTCTGATAGTTGGTGGTATCCCAGCATGCAGTTCTTAAGTGTCTTGTCTAATATCAGTCCTACTCTATTGCCGTTTTTCTCTCTACTGGTATGAATAATCCCGTGCTTATCACTGACAAAATCTCCGTTGTTTGGCCATCTGGTTTCACATATGCCTAGGATGTTGATTTTTAGCCTTTTCATTTTTTTTTTCACATTATCTAGCTGGCCACAGTTGTTCTATGTCTCTAGGGTTATTTTATGTTTGATGCAAACAGTCGCAGGATAACGGTCCAGTGAAACCTGTCACTCATGTCATTCCTTTTCAGGTGAGGGATAGGTTCCGAGGAATTTTGAACTGGACCCTTTATTTCGTCCACTGGGGTAGATTGTTCAGTGGATAAAGACTTTGGTTAGATCCAGTGACTAGACCCAAAGAACTGTGTGTTCAATACCAGGCCACATCTGTGGTGAACCAAAAAACTTGGAAAGTTGAGTTAAAGGGAAATAACTGAGACATCCTGAAGAGGCACGGTGCGTGGAACCAGAACAATCTACCTCGGTGGATGAAATAAAGGGTTCGGTTTGAAATTCCAATAACCTGAAGAAGGCCGGAGCGTACAACGGCCGAAATGCTGTGAAAATGGCAATGAAGATGAGGATAACAATCTGATAAATGTAAATATTGCAAGTAATCATAACATCTCATCTCAGAGATATAAACAGATGCCTGCATTTATTTGCACATATATCTTGAAAATTCTACCAATATTAGTTGTTTAAATTCTAATTTTATTGAGAAAACTTTGGCTTGCATAATGAAATCTGACGCTTGTGAATATAAGATTTCACAGCCGGTCAAAGAAATTGTTAATTCATCTACAATTGATGATGAGTTACAAAGAGTTAGTCAGAAGTGTTGAGAAGAGAAAATATATCATTTGTAGTTAAGCATCCTTTTGCCTTTAATGATGAAACAATCAGTAGTATCAGACGATCTCTGTTGACACTCATTGAGACGCGTTGAAATGCGAGAAAGTGATGAGATGTTAAACAAACCAACTGGGTCAAGGCCTACTTGACTTTACATGTTGACCACAAAAGGACCGTATTGTACTTTTAAAATTCGCACTAAAACTAACCATACGTCTGTTTTACATTGACGTATGCCACCTATATGTGTCAGAGGTCACTGCTTTAATGAAAACAAAAGACACTCTCTCCAGTAGGTCATCTCAGTGTTATTTTTTTTCTTTTGAAAGTATTTCACACGGCTCTCTTGATCATACATGAGAATATAGTGAGGTCAGGAAGGTTTCAAGTCCGTGTTCCATTTTGCTGTAACTGAGAACTAAACAGAAGATTAAATTTATCCTCTATCTTTATCAATGACAGTGCTATTGAACTGAGCTGTATCATTTGTCTAAAATCATTCCACTTCCTGCGACAGCGTTCGGACGTGCCTTGCAACCCTACTCATGAAGTAGGAAATTAGGTCGTTCCAACTCAGCGCAAAGCTGACTTGCACTCCTCCATTTTCACCATTCTTATCCTTAAACTTACTCCTGACCCAAAAAAGAAAACAGACATACCCAAGAGACATTGAGAATTTTGTTTCACTACAGTCACCTTAAAAAGAACTAACGGTCCGCAGTAGAAACCCAAGCTTTTGTTGCTTCTTTTTTGTTTATCATGTGAACACGCACACACCTAAAATACACGCAAACAAGGGACTTTTCAAATTCCACAATATGAATATAGATATGAATAAAGTTATATATATCTGTGTGTGTGTGTGTGTGTGCGTGTGTGTGTGTAGAAAATTAGGAAATCAGCTGATTCGGCTACCTTGGTTTCAAGCTTTCGGTATCTTCAGGCGATTTCGATCAGTTGATCTCCAAACGCTTTATTCTTTTTTTAAATAAAATTTATGAACACTATATTTTAAAAAATAAATAAAATGAATAAACGCACGACGTGAGGGGTGGTAGAAGGTGAGGAGGAGGGGAAATAATGTGTATTGGAAATATATCGGTAGGGGAATTAAATGAAATATATATACGTTCTTTTTATTCCACTTCAAATGAACTCAAAAGAAACTTGAATACAACAGGATATAATTTCCGATCTCTGGTCTATATATATATATATATATATATATATATATATATATATATATATATATATATATATATATTATATATATATATATATGGGAAACTTTATGACAAAGGGGAAAAAGTACCCAATACTGTTCTTGATATATAAAAATATATATCGTTATCTTTTATATATATATATATATATATATATATATAAATTTGATAAGACTGGGACGAAACCGGTTGTTTTTAGCTATTAAATTTACACTGATATGCCTTTTAAATTACGCTTATTTCTTGCTATTATTAAGTTTTGTGCAACAAAATTATATATATATATATATATATATGTGTGTGTGTGTGTGTGTGTGTGTGTGTGTGTATAAGAGAGAGAGAGAGATAATGAAAACACTGACATAGATAGATAATGAAAACACTGGCATAGATACATCGATAGCTAGATATCAATCTGCCTCATTAATTAGTTTCTAAGTATTTAACTTACCAAAAGAAGTTTCAGACAGTGTCTGTTTTTCGGGCTGCTTTTTGGTCATAGTATCTCCGCAATTGATCTTTACCTGGGTAGAAACACTGATGGCATTGGGAACTTGATTCTTAACTAAATTGACCCCCACATTTTGATGAACAACAGAATTGGAAGATGCCTGTGTGTCGTTCTTGGAAAACATCATGTCCGAAGCTGGTTGGTGCCTGGCCTGGGGAGTCGGCAACTCCGGTGATCTTGACCAAGCTGTATTCGGTCTTCTCTTAATATATTTGTTCGAGTCTCTGCTGTCCGTTATACTTTCATTGCTTACCCGAAACTTCCAGCAACAGATTGCATTGAAGCAGGATTTTACATCTACGATTACATGATCTATCACTTCAAGAATGCTGAGAGATATTTTTCGACAACTTAGGGAGGTGTTGCGCGCATCCACGATCTTTAAATCTGGCAAGAAACTCACATCGAACGAAAGATTCTGAAGGTGCGTGCCCTTTAGGGACAGCTCTGTGTAGCCTTCGTGTCGAGATTGAAATTTCACGCTGGTAATGGCGGTGTCATCACAGTCTACAAGCTGTAACTGGGATCGCCAAAAGCATACATCTTCGATGTACTGCACCAAGCCGACACCAAACAGATCTTGGAAAGCCACGAAGAATAAAAGGGATCGAAGTATTTGATTTTGATCCATTGTCGTCCTGGAGATGAAAAAAAATAAGTTAAATATTAGGGTTTTCTTTTTATTATTTTTTAAAATAATTTCACCCCAAGCAAGGTGATAAAGTTACTGAGACGCAAGGGTTTATTGAGAGTGAAAGAAAAGGAGAAAGCGTTAGGGAGAAGAAAGGACAATAAAAGAACACGAATTTAAGAGGACAGAAGACAACGATTGATATTGCATTTAAATTTATTGAAGATCAAAGTTAACTCAAAAGCAAGAAGCCGGAATCTAGTTCCACAAGCGGGAAAAACTGCTAGCACAGAACTTACGGCTTTATCTAGCCATTTCAGGTGTAAAATGACGAGACCTTGCCTCCAATCTATTACTATGTTTGAATTCATGAAGTCGAGATGCCAAAGAGGAAAGCTCGTCAGAACAATTTCTATGAACATGTTTATAGAAAAGGCACAGGGAAGCTACATTTTACGGCAGTAGGAAAGTTTATTGAATGAAAGAAGAATGAAGACGATAATTTATCTTTTTTAACTCTGTTTCTGCAGTAATATATATTTGTTAGACATTCTACAATGAAAAACATTGATAAAATCATTTTTCAAACATAAACAAAAATCGGCCATAATGTCTTTATTCCAGCGACCTTGGTAGCGTTCCGCCATTGTTTAGATGAAATCTTTCACATGGATGTTTTAAAATCATTTCACCCCAAGCAAGGCAATAAAGCCCCTAAGACGCAGGGGGGGGGTATGAGTGTGAGAGAAAATGAGAAAAAGAAAATCATTATTAAGGAGAGAGAACAGTAAAAGAACAGGAATCAAGAAGACAGAAGATAACGATTGACATTGCATTTAAATTTTTGAAGATCAGTGTTGACTAAAAAGCTGGAAGAGAGTTCCACAAGCAGGAAGTGCAAAAGAAGAAGCTGTCAGTATAGAACTTACGGTTACATCTAGCCATTTCAAATGTAATTGCCGCCGATCTAGTACTGTTCTTGAATTCATAAAGGCTAGGTCCCAAAGAGGAAAGCTTATCAGAACAATTGCCATGAAAGTATTTATAGGAAAGGCGCAGGAAAGCTATATTTCACGTCGGTGGTAAAGTAACTGAAGCCGAAATGCCAAGTTAGGGCCGATAACATTGCAGATTCTTTTTTGTATTTTTATCAAGAATCTCTAAATACACGACAGAAGCACCAGATCAGGTGTAGAAGCAATATTCGTTGCCTAGTAGCATAGAAATGCGAGAGAAGAAACCATTAGAAGAGAAAAAAACGGTTACATCTGTCAAATTCGACAGTAAAATAATGAGACCTAACTGCCAATCTAGTACTATGTTTAGCTTCCTGAAGTTGATGTACGAAAGAAGAAAGCTCATCAGAAAAATTGCCATTGCAATATTTATCGAAAAGGCACAGGGAAGCTACGTTACGATGGCGGGAGAGTGATTGAAACTAAGATGCCATGTCAGGGCCGATAACATTGCTGATTCTTCTTTGGATTTTGTTAAGAATATCTAGATACGTAGCAGGAGCACCAAACCAGATATGACAGCAATATTCAATGCGCGGGAAGATGGTGGACTTACAAATGCTCAAGATAGATTAAGGCGAGAAAAAAAGATTTCTAGCACAACCACTGAACCAACTTTTCTAGCAACAGATTTAGCAATCGTCTGGCAGGACACCCGCTAGGTGTCTTTCTGTTCAGGACTATAAAATGAACAGACATGAACCTTCTTCCTCTTCTTTTACTCTGGAATGTAGTAGCAGGTATAAACCTTGATCAAATTTTGAACTACCTGTTAAGTATCCTTCATCTGAAATTCACAAATCTGAAAACCTCTAAAATCTGAAAGTTTTTCAGGTGCTGACATGCCACAAATGGAAAATTTCAGAAAGCAACATGGTTACCCGTAGCTTGATTATTGCGTTACAAATAAAATTACATTTAACCGAACTCAGAAACCATGTTTTGTTTTTATACAAATAATGTACCTGTATGTATTGTAACCTTTTAATCAAAACACGACATCGTTGGTTGAGACTGGTAGCTTACCGAATTTTCCTTCTTACACTCACAGTTTCCATCGATGATGTTGTGGTAACCACTACCACCATCCTTCATAGAAAATATGCAACAAGCATTCATTGGTTAATTACCTTCAATCTAGCTCGCTGATTGGTCAGTTTCGACCAATCAAATCACCCCCACGCGACAGGTCTGTTTTCGCGCCAACTAAAGTTGATCCAGTCACGTGATACAACAGATTATAAAAACCAAACACGAGTGATTCTCGCCCTCTTTTTCACTTTCTTCCTCACACGTGCCTCACTCTCTTCGTCGATCTCTTCGTTCACTCTCGCGTCACATTTCCGCTGCCAAAATGTGACCCTTGACTAATCCAGTTAGACGTAAAAGAACTTTACAACTAATCACGCAAGTACATTCTGAACTATTACCAACTTGTACAATACACGATTCCAAACACTCAATACATACTCATTCTTTAATTTAATAGTAAATCTAATCCTAATGAGCTCAAGTAAAAATATTTCCTAGTCAAAGAGACACAACTCTGTCTAACCTTTCAGTATACATGCATGTACATCAAATACTTAATAAATTCAATTGTTATGTTTTCAACCCTACGTTCTATTTTGTATTTTATACCATGTGCTATTTTACGTCAAATATAAATTGCATTGTGACCACTACATTGGATAGCGACCTCCAGCATAATGGCATGATCTTTCCACACCTTTCCTAGACAAAATAAAACAATTGTGGCGGGACCCGCAACATTGCACGCCCACAACACATTTGGAAACCTCATCGTTAAGGGGCCCGCTACAATGTATCTTCTCCAACCAGCTTCTCACATCTGATGTTGAAGTAATGTTTAGTGTTGCATTTATATACTTTTGTAAGTAGTAATCATCTTTTTTGTACAGGTACAGAAAGTACAAAACATTTTTTTATGTGAAATCTTAATTTCACCACTTAAAAATCCATGTGGGCATTACATGACGAGCGTCATTACTTGTAACTGCATGTAAACAAAATTTATTAAATTTTATATAAAACTACTTTAAGGGTATATGTTACTTATATAAAACTACTTTCGGGTATAAGCTATGTTATGAAATGTAAAGGGATATCATGTTTATGCCTGGGTTCCCTTCCCAAGCTGCCCTATTTTATAGATACTATATATAAATTAAATAGCCTGTATTCCAAAATCCGAAAAAAATTGAAAACCGAATCATTTCCGGTTCCAAGAATTTGGAATAAAGGATTCTCAACCTCTATTTCAATGTAACCATCATGTTTGCCGCTTCCAAGGAAATAAATCACTTGAGTGTTAGCTAAGCATAAATAGCAATCTTTATCATGATCATTAGTCTTGCTCCAAAATGCCACTTCATTCCTTCTTCCGTTTAACTATCCTCGCGAATGTGCTCAATATGTTTCATAAAAAACACGAGGGCCCCAGTTCCTATTTTAACTTCTACTTTAAATACGACAAATATAACTTTTTCGCCATAACAGTAATGTTTCTTTGCTGTTTTGAGCCACAGTGGAATCAGAGAGCCGAGTTCGAATTCCAGTCGAAATCGTTACATTCACTTACGTGCTAATACCCTTGGGAAATGTATGAATTCTCTTCTTCTCTCCCCAGCTATGGGTAAATAACAGGACAGACCGGGTTCTATAGCCTCGGATGGCAACTGGTCTACCGCAGAAAGAAATGGCAACCTACTACGAGAATAAATCTGCCTCGTCAGTCATGTATCGAAAGATACATGATCGCCTAAGTGTCATACAACGCATGGTACATAACTGACTGACCATAACAGTAATGTTATTTCAATGTTTTTTGCAAAGTATACGAGCCACAGATAAAACAAAAGCAAGCAGACATTCAAACATCTTCGCGTAGAAGCCACATCTGTTATTGTGTAACAAGGCAGGATTGGTTGGTTGTTTAGTGGCATATCAAGCCCCTATCATTAGGTATGTAATTCTGAAATTTAAATATTTTTTACGCAATTTGATTTACTTTTTGATAATATTAGTTTTAGTAATACAAGTCTTAGTAATTATCCCATAACTTGTGGGAGAAGAGGTGGATTCATACCTTTCCCAGGGGTATTTGCGCATAAGTGAATATAACGAACCCAACTGGAATTAGAACTCGATTAACAATTCCTAGCCATTATCCATTGCACCACTCACACATCCAAGCTTACAGCACCTTGTATTTTCAAACGGTCACCCATCTAGGCTTGACATTGCTTAACTTCGGTGATCGTACGGGAACCGTTGTTTCAACGTGATGTGGCCGTAAGTCCACAAGACAGGGACCTGATGGAGACATAGATCTTAGAATACTAGATGAAGGAATAAAAATGCCAAGTAGAAAAAAAATTATAGCAAAGTAGTTAATCAGATTAGAACCCGATGAAAAAACAAACTCGGTTTAAATTTATTAACCATAATTTATAAAATGCTTAGTAGAATGATATCGTTGGATTTAAACCCAAAATAAACCTTGTAAGATTTAGTAAATTTGCCCCACATCTCATATTCGAGAGTTCCATGGACACAGTGCCGGGTTTATGTACGCATGCTGGGATTTCTCTATCCCTTTTTTTGCGTGTTAATTCCATTCTTATTCCTTTGCCTTATTACTGTTGCTTTACCGACTTTTGTCTCGCATATATATTGTTTGGTTAATATAATTTTACTCTATTCTTTTGCCGCCTTATTATTTGAGAACTTTGTCAATTCTGTTTGTTGGACAGTTTGCTAATTATATTTAACCGTGGCCAATTACTCTACAGCACACAAAGTATGAGTAAAGAATAGCTTTCTTTTTGCCTTTAATCACATACACGCACACACACAATATATTTTAAGCATTTCACCCCAAGCAAGGTGGGAAGCCACTAGCACGCAAGGGGTTACAGAAGATTTGGAGCGAGAGCAGATAGGAGTGATAGAGAAAAGGATGTGGAGAAGGATAGTGGATAGATCAAGGCAACTGGAGATGTCGATTGACATTACATTTGAATAGTTGGAGATTATAGTTGTCAGGGAAACAGGAATAAGGAAGGGAGTTCCACAGGCGAGAGGTGCGAGATATGAAGCTATTGGAGTAGAAGAGACGGCTACATTTAACAGTTTCGACGGTGAAACGGTGGGAGCGGGGTGCCAGCCTCGTAAACGCTTGAATTCACGAAGTCTAGGAACCAGCGAAAGCCGCTCATGGGAGCAATTACCGTGAAAGTATTTGTAAAAAAAAAACAGAGAGAGGCGACGGCGCGTCTGTGAGAGAGTGACTGCAAACGAGACAGATCAGGGCCAATTACGTTGCATATCCGTCTCTGGATCTTATCAAGAACCCCGAGGCAAACCTAAGGGGCTCCAGACCATATATGTCAGCAATACTCCATGCAAGGGATGGTTAGAACGTTCGTTTTCTGACCATGAGACCCGGGTTCGAATTTCACCAGGGTTGATTTGTCAGGAAGTAGACTTCCTGATGTTATCGGCCTGGAGAGGGGTCGATCCCAGCGTGCGGCACCTTTGGAAAGTGCCTGAAAACCATACCACGTGTTGGCCCGCGCCTAGTGAGTGAAATCAAGTAGACGGAACCCTTGGGGATCATCGATAGCTGTGCTAGCACGAACTCACAAGTCATCGTGACCGAGGGTTTGAGTGTGCTGGCCTTGTTCAGATTGTTGATCACGCTAGATAACGCACTCTCTCCCAGAAACTGTAACTAAGGTCAGCTCCACATAGTTGCAGTATAAACCACAGGTGGGCTCTGTGGGTGTTGAACAAACACAAATGTGCCTGAGCGAGCGTCTGTAACAGGGATTGGCTAACCGCCCTAATAGACAGGTAACCTCAAATACGACTGGCCAGCTATTATATATATAATAATAATAATAATTTAAATGCCCATTAAGGAATTGTATTCCTGATCAATCAAAATTCGTAAATAATTATATAGGTCATACTCCAGCATGTTTGACACGAAGATTCGCACTACACCTTTCTGGCAATAGCTCAATTAGATCTCATTTAAATATTCACGGAGACCTACTGGACACTATTCGTAACATACTTGTTGACAACACAAATATAATAGTATCATCTACATGTAAAAAGAGACTAAAAATAACGGAAGCCTTATTAATAAAAAACAAAACAAAACAAAAAACAACACTCAATAATATCAACTATGAACATGGACACAATATCTTCACCGTGTTTTGAAAATGAAAACATTATATAAATACATACATGCAACAAACTATTTCTAATTGAACAGTTAAAATATTTCAACCTTGAAAATAGCTAAATGTATAGCCGAAAGCGCTCGGATAAAAAAAAAACATTCGGACAGTTTTTATATAATTTATTATCTGAAAAGAAAAAATTATTAGATCACATGGGAATTTATAATAAAAAAAACTAAATCAGAGCACCTTGTCTGTCCTATTCAATGAAATGTGCATGAAAGAAGGTTTGCTGCCTAAATACACAAATTTTTATATATGTGTGTGCGTGTGCGTGTGCGTATGAAAACTTCGATTTTAAAATTTCTCTTCGTGCTTCAATTTAGTCAGAAAGCTAATGTATAGTAAATATCATTCATCTTATTACCAATATCATTTTGTTGTTTTTTTTAATTTTTCAATTTATATTAACCGGCCTATTAAATCTACACGTGTGTATGTATATATATATATATATATATATATATATATATATATATATATATATATATATATATATAACAGAATGGGTAAATATAGGTGGGCATACGAGCAAGCGATCGTGTACAAATACATATGCTTACTCTATAGTGTAAGAAAAAACAGTGCTCAATGTTAAGTAACAGACCTATTTAATATATATATATATATATATATATATATATATATATATATATATATATATTAAGAAATATACATAATATATTACATTAATAGCACAACTCCGAGTTTCATGCCGAAGCAATTTTCAAGGGTTGGAATTAATATATTTATTTGTATATAATTGATTGACACCGTTTTTTTCTTAAAGATTTTCTGGTTAACGCGAGATATATTATTGTTGGTGTCGAATATTATTGGAGCCACCCCAACAATAATATATCTCTTGTGAACCAGGAAATTAAAAAAAAAAAACGGTGTCAAAACAAAATATAAATAAAAATAAATATAATTCCAGCACTTGAAAATTGCTTCGGTATGAAACTCGGAGTTGTGCAATTAATGTAAGATATTATGTATATTTCTTAATATATATATATATATATATATATATATATATATATATATATATATATATATATGTGTGTGTGTGTGTGTGTGTGTGTGTGTGTGTGTGTGTGGAGCACACAGTGAGGATCAAATTCACAATTCACTTGTAACTGATCTAGCAAAACAAACTTGCTAACCATTACACCACGTACATATTATATATATATCGTTCTAATGTAATGTTCATGGTGGAGTTGACCATTATTTATCTGACTCTAAATAAATTATCTCCCTCAAACAAAAAACTTGAAATTAAATTAGAAAATGAAGAATATGCGTGAATAAAAAGAACGAGAAGACAAAAGCGTGATTTCAAATAAAGTAGCAATAATTATTTTAGCAAATAATACAAAATCTTTTAATAAGTTCGTCTTTGAAGACTTTGTGAAATGGAATAAAATGTATAATTTAAGCGCAAAAGAAGTTACAGTCGTTCGGTGTAGAAATGAAGTCATAAGAGCGCTGGAGCGACCATTTGTTTATATGTGGTCGATCCATTGTCATTAAGCGATTAAGTGAGGGCGCGTGGGTACCTTTTTTTTTTTAGAATTTTACAATATTTGTAAATAAAAACATTGTGTGACTAATATAAAATAGATATATATATTAATTATATATATTACATAATTATTATTATTATTATATAATTATTATAATTATTATATAATATATATATATTAATTATATAATAATATAATTAATATAATAATAAATGAATATATGTATATTAGTATTACAGTACATACGTATACACGTACACACAAATATTTTTTATTTTATGTACTGTATGTATAGTGTGTGTAGTGTAAAAATATGCACTATTGACTTGCACACACTCATTCTCAAACTGACACACTAGAAAAAAATCACTGTTAATAACTCATTCTCGAATTGCCCCCTTAAAAATCAAATTGCCCCATTTTTGGGAACAGCGTTTTTTTTTTCTGTGCCAACGAATAAAACAGCATGTGATCCCTTATTATGAAAAAAAAAACGGTTTCTGAACTAGCCTCACTAGTTCCCCCCACATCCTAACGTCACTGGACACCCTTTTTTCGAGATTTTTTATTTTAAAAGAGTAGGGCAGATTCGGTACAGGAATAAAAAAAAAACAAAAACACGCCTCCACTCCAAAACGCATAAACAACAAAAGATATTTTACTTTTTGCTTGTGGCGGAGTTGTTAATTATTTATCTCTGACTGCAAATAAATTATTTTCCGCTAAAAAAAAAAAAAAAAAAAAATACTCTTATGATATCAAAGATGAGTTAAAAAGCAAAAAAGTTGAAAATGGAACGAAAAAACCATCAAATTCAAAACAATATTGAATATGCGTAAATAAAAAGAACAAGAAGACGAAGTTGTGGTTTCAAATAAAGTAGCATTAATTATTTTACCAAATAATACAAAATAATTTAATAAGTTCGTCTTTGAAGACTGTTTGAAATAAATAAATTGGATAATTTAAGCGGAAAAGAAGTTAGTCAGTTGCTAGAGGATTTAAGAAGTCAAAAGAACGCTGTGTGTTGTTGTTGGGGGGGGGGGTGAAAAGTAGAACAATTGGTTGACTTCTGTCTGGGCGGCTTGTTTATTCGAAGAGCGAGGGGGAGAAAAAGTATGACGGTGGTGGCGTGAGGAACAAACTCGACACTGATTTAACGTCGTATAGCTATTTATAATTTAACTAAGCGTAGCTTATATGTGGCGCATGGCCGAAAGTATGGATCGAACTCCCTATTCAGGCGTAATTGATTTAGCGAAGTAAGCTTTCTAACCGTTTACTATGCTGAAAAACCCCGTCGTTCCTCATATACATGCCAAACAAGTTGCTTTTTTGAGAGTCGAAATAAAGCGTTTTGATTGGACAATAAATAAAAGGCGTTTCCTTTGAAACTATACCAACTTACACGGATGTTGTCGGCTGAATATGAAATCCGAATTAGAAGCTTTTGTTTCGAAAGAAACCTTTTATTTCATATTGTCTCTAAAAATCATTGTTTATTAGATTTGAATTTAGATTGAGCCATATTTAACGGATTCGTTTGAAGTTACATTCATTGTCATAGCAATGTTCGTAATATACACATAAGTAAATCAATAAATCTTCCTTCAGCTATTTACACTGCTTACATTTCTTTTTTTAAAAGAGCATTTTTACATCTCAATTTTTGTTCTTTTTCGTATAACATTCTTCCCTGTTAATATCCTTAATTTATTGTAAAATATTAATTACATATTGTATTATGCAGCGAAAATATCAGCTCAATATTCTGCTAATATGTCAGGCTGCAGACTTATTGATCTAGCCCAGTATTGTTATTACATTTTCAGCGGTGTGTGCAATACAGGATATTTTATAATTTATACGCAGTTCAAAACTCATTATTATTCAGTGGAAAATATTTACAAAATGAAGCTGCTAAACAAAACACTGAAAGTAATCTTTTGAAATGTGAATAGAATTGTAAAAAGACGCAAATCATTAGAAGTGTAAAATCATGCAAATTAACAGAATTGTAGAATAACGTGAATCCTGAGAATTAGGTATGTCCAATATTTCGCTAAAAAGTGGTATACCTTGACGACAAAAGGTCCCCAAATTGATAAAACAATTTTTAACGTTTAAATATTTATGTTGTTATTAAAGAGGAAAGACCAAAGTATTTTCTGAATATTTTTTCAGATTTTTTAATCCTTCCTATAAATGTTAAAAATTTTATTAAAAAATCTTGTTTTTTTTTCGAGTCAAAAAATTTCGTAAAATCGATCATAGTTTGTTAGTTAAAAAATCATGAAAAATCAATTACACCTTTTTCTTTTGTTATCTTAGGAAATTTAGAATGATTAAAGTATACTTAATGTAATTTGAAAGAAACATTACTTACATTAATGTAATTTGAAAGAAACATTACTTGCAGAAAATTTTTTAAGAGAGATATTTCCAACCAGGGTGGTCTATTTTCACAGGCGTTGATTGATGTACGTCAATATATTCACAACTTACGGCACGAAAATTTATTGGATGGTAGCGCAGAAGTGATATAATTCGTTCTAATTTTAAGTGAATCTGGTTAGTAGATTTTTTTTTAAAAAATTCACTTTCAAATTTTTTTTTTTTTTTTACCTTATGTTTGAGGAAGAATTCTGCACTGAAAATAACATTTAAATTATGAAAGAAAATCAAATTTTACAAGTAAAAATAAAACAGTAAAAAAAATTCATTTTTTAAAATTTAGGTTTATTATTTCAGTCATGAAATATTTTTCTGAGAATATAAAAATTACATGAAACACCATTAATTGAAACGGGTTAACTTAATGAAATGAGATTTTATTTCTTTTTTATTAAGGCAGATTTTTTTCTATTTATTAATAATTATATGGCAGTAATTTTAATATGAGTTTTATTTTATTTATTAATAAAATTAACATGCTATGTTGGTTTTGTTTTGACTCAACAAGTATTTTTTAGTTTGAGTAGTAGCGAGCTAACTCCAGAAAATTTAAACTCAAAAAATCGTTAATTGATAATTTGTCGTGTGGATAATAATTCCAAAGTAATGTACAATGAATTTATGCATTCGATTTCAAACTTGAAAATTTGGGTGGACTTCCAAGGGCGGTTTTTTTTTTTTTTGTAATTGTAAATAGTCGATATTTTCTTTTATCCCACTATTCGATTATATTTGAATAGAAAAAGAAAAAAATTGAAAATAATACGATATTCAGAAAACTTGACAAGCGTTGTTTTGTTGGTACTGAACGAATCAAAGCCATTTCTGAAGTAAAAATAAAAACTTGCTTCTATCAAAGGAAACTACTCATTGACATTATTTCAACAATGTGCATCCGTACTTTCGTTGTAGACGATTTTAAATACAATTTTGGAATATTAAAAATTATTTTTAAAATAATTATGGTTGTCAGATTTTAATAAGCTTTCAAATTTATGATCTTTAAAAAGTAGAGAACATAATATATCATTTCCATAAGGTTGCAGAAAGAACTTAATGTATAAATATATAACAACCTTTTGTCATATTGTGTATTTAAAATTGAAAAAAAAAAAGAAAATTAATGTAAAAATTCATTGTTCATCAAAAAAATTTTTTTCTTTCAGATAATAATTACCTTCGTATATATTATTCAGAAAAGCCATTAAAAACTTTCTTAATTAAATATTGTCTTAGTTTTATTGGGTTTTGTATTTTTACAATTGAGGTAAAAGTTTGGACAATTTCGGACATTTTTTTAACAAAAAAATCGATGATTTAGATTTTTCAGAGTTTTGTGCATTTAATTAAAAAAAAAAATTCAGGTTGCAAATAAATTTTTTTTTGTGTTTTCATAAAATTAAGTTCGAGGGGGGGTAACAGATATAAAAAAAAATATTTATACCATGACTTTCAAAGAGACAAACATTTCTAAAATAAGTTCATTCATTTCTGAATAAGTTCTGAAGTTTTCATTAAAATCCAACAAGTAGTTAATTTTTACAAGAATTTCGAAATTAATGTGTCTTTCAACTGACAAAAAAACAACTAAAACAAACGCTAAAATGGTCAAAATTGGACAAAATTGGACATACCTACTTAGAATTGTAGAAATATAAAAAAAATAAATAAGGCGAATTATATGAATTGTAAAATAACGTGAATCGATAGAATTGTAAAATAAGGCGAATCATTAAAATTGTAAAATCATGTGAATCAATAGAATTGTAAAGTGATTCCTTTAAAATTGTAAAATAACCGGTATCCTTAGAATTGTAAAATAACATGACATGACTTGTAAAATCATGCGAATCAACAGAATTGTAAAATAACGCGATTCCTTAGAATTGTAAAATAACGCGATTCCTTAGAATTGTAAAATAACGCGAATCAAAAGAAGTGTAAAATAATGCGATACCTTACAGTTGTAAAATAACGAAATAAATAGGATTGTAAAATAATGTGAACCGTTTGACTTTTAAAATCGTGCAAATAAATTAATAGAATTGTGAAATAACGCGAATCCTTCGAATTGTAAAATAAGGCGAATCATTAGAATTGTGAAATAAACGTGAATCGGATTAATAGAATGTTTAAAAATCCTTTAAAAGTGTAGTCTTTACAACTTAAATTGAATGAACAATAAAAAACGCTTTACTTAAAAAAAAAAGAAGAAAAAGTGGAGTTTATCGAAAATAAAGAATGTTACACCATTAGTTTGTTTAATTTTACGAAATGTCAAGCCTTAATTAGTTATATAAAGTCGAATTTCATTTTTAGGCACCGGTGAAGATCGAACTCACTAAATCAGTAGTAATGGTCAACCAGACAAGCCTTACTAACCATTGCCCTACACCGAGATGCCTGTGTGTTTTAAAGTGTCAAGTAAAAATGAGAGAGAGAGAGAGAGAGAGGACAATACTTACAGTTGAGCTGTATTCTCTGCACGTTGAAAGTGAAACTTAACCGATGTTCTGCAAATTGATTTCCAACCAAAAGTAAAAATGTCTTACTTTTCTTCAGCTGTTTATCATGAAACACTTGTCAACGCAGCAGTATCCCCCTCAAAGACGATGCGGGAATAGAATAGTAATTTCAAGAAATATAACTTAGCAGAAAAAAAATGAAAGAAAATAAAACTTTTTAGAAAGTTGACGTTTTATAAACGTGACAACAGAAACACGGTATGCTATTAAAGTTAAAAGTAAAACGTATGCTTCTTCTTGAGATCGTGCGTCTTTCAAACCTAAAATGCAGACGAGCGCTTGCATAAAATAAGCTATGGTTCAGCACGGTCGTTGAAAAAAAAAGGAGAAATATTCTGTGTTCGGTTGAGTAAGTATGAGTTGCGAGAAAATTCGAAAAACGGAAAGCGCGAGTCCACTTTGGGGGTGTGAGCAATCGTTTGTCGAGTACCAGCTTCCGATAAGACATTATTACGGCACAGTAATATGAATCAGCGACAAGACGTAAATTCTTCTCCTCAAGGGAATTTGTTACGATGACTCAATGGATTGATGACCTTGAAGTCGGCAAAAAAGAGACTTTGATATGAAAACTCGTACACTGATAGAAATGGTTTTAAATTCAGATTTTACGCATGTGTGTGTGCGTGTGTGTGTGTTAACCAGACTTTCTCAAAATTGGATTTGCAGAAAAATTAGAAAAAATAATTTGAAGAGACGAAAAATTAAAATGAAAGAAGCAGTCAATCTTAAAAACGCATATATACTTTTAAGGAAAACGCAGTTCCTATTTATTTGAAGGCCCGTTTAAACTAAATTTAAATTAAATTTATTTATTTCAATATTGAATTTCAGGTTTTAAAAACTGAACTATTGTTTAATTTACCCAGTGACGGGTTTTTGCTTTCTATCTCAAAGTTTATATCAGTTTTTATGAGCCTAACAAATTGTGATTTTAGAACTTTGTTAACGAGCGTTTCGTTGCGAAAGGAAAGGAATAACAAGGATTAGATTTTCAAACAGCCTGTATTTGTTTAATATACATGATACATTTACAGTTGTTAGAAAATTGGAGAAAACTTTCGGTTGCTGATTAGGTGTAAGGGTAATGCCAGGAGTTAACCGATTTCTTGGGTTAGTTTGGCCGAGGTCACAGGATAGGACCGGAGTAGATTTAGCCGTTGGTTGGATTTGATGAGTATAACAACTTGTTATCTTCCCTAATTCTTGAACGCACAAAGGAAAATTGTGTGCAAGCTTGTATTCTGTTTTACTATTCTTATGTCATTGTAATAAATGTTTGTTTATTTCAAATTCCACACGGACCCTTGTTTGTTTTCCTTTGCGCCTTTCACTGCACTCGGGATAAGAGACGTGGAACTCTCTCTTTTCTCCTCCTCTCCCCTAAAAATCCTTTTAATAGACAATAAATGTAAACAACATATTTAAACATCTCTGAAAAATCCAATATTTGTCTTGCAGATATGTTTTAAAATCGATTAGTAAATTTAAGATCTAACTGGATTTTGTAATCGTAATGCTTACTTTTTGCTTAAAATATAATAAAAGTAACCTTTATTCCTGCTTGTGATGTCATAGGTCAACAACAGTATTTTGTCCTGTAATCCCCGACTTAAAAAGTGAAAATTAGGAAAAGAAATTAAAAAAATATTGAATATCAGCAGTGCAATAATCAAGAAATTTGTATTTATATATGAAAGTAAATTATCTTGAAACTTAAATACTTTAAGAATATAATTCTTAATTCTATACGTTTTTATTATGAAACTTAGTAGAATGATTCATTTGTTTGTACTACGTTAAATGTATAAAAAATAATTAAAAATTAGTGAATTGATACTTTTGGGTTTAATATATTGCTATTATTTTTTCATTATTTTCTTATATGTTTAATGTGATAAAAATACTTAATTGTAAGAAATGAGGTCTTCGTTTACACTATCCTGAATTTAGCAGTTATTGAATTATCATATACTAGCCTAATTGCCCGTGCCTTACTGCGTATCATACAATTTTTGTAGGAAAATTATGACTGATTTTAAATCATTGTTATAATTTGTGGATAAAAATGATGCATTTCAATATTACTCAATGATCTTGCCAATGTGACCTCTATCTCCTGGCTTTCCCCTATATTTAGCATAGGAGTCATTCCCTTGTTCAAATTTAAATTTAATTTAAATCAAAGGGAAAAAAATTCAGTGGGGGTGGATGGTTGTGCTCCCTCCCTGACGTCCTCCTTTGATCAAAATTATCTTGCTTATGTGACCTCCATCTTCTGGCTTTCTCCTATATTTTGGATAGGAGTCATTTTCTTGTTCAAATTTAAATTTAATTTAAATCAAAGGGAAAAAAATTCAGTGTGTATTGGGGGGATACCCCCGGGAACCCCCTTTGATCAAAATGAAATATACTTATCCAAGTACCCAAGGTTATGTTGTTTCAAAATATATATGGTTATGTGGGTCTAGGAGGAGTTCGATAACAGACAGAGGCTACAATTATATATATATATATATATATATATATATATATATATATATATATATATATGTACATACAATTATGACGCCAAAATTCGCTTGACGAGGGAATGGAACTAATGTCTTTAATTTAATAACAAAATTAAATTCGAAGCTTTTAGCTTCCATTTATGAAACATGGTTATTACTGTGTAGCGAAAAAAGCATATTTTAAATCAGTTAATTTATAATATTAATGGTCTGTAAATTTACATTGAGCACTATTGTGTAAAAATAAAAATATCTATAAGAACACTAGATTATATATCTCACTGGTCTTTCTTTATATCAGTGTAACCCGGATATAAGAGAGTTTTCGGGACCGGAGAAGAAGTATCTTATATCCGGGTTTGGTCTATTATATATACATTAACACAGGCTCTAATTTGGGACCAGATAAAAATCTCTCTTATATCAGGGTTTCTCTTATATCAGGGTATCTTATATCCGGGTTACACTGTATATATATATATCATATTGCTCGTCCGATAGGCAAGAGTAAGAAGAGTATTCAATCACAAGCGGTAATTTTTCTCATACAAAAAAATAATCTAACAGCTGCTTTAAAATGAAAAAAAATTAAAATTCCTTTAAAAAGCTTCACACTCGAAAATAGACATACTTTAACTTTACATTTTTCGATTATTCAGACATGTATTTAATAAGTAAAAAAGAAAAACTCTTGTTACGAACAGCAATGGGATGAATTGCAATATTGCATTGAAAAATTACAAGCAACTTTTTTAAAGAATGAATATTATTATTAAGTGTAGATATTTTTTCTGTCCAATCGGAAAGAAAATTGTGAGTTTTATTAAAATAAATTATTCAAGTAAAATCTCTCAAAAATTATTTTATTAGTTTAAAAATTTTTTATTGAATTATTTTTCGTAAGGTTCTTTCACACCTTAAAGGAATTTTTTTCATGTAACAACTGTAAAAGAATTTCTTGAAGAATTCCAAATTAAAAAAGTACACACGAGATATCAAAAAGGGAATGTGAAACTGACCACTTCCAAAAACATTTCCAGTTTTTGAATAAAATAACTCAATCAGTAGTGTAACCCGGATATAAGAGACCCGGATATAAGAGACCCTGATATAAGAGAGATTTTCTCTGGTCCAAAATTAGAGCTAGTGTTAATAAAACAAAATAGACCAAACCCGGATATAAGAGAAACCTGGATATAAGAGACTTCTTATCCGGTCCCGACAACTCTCTTATATCCGGGTTACACTGTAATTCATTCTTTAATGAATAATTATTGAAAATTTAGTTTGAATCGGATAATAATAATAATAATATCCTGATTTTTAGCATTTATTTTTTTTAAACAATGGGATAGTAATTTTTGCTTTCATTTCTGAAAAAATTTGGGTTTGCAGGTCTTTCTTTTTATGTGCTATGTGCTTTCAGGACGTAGGCGATCATGGCTCTCCACCTCCCTCTATCCCTTGCAGCTTTTAACGATTTCCTTCCCTCTGCTACCTACACCACGTTCTGTCAACCACTTGCTTAAGCCCGCTAGGTATGTCATGCGTTGTTTTCTCTTTCCCTCTATTCGACCCGTGAGTATCAGATTCTCCAGACCCTCCTTCCTCATTATGTGTTCCAGAAACTTCGGCTGCGTCTTCCTGATGCTAAGTATAAGCTTCCTCCTTGTTTGCATCCTCTCACACGCTCGGTCCATGATAGCATCCTTCTGTAGAACCATATCTCGGTCGCCTCGAGTCTCTTCATCTTTGAGGAAATCGTCCAACATTCGCTGCCGTAAAGGACAGATGTCACGCAGCAGCTCAGTATTATTTTCTTTGTTACCAAAGAAATCCTCCTCCTGTCTCGCAATCTAGTTAAGAAGTTAGAAGACAATGAATTAGGCCGGAATTTTAATTCGGTTCGCTGCTTTCACGTTCTGCCCTTATAACCAAAAACAAAAAGGGGAGGAAAGCCATGATCGCCTACGCCCTGAATGAAGATGATACTTAGAACGATTTCTTACAAATTCTCTCAAAAACACCATTGTTAAACCATTAATAATGGGTTTGTAAATTTAAAAAATTAAAACATGAAAATTGATTTCATTTTAATTTTCAGTAAAAAACTTGTAATTTACAAATTCAAAAATATGAATAAAAAAAAAACAGACACTTCTAGTTATTTGCCAGAGGTTTTCAGAAAGCGATTTGATCAATTACGAAAAATTGACTTGCTAGATATTAAAAAAACATTTTTTGTGGGATCTTCAAACACGCCGATGTGCAAACGGAGATTTAAAATACAGAAAACAGGAACTAAACTTTTTTTACTCTAGTTAACGCGAATTTTTAATTTCGCGGTAGTAGGTTAATAAAAAAGTTGAAATTTAAGAAACCGAAACGAAAAATACATATTGATAGGTATATCTATGAATGGATTCATGAATGAATTCCTTCAGAGATCATTTCTAAAAAATAAAAAAAATAATAATTTAAGCAAAAAATAAAACTTATTTATATTTTTTAAGTTGTTTATAGATTTTTCTTATATAACTTCCCATTAGGTAAATTTTGTAAAAGTAAAACTTGACCGAATAATTACTTTCGAGTCTTATTCTTCCTTCGACTTTTACTTTTGTCCGTCCATCTGTCGTCATAGCAACCAGAAAATACCGTAATTGAGATGAGAATGGCAAAGATTTCGTTGAAAGAAACACTTAAAAGTTTTAAAAAAGGCTGATATTTTGGTAAATCTAACCAGAATATTGATGATGACTTCCTTTGAATAATCTTTTAACTGGATTTTTTTTCATTTCAACTGAAAGTTACTTGTTGAAACTGACTTTTCTCTTTAAAAAGGTAAAATTCTTTTTTCTCTTATTTACCTTGTTTAAGAAAAAAACAGTTTTTTTTAAAACTCGTTATTCCGTGTATATTGTTAACATTAACAACCTGTTGTATTATTTCTGTTTAGCTTTTTAACCTACCAACGGGAAGGTTGACAATTGTGTTGTTAACGAATAAGTGTAAAAAAAAAAAATTTTTTTAAATTAAGTAACTTTTATTTTTAAGAAAACTCGATGATTTGTCTGGCACGCACCAGTAAAAACACTTTTTTTCCTCGTAAGTAAATAGCTAATTAATTACAATATTTTCAGATTTTGTTTATGTATGTAATTGTAATTAATACACTGACTTAGGCTAATTATGAACGAATATCAACAAAAAAATACTGTAAATTACCAGTACCGTCGCTAGACTGTTTTATGTCAGTCAGTGGGGATGGAGGTTTTTAAAATCAGGTTTGATCCGTGAATAAAAGTGTATTTTTTATACTAAGTACAGTGTAACCCGGATATAAGAGACCCGGATATAAGAGAAACCCGGATATAAGAGAGCTGTTATATGGTCCAAAATTAGAGCCTGTGTTATTGTATATATAATAGACCAAACCCGGATATAAGAGACACCCGGATATAAGAGACTTATCCGGTTCCGACAACTCTCTTATATCCGGGTTACACTGTATATTTACCAGGCCTCCCCACCAAGGTAGGATGTGATACAAGGTCTTTTAATGTAGGGAGCGCCATACGCATACTTTTATGGAGCAAAGACAAAAATTGTTGTTTTACCCAGCCCCCGCGGCCACTGTCACACTGGCGTCAGTATTACACAGACCCATCCACTCTAGTGCAACGAGGAAGGTGCTGCCGCAGGGTTGGAATCCTCAGAGATGAACAACAACTTCTATCTCTCTGCAAAAAAAGTCATTAAAAAAAAAAATGGAATAATTTATTATTATTTTTGTTTACTTTTATTTTTTTTGTTATGGAAGTGGGAAAGGGACTAAAGCTGAGATGCCAGGTCAGGACCAATATAATTGCAGATTCTTCTTTGGATTTTATCAAAAATCTAAATATATAGAAGGAGCACCAGACCCGATGTGGAAGCAGTATTCAAACCAAGGATGAATGGTAGATTTATAAATATGTAACATAGATTCTGGTGAGAAAAATTACCTAGGACGACATCTTATACTTAAAAAATGTAATATATTTATACTTCGTACAATAAAATGATATAAAATAAATTATAAAAGACGATACAATACTTTTTTTTAATCATTTAGCCCCAAGTAAGGTGACAATGCCACTAAGATGCAGAGGGTTATTGGGTGTGAGAGACAATGAAAAGACTTCAAGAGATTAAACCAGAAACCTAATCCTAAATTTAAAATATAATATATTATTTTTTTTTTTTTAGTTAGGTTGTTGCACATTTATTTTTCTGCCATGCCGAAAGTGCTTTTCTCTTTTTGTCATTTTTGAAATTGTAATCAAATAACAATTTCTGGTATATTTCAAAAAAGGATTACTATCAGAAATGAAAGAAATCATTTCTGATAGTAATCCTTTTTTGAAATATACCAGAAATTGTTATCCTGCCTTAATAGGCACACAAAAGGAAATTTTTGTGCAAATTTTGTATTTGTACCTATTTTGTTATGCCCTGAGTAAGACGATAAACTACATCTGACAGCAAGGCCTCTGGTCAGGAGGTTTTGAGGAGCATGGAACCACCTCTTAATTACTGGTGTTCCCAGATCCACCATGACCTGGGGTGGTAGCACTTGTTAGGGTCAGCAATACATTTTTGTAAAAATTATTGACAGCAATGAATTTTTGAAGAAAAAAATTATTACCAGCAATACATTTTTGAAGGAATAAATATCACTAGCAATACAATTTTGAAGAAAAAAAAATATCACCAGCAATACATTTTTGGAAAAAATATTACCAACAATAAAAATTTTGTCAGCATATCAACCTCTATGGGTTGATATGCTGTAAAACAAACCAAACCAAAACTTTTTGTCTATACTGTAATAAATGTTGAAATTTTACACAGTGCTTGAGTTTTGTTCTATTTTAACTTTAGAGATAAGAGAAGCATGTGTTCTCTTTTCACATTCTAGTCCTACTAACTAGGTTTGTGTTTGGCACAAGAACTTAAAATTCAGTAGGGAGTTAAATATTTATATATATGCAAGCCAGTTGGATGTTTAAATTTTTATTCTGCTGCCAATGTCATCAGAATGCGTGTATGTTGTAGAGCTGTTGGACTTGACTATTCCATAAGAATATGTATTTTTCTTACAGACTGACAATGAATGAATTTGGTGTTCCTTGTCTGGACTTATCACGAACAACTGACTCTCCACAACTTCTCCAGCCATTGTCACTTTGGAGACTTGTAGAGCAACATGTTCCTGGACCAGAGCGATGGGAAGTGAAAAGCATGCTTGGTGCAAACCTGGTTGATGAAAGCCAGCAGCTTCATGATGAGGTAACACAAAAGACATTATATCAAATTCTATGGTAATTTTTGCACCTGGCTCATTGACTAGTAGGTTATAGAAACTTCTCATCAAGCTTTCAGATTAATATCTTCATCTTTATTGTTTTTATCACAAAATATACTGGGTGACACTTACGCTTAGTCTGTTTTATGGCATATCAATTTTTTCCAGGTTATTTAACACTGAATACAAGGAAGCAAGAGATAAACCTCTACTTCTGTTCAAAAGACCAGAGAGAAGTGTGGACCAGACAATAGGCAAACCTATCTACTTCTATTGGGGTAAAAAAAAATGGTATATCACCTGAAGATTCTAAATTCTACTTTAACTGTATATTTTTAACATCTCCACCTAAACTCTAATTTATACTCTTTAACATCTGTCTATATCTCTGAGATGATGTATTGTAACTATTTACACTATTTACATTGTTTGGACTGTTCTCCTCCTCTTGTCATATTCACAACGTTTCAGCTGTTGTATGCTCTGGCCTTCTTCAGGATCTGTCTATATTTCTGAGATGAGGTACTGTAAACACTATACATTGTTTGGACTATTCTTCTCATTTTTATTGCCATATTCATGATGTTTCGGCCGTTGTACGCTCCTGACTTCTTCAGGTGATATTTCTTAGAATTTCAAACTGAACCCTTTATTTAAGTCCATGGGGGTTGATTGTTCTAATTCCACATGCCATGCTTTTTGATATCTTCAGTTAATTCACTTTGATAACTCTACTCTCCAAGTTTTTGTTTTCTCTGCTTTGACCAAGGATTGAACTCACAACTCTTTGGGTCAAGTGGTTTTGGTGAAACCAGTTTTCAGACAAATGACATTCACTGTTATAAACTGGACTCAAATTAATGATAGTTGCTTATTGCGGTTTACTTGAATTCACCTTTTGTCCTGAGACTGACAATAAACTACATCCAACAGCAAGGCCTCTGATTGGGAGACCGGAGGTTTTGAGGAGCATAGAACCACCTCTTAACTGCTGTTGTTCCCAGGTCCACCCTGACCCAGGGTGGCAGCACCTGTTAGGGTCCCAGCTATGCACTGAACCACCAAACAAAAATCAACAATACATTTTTATAATAAAATGACCAACAATACATTTTTATAATAAAATGACCAACAATACATTTTTATAGCAAAATGACAATCAATACAACACTAAGAAAATATAAAAATACATTTGTATAATAAAATTACCAACAATAAATTTTATGATTTATAAACTATATATCTAAAAAAACATACCTTTACCCTGAAAGTATAAAATGATGTACCATATATTTAGATTTTGGCATTAAATAACCTGTAGAGGCTGATATGCCGCTAAGCAAAATCAACCAACCAAACCAATGAATTCACCTTACAAAAGCCTTTGTAGGAATGCTCCATTTTGATTAGTGAGAGAAACCTGTATTTGCTTTTACAATTATGGTCCATCTCTATGGCAAGCATATGATGGAACTATGAGTACAATCCACAATAAACTTGAAATAATCTTCTGACTCATTAAATATTCAGGTTTAGTTTCCTGCCAACATTACATAAATGTGCAACTTCACCTCAAATATTTATTTCAGTTCAAATGTTTTTCAGTTTTTCCATAAACCTTTGACCAGGGTTGGTTGTTTGTTGTGGACAAGCAGAATTCTCAAAAACTTTTGCATATTTATTTGAGTATACTTTATTACAAAAGCTTAGTGTTGTTAAATTAAGCATATTTAAAACATACATACCGAGTTATTGTCAACACAAAGGTTAGCAGTAATATTAACATGGATTTCTATGCCTGCTAGCATGCTGCTACTAGAAAATTACATACATACATAAAATAATGTAAGTACATGACACTCTCCTTATGTAGCCACATCCTGTTTCGTCTATCATACTAACACAATTGATTTGGTTTTATTGTAAAGAAAGAAAAAGAAAAATGTTTTTGTGTGAATTTGTTTCGCAGAGATTCTTTGTCATTCATTTCTTTCAATTTGAAAGAAAACAAATACTCAATAAAAAATTCATTTTAAATTTGAGACATGTTTGAAGATTGTTTATTTTTTCTCTTTCACACACCTAAACTGCTACAAATTTATACAAATATATATGTTTGTGTGTGTGTATGTGTGTGTGTGTGTGTATATATATATATATATATATATATATATATCTGTGCAACTTAAATATTTATTTCAGTTCAAATGGTTTATATTTATAAAGTCTGTTCAGAAATTAACAAAAATAGCTATAGTTCCTTCAAAGTACTCCCAATGTTCCTACCAATTTTTGAAAGAGTATGCAGAATCCTATTTGGAATCAACAGCAGCTAACTTGTTACTCTCCCTAATCTTACCTACATCCTTGAAATGCAACTTTAGCTTTCAGCCAAAAGGTAGAGGTAGGTTTAAATCTGGACTTTTGAGTTGCTGACATCTCTGGGTGATGCAATATTTTTGAAAAAAACTTCCTATATTGGTAGAGCACATATAACTAGAAAGGAAACTAATAATATAATCAAGATGTTAGCTTTCCACACTTTTCTAAGCAAAAGGTTAGGAAGGAAACTCCCATCAGTAATTCATTGAGAATCTCCATGGGAGACATTTCTTCATGTGCCATAAGATCCAACCTGATTGGTTGCCAAGTTAGGAATATTAAAATGGTTGGATATGTTTTGGACAGACCTCCAAACATAGGCAGTTGAGTTATTGGTCTTTTATTGAACCAACTTTGTCAGAATCATTGGATTCTTTTCAAGCACCAATTTCTGGCAGGAACTGGAATTTGCCTGTTTAAATCATTGTTATGTATTGTTGGATTCCTATTTTAGGTTCTGTTACTGACGGACATTCTAAAAGAGTATGAAAATCAGGAAGAAGAAATTTTGCCACTTGTTACCAGAATTCCAGAACCCCCACAGGTGCGAGAAATACTGATCAAAGAAATTTCCTTCTTTGTGGATAGCATCCAAGAAAAAGTCAGATGCCAAGGAAAGTAAGTTTTAATAATTTTAATAATGAAAAACTACATCTTCTAATTCAGTGTATTTCTTTGTATGAAAGTATGCATGTGTGTGCATGTATGTCTGCATTCATATCCAATTCCAAGCTGTTATTTCTTATACCACCTACACATCCCAAATTACAGCACCTGGTATTTCCAAGTGGTTACCCATCTAGGTACTGATCAGGTTTGTCATTGCTTCAGTGAGCCTATTAGTGGTGGTGCTTTAACATGGAATGGTTGTAAGACACAATTCTATATAGACAACATTTTTGAGAAACACATGAAGATGAGAAAAATTCTTAAAGGTTGTTCATAACAGAATTGAATGAGGTTTGAATTTTGAGTCTACAGTATCATGCTAAATTAGTGTTCACCATTTCACTTTATTATGCTATTTATTCCATTTTGGCTGACCTGACAAAATTGGTAATCTTGGAAACTGACATGCTGAAAAATTAGTGTTATACATCTAGTATTTTTGTTTTAATCATTTCACTGAAAGCAAGGCAAAAAAGCCACTAAGACGCAAGAAGTTACTGAAAGTGAAGGAAAATGAGAAAACTTTATTGAGAAGAAAGGACAATAAAAAGAAAAGGATTCAAGAAGACAGAAGATTATGATTGATGTTGCATTTAAATTTCCAAAGATTGTAGTTGGTAGGAAAGCAAGGAGCTAAAAGATAGTTACATTGGTGAGAAGTGTGAGAGAAGAAACTATTAGAATTGAACTTCAGTTACATTTAGCAATTTCAACAGGAAAATGATGAGACCTAACTGCCAATTTAGTACTCTTCTTATAATCATGAAGTTGAGGTACCAAAGGTGTAGATGGTTATAACTTGTTTCCTGTTTAGGATATGATTTGCCGGTTACTTTCTTTCTTCAATGATTTTAACTGTCTTAATTTTTTTGTGATCTGTGATCATTGGCTGTGACCTTTCATTCTGAATGTTGGTGGTTTTCTGGTTGTTGCATCCTGACTGGTAGCAAGGAATGCAAACTCTCTGCTTGATAGTTGCATAATATTGGGGCATTTGTAGTGGCAAGGTGTTTTATCGATTGGGGCCCCCTGCATGTACTTCTGGTGGTCAACCGTGAGGCCACATTATGCTTTAGCCCTAACCATCTCTGTCTTCTATTGCCTTAGATGATGCACAATGACAATTATTTTTGCTTTTTTCATCTTAGTATATACAAAGTCAGTTTAAAATATATTCAGCCATATAAAATATTTTGAGAACTGATTGTGAGGGATCTTTCTGCAAATGTGTGAACAAACACTCTCCTGTAGAGTTACTCAGTCATCAGTGAAATGCCATTGAGTGTGTTTGTAGCTGAAGGTCACTTTTACAATGACTGAGGAAGTAAATTCTTCATGCCTTGTACAGGTTTTTTTTTGAAAACATCACATCATCCAGTACTATCAGTTCTCTCACATTTGAGATTTGGCTCTCTGTGATAAAAGGGTTTTCCATAAAATTAAAAATTACCATTGAAATAATGAATACAGTAGTTCACTGCTATTAGGTGATCCAGTTTACTGCAGTACCCGTTGTACCGTGGGTCGGTGGTGAACCCCAAGATTTTGCTCTTGTACCCTCAATATCACTCACTTTTTTAGAAATTCCTCCCTATTTTACCAATTTTCTGGGCCATCTTCTTCATGATAGACAGAACAAACAGCGATCATCAGATGAGCCCTAACTTGATTTAATAATTAGGCCTCTTTTTTACATGTTTTACCTTGGTTTTGATGATCAAACAGCCCAAATTTTATTGAAATTTTAACACCTCGGCCATTTCACACCTAATCCAATTGTATTGGTAATAATTACACATGATTACTTTATATTTCTATTTTGCACGCGGTCAAAGAGTTCCTATAATATCGGACTAATTAACAGGAATTCAATCACTGCAATCAGATACCATGGATGGGGGATAAACAGGAGTACTTTTCTCTGGTTGACCATGTTCAATTTGACCGTCCAACAGTAGACATCAAGAATCTTTCATAAATACAAATATAAATAGCATATAGTAATTAGGGGTTGCTATCGGGAATTCCCAGGAATAAATTTCCTGGTAATTCCAGGGAAATTGCGACCCCTAGTAGTAATATAAAATGTCTAAACGTAAAGTGTACACAGTAAAGGAAAAACTGCATTTGATAGATAGGATATGGAAGCCCCATGCTAAATATCTAATAAAAATTTCCCAAATAGTTATATTTACGTGTAAATTTACATGCTTAATTTGAAAATAACAAGGAAATTTTGATAAAATCTACCTTTTTGGAGCTATCGATAATAAAAGTTTGGACACATTCGCATTGCAGCAGCCATTACTGGTGTTGTTTGCATATATTTGCTGTAGAACAGACATTCACTTGTCTCAATTATTGCACAGGCACTGATGCAAACAATGCCAATAATGGCTGCTATGCCGTGGCCGACAATGACACGAATGAGTCTGAATTTTATTGTCAATAACTCCAAAACGGTAGATTTTATAAAAATTAGCCACGTAAATTTAGAATAAAGAAATAAGTGTCCAGAAAATTATTATTAGATACTTAGCGTGGGTCTTAAAAAGTAAGTTACCTGAAATTTCTTGTGTAATCATTGGCATAAATTTGTATAATTTTTTGAGGTTCTTTTTGAGCCATTATCTACATTATATATCACAAAATAGGGCCCAAAAATCAGGTAGGTGTTCAACCTCATATTTTTGCACTCCCCACGCCCCCCTCCCCTTCCAGCTACTGTTATTCACTTGCAGTGTGGGTTGGCCATTTTGGACCTCAAGGCCTGCGCTATAGTGGTGGGCTACTGTAATGGATTTATTTCAGAGGGACTAAGGTACCATTGCCAAGTTATTTTTTTTTTGGTTAATATTAAATGGATGGACACTTTCCTGACCATCTAAGCCAGCATAAAGTATTGGAATTCTTTGAAATTAAGTGAATTATTTTTTTCATTTTCTTTTTTTTTTAAATTTCAGTTCCTCCAACAAAGTTCTAGCAAGATGTAACAAAAATGTGTTGGATTATGTCAGTCATCAAAAAACAAAAAGTAAGTGAAGAAAAAAGTCTATTTTAAGCCCAAATGTTTTCTCCATTTGTAGTGTGACCCCCTCATTTTTTTTTTATTAAAGTTTATCATATACAAGGCGCAAGAGACTCTCAAAGTAGAGAGTTGGTTACTGAAGGAAGTTGTATGAGGAGTAATAGGTGCACATTGTACTTTATGAGAATATGTGAGAAAGATAACAATTAACTCTAGACTCAATCAGTTTAAGAATGTAGTGATTTCAAAACTATCCTTTTGGGAGTCCTTTCCACAAAGTAGTGGTTTATGGGAAGAAGCTCTTCAAATGGAACTTCCTGCTTACTAATGGAATATGAAGGAAATGAGACTGGTTCACCTCAGTCTACATGTTAATGGCAGATCTTAGGCATTCTTAGACTCAAATCGCCTCTAGTTTTTATTTTGTTTTTTTAGGCAAGAGTGGGTGTTATTGGGTGGAAATTCTGGATTGTATTGCTTATTTTTTCTTTCAATGTCTGAGTAAAAACGGAAGGTATGCATGGAGCCTATGCGCAGTTGATGGAATTTTAGTTCAGTTTTGTGCATTCAGAGCATTCACATCTGTCCAGTAGTGGAAATAGCATGAATCAGAAGAATATAACAATAGACTTGCACAAAAATTTCCTTTTGTGCACCTTTTTAATAAATGCAAATAAGAGATCAAAATATATAAAGGCTCTTAAAAACATTTGTAACACACTCGTCAAATAACGGAAAAACCTTGAGAAGGTAATACAAAACCTTTAAATAATATTGAAAAATCTCTTTAAAAAGAGAATTGAATGACAAAAAAACAGAAAGGTGCTTTGGTAAATCCACTTGCATTACTGGGACTTTCAACAATTTTTTTCTTCTTGAGAACACAGTTCTAGTCACAGGTTTCACATCTTTTTTTTGTTTGCTTTTTTTGTGAGAAACAGTCCAGCTCATCCACAGGTGACTGCCAAAAATAGCTTTTCCTTCTGGAACTTTATGTTTCTGCTTTCTGGACAAAGTTATGTTTTCTCATTTTCTGATTTCTTCAAAATTTTGCTCCTTCTGGTCGAAAATTATATTTACCTTCTAAAGTTAGTTACTGACCCATCTTCTTATACAGTGAGCCCCCGCCTATTGGCCTTTCAGCATTCTTTGCTTTACACATTCGTGAATTTTTTTAGAACATATGTACTTGTTATTTGTAGAAACCCCAAATATTCGCATGTTTTCCTGAGGAACATATGTACAAATTATTTGCAGAGAACTACCTCGATTCACATATTTTTTCGATAGAGCATATTTAAAATATTCTTGTATTGTTTTCCTGTTATTTAAGTAACTTAAAACATGACAGTCCATTTTTATGGTAAAAATTGTCAGAATTGTACATCTTCATTGTAAAAACAAATGCAAAAATATTCGCAGTGCTTGGGCTTTGTTCTTTGTTAGGGGCTGCGGCTGGGGGTCTTAAAAGTGGCTTATGCTAAGTCTGGGGCATCATCACAGTTCTGTTTTTAGAATATGTTTTAAACTTTATATTTTGTCTTGTTACACATTTTATACAGTATTTTCAATGGTTGTATTGATCTATGCATAATTAAAAACAGTTATTATACATATGAAAGAAAAGTGTATGGTCACCAATAGTATTTTTCAAAAATGTTTTAAAAAGAGTCTGAAATGTTTCTAAAGTGTTTAGGACGAAAGTTTAAGGCATATGGGGTTTTAACAATGAAAATAGGTAATTATAAACACTTTTAGGGGGTTAAAAGTATTTGTGGATTGTAACTATTCATGGATGGTTCTGGTCCCTAACCCCCGTGAATATGGGGGACTTGCAGCATATCAATTGAAGAGGCTCCAGGCTTAACTTTAAATTTATGTGGGTGGAAGCCACCTTCTTGATTGGACAAAGAGAATATATTTTTTCAAATTTGAAAAATGATATTTGAAACAGTCCAGCTTGACCAAATTATTTACAGCAGTTCTTTTTAAAGCTAATTCTAAATTTAGTAACTTATACAGACGCATCAAATTTAATTTTTTATAAACTATCTGGTGTTCTTTTAAATACATTTCTCCTTAAAGTAAATGTAAAAGACAAACCGAGGCTATCATAATATTTAATGTATTTATAATTATCTACACGTTTTATTAATCGTTATTTTTAATTATTTTACATTACTAATAGAAACTTTTTGGCAAACATGGACCTTTGTGCACCCCAAAAAGTGTCAAAAGGATGTTTTTTCCATGATCATGCATGTCCTGAAGGGATACAACACACAGAAGAAAGACAATATGGGAATAGACTTTGCTTTAATATTTATTTTATAATGATTGTTCTGGACAAATAAATTTTCCTTTTGTGGAATTTGAAAAGGGTTTAAATCCATCTCCAAAAATACATGATTATTTTCTAGACAGCTTAACATTTTTGACAATATGGGAAGTGGTTAGATTGAATTTCTTACCCATTGTCTTTTTATTCTTTAAAATAATTTAACTGTTTTTCTTAATATTTATTAATCTTTATAGTTGTGTCCAGAGATGTTTGCGGGAACAGTCGAGCTTCATCTTCATTATCTTTGTCTAGTGATGGTCATTCTAATTCTTTATCTTCTCCATCAACAGGCAGGTAGGTAAAAATCTAAACCAATTAATTTACATATCTTTTATACGAATTTAATTGCGAAGTATTTAAAACAAAAGTCAGAAAAGATCAATCATGATTATGAACAATTTTCACATTATGAATAAGTGTTTTCTATATATCAAACACAATTTTGACATCACCTGAGGAGACACATTTGTGGTGTTGAAACATGACTGCAATCATGTAGCGATTTTTAACATGTTTTTGTTTTAATATCCTAAAATAAATTCAGGTCACAATGAGAGACAAAACCCTGTCTTTTTTTATTAGCCTTACTAATGTCTGTCTGCTCGGTTGGCGGCTTCCGGTTGGAATGAAAGAACAAAACTGTAGAAGATGCTAACTTAGTAAATACTCATTGACTACTAACTTTACCCAACTGTAATATAAAAGCAAAAGAAATGAAACGATTCCAAAATGAATTGGCATTATTTGTAAGAAATACTTTATAAGATTGCTATTAATGGGAGACTACTCTAATTTTTTCAATGCATAGTGAAGGCAAGAGGTACATCGAGAAACTGAGTAACTTACCTTGGCAAAAAAAAACTGGGACGGATAATAAGGAATAAACATTGTAGGGAGCTACAAAAATGGTAGAAAGTTGTGGAAAGCCGTGATCGTCAACGCCCAACATCAGATAAAAGAAGAAATGGTGTATCAATAAATTTATTTTCTGATTCTTAATTCTGGTTGCTTGGAAACTGAGCCATCAGATTATAATTTAATCTTGTAACTCATGCCAAAAGAATGTTTCAGAAAGTCAAAACAATATTCTAGTTAGAGATTGATTAATTGTATTTTACGGCTTATCAACCTTTAATGCCAGAAACTATTTTTAGTTTGTAAAAATTTTTTTAAGATAAAAATGATTTTTCAATTCTAACAATTGTATCACCTAAGTTTCAAAGAATACTAATCTACAAAATTTATTTCCACAAAGATTTTTCCCTATCCTGGACCCTGCTATTCAATTACAGTCTGTATATGCTGCTTTCTATTACTCTTATTCAAAGTAAAGTTAGACTTAGTAAATATCTACAAAACTTCATAATCTTTATTTACATTGTTCAGACTGTTATCCTCATCATCTAAGTTGGGTGTTGAGATTTTATTGTCAAAATCCAGTAAAACATTTGAAGACTGAAAAACGTGAAACTGACATGGCCTTTTTATTAAAAGATTATTACATTGATTGATATGTATTTTTTATGGCTTATCAACCTTGTAGAGGTTATTTAATACCAGAAAATATTTTTAGGATCTAATAATTTTTTTAAGATCATAACGATAATCAGTTTTCGGAAATTTAATTGTTTTGTATAAAAAATAATAAACTGATGATAATTCAATTGTTTTGGTGAAACAGAAAAAAAAAACAACTTTGCTATCATCTTTTTTTTTAACCATTTAATTCCTCAATAACAGCTAGTAATCTATTATCTATTTTGTCATTGTTTTTTTGTTTTTGTTTTTGTCTTTTTAATCAATTCAATTCACCCCAAGCAAGTCGATAATGCCACTAAGATGCAAGGGGCTACTAGGAGTGAAAGAGAATGAGAAGACTTTAGAAGCAACCGGAAACTCAATCCTAAACAGGAAACAAATGGGTAAACCTCTCCTCCTGTTTAAAGGATCAAGAACAGTGTGAACTGAACGATGGGTGGTTTTCAGAAATTTAATTGTTTTGTATAAAAAATAATAAGCTCATGATAATTCAATTGTTTTGGTGAAACAGAAAAAATAAAACTAACTTTACTATCATCTATTTTTATCATCTCTCACTCAAACATGGCAATAAAGCCACTAAGATGCAAGGGTTACTGAATGTGAGAGAATATAAGAAAAGAATTATTAAGGAGAGAAGACAATAAAAGAACAGGGATTAAGAAGATATAAGATAACAACTAACATTATATTTAAATTTTTGATTATCAAAGTTATTGGAAGGCAAGAATCTGGAAGAGATTTGCACAAGTAAGAAGTGTGATAGAAGAAACTGTTTAACATAGAACTTCCATTTAGCCATTTGATCTGTAAAATGACAAGACCTCACAGCCAATCTAGTACCGTATTTAAATTCCTCTGCTTATTAATAGTTGGTAGTAAAGCTATTGAGGAAGAATAAAATTGATGTAGGCAACAATTAAAAAAAGGGGAAGACACAGAATATGAACTACACATAAATTCATAATCTCAATCTTGGCTATTATATTTTCCCTTGATTGTGTTTTGAAGAGAGAGGGGAACGAGAATCACTCAGTTTTATTCTAATTTTTTTTTCTCCCTTTCTTAATCAATATTTTATTTTTCAAATTGACATTTGTGATGATTGCATCGTTTATCCCTATCAATTTTCCTCCTTTTTTGAAAAAGATGAGGCTTTTGGTTTGATTTTTGTAGATTATCAATGAATTCCATTTCAAGTGATGAAATTCAAGAGATGAGCCATAGTCTGAATATTTTACAAATTGATGATGTTGTACAGCATTTAAGGTAAGTAATATATATATATATATATATATATATATATATATACACATACACATACCCAGTCTGAAGTTCTTAAGTTCATATAACCTTCAATAATTCAAATTTGGTTTTAAGAAATTGTCAAATTTAAAACAATCAATTTAGATGTCTAAACAAAACCTGAGTTATAATTTTAGATAGTATAAATATATTTTAATGAAGTTATTTGATGCATTCTAAAAACTGCCGTCTGAAGTTATTAGGCAAAATCAAATAATCACATTTTACTTCAATAAAAAGGTAATAAAATCATCAAAAATTGATCAATACCTATAATAGAAAAAATAACAAACATATGATAAGTCTTTGACTTTTAATATAGTGACCCTTCTCAATAACAGCAAGTAATCTATTATCCATTGATTTCGTTAGTTTTTTTTTTACTTCAGTGGGTTCATTTAGATACACCCTGTGGCAGAATTTAAAACTGTATCCTTCTTAGTAGAAAAAACCATCATTTGATCCATGAAGGGTTTTGCCAATCAAGTAAAGCCGAATAGTCCGTTTGAAGAAATTTGTACTTATTTTTACTTCAGTGGGTCATTTTCGACATGGTAGTTTTAATTGCTTCCAATAGGTCTGCTGTACTGTTTGCCACCTTCCTATAATTTCATCTTCACAATTGATCATAGATTTTTGATTAGATTCAGATAAGGACTTGATGGTAGCCATTCCATTATCTTCTCTCCTGTAAGTTTTTTATACTCAAAGAATTCACAGGTAAGCTTAGATACATGAGAAAGAGCATTGTCATGCATAAATACGCACTTCACTTTGAAACTGCGAGACTGGTATTTTTACCATGCAAAGAAATTTTTGATCATAAAATTGCAATAGCACTGTTCAGTTTAACTCTTTCATGAACTTTGAATGGTCGAATAATGGTTTGGTTGAAAATTCAAAAACTAACCTAAAAACTAACTGTTTATTCATTGAACAGTATATTTATTTATTTTTGACTATCAACCTGAATCTCATTAAAGAAAAGATACACCCTTTGGCAGAATTTAAAACTGTATCCTTCTTAGCAGAAAAAAACCATCATTTGATCCAGGATGCTTTAGATCAAATCAGCCATGAAGGGTCTTGCCAATCAAGTAAAGCCAAATAGTCCCTTTGAAGAAATTTGTACTTATTTGACTTTGCTTGATTGTTGAGACTCTGTGATGGTTTATACTGCTATATATATATATATATATACATATATATTTGAAGCCATCCCCAGAATTAGCATGGAATAAACTGGACAGAAGAATGAAAAACAAATGAAAAAGAACTCTTAGTCATTGAAAGAAGAATGGAATCAATTATCATACTTATACTTTGGGAAACTTTTGCAACAAATTCCAAAAATTTCCGCTGCAGTAATCAAGGCTAAAGGAGGATATTTGGACGAGAGCAAAATTTCATCATAAAATGTTTGTTTCTGTCATAATAAAATTTCTAATTTCTTTTTTTAACCATGTATAATAATTTTCTCTTATTTAATATGTATATTTTATGGGGAGCAGCAAATTCAAGGGGTGCTTCTAGCTATACCACTGCAAACTAGTCATCCCAGATTAATGCTTTATTAATGATAGGACAATATTAATCTTGAGCTTAATTCTTCTTTATTTCTAAGCTGTGATCTAAATACATAGGTGGTTACCACTTTTAGCACAGAAAAATGTGTTTATTTGAATAATTTAATTCTAAAAGTTATCATCAATCACTTATTTATAATGATCACTAAGGACCAACTTAGAAATGAATAACAAAAAATATTTTGTAAAGTTTAATTTTTAAAGCTTAATATACAATTTACTTATCTCCATTAAGCAAGAACAATCTAGTTAGACAAGATACCTGGCAGTAAACATCAATGATAAACCTGCATATAATATATATATCTAAATGGTGCAGCCACTCATATCCGAGGATACCAGTCTACTGGGGCAGCTACTTAACCCCCAATGCAGACGCCTACTCAGGCATATGTGTGTTTGTTCAACACCCACAGATCCCACCTGTGGTTTATACTGCAACTATGCTGAGCAGAACCGTAGTTACAGTTTCTGGGAGAGAGTGCACTATCTAGCACAATCAACAGTCTGAACAAAGTCAGTACACTAAAAATGACTTGTGACTTCATGCTAGAACAACCACCAATGGTTACCAAGGATTCTGTCTACCCAGTTTCACTCACAAGGCTTGGTTCAACCCAAAGGTGCCACACACTGAGATTGCCTCCTCCAGACCAATAACATCAAGAAGTCACCTTCCTGACAAATCAACTCACCAGGGTCAAGATTCGAACCTGGGTCTCATGGTCAGAAAATGAACATTCCAACCACTTGGCCATGTGCTCATATATATATATATATATATATATATATATATATATATATATATATATATATATATATATATATATATAGAATTGGACATAGTCCGACAATTTATTTAAAGACATTTATATTATGTTTAACGTTCTTTTTATAGATACAAGTATTTAAATACTTGTATCTATAAAAAGAACGTTAAACATAATATAAATGTCTTTAAATATATATATATATATATATATATATATATATATATATATATATATATATATATTGGGGTGTCCCATGACTGGGACCCTAACAGGTGTTATCATCTTGGGTCAGGGTGTACCTGGGAACAACAGCAATTAAGAGATGGTTCTGCACTCTTCAAAACCTCCCAATCAGCGGCCTTGCTGTCAGATGTAGTTTATCATTGTTGTGGCCTTGTTAGGGCCAGAAATAAAGACACAAGAGAAGAATTGAGGTAAAGAAATATATTAACAGGAAAAGTAATAAAAACATACAAAACGAGAGTGTTACAGCAAGAATGTTCAGCCCAACTCTCAGAGCTGACTGCTGGAAACTTCCGTCTCCAAAAGGCAGTACCTACTCCTATTTATAGCTGGGAGTGTTCATGCATGCGTGCGTAAATTATCATAACAATCATCATACCCAAGACGAGTGAATGCTGGACAATCTCATCACAGATAAAGAAAAGACATAAAGCAACAGAAATGTGGTTCTACAGAAGCATGCTGAGAATACCATGAACTGAAAATATGAGCAATGACAAAGTTTACCCAAAATGAAAACAAAAGCAAACTTATACTTAACGTCAGAAAGATATGGTTTAAATTTCTAGGGCAGCTAATGAGGAAAGAGGTTTCGGAAAATTTGATATTCACCGTATAAATTGAAGTTAAGAGGAACAGAAGAAAACAATGCATAGCCTACCTAACAAGCTTGAGTTAGCTGCCATATAAAAGGACTGATATTAAACAACAGTTCAGTACTCTTCTTTTTTTTTATTTGTATTATTTTCAACCATATATGATTTTCCAGCATTTTAATAATCATTTAGCATCATTTTTTTTTATTGTCATAGAAGACTGTTCTTTTTCTGCCCCCAAGAATTCCATAGCCAGGAAGCTTACAAATCTTCCACAAACTTCTGCTATGTATCATGTCTCTTCAGTGTAGTAATTGGTAAAACATCCTTTTGGGAGTTTGTTCAACCAAGTAGCAGTTCTTTGGAAGAAGCTGTCTGAGTGGACTAAAGTGATTTATCTTTGAATTTTTCAGGTCAACACTTCAAACAGAAATCTCACAGCTTCTGAGAGATGTTGAAACCCTCCAGAACAGTTTGTCTGAAAGAATTGACTTGACATCTCCAGAAAGTTACCGCAATCCTAACAAATCCATACCCACCTTATCAGGTAAGAAGTAAATAACTGTGTTCATTTAGGATAGAAATTCATGATAAATGATTAAATATGAAATGTTCAAATAAAGTATGCGAGGTAGAATACATGAAAACCAGTCGGATGTTCAGTTTCTTTTTGTGTTAACATTTCACTATCAACGAGCAATATCAAAACAAGGGGAATAATCTAATGAAAGAAATCAGTAGCATGGCAACTATGATATATAAAAATGATAAAAAGATACAATAATAAAATGCAAGATAAAGAATTTTTTGCCAACAGAGAGTAAACAATCAATATGGCATGTGGAAATCAAATAAGAAATGATGTCTCTGGCAGGATTCAAATTTACTTAGTTGGTTGTTCTCTGTGATCAAGTTGTTAAGACACTGTCCATGTCAAACAGGCATCCAAGGATAAAGTTCTGAGTTCAAATCTCATTGGAAGCTACACCTTTCTAAATATTCTGTTCACTTAATCATTAGTTGTAGAATGTAAAAATGTGCTTGGCCTTGTGATAAAAGCAACCCCAATCAAAAATTGATAATATTACTTCATTTAAGAAATTTAGACAATTTAAGATTATGATGTCTACTTGTTTATTTCCAATCAATCTTACTTTTATTATTTACATTATTCAGACTGTTATCTTCATCTTCATTGCCATATTCACAATAATTCAGCTGTTCTTTGCACCGGCCTTCTTCGATGCAATTCTTAGTGATTCCTATTTCAAGTTTCCATATTGTCCCTCGTATATTCTTTTAACATTCATATATTTTTCTTTCAGGTTCGGGTCGCTCAGGAGTTTGTTATACTGCAGCTTGGGTACTGCGTTAGGCTTCTTCTGTTTCACTCTTAGCTTACATATAACAGGGCAATGATCGCTCCTGCAGTCAGCACTGGGGTAGGTTTTGCAGTGAATGATTACATTCCTTTTGTTGATGGTTATGTAGTCTATTTGGTTTTTAGCACCTCCTTTTGGGCTCCTCCATGTCCATAAACATCTCGGATGATCTTGGAACCATGTGTTGGTTATTACTTGGTCATTGGCTGTGCACCATTGGATCCATTTTTCTCCACATCCGTTGTGGGTACCTAGTTCGAATTTTCTGGCTATATCCCCTGCCCTCTCGCTGCCTACTTCAGTTTAGGTCTCCCATGATAATGATGACTTTCTGTGATTTGCAAAGAACCTTGGCATTGTCCAGCTTTGAGTAGAAATTTTTGATTTCTTCTTCATTACTTTGTGCTGTTGGTGCATACACTATTATGATAGATATGTTGAAAGGCTTTCTTTCCATCTTGACTACCAGAATTCTTTCTGATAGTTGGCGGTATCCCAGCATGCAGTTCTTAAGTGTCTTGTCTAATATCAGCCCTACTCTATTGCCGTTTTGCTCTCTACTGGTATGAATAATCCCGTGCTTATCACTGACAAAATCTCCGTTGTTTGGCCATCTGGTTTCACATATGCCTAGGATGTTGATTTTTAGCCTTTTCATTTCTTGTTTCACATTATCTAGCTGGCCGCAGTTGTTCCATTTCCAGGTAATTTTATGTTTGATGTGAACAGTCACAGGATAACGGTCCAGTGACACCTGTCGCTCATGTCATTCCTTTCCAGGCGAGGGATAGGTTCCGAGGAATGCTATCGCCTTTGCACTGTTGCACCACTCCCCCTCATATTTGAACTGCATGTGTTTTGACTTGCTTGTTAATTGCTGCAGTAATATGCACCTGATGCCCTTTCTTTACAGAACTGAGACAAGAAAGAACGATGCTAGAGAAGGAACTCCTTAAAGAAACAGACAATGATGACTTCTTTGATCCACTACCCCCATCCTCAAGGTAATCCGCATAAGTAAGAATGACGTGTGCGTGTGTACATATATGTTAAAGAGGAGATGAACTTACTTGCTCGGTCAGCAGCCATCTAGCCCACAAAATGTCCCGTGGTAGTGAGAGGGCTTTGGACCTAGTCAGAAGATCAACTCTAGGAGAAAGCAACTTGATGGCAGCCAGTGATGTTAATTATTCTTTTCAGGTCATTGTCATCACTGTTCAGACCATCAGTCATGTGGTAGAAGGCATCTCTTGACTTTAAAGTTTCCTACAGAGGCTCTGTCTATAAGACTATTATTATATATATATATATATATATATATATATATATATATATATATATATATATATATATATATAGTTTAGGAAAAACTAGGTAATCCGTATGGGTAGACCCAATGAGGATAAAATCCAGAGAGCTCAATGTAAATCAGAGCTAATAATTTAAATAAAAACAGATTACTTTAAGTTTCCATATAATAAATTATTTCACCACAGCCCTTTTAAAGGACAGTGGATCATCAGATTTATTTCATTTCAACATTTGGAAATAAATCTGATGATCCACTGTCCTTTAAAAGGGCTGTGGTGAAATAATTTATTATATGGAACCTTAAAGTAATCTGTTTTTATTTAAAATATATATATATATATATATATAGCTTTTACATATGCATGCACTCGTCTGATTATTGACTGGTGAACACTTTCAAATACTCGCACACAGTGTCAAATGGTCTCACAGGGCCCCATGACACATTGATGAAGCGTCTCTGCATTATTAATGTCTGCTGCATAAACCAGTTGTTTTAGGTGACCCTAAAGATAAAAATCCAAAGGATTGAGGTCAGAGGGATGTGCAGGCCACGGAACTGGCCCACCCCTACCAATCTATCTTTCATGGTAGATGTCAGCCAGTGCATCATGAACAATGTGACTAAAATGTGCTGGAGCCCCATCATGCATGAACCACATGTGTCTTTGTATTAGCAAGGATACATCCTCTAGTCAGTCTGGAAGTGTGTTTGAAATAAAGTCCCTGTAGACAGATCCTGTAAGATGTGCTGGGAGAACATATGGACCTACCAGACAGTCACCTACAATTCCAGCCCACACATGAATCGTAAACTGATGCTGGTGTCTAGCCTGTATCCATAGGGATTTTCAATCCATCCACAAATGTTTGTTGTGTAAATTTGTTATTCCATCTCTTCTAAATGTTGCCTCATCTGTAAACAAGACAGAAGAGACAAACAATGGATCCGCAAACCATCAGCAAGTTCCCTGTGGTTAGTAATCAGAGGGCAAAAGACCCTGCACAGTTTGCAAATGACACGGATACAGGAGCTGCTCTTGAAGTATCCTCCATGTGGACGGTACTATGAGATGTATGCTAGGGCCATTTGACTTATGCTGATACCTGGAACGTCTCTGACAGCCTGGAGAATGTGTTCTTCATGGTCAGACATAGGAGTGGATCTCAGTCTGCCTTGATCCATAATTTTTGGTGCACCGGATCCTGTCTCAGTAATATGACAATAAACAGCAGCAAAGTTTGGAGGATTCAGCTGCTTTCAGTCTGAAAATGCAATCTGATGCAGCAGTGCAGCCTCACATCCATTACCATTCACGCAGCCATATGTAAAAATTATATCTGCCTGCTCATGATATATCCCGCCATTGTTAATCAGAACACTTCTCAGTTAACTCACTACTACACACATTAAGCGTTGAAGACAGACCAGCCACAAATGTACACGAATGACAAATGTAACCTAGTCTACATGACATCACAACTCCATCTACCATAAACTTTTTTAAACATAATAACTCAAAAACAGGATTTTTGGACATATGTTTACATGGATATTTGTCATTGTTTTCCTGTGAGAAACCTGCCCCCAAAGTTTGTAAAATGATTCTTGAAACAGCCTGTATGTGTGTGTGTGTGTGTGTGTGTGTCTATATTATACACACACACACACAGATATACATATATATACACACATATATACACACATATATATGTATACACACACACACACACGTATATGTGTGTGTGCATATATGTGTGTTTATATATTAAGACGTCTCATTAAATAATTTAGACAAGATTTATCTACTTGTTTTTAATATGATCCTCTCATATTCACGTACAAGCTTCTTAGTAGCCTTATTAAAGGAAGAAAGTTGCCATATTGATGCATATTCATTTAAAAAATGAGTAAATTCAAAATAAGTTTGAAAATGATAAATAAAAACTGAGAAAAAATTTTATATATATATATAGCTCTGGCTGACACCAAATTAGTTCTGTTTCAATCCTGGCTTGAGGCATTCGGAAGTCTAGTCGCACTGAGGAGCTGTGATACAGCGAAACAGTACTGTTTGTGAATGACATATATATATATATATATATATATATATATATATATATATATATATATATATATATATATAAATCATAAAAAAATGATAAATTAAAAACAAATATTAAGTTGACATAAAAATGGGTTAAAACTGATAAGTTTAAAATTGATAAATAAAAAATTTTAAAATTATAATTAAGAAATTAAAATATTAAATAAAAAGGATAAAAAAGGATAAATTAAAATTAAATTTAAATAGCGATAAAAAATGAATTAAAAATGATAAATAAAAGTGAATTAGAAATGATAAATAAATTTAAAAATGGTATGTAAGAAAATAAATTTTAAAAGTGATAAATAAAAATTAAATTTAAAAAAGGATAAATAAATGGCACACTTAAGAAAATTATAAAAAGTCTTAAAAAAAAAATGATAAATTAAAATGATGAAAAAATTGATAATTATAAAATAATTAAAAAGAATGTCGATTTAAAAATAAAAAAATCAATTTCAATTGCAGAAAGCCCATTTCTTCACTGGGACTTTTACCAGACATCAAAGTGCAGACTGACAGATGGCGCCAGAGTGTACAAATACAGCAGAAAAACAAATCAATTCCGATGTTGCTTCAAAATACAGATGTACTGAAAAAAGACCAGACGAATCAACCAGAGTCTTGCATCCCAAATGTGAACAATTCATCCAACATGAAATCTTTAGTTGGTGGTCAGTTTGTGCCCAGGCCTCCAACAGTTGGTCAACCAAGACAACTGGCATCTGACAAATTCAGAAGAATGGTCTATCACTGTAGAAACTCAGAAGCCCATTGAGCTCTTGTGACCAGAATGGATAAAAAGAAAATTAAGGAAGGCTTGGACTTCAAGAGAAAACAAACAAATAAAAATTTTTTCTTTTACTTTTATTGATAAATTTATAAAGATTTCAACTCGTAGTTTTTAAGGAATTCTTCCTGAAATTTTGATCTGGCGATGAGCAATATGAACGAAGGAGTTCCTCCAATAATGTAAAATCTGAAAGACCAACAGAAAAATTTGAATCAGAAAAAAAAAACATTAAAAGAATTAGGTTGATGCAAAAGATCTCAGTGCTATCTTCTCAATAATGTTAAGGAAATCTTAGAAGCATCTTTGAAGGTTTCTCACCAACCCACCCCTTTATTGCTTATACAATCATTTAACTGGAGCATGTTCTTTACAAGTAAGTCTTAGGAAGAATTCTGGCACTATGAAAATAGGTACTTGCATGATTGTTTGTGAAAACAGTCAGCATTTAAATATAAACTTGTATTTCTCTTTTTCAATGCAAAAAGAAAAATAAATCATTTAGGGATAAAATAGCTACCAGTAATGCAAAATGTATTTATTACAAGAATCCAAATGGAAAAGATCAGCTTTCAACATTTCAATTTAAAGAGAATCCGCAGGAGAAAAAGATAGTTACTGGCAATGAAAAATAAATCAAAAGAATTAAAAACAATGAAAATACATTTGGGATAAGAATTTAAAAAAAAAGGTGAAAATCATGTCTTGATTCAGTGTGGCTTTCAACATCTCAACGTAAAGAGAATCTACATCACTGATGTTGAAAAATGGATTTATTATAGAAATCTCAAACAAAGAGAATTATGACTCCATCATGGACAGCCTTCAGCATCTCAACCTAAACAGAATCTGCAAGGAAAAAGGCAGTCACTGACAATGAAAAATGGATTTATTACAAGAATCTAAAATGAAGAAAATCATAACTAGATTCAAGAGAGCTGTAAAATGCCAAACCTAAGCTGAATCTGCTGGGGAAAAAGTTAGTCTCTCTGGAGGGATTCACAAGGAATTCTTTTCTTATGAATTGCTTGAACCTAGATAAATCATTACTGTGTGCTGCTACAATGAGCAACTGACTTGTTTGAATGACACATTGAAAAAGAAAAGATCTTTTCTGAGTAAGGAAGACAACTATCCTCATTTAACAAATGTAATGCATCCAAATAACAATGGAACTGGGAAGTGGAAATCTCCCATAGACAGCATATTTTTCATACTATCATTTTTTTGTTTATCTGGTCTTTAGTTCCATTCAAAAATTCTTTGAAAGAATTCCTTGAATCAAAACCAGAAACACAATTTAGCTGCAAGATGGTGTAATGTCATTGAAAGACAGTGAAAATAATTTGAATAAAAAAAACACAAATAAAAAATTGTATCAAAAAACATGCTGGAAATAGAATGGAACTGGATAAAAACTTATCACACAGGAAAAATAAAATTATCATAATTAATATTTTGTTAATATTAATGATGATCATTTTATTTTTGTATGTGCAAAAGTTCGCAGAATTTCTTTATTTTCTACAGTGTTTTCAGTTTCTGAAGAAAAAGGAACCCGGATTTTTTACAGACACCAATTAATTTGTTTAATTAGAATAATTAATAATAAAGTATATAATAAAATTTATAAATAATGACATTGAAAGTGGACAAAGAAAAATTAAAAAAATACAGAGTGCTCAATGTGACCCTATGATTGGAGCAGACATGTGGAAGAGGAAAGTATAATTTTATCTCAATCTCAAGTGTTCCTGTTTTATGGCCATTAGGTGGGATTTCTGAAGTGGCACTCACTTAAGCAAAGAGAAAGAACACAACTGATATGTGAAAGAAAGCATTTGAGGTCATGCGACAAAAAAAAAAAACGAGAATTGATTATTTCTGGTTCCTAGTCTATATTAACAGTCATGCTTGGGATCGGGGTAGCCAGTTCTGGTCTGCTCTTGGTGGGAGACAAACTATCCTTTGTGTAATTCTAATGCCATCTATTTGTATTGCCAGCCACATGTTGGGATGTCTAGATGGTCAGAGGGTTGGTAGGAGTGAAGAGTTGGGTCCCCACGTGTCATCTACCTACCCACCCAAACTGAGCAAACGAAACCTTGAATAGAAACAGGGTTTGTATTATTATTTCTCTATGTGGTATAAGTTTTCAACTTTTGTTTCCTTGTGAACATTCAGTGGGCCTTTTTCATCTTTTGCTGCATACTGACAAACTAGAATGAAGATGTAATGTGGGGTAATCATGGCTGGTTAGAGGAAAGTTCGGCAAGAGTCTTGTTATATATTTGTTGGTCAGCACCTGTTTGCATCCAAGTATTAGGATCGTCATTCCCTCTCCCTATTCCCTTTCTCTCCCCTAGTGGTGAGGGAGATAGCTGTGAATCAAAGAGAGTTTGATAGGCCATTTATGTGAATTTGATTTTGCAAAAATGACTTTTAACATTAAACACAAAAATACAATGGTCCTTAGGTCTTTGCTGAAAGTATCAAGACCTATTTCATGTGATACTCTTCATCATAGAATACTTTTTTTGACTGCCTAGTCAATGAAAAAAAAAATCATTGGGGAATTGTTGTCTGAAAGTTGGATCCCCATTCCTCTGACTAAAGTAAGTTTAGGTTTCCTTCAATGTCTAATGCCTATGAATTTTAGTCTACTTGAATGCTATGGTTGATATGTTCTTGTAGATAATCAAATACATTTTGCAGTTAGTCATTTTTGATGAGGTCTGATTTTGTTGCTTTTTATTACAATAGTCAAATCGTTGTTTTACATTCTGTTATGAAAACAATATAGATGGGAAAGAACCAAATGGGCATAATAGTGTTGACTAAATCCCTTTTGATGAAACATTGTCATTATTAGTTTTTGACTGTTTTCTTTTTGTTTTCTTTTAATTGCTTTTTATAGTAGAAACTTGTTTTACATTGTACAACCATTAATTAAATATCACAGTAAATTGAGTAGACTTTAATGAGATTTGAATGCACATCTTGTGTCTTTGCAGCCTGTCTTGCATGGATAAAAACAACAAAAAAACTAGTCAAGCATTAATAACGATATTTAAGCAATCTGATCCTTGCCAGACTGAATTTATTTTCTAAATTTATCCCATTTTGAAATTAACTCATAATTAAATTCCTTTTGTGAGCTATCTGCACATGTTCACTTTTCAGATATGTTTTGGTATGAACATGATTAGTCAATATGGCAGAGGCATTATTATTCATGAATATTCCACTTCCATGAAAACCAAATATGAAATTTCCATATTCATATGTGGCCAATCCACTTTGAAAGGATTTTTCATTTATTCTTTACCAATATTTGTCATCCTGGTGCAAAGATTTTTGAGAGATCAAGATATTGTTGGGTAAAAATTTTTGAAAACAAATCTGGGGAGGAGGTTGGTGAAGACGTTGGTTGACTTCAGATACATTTTTCAAGAGAACAAAGTTAACACATACTTCACACTCCTCTCTGGTTTTTTGAACAGGAGTAGATATTTATCCCTTGTTTCCTGTTTAGGATGGGGTTTCTGGATCCCCTTTAAAGTTTTTTCATTTTCTTTTACTACCAGTAACTCCTTGTGTCTTAGTGGAATAATTGCCTTGCTTGGATTCAATTGATTAAAAACATTTGAACAGTTAAGAAAATTAGATGTATTTGAGGAGGATTTTAGAATACTCTTGAATTTATACTGGAAGCAAACCTCTTAAAAATGAATTAAGTTGGCACACAAAAGCAGAAAGGGGCATGAGACAAGGATGTGTCTCCTCACCAGATTTATTCAAACTCTACAGTGAAGCCGTCATAAAAGAGCTGGAGACGATACCAGGATTTATTATCAGTAGGTGCAATCTTAACATTATAAGATATGCAAATGACACATTGTTAGTAGAGAGAGAAAGAAAACTACAAGACCTAGACAAGGCAATAAAAGAAAAGACTAAGCATCAACTGTAAGATTGATTGGTCTCTTTAATGGCATATCAACTCCTTATGGGTCATTTAATGCCAAAATTTAATTTTCTTGGTAGTGTTGAAATAATAAAAATGTAATGTACATTATTCTACTTTCACAATTGAATACATGGTAGTTGATACTCAGCTTTTATATATGTACATGTGGACTTAATTACTAGAGGCAGTGATGTGTCTTTTATGTTGTAGTTTTGTTGAAGTGATATTTTGGAATACAGTTTGATTTCTTTAATAAATTGGAGGATATTATATGGATTAATGTCACGAAAGAGTTCTTTCATTTTGGTTGTTTGGTTGGTTATCTTGTATGGGTTATTTAATGCCAAAATCTAAATATTTTGTATGTAATTTTATACTTTCAGAGTAAAGGTATGTTTTTTTTTTAGATATTTAGTTTGTACATCATAAAATGTATTGTTGGTAATTTTACTATAAAAATGTATTTTTCTATTTTTTTTAGTATTGCACTGATTGTCATTTTGCTATAAAAATGTTCTTCATTTTCTTATAAAAATGTGCTGTTGATTTTTGTTTGGGGGGGTTCACTATTTAACCATAGATGGGACCCTAACAGGTGCTACCACCCTGGGTCAGTGTGGACCTGGGAACAACAGCAGTTAAAAGGTAGTTCCATGATCTTTAAAACCTCCAATCTCCCAATCAGAGGCCTTGCTGCCAGATGTAGTTTATCATCATACCCAGGATGCTAACTGTAAGAAGTCAGAATGTCTGGTTATCAGCAAAAGAAAAAGCCCAAGATGCAAACTACAAATTGGAGATATCAATATCAAACAAGTGCAGAAGTTTAATTATCTGGGAAATGTTTCAACAGAGGCTGGAGAATGTGATATCGAAATCCGAACGAATATTGCAATAGCAAAAGATGCCTTCCAAAAACTAAGCAAAGTATTAGATAATTTTGTTGGGAACAGTGTTGAACAGTTATGTAATATCAATCCTCTTATAAGGTAGTGAATGCTGGATAATCTCATCACAGATGAAGAGAAAAATGAAGGCAATATAAAATGTGGTTCGACAAATGGTAATATTAGCTATTTCCTTATAAGGAAACATTCGGCATTCATTGAGTGAGCAGCTTGTATTACAGTTAAAATTTATAAAATCTTTGTCTTAAAACAAATTTTGAAGAAAATAGGTTTCTCTAGTCCAGTATCTTATTGCTCTTTCCAGCATTCATGGAGGTTTCCTTCCTAACCTTTTGTTTGAAATAGTGTGGAATGTCAACATCTTGATCATGTCATTGCTTTCTCTTCAAGTTACATGTGATAGCAGTTTCTGCTGTTGAAAGCCCTCAAGTGATGTGGTTTCTGTTATTTGGAACAGCTCTTTATTTGTGATTCTGTAGCATCAGTCCACAATGTTCGAAGAAGTGTGGCCTGAGAATTCTACGGACGAAGCCCATAAGCAATGAAGAAGTCTTAAGGAAAGTGAAAACAAAAAGGAGGCATACTCAGAATCAGAAAGTAGCTGTAATTTCTGGGACATATAATGAAGAAGGAAGGCTTGGAGAATTTGACAATCACAGGACAAAGAACAAGAGAAGGCATCAAAGGCAAAAGGGGCAAAAGAAGGCACCTACCTGATGAGCTTGTGTGAATAGATAGCAGAACAGGGAGTGGGAGGTTTGGCAGAGGGATAAACATTACTAAGAGTTACAAGGGACAGGAGGTTGTGGAGAGCCATGATTACCCATGACATGGATGTTGACTTCTATGGGCTATAGAAGAAGAAATTAACATTCCCATAATTAAATATATCATGAATAAATAAATTGTTTGTTAAGGTAAAAATTCTTGGAGAAATATAGATGAATAAAGCATGACTTTTATGGAAGGCCATTACTGAAATAAAAAACTGGTTCCTACGATTGCAAAGGTAACCTGCGAACCTCAAACAATAAAGTAGGACTCCTTACTTTTTATGAGGCAGAATTTCAGCAAGAGTTTTCTTTGGTGGAATGCGGTAAAGGACATCAGCGTTAAATTCTTGAAAATATATCTGAAAATAAAGAACGATGCAATTAAACCCCTGAGGAACAAATGAAAAATAATGTTTACTAATACAACAGAACATTTTTCACTTATTATTGAAATATTTGTACTAAAAAGAAATATATTCTCAGTGGACAAGGGGAGGGTCTAGTTTGTTAGTCTGTCATGAGAAAAGGCACAAGTAAGAGTAAAGATGTCCCAAATATCACTTACCTGTAACCCACCCAGATTTTGTGAATAAAGAACTCAGTATATTATATTAAGATGCAAGTGTGACCCCCTGCATCATAGTAACCAGAGTGTTAGAGAATATAAAAAACACACATTATTAAGTAGAGAGAACAATAAAAAAAACAAGAATTAAGAAATAGAAGACAATGATTGAAATTGCATTTAGATTTTTGAAGATCAAAATTGGCTGAAAAGTAAAAAGCTTGAAGAGAGTTCCACAAGCGAGAAGAAACTGTTAGCATAAAACTTAGGTTACATCTAGCCACTTCAACTGTAAAATGATGGGACCTAGCTGCCAATCTAGTACTGTGCTTAAATTCATAAAGTCTAGGTACCAGAGAGAAGAGCGATGTTTATTCTGATAAATACACAGAAATGTTGCACAAGGACAAAAATGGGGATTGGGGAAAGGGCGGTCTTCTTCTGTCTTAACGATAACTTAGCTAGCCACAAACACTGACCCAATCATACAAACAATATTCCTTACACCAAAACAACACATTCTTACGTACCTTTCTTACTACAGCCACCATAATACCACAATGTCTCTATGAAAATACTAACTAGTCCCTATATGTACAATTCATAGTCTGTGGTGGGAGGGGAATAAAACAACAATTTTAAAATCTAACCCCATCAGAACAATTCCAATGAAATTATTTATAGAAAATGGTGAGGGAAGCTATGGTGGGAAAAGTGACTGAAGCCAAGATGTCAGGTCAGGACTGATAACATTGAAGATTCATCTTTGCATTTTATCAAGAATCTAAATATATAGCAGAAGCCACAGACCAGATGTGGCAGCAATATTCAAAGCATGGAATATGTTACCAATTGTCACTTACCTGTCCACACCCCAGACTGTGTCAGGGGATATCATGAATAAAGTACCCAGTATATTGAAAACAGGATTTGTGTTTTCTTTCATTGCCGAGGTGATATTACATTTTCTGTCCTCCATGGAAACTTGCACCAGGCCATTTCCCGTTCTTGTTTGCACTAATGCAAATAAGAATTGAAACACTACAAGTGGTGAAGCTGTCGAATTGGTGAAAAACTACCCTAGGGACCCAGTTTTATGTTTACACAAGGAGATGATACTATCTTGGGAAATTATCTTGACTGTGGCAGCAAATAGGTTAAACAAAAGACTTTACCCAGTATTAAAAGAAAAACAAAAAACACAAAACAAATACAACTTTCAATAGAATTTCTTTGCATATTCAAAACTCAAACAAACCTCAATATTTTTCGGCTGATATTTTCTTTCTTCATCCCAAGGGACACTTTCCTCGCCAAACATATGACAGATATGATGTAAGAAACTGAAATTATAGCAATAGAAACATATGTAATCCTGTCATGACTCCTTACTTTACATCTGCTGCCCTGTCAGTAGGGTCCAGAAGACCTCTGTCTGCAGCTGCTCAGGAGGTAAGACCTCACCAAAAAGTGTAACATACCAGGTAAAACTTACGAGCACAGGTGTAAACAACCAATATTCACCTCCAAATAAATGTGACCAACATTTACTTATAGATCTTACCGATATTTACCAATGGCCTCAAGTATAAATCTTACCAATATCTCCCTATGGCCTCAAGTATAAATCTTACCGATATTTACCAATGGCCTCAAGTATAAATCTTACCAATATCTCCCTATGGCCTCAAGTATAAATCTTACCGATATTTATCTATGGCCTCAAGTATAAATCTTACCGATATTTATCTATGGCCTCAAGTATAAATCTTACCGATATTTATCTATGGCCTCAAGTATAAATATTAAAAATGTTTACCTATGGCCTCAAGTATAAATCTTACCGATATTTATCTATGGCCTCAAGTATAAATCTTACCGATATTTATCTATGGCCTCAAGTATAAATATTAAAAATGTTTACCTATGGCCTCAAGTATAAATCTTACCGATATTTATCTATGGCCTCAAGTATAAATATTAAAAATGTTTACCTATGGTAGTGATTTTCACTGGTGTGTCATGAGAGGAACATAGATGTGCCACCAAAATTTTTAAAAGTCATTAATTAAATTAGTTTATGAAAGATGTCCAAAGCACAATAAGTGTACATATCAAAATTAAAGCTACTTTAAACTTATATGAGTATATCATTGTTAAATTATATACTCATATATTTTTCAACTACCTTCACTCTTTGGCAATGTTTATCATTTAAAAAGTAATGATTAGAATTGGAATAAAACTTAAACATATGAAAGTGAATTTATAATTTTCTTTGCTCTTGAGAATTTACAACAAAAATAATAAACATTTATTAGATTGTTTATTTACACAATTTATTTATATTATTGATTGGAATGGTTGACAAAACATCAGTTAACTGCCAATCAATGCAAAATTTATAAAATGGGAAATAATAAGGATTTACTTATAGTTGGTATACATATTTTAATAATTTAGTAAATGTTTATAAATTTATGAATAAAAATTTATTTCTTTATAAATTGGTATAAATGTTTAGAATGTTGTAAATATAAAATGATACTTGTAAATAAAGAATCTAATAAATGAATAGAGTTTAATATTTTTGTTGTAAATTCTCAAGTACAAAAAAAAAATGTATAAATTCACTTTCATATGCTTGGGTTTTATTCCAGTTCTAATCATTGCTTTTTAAAACAATAAACATTGCCAAAGAGTGAAGGTAGTTAAGAAAGCAGTGTCATTGGAAAACTGTCCTCTTGAAACATCTTATTGCAGGTGTGTTTGCCCTCATTTTTTACTCTTTTTGATCATTAAGTGCGCTACAGAAGTTTAACTTTAGGTTCACATGCCCCGGAGATAAAAAAAAAAGATTGGAAAATGTTGACCTATGGCCTCAAGTATAAACCCAACCAATATTTACTTATAGGCTCAAATATGAGCTCAACCAATGTTTGCCTATAAACTTAGGTATAATTATCACCAACATTTACCTGTAGGCTTAAGTACAAACATAACCATTGTTTACATGAAGAAAGAAATGAGTATTTTTAAGCAGATTTTTGCATTGTATCAAAAGTTTATATTTAAACCTACGTGTGTGTGTTTGAATACCTTTAGCATTTTAGATGCACAATTATAACCAGAATTTGTTGTATTTTGGGGATGAAATGTGTTACATAGGAGTTTGTTTTGTTTCTATTTTGGCAATTACACATCATTAGTCTTTTTCTTTTTTTATTTTACTCAAGTTCACGGCTCGAGAGCCAATCAAGGTAGAGGGTTACTGAATAACATGTGTGATATGAATGTAAGAGCTTAAGGGAAGTATCCACATGTAAGTCTGCTCTATAAAGTAGCAGTTCTTGGGAAGAAAGCGTCTGAGTGGAACTTCCTCCTTACAATTGGAATATGGGGAAAATAATAGTGACTCAACTCTGTAGGTGTAGGAATGTGAGTTTGAACTGCAAAGGTCTGAACTGGTGGCACGAAAGAGTAGAGCTCATCTAATAATTTGCCATGGAAATAGTGATAGAGTCAGAACAGGTCTTGAAACATTGTATGCTGCAGAGTGGGGAATAAGTGTTCCTGCACACGACCACATAAACAGTTTTGAACTCTATCAAGGTTAGAAAGTGAGAATTGAGCAGCTCCAACCCAAATAGAGCAACAATACTCCATTTTTGGGCTGATATGACTCTTGCAAAGATATAACATGGCAGAAGGTGTCAGACACATCCTGGAGTGATATAGTGAAACAACCATTTTTTCAGGTTCTTTAGCAACGGATTGCGTGAGTTGCTTTTGAGGTCTGGAGTGAACTTGAAACTCAGTAAATAGTCAAAGTATAGAACCTCATATGATATGAATAAAAAAGAAGGTGGTAAGAAATGACGATAAGGCAGATAGATAGCAAATGACCTTTGACTCAAAGAGGTTAAGATTGTAGCTTTCAGGGGAAGCCTTTCCACGGGCATGTGTTCCAAAAAGTAGTAGTTGTTGGGAAAATGCTTTCTAAACAGAACTTTCTTATTATTGGAACGCAGAAAAAAATGACGATGATTTAACCCTGTGGATATAGCTTAGCGTGTCTTAGTTGTAAAGGTCTGAACTAGTGGGACTGAAGAAAGGAGCCCTTCTGAATAATTGATGTGGAAACGGCAATAGAATAATGAGAGGTTTGCGGCATTGCATGTGTGGGAAAGAGGTTGTCTTCCTCCACACAACCACATAAACGATTTTGAAGTCTTATCAAGGCTGGAAAGTGATGATTGTGCAGCTCCAGCCGAGATATGGTAACAATGCTCTAATTTTAGTTTAATCTGACTCTTCTAAAAATAAATCATGACAGATGACGTTGGGTACTTCCTAGAACAATAGGAGGATCTGACCATTTTTCCAACATCTTTAGTAATAAATCATATATAAGAGTTTCACATGAGATCTGAACTGAACTTGAGAGCCAACAGACGGTCAAAGCAAAGATATATATTCCTTTGTTTTCACACTGTATCCTCAAATTCTGAAATAACCTTTTTTTTTTTAATGATTATTATCATCTGGGCTGGAGCAGACAAATCCTCTCTTTCCAGCCTTGGAGATATGGCAGCAATAGTCTATTTTTAGCTTAATTTGACTCTTGTAAAGATAAAGCAATGCCAGAAGGAGTCAGTCACTTTCTGGAATGGTAGAAAGAACTGACCATTTTTCCATTTGTATATTATATGTTCCCTAATAAATTTGTATAACTTTACTATATGTAAATAGCTTTGTTGTCTTTGGTAAGTACTTACCAGCTATTTTCACAAAATCTTTCAATGAAATCTGATTGTGAATACTCAGGATACAAGAAGAGTACAGGCCAATTCAGGAATCCATGCTCGTCCATATGAACTTTGGCCCCACCAGGATTGTGCCCTTCAAGATCTTTCAAGGTTAATGCTTTAGAAATTTCAGTTTCTCCAGATTCTTTCAATGTTGCCAGTTTAATGCCTCTTTGCTAAAAAAAGAAAATGAACAAAAATCATTTATAAGTTCATAATAATTTTCATTTGACCTTGGCATCAGTTTAAACTAATACCTTTTTTTTTTCCACATATCTGAACTTTCTAGTCATATATAAAATTTTGAGACTTCTATTAGTCTGTCACAGCCTCTAAAATAGTAATTTCTTGACCAATCAAAACCAAATTTTGAGGAGATGTGCAGCTAAGTAAGGGGCAAAAGTATGCTTAGTTTTACTTGAAAAAATTAAGTTTTATTATTTAACATACAAAATACTCCCACTATTTTAAAAACAATTTAATGATTAAAATTGCAAATACTTTTTCAAATTGTATCGATTGGTTTGCAAAATTGAACAAAAGGTAAAGTTTGTAAAACTCAACAAAAAAAAATGTCAGTGATAACCTCAACAACAGTAAATAGTGTGAGGATTTCAACATGCATCAGAATGTTGCAAAAAAATTCTAAGAATTATAAACTACAATTTTGGAAAATAAAAATTGAATTGAAATACATTGGAAAATTACCATGTTTTTATCAATAAAAAAAATTCAAACTTGAAGCAAAAGGGGGGAAAAAAGGCATCAGAGACTTCAAAAAAACATCTTTGGTAAAACAATGTTTATGAATTCTCATGTCCTTTGGTAGATTGCATCTCCAAGAAACAAAAAACATTAAATTATAACATATATCACACTTCAATTTATTAACAGATATCATATTCAATTTAAAATGCATTACATAAAAAAAACATTCACTTTTTGGCATCAACTGATTTTAAATTTCTTCTTTTTTAAGGACATTATGTGATATGATTTAATCTGAAATTGTTCAATTATGTGTAGGAGAGAATTTTTCTGTTGCAGAAATGAATTTGTATCAAGAAAATCTTAAGTAAATAAATTTAGTAAATGGTTCTAACTACAATTCATTGAATTCTTGGCATTATCATAATATTAAAAATTATAGTTTATATTATAGGGCAAATATAATTCATTTTTAAGTTTTATCTTTTGTGTTTTTTATATTACTGTTATTACTATTATATATATATATATATATATATATATATATATATATATTGAATATATTTTATTAAAAAAAGAAATAAAAGGAAAATCTTTTATGCCAATGAGTTTCATTCTTTGAGGAACTTTATCAAGGCAAGTGTAAAAATTTTATTTAGTAACCTATACACAACTAATGTGGAAAAAAATATTGTTTATTTTTCAAATTTTTAATTATAAAACTCTAAAATATTCTTAAAGCTTACTGTGTAAGCAAAAGTAAACTATGGAAGATGTAAGTTTTGAGCATATATATATATATATATATATATATATATATATATATATATATATATATATATTATGAAATGGACAAAGTCTGACTATTATTATTACAATTATTCTGGCAGTTATTTGCGGGAGTGGCTTGTTTGTTTATTTGTTCCACAAATAACTGCCAGAAGAGATTACCCACAATGCACCACTGACCCATATATATAAATAGCCGAGGAAAAATCCAGCATTCGCGGCCTGACGATTACGTCCAGCATGAAACAGCCTGTCGCCTCTGAGTGTTGGCTTCAATGTTCACTTTTATATTTATATTTACATGTACTATATCTCTGATATTGAGCACTTTATTCCATAAATATAGCACACCTTAAAACTATACTTCTTCATATATATATGAAATATAAATACAGAATGTCTTTGGATTACATCAAACCCAACATACAACGTTTTGTGGTTACAACGCCATCTTCCATAATGTAATTCATCATCATGCAATGCTATATGAGGAAGACAGCATTGTTTCTTCACTGACTGTACGCCATATTGGATTGTGCTACATTTGCTATCTCTTAGTTGTGTCATTATTTTGGGAACTTTTTCCCTTCATTATGGCTCCCAAGTGTAAGGCAGACTCGTGGGTGCTTATGTAGGTGAGTTCTGACCTACGTTGAAAATCAGTTTATGTTATGCCATAGGAATGGATCTCCATTATAAGTCAAGGAGCCCCCCCCCCTCCCGTATATACGTATAAGAAGCATTACCCCAAAGGTTTTCATAGTAGTTTGAACATTTAATTTTAATTCAATTAATTTCTCACCTGAATTTTGTCCAACAAAATCTGTTCAGCTTCCTCTTCTTTTTTTTCTATCAGCTGTTGCTTGCGAAGATCTCGATCTTGCACTTTCTGATAAAAAAACAAAAAAAAAAAACACTAAAATCTTTTCAAAATTAAAAAAAAATACCAAGGAAATATAAAATAATCAGTACTACTGAATAATAACATTTTAAACTGAAATGTTTAACAAACTGTAATTGTCCAAGAGGAAATGGCTTGGTTATTGCATAACAAGGTCTCCATATCCACTAAATTTATACTTCCTTATTAACAAAAAAAAATCTATTAAAATGACAGTGGATAATGATACCAAGGAATTCTGTTATTCATAGGCATAACAAGACATGGTGAGGAAAAATATTTTGATTTACCCCTCCTCTTGATTGACAAGTCAGTTTCATTTATAGCCATTTGTACTCAATAACAAATAATGGTGAGATACAACACCCAACTTTTATGTTCTCATATAAATAAAAAATACTTTTATTATTTGCCAGTGCTTATGTAACAGGTCTGCCAATAAGAAATATGCCAAATACATAATGACCATCACTAATCTGGCACAGTGGGGACCTGAATAGTGCCGGATAAATGATGGTTATGTTAAAATATACTTCTCGCAACAGCTACCAAATTCACCTTACTTTTAAAATAACCTATAAACCAGAACATATTGTTTAATAAAATAAAAAGAGAAATTAAATAAAAATGAAGTGAAATGTTAATAAATGACAGATAAAATAAATGTTACATGTTCTTGAAAACTGAAAATTGTTAGAATAAGGCACCAAACCGTGTTTGGCAAACAACCTAGAGTGTTTAAGAAAATTACCTCCTTGATTATCCAACTGAAGCTGCTATCCATCCGATGAAAAGAAAAAAAAAGGCCATTTACCCCCCCCCCCATTTAAAAACTCAGTCCGTGCAGTGGATTGGGTGTTCGTAGCAACCAATAAAGTGTGCAGAAAACATGGTCTACTTTCATCCAATTTAAGATAAAGGCCATAGTCTCTGCTAGTGTTTGATTGCGGAGGGGGAATCAGGGCTTGATCTACCCTGATTGGAGTCGGCTTGAGGGGGTGTATAATGTTGCAAGACCTGAAACTCCCTGATGAACCATGTCGATTTACATCACTGATGACTCCCAGTGCCCTATTTAAGAGTGTATATTCAAAAAAAAAAAAAAAAATTACATAAAAAAACCTCCTCCCTGCCAATTCCAAAATGAAATATTCAATAAAAATTGAGTTAAATTTTAATGAAACACAGGTAAATAAAAGTTACAAGTAATCCTATTGACTTACATAAGGAACTTCATTGATGATATTTCCAAAGTGAAATATTAAATCAAAATCAACATATTATGGCTGTATACCAAAAGACAAGTAGAAATTCCTTAGCATAGTTTGAAAGTTCTAAAAAAGGATTGTGTACATAAATCATACAAAATTCACAGAGACACCCGACTGTCATTGTTTTTTAGATGTTCTACCTTATTTGTTATGGATAACGTATGATGTTTGCATGTCACACCATGGAAAGATCTTGTATTCATTGAAGCCATGACTAGGGCTGAATGTCAGCAGGTTACAATAAAAATGCCCAAAAGACAAGTTGATTGATTTGTTTTTTTTTTTACAGCTTATCAACCTTTTACAGGTGATTTAACCCTTTAGTTTCCTCAATGATGTCTATTCTAGGGTCATAGAAAGTTTCAGGCACCATGACATCAGACTCTCTCTCATCAGCCAAGCTGAGAGCAATCTTTTCTCAACTAGCATTCTGGCATAGAATTACAATTCTTTCACGATTGCAAGAATTGTAAACAATATTTGTACCTATGCAAATTAGATTGTTTTACTCAATTCTATGTAGAAATCCTGACCAAGAAGGATTTGCTTAAATGTTGAATTTGCAGAGATTTTGCAAAATGCAGCTGAACCAGGCATTCAAATTTTTTTTTTTTTTTTTTTAAAGCTTATCACCCCAAGCAAGGCTGGAGGCCACTAGCACGCAAGGGGTTACAAAAGGTTTGGAGGAAGAGCAGATAGGAGTGGTAAAGGAGAGGATGTGGAGAAAGATAGTGGATTGATCAAGGCAAGGGGTTACAGAAGATTTGGAGCGAGAGCAGATAGGAATGAAAGGTGAAAGGATGTGGAGAAGGGAAGTGGATAGATCAAGGCAACTGGAGATGTCGAATGACGTTACACTTAAATAGTTGGAGATTGTATTTGTCAGGGAAACAGGAATAAGGAAGGGAGTTCCACAGGTGAGATGTGCGAGACATGAAGCTATTGGAGTAGAAGAGACGTCTACATCTAACAGTTTCAACGGTGAAGGGGTGGGAACGGGATGCCAGCCTCGTAGGGCGTTTAAATTCATGAGGCCTAGGGACCAGCGAAAGCAGCTTCTCGGAGCAATTCTATCTCAATTGATTTTTCGGAATTAAAACTTTTATTTTTTTCAAGCACAAATATTTGTTTTAGATATAGGACAAAAATTTATATATCCGAATAATCTCTTTTTTCATTGTAGAAAATCTATAAAATTTGAATTCACTTTTGTGTCATTTACACAGATTTTTCATCATGAGCATCAATATTGCAAAAGTCCACAAGGAAACCTCACCTTTGAACAGTTTTGAATAAAAAACAAAACAAAAATTAAACTCATTCAAAAAGATTATTTTACATTAACCAAGACTTTACTTACCTTTAATTTTATGGCTTTGGTCTTAATAGCAGAGAGTTTTTCATTTTTGGGATCCAAGTGAGAAAAAAAAGTCAAGGATTTAAAACATATTCATGATGATGCTATTATGATGATGATGATGATGTTGAGATTACTATTGCTGCACATTATTGTTGCTTTCTATCACAACTCTGGATGTAGAAAAACGTTTTTTCTATGTGATAAGTCCTTTCAAGACATGAGAAGTATGATGGCTCTCCACAACTTCCTATCTTGTTGCTCTAAGTAAATTTTGACTCTTTATCATCTATCTTACACCTCATTCTACTATCCATTCACAAAGTGTTTTCTTTTATTTCTGGGAACCAAGTGGGGAAAAAAGGTTGATTTAAAATGGGCATGAGTAACCCCTTCCCTGGGCAGTGGGGCACATGAAATATAACTCATTCAGATTGTAGTGATCGGGAAAACACCCTCTTGGGAGTCAGTTCCACAGAGCAGCAGTTTGTGGGAAAAAGTTGTTTGAGTGGAGGGTTGTTTGGTTGTTTGGGGTTTTATGGCATATCAATCACTATGGGTTATTTAATGCCAGATCCAGTATTTACTAGATATATCAAAAACATATAGTTGGCAACATCATTGTTTCAAAAACGATTAGTTGGCAACATCATCGTTTCCCATCACATTTTAGGGGTAAGGTGTTAGTATATTTAGTGTAGGGTTTGGGTGGGAAAGTTAATTGTAAGTTGTAGTTGTTTTGGGATGGGTTAGATGTGATGGGGCATGACATGACCAGCCGATTGATCGGATCGACGGCCTTTTGGTTGGACGTAGTTTATCGTCATACCCAGGACGCGGATGTAGTTTATCTGTTTGAGTGGAATATGGAGGGAATTAATGTGGTTTGCTACAATGCTTGTAGGATGGCAGGTCCTATCCATGAAGGTTAGAACTGGTGGAACTAAGAAATGTAATTCATTTGAACACTTTCTATGGAAATAGCAATAGAGCAGCGAGAGGCTTTCTACATCTTGTCTCTGAGAAAGGGGTTGCAGAATGGAAAATAATTTGTTACCCTCAAGGATGTGGAGATGCTTTTTGACTATCAAGACTGAAAAGTTAGGGTTGGGTAGCTCCTGCCCATATATGGCAGCAGTACTCCATTTTTAGCCTGATTTGGCTCTTGTAAAGGTAGAGGATAGCACGAGGAGTGGCTAGCTTATCGTTGTTGCAGTCAACTGCTCAGGTACATCTGTGTTTCTTCAAGAATCCACAGAGCTAACCTGTGGTCTATACTGCAATGATAATGGGCAGAGCTTTCTGTGAGAGAGGGCATATGGCATAATCAACAATTTTGAACAAGCCCAGTATGCTCAAACCCTCCGTCACAATGACAACCACTGATAACATTCTAACAGTTTCATCAAACCAATGTCTCCCACATGACTTGGATTAGCTGGTGGTATGGCTTTTCAGTCACTTCATTATCAAAAGGTCACCTCTTTGACAAACCAAGCATGACGAGATTCAAGCCAGTGTCACATGGTTAGAGGGCTAAAATACTGACCACTTGGCCAGGTGGCCATTGCTTAATATTATATGAAGTTGGTAATATCCAAAGAAATGTGTAACTTAGAGCAGATTTTTTTACATTTAAACAGAAAGAAAAATAAATGTCATAAATAAACAAAAAAAAAAAAAGGAAAAGTAAAAAAAAGATATTTTTAATCCTGCTTGACACCATATCACAGCTTCAGAAAACTTTTTAAGTTCCAAACAACATTGTGTGCCTAAAGTGTGAAAAAGAGAAAAAAAAATAATATAGTTACAAACAATAAAGGAAAAACATCAATTTAAGGAATATTGGATTTACAAAAGCATTTATGAATAATATGGGTCATAAAAAACAGATTATTTTTATTTTTACTGAACAAAGTTATATAAATGCTTGAACAAATCATTCATTAAGTCCATGTAAAGTTACTAAGTTGTTAACTGGGGCAAGGAATGGTCTGTTAATTTTAACACCTCCAAAACAAAACTGCTCTCTTTTAATCATCTGAGAGAACCCTTTTTATCTTCTATCAAGATGGCTGGTTCTAACTTTCAGCAGAGTGATTCCTTGCACTTTCTTGGACTAATGTTTTCCACTGACATGAAGTGGAAAGATTGTATTGAATCAATTGCTACATCTGCTGCTAGGAAAGTTGGTTCACTGTGTTGTGCTAGACAACTTTTTTTCACCAGAATTTACCATATATAAAGGTAAATTGCTTTGAATATTGCTGCCACATATAGCCTGGTGCTACTGCTATATATTTAGAGATTCTTGATAAAATACAAAGTTGCTGCTGCAAGGTTATTGGTCCTGACCTGGCATCTTGGCTTCAGCTACTTTCCCACCACCATAAAGTAACTTCCCTGTGCCGCTTCTATATATATTTTCATGGTAATTGTTCAGATGAATTTTCCTCTATGGTACCTAGACTTTATGAATGTAAAGACAGTACTAGATTGGTGGCAAGGTCTCATGATTTTACAGTTGAAATAGCTAGATGTAACTGTAAGTTCTATGCTAACAGTTTCTTCTCTCGCACTTCTCTCTTGTGGAACTCCCTTCCAGATTCTTGCTTACCAGTCAAGTTCAATCTTCAAAAATTCAAATGACTTGTCAATCATTATCTTCCATCTTCTTAACTCTTGTTCTTTTATGATTCTCTCTCTTTAATAGTGTTTTTTTTTCTCATATTCTTGCACACCCAGTAATCCTTTGCATCTTAGTGGCTTTATTGCTTTGCTTGGGGGTGAACTGATTTTAATAAAAGTACATGTCAACCTATTTGTTTTGTTTTGTTTTACAGCATATCAACCTCAATGGGTTATTTAATGCTGACAACTTTTTTTTCCTGGTAATATTTTGTTTTGTCAAAAATCTATTTCTGGTAATAATTTTTTCATCAAAAATGTATAGCTGATAATATTATTTTAAAAAACATATTGCTGGTAATAATTTTTTTTCTTCAAAATTTTATTTCTGAAAATAATTTTTTACAAAGTATTTCTAGTATTAAAACCTATTTTTACACTTTCATGGTGCTTTTTACCTCAATTTCAGGGTTAACTATTTGCCAATAGCTGGGACCCTAACAGGTACTACCACCCTGGTCAGGGTGGACCTGGGAACACCAGCAATTAAGAGGTGGTTCCACACTCCTCAAAACCTCCTGATCAGAGGCCTTGATGTTGAACGTAGCTTATCGTCTTACCCTGGATGTGGACGTAGCTTATCGTCCAACCCTGGATGTGGATGTAGCTTATCGTCTTACCCTGGATGTGGACGTAGTTTATTGTCATACCCAGGTCAGGTCAACCTTGTTATTTGAAATTAAAAAATCTTGCTAATTTCAGCTATTTTTAAAGACAGTTTTTGGCAATGCTGGTCTGTTTACAATTTGTTGGATTGTATCTATCATTCACTGACCTTGCATATTTCATGGTTTTTGGAAGATCAAAAGATGAATTTGATACAGTTTGTTTCATGTTTGATGCGATACGATTTAAAAAATTAAAAGTTGAGAAACTGTAAAGTGCATTAGATAACTCTGATTTCATTAAATTTCGTTAATAAAAAAAATAACAATTCAAACAATTATTGAAAAACTGAAATGGATTTTAAATAGCATAGTGCCTGTCAAAACTGATAGGATGATTTATGTATGAAGTTTTGGTTCTGCTGGTGAAAGTATTTTGACGTTTTAGCTGTCTGACTGAGTGGACAGACCATTATATTGGTTCCAGCACCATTACTGGTTTTGAATTCAGAGTTGTCCTTCTCCTAAACTGGTTGCCAACCAAGGCTAGAGAGCCCAGCTTGCCCTTCTATTTAACTCATAGATAGGGAGGGAGAGATGGGTTCAATCCTTTTCCAAGGGTATTTGTGTCAAAATGAACACAGCAACAGAATTTGAACTTGTCACACTCATTTCACTTTCTGGACTGATAAACTGCTACACTACAAGTATGCCCATTCTTAAAATTATAGAAGGTATAACTTGTGGCAATTGTTTTGAGAGAACCAAAACTTTCTCTTTTGATACAGAATGTATGCCTTAAGAAGGCCATAGAATGGATTGGCATTATGGTAACAAAAGCAACAAATAAATGAATCTGGACATATCATAGAATGGTCCATTGTGTATCTGAATAAGGACTATCAAACTGATCAGCCAATAATCCTCATCAGTCCCATAACCATGTGTGGTCGCAGGGTTGCTATTTAGCTGAGCACCTGACTATCTCCTCAATATATCTTGGTTGTATGCCATATGTCTGAGTCTCTGTGAAGGATCTTCCAGTCCACTTGGTGAGCATTTTTTCCTCTGTCTCTTCTTTTGCCCAAGGTGGTAATTGGGTTTTATGACATTTTGATACCATTTCGACTTCCGCTACTTTACAATGTATATGACGTCTTTGAATAAGCCTGTTTGTTGGTGACGGTATTTTATTTGTGACATGGTCTACAGATGCCTATGATTGTTCTGTGGCATCTGATTTCTAATGCTTGGATTTCTCACTGTAATTCTGCTGTTAATGCCCAACAATCACAGACGTGCAAAAAGACTAAGATGGCCAATGCACGTAAGTCAGATCAGCCAAACCATTGGAGAATAAACTTTGGCAAACCAGTAAGCAAAAATAATAATTTTTTCAAATCTTTTTTTTTATTAACATTAATTTTCATTTTTTGGGGGAAATTTGCAATCTGACTTGCATAATCAATAGTAATATATGAAAAAAAGAACTACTGCATAATATGAATTTAAAAGAAAGCTTTTTTACCTTTTAAAAAAATCTCGTCATATGATAATATTTGTTTTTACACTGCAAATTTGAGTCCACAATTTTTATAAAATTTAATAAATTTTATTTCTTCTTTTAATATTCATGATCTAGAGTATTTAATATTTAGTAAAATGAAATAAAAATTTATTATTTCTGGCCACAATACCTATTCATTTTACAATGTTAATTCTCTCAAAGTAGACCAAAATCTGATATAGTTCATTTTAGCATTTCAAATCATTTCTTATATACTAAACCTTGATTTATTTCCCTTACAACAAACACAATTTCTTGAAAGAGACTTATATTATGTGCTCCCTTTTGGATATGAGGAGTCATTCATTTGAAATAAAACAAAAAATGGCCTTTGAAAATACAATAGAATTTATTATGTTCAGTCACTGGAGGCCAAATATTTCCTTATAAGGAAATGGCTACTAGCATTATCATTATCTAAGCTTACTCACAAGAAAACTTCAATAGAAAAAGCACTTACCTCTGACATAGGCTTTAATGTAGTCAGGCTTGAATTTACAAGAAATAACACAGTCTTGTAAAGCATAACCAAAGTTACCTGGAAAAAACAATGATTTTTGACCATCAGTCTTTCTGTGTGTAATAGATTTGAATGATACAACTTCTAATAAAGATTTATATTAGTTTATTATTAGTATATAACATTGATATTAGTTTAATCTCTTAGAAAGCCAAATACAGTATTCTATTGTGCTAATCTTCGAAGTAGGGATAGTCTGCATATCTAATAAGACAATAGACAAGGTTTATTTATATTCATTTTTTTTTTAGAGGAGAATTTAAAAACTAATTACAAAAAGAAAGCCAGGCAGTTAATGAAGAAAAAAAGGCTTGAATAAATTTGATGTGTAAAATTTGTTTATTCACATTTGTAGAAAATGAGGCTCAGACCTTATGTAAAATGCAGCCTAAATCAAGCTTGGCAATTCATGAGAAAGATACTTGTGTAAAATTTGGTTTTCAATTCATTCTGAAAAATCTGCCAAAATAAAGTCAGTCAACAGGTGTAGTTTTAAAAAGATACATTTTTGGGTTTCTTAAGCAATGAGGAAATACTGGAAAGAATGATAAGTTATTGAGTGTCTAAAACAAAAGGGCAGGTAAAAACTCCAAATCCAGTGTCACCACTCTAAAAGGCAGGAAAGATGAACCATACAGAAATCAGAAATCACAAGTCTAACATCAAAAGTCCAAGAGGCAAAATAAAATAGTCAATAGATCCAACTTACAGATTCTAATGCAGTGAACTCACTCTCAGTCACAAATCAAAAATTACGCTATTCTCATCAAGAAAAACAATGGCTTTTATTGAGAAGGTAAATTTTGAAATTATAGGAATAGATAGGTTCACCTATCGTCCAGTTCACACTCCATCCCAGTCTTTTGGACAGGAGAAGAGGTTCATTTCTTGTTTCCTGTTTAGGATTGGGTTTCTGGTTCCTTCTAGAGTTTACTTCAAATCTATACTCCTAACATCTCTGCTTGAGTTATGAAATTTTATTTACTAATTAAATCTTGAGCTGGAATTAGCTGTCTAACTTTCCTATTATCTTGCCACTTCTTATGCTAATACAATGCTACACACTCTACTTTGAGTGGCCCTTGGGCCTTGTATTGGATGAACATTAGTTAAAAAAATAAGAAAAAGAAAGAAAAAAGGCCAATTTCCAATAATGCAAATTTCATCCTGGGATTGATTTCAGAACCAGTCTTGAGGCTATTTAAGAAGTCAAATTGGTCGAAGAACCAGAATGTTTTTGATGTTCTCATGTGAATGACTGAGGCCTGTTTCTGATAACAACAACAATGCCACCACCAATAGCAAGAAAGAAAAAGATGAAGAAAGATAAAGAAACTAAAAGATGAAAAAAAAGAAAACTGAAGGATTCTTAAAATTAGAGGCGGCATCAACCCTAATTTTGAACTTTTATAAAAAAAAAAAAAAAAAAAAAAGAAAACAATTTTTGTTGATAATTTAAAAAAATGAACTCTTGTTAAAATTTGCAGTGACACATGTGAATTTGCCAACCTTCTCAACTGTTGGAAATATGAAAGTAATTGAAAATTTTGTCGAAAAATTTATATAAGCTTGAATAGGCTCTGTAACCGTCATGCCAAAAACAACTCACTGGAACAAGGCAGTCGTTTCTCGTTGGCTCTCTCGGCACTGACTGCCAAAGCCTTCAAACACACTCATTTTATAGACCATGACGATGGTTGAGTGGGAGAGTTTTACATATGCGTAGGTGCACTCTGCCAATTCTCCCTTCCTCCAACTGCTCTGCAACACCATACGCATGCAATGCGTGGGCGTTTTCGGACATGATGTTGCATATCTTGCTCATGACAATCACACTCTATTATATAATTTGTGAACTGGTTATCTTGTCTTCTATCTAAATAAATAAATGGCAAATTCTGTCCGTCTGTGTGTTTAAAACCCTTCTAAGTGGGGCCACACTTGCTCCACATAGACACATTTTAACACTTTTTGAATCAGGATGATCTTGGGATTAAAAATCTGCCCTTCATTTGGTGCTTGAACATCCAGCATTGAGAGTTGTGTCCGGGGGAGTAAGGAAGAGTTAAAAATTCAAATTTTAAAATAACTGAAAAAAAATTTAGTGATTTTAAAAGCTTTTAATTTATATTAAGTTTAAAGTGACACAAAAACTTTGTGAATTTAAAAAAATTTGTTTTAAATTCAGTTAAAATATTTCCAAAACTTTTATTCCCCCCACCCCACCCACAGATATGAATTGTACATATGGGGACTAGTTAGGATTTTCATAAAGACATTATGGTAGATGTTGTAAGAATGATAAGTAAGAATGTGTTGTTTTGGTGTAAGTAATATTGTGGTATGTTTCGGTCAGAGATTGTGGCTAGCTAAGTTTAATGCTAAGACAGAAGAAGACCATACTTTTTCCCCCATTCCCCATTTTGGCCTTGTTCCACGTTTTGTAATAAATTACGAATAAATATTGCTCTTTGCTATGATACCTAGACTTTATGAATTTAAGCACAATACTAGATTAACAACAAGGTCCCATCAGTTTAGAGTTTAATTGGCTTAATGTAGCCATAATTTCTATGCAGATAGTTTCCTTTTGCACACTTCTCACTTACAGAACTTTTTCAGTTTCTTGCTATCCAGATAAGTTTGAACTTCAAAAAATGCAATGTCAATCATTATCTACTGTCTTTTTAATTACTCTTCTATTGTTCTCGTTCCTCAATAATGCTTCTGTTTTCTAATTCTTTTAGACCCAGTAACTCCTTGTGGCTTTACTGCCTTTCATGGGATAAATCTGATTAAAAAAAAAAAAAAAAAAACTGTTAGAATATTTTTCTCAGCCTATGCAAAATTTGCCCATACAGTTTTCTATAACTGGTAACCTCAGTGAGATTTGAATATACGGCCTTCTTATCTGGGGTCAGGGACAATAAAACTTTTAACAGCCAATTTGTCCTCTTCCATTGTACTGAACTTATCTGGGTAATTCTATTTTCTACACTGATATTTGTTACACTAGTAGGACATTCAAAACTAAAATTAACAATTAGGATTATTTTAGTCAAGAAAATATAACTGACCTGTTTTTCTCCACACTCAATACAGAATCTGACTATACAGAAGATATACACTTAAGTTCCTAATAAAAGGGGTGGGTAAAATAAAACTGGGGGTGGTGTCAGAAATTTTTTTCATTATCCAATAAATTGAGGGAATCTTAATAAAATGGGGTATGGAGAATCATTTAAAGAGTCAAAAATTGCGAATAAATGAAGTGACTTTAATAAGTTTGGCGTCAGTGGGGTCAGTGATTGGGGGAGGTTGTTCATTTAGCACCTAAGAGTAACTGACTTGGTTTTAAAACCCCACTCCACATAAAAAAATGGTGCCTAATACAAGTAGGGTGGTGGGTCTTAATAATTAGCATGGTGGTGGTCAAGGGATTGGGATTTTGATGGTGATGGTGGAGGGATCGGGATTTTTTTCAATAGCCAATAAACAAAGATGGTCTTAAAAAAACATTCCATACCACTTCAAATAAATGTTTAGGAAGGAAACCCCCAACTGGAAAGAGCAATAACAGTTACTGGACTTTAGAAACTTGTTTTCCTGAAAAAGTGTTTTATATATTTCAACCAAAACAATACTGGCTACCAGGCCAATGAATACCAAATGTTTCCTTGTAGGGAAATGGTTAATATTACCATTGTCATAATAAGCTCAAGGCAGAGTGGGGGAGAAGGGCTTGGGATTTACTAGGTACCTAAAATTAACTGATCTAGTTTTCTCCCCACTCCTCATACCAAATTTATATATATATATATATATATATATATATATATAAGCATTTCACCCCAAGCAAGGTGGGAAGCCACTAGTACCAAGGGGTTACAGATAGTGGGAGTTAGAGCAAATAGGAGTGATAGAGGAAAGGATGAAGAGAAGGATAGGGGATAGATCAGGGCATCTGGAAACGTCGATTGACATTACATTTGAATAGTTGGAGATTATAGCTATCAGTGAAACAGGATGAGGGGAGGGAGTTCCACGGGCGAGAGGTGTGAGACATGAAGCTATTGGAGTAGAAGAGACGGCTACATTTAACAGTTTCGACAGTGAAAGGGTGTGAGCAAGATGCCAGCCTAGTAGAATGCTTAAATTCATGAAGTTTGGGAACCAGTGAAAGCAGCTCCTCGGAGCAGTTACCATGAAAGTATTTGTAAAAAAGACAGAGGGAGGCAACAGTATGCCTGTGAGAGAGCAACTGCAGACGAGATGCCAGATCGGGGCCAATTACGTTGCATGTCCATTTCTTGAGACAAACATAAGGAGCACCAGGCCATATATGGCAGCAATACTCCATGCAAGGGTGAATGGTTGATTTATAGATTTGAAGGATCAACTCCAGTGAGAAAAATTTCCTGGCGTGGTACAGGAAGCCAACTTTCCTTGTGGTGGACGGAGCTATTGACTCAATGTATTTGTTCCATCTCAGGTCAGCAGTCAACGTGAGGCTGAGTAGTCGCAAAGAGGAGCTCTCAAGAAGTTGAGTGTCAGACATTCTAATTGAACCACACCAGAGATATACATTTAGGTGCCTAATACAAGTAGAGGTGGGTGTATTAATAATCAAGAATTGGGTAGGGATTTTCTCAGTATGCAATAAGCAAGGGGATCTTAATAACACAGAGAATGGAGAATCTTTTAAAGGGTAAAAAATGCAAAATTAATAAATGGCTTGGTCAATGAGCACAGGGTTGCCTGAGTGTTTGGAGTTTATTAGGTACCTAAGATTATAAGTACCTTTTTTTGTTTTAGTTTATAAGATAATGTAGAATATTGGTTAGCTTGCCAGTGGTCTGACACACAAGTGGGCAAGTGTGGCCAGAAGCAAAACTGACTTGATTCATTTACTGGAGGGATATATGGGTGAATAGAGACCACTCATGCAAATGTACTGGGCAGGTCCATTCTAGCAAAATGGAACAACCTAACTGGTGTATTAGGCACTCTCCCATAAAATGAGGTAAAATTAGCTGGTCTGCTTTTCAAGAGAACACAGGAAGGCAGCCATGTTAGCAGGTAAGTCACTTGACTTCTACAGATAATAAGTACTTAATTTTTTTTCTCCACTCCTCATACAAAATTTGACCACAGAAAAGATATACACTTAGGTGCTTAATAAAATAGTGGCGGGGAGGCAGGATTTTTTCTTAATGTGCAATAAATTGAGAGATCTTAATAAAAGGGGGATGGAGAAACAGTTAAAGGACATTAAGTGCAAAATTATTAAATGGAGTGGTTCTAGTAAGCCTCTTTCTATGCACTCAAAACAGAATAGTTCATTATGAAGTATTGGCAGGGCATAACAGTTGTGCAAAATAACAAAGGGAGAGACAACGCAAATAAAATAAATGTCCCTCCTCACCTGTTTATTAAGCACCAAAGAGTAACCAATGTAGTTATTAAACAGGAGGTGCTTCATTTTTCTTTTCTTTTTAATTCTTTATGAATGAAGAAATGAAGTTAAGAGGAGGAAATAAGAGAACAGTGACTTACGTTGTTGAAACTGAGCAGCAGCTCTATTGCTGTACAAAATAGCGTTCAGTAATTTGTCAGGAGATTTGGATTTAATGCCTTCTGTGTAATTTTCAATTGCTGTCTTAAAATCTTTCTTCTTGAACAAAATGTTGCCATCTTCCTTGAAACTCTCAGCACACACTGAAATAGAATAAAGTACTCATTCACATCTAATATCTAAACAGCATTTTCTGTTGCATACATGTGAATGTTTGAATATTACGGATGGATAGCCAATCCCTGATGTCGATGCCTGCCCAGGCACATTTGTGTTTCTTTAATGCTCACAGTGCCTACTTGTGGTTTAAACTGCAATTATGCTTAGCAGACCTTAATTATAGTTTCTGGAAGAGAGCGCATAATCTGGCATGATCAACAGTTTGACCAAAGTCAGTACACTAAAACTCTCAGTCATGATGGCTTGTGACTTTGTGCTAGCACAATCACTGACAACTCTCGAACAGTTTTGTTTACCCAATTTCACTCACAAGCATTGGGTCAGCTTGAGGGATCGTTTTTGGGGACTTCCCAACAGTATTGCATGGTCAAATTGTCTGCCAATATTATTAAGGAATTTGCTGATATTTTATCCCCTTGACAAATTGATCATGACGAGACTCCAAATCAGGGTTTCATGGTCAGAATGCCAAAATCCTAACTGCTCGGCCATGCACAACTTTAAAATCTTTCTGCCTGAAATTTAATTATACATTATCATCATCTGCCAATCAGTACAGCTTACATTAATCCCTCATCCATAAAAATCCATTTTTACTGATTTTCATTGCATTTCTGTTCATTATTATTATACATAGAATATCCTATATATATATATATATATATATATATATATTTATTATCAAAGTTCCCATTACTTCCTGAACACTAATAATCCCTTTCTTCTTGATTTTCATTGCATTTCTGTTCATTATTATTATACATAGAATATCCTATATATATATATATATATATATATATATTTATTATCAAAGTTCCCATTACTTCCTGAACACTAATAATCCCTTTCTTCTTGATTTTCATTGCATTTCTGTTCATTATTATTATACATAGAATATCCTATATATATATATATATATATATATATATATATATATTTATTATCAAAGTTCCCATTACTTCCTGAACACTAATAATCCCTTTCTTCTTGATTTTCACTGCATTTCTATAGTAAAACCATTATCAATGACCATTTACATTATACATAGAACAGCCTTTAGTTGCTAACCACAACATCTATACACAGTTCCAGTCTTAGTCTAATAAATAAACTATTACTAATAAAATATCAGTAATAAAAAGAAATACTAACTTGTTGGATCTTCACTTTCATATTTCAAGGCCTGCAGAGCCTCTAAAGCAGGGTGAAGTGGCTTTGATGGGTCAACTTCCTTCAGAAATGCAGGATGATTTTCTAATTCCTATAAAAAAGAACAAACTGTTAATTAACAGAAAGTGCATGAGAGACATCTTTAAGAATGTGTGAATACCTTACTTTATATTAACTGATGATTGCTGTTCAGTCAGATTTCTTCGCTTGCTAAGAATACAAGCCTTTCTTCTTCTTAAGGCGAATTGGCATAGCAAAAGGTGCCTACCAAAAGCTAAGCAAAGTATTAAGAAACAGGAAAATTTCATTAAAAACAAAGAAAAGAATACTAAACTGTTACATAATATCAGTCTTCCTGTATGGCAGTGAATGCTGGAAAATCTTCTCACAGATGAAGAGGAGACATGAGGCAGCTAAACAAGAGACATTAAACACGTCTATCTTCCCTTCAGTCTTTCTAACCAAATTCCCATCTTAGGAACATTTCTCTTGATAATTTTAAAATAATTCAGCAGATAATGTTATTTTATTTAAGTGAATTGGTTTCCCTTGTTTGATACAGTGCATCAGAAAAATGGCATTTTTATGCCAGTTGCCATTGTTCTTGGTTGTTTAAGAGCAAAGTGTAGTATCTGTTCTCATCAGCTTAATCTGATCTTCTTTCACCACTTCTCTCTTCCCTTCTTTCTTTCATTTTCTCACTAAAACTAAATAGTATGTTTTCCTCTCTTTCTATGCATTCAAAATGGAATAGTCCATTATGAAATATTGGCAGGGTGTAACGGTCATGCGAAATAACAAAGGGATGGACAGGCTCAATTATCATGTGATAATTCTAGCTTACATATATGGAAGAGAAAAAAAGGTGGTGACAGTTTAGACTGAAGAAGGATATGGGCTAAGATATTGATAATGGCTTATTGCCCAGCTGAAAGTGCTGGATCTAACTCACTTGGAGAGTTCTCGTGCATATTGACCTGCCATTACTTATGCAGAAACAAAAAAAAGGGTTAAGTTAAAAATTAAAAAAATAGAACTCATTCTTTGTCGCTTTGTAATACAAAATGTAATTTGGTCTGAGAACATCTTTTCAAAGGATGAAGCACAACACATAGCACTTTCCCCATTTTATTATTCAATTACCCACTATTAGCCTGATATATAGAGTTTCTGTATTATAATCTTCCATAACAAAATCATATTATAATTGTGACTTATCCCCAACCCCGTTAGTTACTAAGTTAGCATCTGTGTTATGCCCTGCCAGTACCCGAAATAAATAATACTAAATGATTGATTCATTTGTTTTTTTACAACTTATGAACCCTTTGCAGTTTATTTCAAGCCTGAAAATAATTTTTTTAGCTTGTTAGAATTTTTTTTTTTGAGATAATAATGGTTTAGTCTTCAGCTATGGGAAAAATAGCAAGACAAACTGAGTCCTATAGCCTTGGCTAGCAAGCAGTCTAGGTGAAGGAAACTCTAATTTCAAACCATTTGCTGCCTTGTAGTCCTGTCTCTTTAGGCTAAGTCCAGAAGAAGTTAACTTCAAAAACAAATCCACCTCTGAGAGGATGGACAGGGTAGCCTCGAAATCCCCAGCGCAAAAGGAACCGGCAAGCCATTACACTATGATGCCTTGAATGTCACCATGAACCACAATTGGGAGATGGATTGGTTTGACCCCAGTGGTGCAAAATGCACTAACTGAATAAAATGAAATGAAATAAATGAATGATTTTGTGATACAAGTCTTATTAATTAATCCATAGCTGGGGGGAAGAGAGGTGGATTCTTACCTTTCTTAAGAGTATTTATGCGTAAGTGAATATATAATGAACCCAAAGGAATTGGAACTGAGTTCTCCGATTAACAGTTACATGTCATTAACCATTACAACACCAGCACCTGTTATTTCCAATCTGTCACTCTGTGACACTGGGATCTCCAAAGGTTGATCAAACAAAAAGGGAAAGAAAGGAAGAGGAAAGAGTCTACTCGCTGGATGATAATTGTTGAAATTCGCAAGAAGATGGATTGAAAAGTTGAGAAGAAAATTAAAAATGAAATCCATTGAAAAATCATGTTCAAAGTAGTGAGTGAAATCCCAAGCGGTTCCAAGGAGAATTGAACCAAAATTTAACTAAATGGAATTCAGTAACATTGAGCAAAACCAAGACTACCCATCCTTCCCCATGTCCTGCCAATGAGAAAGAGACCATTAATGTATCCACAAAGATGCCAAATAGAAAAACCATATATTGTCAATAAAGAAACCCAGGTGGTCACTGAAATAACATTTAAAGATCTGGACAAAAGGACAAGAAAAACCATCTGGTTTGAATTGACCACCCAGAAGAAAAGTGTCCCACAAAGATAAAGATTAGTCTGACAGGTTCGTTCATTTTCATTTCTGTGACATTCATCAAGGAAAATTTTATATCCGACATTAATTTGGATCCATTTGGATACAAGTGATAAAACAAATTAATATTTTGGAGTGATTGTGGACAAAAATGCTGTGTGGTCTTGTGGACCGAGAAAACACACGAACAGAGGAAAGGTAACTTGTTTTTATCACTAAAGAGAGTGGGAATATTTTTCTTTTACACCCATAACAATTTTTTAGATTAACTGGCAGGGGGGGGGGGGCATCTAGATTGGCTTCAAACAAGTCCCTGGCACTAGCATCATTCCTTCGTAGTCAGTCTATGAACTTTTCAGCTCACCCTCATAACATGAACGTAGAAAAAAAAAAAAAAAAGAAAGAAGAGAAACAGAAAGGTACAGATAATTGCAAACAGAATACAAAAACGAAATGAAATGGGCATATATTATTTGCATCTTTAATAATTCTTCCTTCTATCTATCTTGCAAGTTTATATAAACAGTCACATTTGGGAGTGAAAGTAGTTCTGGATTGCCCATTGGTGCAGACAGACTATCCTTTGAGAGAGGATCCCAAAGCTCAGAGCCAGCACATACTACCTCAGAAATTAGGGATTGGGGACCCTGGGTAAGCCTTTGTGATTCATTACTGCAAAGCATCCAATTTTTTAGAGAGAGGTTTACTAAAATGTGAAAGTAGATTAGACAAAAAGAGCTGAAATTTTAAATTTTGTGCAGTAATGGGTTAATTTTGCTATTATTATTATTATTGTTACAGAATATATAAAACCCTTCAGGCAAAGAAAGTCTCTCTGGCTTGAAGTGAGCTAGTAAATTAGTTTTGAAAAAGGCATGAAACTTCCCATTTTTTGGTAATTCTTGGAAATTCAGAGGTTGACCCCCCCCCAACTTTTGATCTATTGTGTATATGCAAATAAATCTTGGACGTAAAAACCAGCAAATATATTAACCCTTGTATTGCTTCAATATAAAAGAAAAACAAAAATAAACTGTCAATTGCTGACAATTGTTGGAGTCTGTCTATGAAATTCTGAAGTTGGGATGCTGAGAATGACATCAATCAGCTAAGTGAAAAATTTTATATTTTTATTAATCCTATATATATATATATATATATATATATATATATATGTGTGTGTGTGTGCATCTTTCATTGAAAACGGCTGACAAGAAAGCTTTAATTAATATTTTATATTGAGTTTTTCCATCAATCAAACATTTTCCGTTTTTCAGGGGTTAAAGAATATAGGAATTGTCCATAGTTATAATTGTCCCGAGCGCTTTCGGCTACTTCTTTAGACATTATCAAGGTTGTGTTTTTTTAATGGTGAAATTCTGTGTGTGGCTGCTACATAGTAATTTTACAGTTGGAGTTTGAGTAGTTTGTGTTTCTTGGTGCTATGCGTGACCAGTTGACCGGGGCAAGACTTTTTTATTTATTTTTAGAACACTTTTAACACATTGTCTCATCTGCTAAACAGTGTAATGGTGGGAGAATAAAGTTTAATAAGCACAGTCTCCCTAATGACGAGCTGTGTACAACTATGTGACCTGAAAAGGACCCATGTATTATCAACTAGAATTTTCCTTAAAGGTTCTTGGAAGTTATGAGTTAATGTTTATTAATTGCACTCTGCTGCAACAGGTGGCATGTAAGGCGCCTACTCAGTGAGGTAGTGGTGTCTCTGATATAGGTCATTGGTATTTGGTCTTTGACAAGTAACCCACTCTTGTACAGGGCAATGTAAACATATTTTGTTACTGCCTTTTTCTTATTTTTTTCCTCCTGTTGTTTTCATATGTCCATTTCAATTGCTATTATTAAATTTTGTACTCTTTTTAAAATATTCAAAATATATACTCACAGCTGCAATTTCTTCATATGTCTGGACTTGGGTCCCTGACTGACGTTTAGCATCCGACTGCTTAATCATTTTATCAAGAAATTCATCAAACTCCCGATCCAAACGAGCAGCCAACTCTTCCACATCTTCAGGGCCTTTTGCATGGGACATTGTTGACGGCATTGACAAATATCTTCAAAGAAAAAAAATAGTTTTCTAATCATGAAGGTTCATGTGACCACTCTTTTCCATCCATAGAACAGTGTTTATTCCATCCCATGCAATTGTGGCAAGGAATACAATATAAAGGTAGAAGAATATCAAAAGGCTACAGTCCAAAAAGAGACACCAAAGTCAAGCATAGCTGATCATATAGACAGGGAAAAGAGTGGTCATCAATCCCAGTGAAATGAAGTCAAGATAATAGACAGAGATAATACTGGAAGATAAAAACAACTGAAAGAAACATCCGACATGCTGACAATCTCATCAGTAGACCTAGCATAGGGATAAATACCATTTTGAAATCATGGATTAACAAAAAAAATAACACTGAAAAAATATTCAGTCTATAAGTGAGGGCGCTTATACAGTTCTGTGTATGGACGTTTGGTTGAAGGCATTGGAGTGCCCAAAAGAGAAATGGTCTAGTGGATTAAAGCATTAGTTCATGAATTTAGTGAGAAAGCAGTTGTGAGTTCAATATCTGGGAAAGGTAGTGCAAACTGAATGGAAATAGAACTAGCAATAACTTTGCAGAACTAAAATGAACAAGACAACATAGACGGTGGAACGAGAACATTCTACCCTTATAGATTAAATAAGGGTTCAGTTTGACATTCTCTGGAGGCTACGTGAATCAACATACACTTGAGAAAGCTCAGATGACACACTGACTGAAACATCATCAGTACAGAGATGAGGATATTAGTTTGAATGTAAATAATTTGAATAGTAACACCACATCTCGGAAATTTAAAAAAAAAAAAATTTCAACATAATATCCTCCCTTCATCTTAAAAGAAAAATAGTCCTCTAATCCTTCAATTTAAAAATGAAGCCTTTATTTAAACTTCTTTATGTGCCATGCCCCCTCAGGATGTAGACGATCATTGCTCTCCACAATTTCCTGTCCATTGTAGCTCTTAATAAATTTTGACTTTTTGTTATTTCTCCTAAACCCTGTTCCACCATCCATGGACTCAAGCTCACTAAGTATGTTATGCATTGTTTTCTTGTCCCTCTTGCCTTCAATCTGTTCTGTGAGTATCAGATTTTCCAACCCTCTTTCCTCATTATGTACCCAAGAAATATCAAGTGTCTCTTCCTAATGTTAAATATAAGTTTCCTTTTTGTTGCCATTTTCTCTAAAAATTTTGCTCACATAATCAGTCTCAGCATCTTTCTGTAGAGCCACATTTAAGATGCCCCATGTCTCCTCTTTATCTGTGAGGAGATTGTCCAACATTCACTGCAATAAAGGAGGACTGATATTATGTAACAGTTCAGTACTTTTTCTTTGTTTTTACTGAAATTTTCCTGTTTCTTAATACTTTGCTTTGTTTTTGGAATGCATCTCTGGCTATCTCACTGTACCTTCAGATTTTAGTGTTGCACTTTCTGCCCTCTGCTAAAACACTTCCTAGATATCTAGATTCTGATTTGCAATACAGGAGTAGATGGCTCTCATTTCATTGTTCATGTCAAGGGATATCTCGTTTGGTTGCTTTTAGCACTGTTCAGATATTACTAGCCTTGTGTCCACTGTGTCTGAGTCTCTACTACCAGACAGGGAATGAACTCATAATCACTATCCCAACAGATGCATGAACCAAAGGTTTAATAAAGAAAAATAAATGGCAGCAGAGGAAGTAAAGCTTGACAGCAAAGTTGCTGCAGCAACTGAACTAGTAGAGGAAGCAATAAGAATATTGGATTTAAAGCTGAAAGTTCTATCTTCAGAATAAAGATAGAATAAAACTAACCTATATATATATATATAAAACAGAGGATGTCTGTCTGTGTGATACCTTTTCACTCGAGATCCATCCAACCAATTTTGACCAAACTTGGCACATATGGTAAATTTTGGTTTTATTTCCAGAGCACTAAAAATCTCTTAAAATTTTCCAAAATCGTCATAATTCTGTGCAAATATACATGCTGAACTCAAATTAACAAATGATGAAGAAACCTTACCGTTTTGGAGTTACTGACAAGAAAAAAATCGGACTTGTTGGTCATTCGTCCCCCATTACTGCCATAATGTTCACTGATTCACTGCGTAGTACCTAAGCAGGCGTAATCATAAAATTTGGCCTATTTACTTCTTTTACAGACTTTCCTTGCAGAAAATCACTACACAATACCGTAAACTTAACACCTAACCCTAAAGTCAATCTTTAGGGTTAGGTGTTAAGGTTAGAGGTGGGGTTTTCTTAATGCAGAAGGGGATGAATGAAAAAATAAAATACATTAAATAATTTACCAAGTTTGTGCATTAATTTTTTTTATTTTCAATTTTAAGATATAAGAAATGCTTTATTGTATTATTTAATTTGTTCTTTTAATTTGTCATTGCTATTCAAAACGGAAAAAAGGTTTTATTGTATTATTTAATTTGTTTTTGTTTAAAGTTTTCTGTTATAAATAAAACTACACTTATCAAAAAAAAAAATGTTTTACGATAATGCGTAGTGATTTCAAAAGAGATGTAGCTGTAAAAGAAGTAAATAGGGCCAAATTTACGCTTACACCAACAAAGTACTCAGCAGTGAATGAGTGAACATTATGGCAGTAATGGGGGACGAATGACCAACAAGTCCGATTTTTAATTGTCGATAACTCCAAAACGGTAGGTTTTTTCATAAATATAATTGTTAATTCCAGTTCAGCAAGTAAATTTGCACGGAAATATGACAATTTTGGAAAAATTTTAAAGGGATTTTTAGCGCCCGGGAAATAAAACCAAAATTTATCATTATCAAAATATTGTGATGAGATTGCATCACTTTTTTTTTTTTTTTTTAAAGTCAACAAATAGACGTTTTTCTTTCATGGTAAAGTCAACTGTTTTTTATTCAAGTCGTTACGTTATCTACCTCCAGGGCCATTTTTGTAAAAAAAAGGTAGTCAAAAACAATTAACCATGGAAAAATAAACAGTAATTTAAGGGTTACGAGATGAGCAGTTAATTAGTTTTGTTGTGGGGTGGGGATTGTAGAATAATACTGATTTTTTTATTTAAAAAAGAATTCTTGGAAAGAAACTGATTATAAATACAAATTTAATCTTTAATAGACAGTTACACTACTTCAGAATTACATCAGTGGTGGTGTGTAAACAACAAAAGAAACGTTTAGTGGATACCCATATTTGAGTAGACGTTCCGTTTTTATTTTTAAAGTTTTATTGTCTACCGGCCTGAATATTCGAGAAATCTTTGCGCCGGTAGACAACAATAAATACTGTTTAAAAAAAAAATGGAGCGTTTTATCATGAGTATCCACTCTGAAAATAACGTTTTAATGATCTGTCGGATCAATATATAAAAATCCATCATTTTTATGTCCAAGTCATTTTTAAATAGAACCTATTTGACTTTTTACAGTACACGACATTTTAATTTTTAAAGAAGCAATAGAAAAAAAAAACGAAATAATAAGACTTGGGTTTAAAAAATTGCTAGATGCTACAAAATAATAGACATGTCTTTGTTTAAAAAGCCAAAACTTTCAAAGTAAAAAAAAATCTTCCATTATCAATATATAGTTTCAAAATAAAGAAAAATGGCATTTTCAAAAATTCTTCGACCAACCTGTTTACTTCAATATTGAATATTCTATCTCGTCTGTAATTTCAAGCACGTGTAATTAAAGTTATGTCCCTTACTAAAACGGTGAAAATATACTGTCAACCATTAAAAATCATCCGGTTGAATATAAATGAATCTCTATTTATTTACATTCGCGAGTTAATGTCCCCGTTTTTGTCGTTATCACAACGTTTCAGCTGTTGTGCCCTCAGTTCGTCTTTAGGTGTCTTTCGGCCTGAATCCTTTAATGATTAAATGATTCAATATGCACGTTAAAGAAAGTTTTATTTTTCTAACCACGTGAGTATTTTCTTTCCAGTCCACTGTCCATAGGGATAACGCATTGTTCTGTTTTTAGTATTGCTTAAATTATTGTTCACTCTATTTCCACCGAGGTTGTGAGTCTGTACTACACTGGGCTGAAATTGACAACAGAACGAAATTAATTCTGTAGATAAAGTGTTCATTTCGAAATTCCCAGAAGATTATATTGACAGACACACGCAGAAAGGTGACGTATTGAGAGAAAATGAGGAAACCCACGTGCTATATTTTTAACGAAACAAGGAATTTATTTAAACAAATTTACACAATTTCGATGAATTGTCAAGAAGAGAAAATGCTCATATCAAATCATCGGACAAAAAGTAATATTCCAAAATGTTTAAAACAAATTGAGATTTTTGAGTTCGTTTTTCTCATAAAAGTTGTGCTGTTGTATTCAACTTGAATGGAAAGATACTTAGATTTGGAGTTGAACAGAGTTCTTTGAAATTGCCCTGCTCTCAGTGGCTGATAATGTATTGTGGCAGACTTCACCACAACTTCAGATTAGGATGTGGGGTGCTAATGGTGTTGGTAAGAAATTATCAGAAGGTTTTTGTCGAAGGTTGCGTTTTGAAATTTAACACTCCACATTCAATTTGCAAAGAAAACAGAAAAGAACAAGAGATAATTGAATGATCAACAAGTAAAATGTATATTGAAACAAATATATATACAATGACAATAAAGATTAATTCTTAAAAAGTGATTTCCCTTGTACCGTGTGGGAAATACAAGTGTATGTTGTAAGGATATTCTTTGTTGAAATTTGTTTAGTGTTTAAGAATGTTTGATGTTTGAATTTGAAAGTTAGATGTTTGTGCAGAAGAATGTTAAAGTTCTGAATAGTTCACTTGGCTTTGATAACAGACAGTTCATTGTGTTGTGTGAATGTAGTTAATGTCTGTGTGTGTGTTTGAGTAGAAGATGGAGAACACACGTACGTGATTATGATTGTGAAATTTTATAATTTACTAAAGTTTCTTCTTTAAGTCTCTGCTTTTTATACAAGTAAGGTAGACTCCAAGAACAAGCGCGGGAAGAATATTGAAGAAAGTGTCAATTTATGTGATTGGCCAAAAATCGACCAATTGTTGATTTTTTACTATAGCAAGTTTGGTGAAACAAAACACGAGAAATTTTTATGCAGCTCGCGCGATGCGTAAATTGTCTTTAAGAAAAGTACTGTTTATTTATTGTCTAATTACTGTTGAGTAATTTGTGTGCGTGGTGTGCGTATGCGTTCACTACAAGGAAACAGGGCTGACGCAGAAAAGGATGAGCAAAAGACATTGTTACACATAAAATATGTATTTAACAAGATGTGCAATAATATCAAACAACGATGTGAAAGAAAGCATGCATTTTTGATTTAAGTAAGAAAAGGTTAAATAAAACAAGAGTTGTCTCTCTTTAACTGTTATTTGTATTCCAAAGTTCCCTGGAAGAATGTTTATGAGAGTTTCTTATAATAATTGTTCTTGGAAGAGTTGCCGTCTTAGAAAAGCTTATGTGAGTGTATACAAGTTATGTTCAGTATGTGAGTGGTGTGTGTGAGTGAGAAGGTTGGCGCATGGTTTCAACTGTCGTGGACAGCTGAATTATCACTAATTAGCTAAGAAAAATTCTTGCTTAAATAAATAAGTGACTATAGGCTCCAGATCGCTGCGCGGGAAAAATTATTCTTCACCTTGCAGACGATCTGATTAGTTGGCATTGACCAATCAGCGAGCGAGCTTTGGGAAGACTTAAGAAAGCTTCTGTGATCCGTTTCTCCCAAAATTGCACAAAACTGACTACATGAAAATAGAACGATTACAAAATTGCTGCGATTTGTAAATTGTCTATAATAACGTAGTGGTGATTAATTAATCAATGAATGATTGGTGTTGTATGTGATTTGTATGTATGTGCGTAATAGATCGGCACAGTATCAGCGTGTAATTTGACACCGGCGTTATTCAAACGCGTGGAACACACACACACACACACACTCACTCACTCACTCACTCACTCACTCTAATAAAGCGATTTTTTCGGTTCGTTACTTGTTCGTTTGTAAGCCACTCCCTTTTCCATTGGTCAAAATAAATTTTCACATCGGCTCGTTAAACTTTGCCTTGGTCTTTTCTTCAGGCCCGGAGCCAATCCCTTTTTCTATTGGTCAAAATAAATTTTCGCGAATTTGAAAACAGTGGAGAAAAGTGAGTTATTTTTATTTCATATTCATCACATCACTTCCCTCCCGAGATTTGACAGTCTGTTTTCGTACATGAATAAGTCGATAATTCAATAGTAGTGGTATATATTGTTGCTTTTCCAAGTAACCAACCTTCCAGACTTAGTTTTTGTTTTGCCTCGCTGTTTGGTCTCCATAATCTTGTCGATCTCTGGTTAGGTACCTCTTTGTTCTGGTATTACTTTATCAGGCATTTTCGCCATTTCTGAGACAACCGATGGTTTTAATCTGTCTATGGAAACATTACTATTTACATCTGCGGTTTTAATAGTGAAATACTTATTATTACGCCTAATTACTTTATGGACTATGTACAGTGCTTCCATAGATTTCTGAACTCTGTTAGTCCTAAGCCATACAAATTTACAGTCATTTAGGTCCTTTGGTATATAAGGTTTTGGTGACCTGGCGAATGATACTCCAAGTCAAACTTTCGCATTTCCTTCACCAGGTCTTTTATAAACCTCATCGTTATCCATGTTAACAGTCTTGGAACTTGCGCATGACACCCCGTTACTGCTGTATATGGCGAGTAAGTTGATTCGTTGGGTGTGATTCTGATATCTAAAAGTACAATAGGTAGGGCTGATAGCCATTATTTCTTCCTTGCAGTAATTGCTGTTTTTAACGTCTTGTGTGCACGTTCAATTAATCCGTTCGCCTGAGGATGGTACGAAGTTGTTCTAAGTCAGTGAAAGCCTATTATCTTTGACAGCTCTGAAAACAATTCTGGCTCAAACTGGCTACCTCTATCGGTGATGATATACAATGGTTCTCCGAATGTAACTACCCGTGTGTTAACGAAAGCAGTAGCGACATTTTGTGCAGTTATTTAAGTTAGAGGAACTGCCTCCACCCATCTAGTAGTTCTATCAATAGTTAATAGATACCAATATGGCGAAAAATAGGGGTCTGTTTGGTTTCTTACTGGCGGTAATGGACACACCATTTCTAAATGCACTGTTTAAAAGCGCTCGGAAAGTATTTCGAATGGTTGTACTTCACTCTTGGTATGTTTAATAATTTTTGCTTGCTGGCAATTTTGGCACTCTTTGTAGAACTCTTTGACTGACTTGTCCATCTGTGGCTAGTAATACCTTGATTTTGATAAGCGTAATGTGGTTGATATTCTTGGGTGTGACAATGCGTGCATAGTATCAAATATAGATTTCCTAAGCTCTTGCGGCACAAAAGGTCTCGGAAACGGTAACGATGTGTCACACATTATAACTTGGTTTTTACCTGTGTGGTAAGGTTTCAACCTGTCCTTTAATTGTTTAAGTTCTTATTCCGAGTACTGATGATTGACAATTTCCTGTAAATCACAAAAGATCTATTGTTACAACGTTAGCCGGTTTTGATAAGCAATCTGTAACGATATTTTTCTGTCCTGTTGTAGCGGTATTGACAGCGTAAATCAACCCGCACATTTTTTACTTTACGAATGTTTAAGCAAACAAAAAGCAAACAAGAGAAAAAACACAAGAAAATAACCTTTCATAATACGCACAATATTTATATAATCGTCAACAGTTTTTTTACATGAATTATTAATATGAGTTACTTCCCTTTGACTGGTTAAAGGTTTTACTACTGTGTATTTTTTTTACCTGAGCTAACAAAAAGTTGAATTAACTTGTGGCTCAAAATGTTCACTGAAAGAGAGTTTAAAGAATCCTCTAAAGCTGAAAATATGTTGATAAACTTTTAGCTTTAAAGAAGTTGGAGAAGTGAATGTTCCGTAAACGTCTGATTTGTTTACGTTGCTCGAAGTGGAATGTATTGTTCGTAATGTTTGTAATTTAAGTTTCGAAAGAAGATTCAATAGCGTGATTGAATAGTTTTTAGTAAGTTGCAGAAGAAGTTGGTGAGTGAGTTGAAAATTTAGCTTGAATTACAGTGAAGTTATTTCATGTTAAAGAATTTGAGATTCTAACTTTGTACTTCGCTGCAGTAATGATACAAGCCGCAAGCGTCGTGAACTCGTTTAGCAAATGCTAGTCGTCGTAAATTCTCACTGACTGGGTTCGCTCATACATTCATTCAATTTATATGTTTTTTTATCACGTGACAGGATCCTGATATGTTTTGTTTCGCTCATTGAGAACAAATGTACGTGAAGATAAGCGAGATAATTTTAATATTTATTGAGAAGCTAAGGTTTTCAGAAAAAATGTATGAAGCTGTGATCCACTTTTTGCACGAAAATCGACATTGAAGAAAAAGTAGTAGCGGAATGCTAAACTGTTATATGAGAAATGTATGTGATATATTCACTTATAAAGCTCAGATTAAGCTGTTGTCTGTCCAACTTTAAAGGAAAATGGCTAGTAAAAGCACTACACAAAGGTTTATGATCTGTTAACAAAAGTGTATCCCTACCTTCAATGAGATTTTTACAGTGCAACACTGCTAGATATGCAGCGAGCAACTCACGATTGAAGGTAGAATATTTTCGTTGGGTCTGTAACAACTTTCTAGAGAATAAACCGATGGGAACAGGCTGGTCGTTTATCTTTTGATGTAGAGCAGTACCTACCGCATGATGTGACAAATTGAAAAGTTTTAACGTTCGAATCTAGGCAGGCTAATGCCGTTATGCTTGATAATGAAAAGAAGCTAATTCTTCCGCTGTTAAAATCAGTTCTTTTGCATTAGGATTCAAACGGGTATATTCTGTGAGTAGAAAGATTAAGTCACTAAATTTTGGTATTAATTTTCTGTAAAAATTGACCATTCCAATCAATCGTCGCAATGTTTTTGAGTTATTAAGAGGAGGAAAATTATTCAGGTTCTGAAGCTTATTAGCATTAGGTTTAATTCCTTCCTTCGAAATATTAAAATCCAAGAAGCTAAGTTCTGTAGCATTGAAAATACATTTTGAAATTGAAATTTTATGATCGTACTCAGCTTCCGAAATACTTGATCCAGATGTTCAGAATGAGAATCCTCGTCATCGGAGTATATTCAAACATCATCGATATACAGTTAATTTTTTTTTTTTAATTTTTTTAATTTGTGTATTTGTCTTTAGTGAGTCATACTTCAATTATATTTTTTATTTGAATTGTTTGAATGTTTTTTTAAATTTTTTTTTTCAAAAAGAATATTAACGATGATTTATGAGTCATACTCCAATCCTTCATTTGTTTTTGTTTCAATGAAGAATACATAATCTTGAAATAAAAATTCAAGGTTAACATTGTTTCTTCATTCAATTTATTCAAGTATTTTTAAGAATTCCTCCACCCCCAAATCTATTTTAATTGGCAATTAATTTACTTCTTTAATACTTAAATTTATTTTTGCTTTGACATTTCCAGATGAGCAGAACTGAACAATGCATGGAAAAATATAACGTTGTTGAATGTGGGCAACCAATTCTGTTTAACCATAGATATCAGAAATTTTATAAAAATATGTCCGTGAGGGACATAGCAAAATGGGCAGCCTTGGAAAATACCAAAAATGATTTTCCTGGAATTGGATTATCCAAAGTTATGAATCTTAGAAAAATTTATAGAGCTAGACATAATGGAAGAAATTTCATTAAATTTGAGATCTGTGAAGATGTTGTAGAGGACCGTGGGGTGTGAATGTGTGAGAGATGATATCTCTGGTGTAAACTTTCCTCCTGGCCGGTCCAGCTACATAAGAATGTTGGACCTTAATGGAGTCCAAAGAAGATAAAGAAACAAACAAGACCGATATACATGTATGCAAACAAATATATATTAATAACAAATTACAATGACATGAAGAGTTACAGAGTGTTGTATGGAGAAGTTATGGTGAGTGTGTTGAGTGTCCGTACGAACGCGTATATTGTTTTTAGCGTGTTCCCAGAATATAGGAAACGCTGTTTGTATGAGAGGTCACATATTGGTGTAAGTGAAAAAGAGAAAGTTTTTTTTTTTTACCTTGCCTCACGCGCGAGGTTGCGGCCTGAAGGCCTGAGTCGAGATAGCTGGCCGCACGTGTGCGTAAGCCGTAAAAAAGAGGAAGAGGCGAAAGGTCAGCCAGTATTTATACTCGTGGGAGAGAGAGACCCCTGTTGAAGGATTAAGGAAACTGGGGAGCAGCTAACTGCGACAATGTCGGCCATTCTGATACCCCAAGAAGCGCTTCCATGGCGACACTAGCAACCCCGCTAGAGACACCACTCTCAATCGTTGCAATACATAAAAAAAATAACAAATAAAAGCGTTAAAACAAAAGAAAATAATTGCACTCTTGAAACAAAAAGTTAGAAAATTAACAGAAATTTTGAATAAGAGAAAACAAGTTAAAGAAACTAAAGAAAGTAAAAAGTCTATACAATTAATGACATCCAGGAAGATTCATTATGGCTGTCTGTTGAATTCCCTGATTTGACATCAGATTTTGTGGAAGATATTTACAAAATATTAATTGGTGATAAATATTCACATCTAAAAAAATCACCACCAATCAAAACAACTTGATAACACTTTTTTTATCTAAAAAATCTGATATTGCTAACTCAAAAACAATAAAAAAGATTTTAACTAAAATTTCGAACGTGCTAGGAAGGATTAAAAATGTAAAAAATTAAAAAAGTACTTTGGTCTTTCCTCTTAATAATAACATAAACATTTAGATGATAAATTATTTTCATCAAGTTTGGGACCTTTTTAAATCATAGTATATGCTTGTTAGTCAAAATACCTATTTTTAAATGACTTTCTTAATCAGAGGCTCCCAGGTGGTATTATATCTATGATCGGTCTACTTAGGATGTTGTGGGGATACAAAAATGTGATTATCTTTCTTTAGTCGGTTACGTGGCGGCCACTTGACAATGTCGCTATACGACGACAAAAGCAGTAGTCAATTTCAGTTTAGAGCAGCCAAACGGAACAGTTGCTTTTTTAGCCTAGGCTAAGTGGTTAGGGCTGAGGCTGAATCTGCTTCATCCAGCAAATGCTACAGTTTACAAGTCCATAGTGCCGTTTTCCTTTGAGAATATATCTTTCCCAGATATAGAAGGAAACTCTGGCTTGCAGGCCTTAGTTTTGGGAAAATCCACGACTCGCCGTTTCCGCTTCGTGGAATCTGGGGCCCTAAACATGGCCTGTCCAGAAATCACAGACGAATTTCCATATTATATGTAAGACCCATTCCTTTTTGTTTCTCCTTACACTGTTTTTCTGTGTAGGCATATGTGATATATTATTCACTGTGTAGGCATATGTGATATATTATTCACTGTGTGGGACATATGTATATATAGTTTTGTGTATGTCTTGATGGTATAAAGGTCTCTGAAAATAAAGCATGTTTGCCATTTCTTTTCCTTTCAGTCATTCTGTTCTGTCCGTGAAATACGGTGTTATTATATTATGGATATAGTAATGTTCATGATGGGGGAAATTAAAATAGGAGATAAACCTTTCTACCCTAGTTATCTCTTTTTATAACATTGTCAAATCCTAGTATGTGCTTCTTTCAGTCGTTTTACATTTCAGTGCTGCCCTCTTGTATCGTGATTTCTTTTTTAATTTTGTTACCAGTTAGGTGGGTTTTTTTATACTAGAATTCATCTAATACAAGTCTCAAGAGCCACGCAAGGTTGAGGGTTACTTTTAAAATGTTAATGATAAATGATATGAATGAAAGTGTATATTCTACTCACGTGATCTTTCTCTGCAACAATTCCTATTATGCGGTACAATCCAGAGATGAGCTTTTAGTGTTCTACTTCAATTTAATAATATTTTATTTGTGATCAAACTAATTCCATTGGTTAAAAAAGAGTCCAATACATTTCCTACATAACAGTACTGCGATCGACAAAATCTGTAAAGAAAAAGTGGATCACAGAGCGGTGATATTTCTCTGACTCCTGATTGGTCAATTAATTCCAATATCATGTTTCCAACTACGTCTGAATTGTATCGACCTAGTTTTTGACCCGAACGAAAACACTATTGTGCCAAAGCAAATCCTAACTAACAATTGTCACACGCATACACACTATCACTTGACATTTTTCCTTGCAGAAACCAAACTATTTTAATTCTACAAACAAATCAAAACCATTAACTTTTATTCACCAAATTTCTTCATGAACATTCTTTTTAACCTTATCTCACTTACCATAATCAACAAACATCCTGTTATCATTGCATGTATATCAATTGTATATATAAATTCTCTTTATTATTGAATCTCTAACTACGTTGTTTTTAGTAATTTCTTGGGGTTGAATTGTCCTTATATTCTTGTTTGATTTATTTGTTCTGGGATAAATGCATTATAAACACGCACAATCTTGGCCTTCACAAAAATTCACTTTCGGATACATCTCACTCAGCATAGAACCCGCAACACTACTAACGTCAGTTATGCTTATTTTGCTTTGTTTTGGTATTTAGTTTGTTTTGGGTTTCATCCCTTCCTCATTGTAAATCATGTATAAATTTTTATAATCCTCCGCTTTTTATGTCATGGGGTACGTTTTTGTAGGCCTCCCTGAAAGGATGCGGTATTATGGTGTATGGAGAATTGATTGGTGACGGATGTGTTTTTATAGTGAATGCGCAAATTGTAATGAGTGAATGGGTCGTGAATCGGATTAGCTGGGTATAAGATGGTCAGTGAAGACCAGCCTCAACCCATTCCCCCTTTTCGGCCTTGTGCCATAATTGTTTTTTATATTTATATCCAATAAATATAGAACCGAACAGAATCTTTTAACTCGTCACACAAATTCTGTGTCACACAATTTCAGGCTTTACGTTAAAGTTTCTATAATTTCAGTCCTAAAAAGAACGCTCACTCACACAGCAATATTTTATCACGAACAAATAACTCAAGTTTTCCACATTCAACTTGATACACGAATCTTTGTCATACATTTTCAAGCTCAACGTTAATTATTTGCAATTAACATAATCACAGCTGACCACATATATAGAGAGAAGGGAGATCACCGCCCTCTGTGGGATCAGGTTGAGATCATAGACAAAGAACACCATTGGAAAATTCGTAAACTTAAGGAATCAGTACATATCTCCTGAGCCGACCAAGCATAGAAATGAATACAATATGAGTGCCAGAGAAAAGTGATAATAACAACAAAAATTGCAATATGAGCTCTGGCAAAAACATAAATTGATAACAGCAAAAATTACAATGCTGAAGACATTAGGTTTATAATACCCAGAAATTCATACACAGATGTCCTCAAGGACACATGGCACAGTGGATAAAGGCGTTGGTTAGATCCAGTAACAGGACCCAAAGTGTGTGAGTTCAATATAGATAACTTTCAGAGGGGATAACTGATAACTGACATCCATTAAACATGGTACGTGGAATTAGAACAGTCTATCACAGTGAGCGACATTCCAACCACCTGAAGAAGGCCAGAGCATACAACTATAGCGACAAAGATGGGGATAATAGTAAATAAGGTACATAATACCTCATCTCAGAAATATAGACAGAAGCTTGTTAAGAATCACTTACTCCAACCCAAACGACTCAAGTAGAAACATAATCAAAGAACGACAACTTCGTAAACATTAAAGTAAGACGTGAACAATACTTCTACTTTAGTACAAAATTGAACTGTTTACTTTTCCTTAAAGTCAAGCATAGTTTCTCATTATTGTAAAAATCGTTCAACAATTTACAACCTTCCAATTTACAATCTTTGATAACACTTTAAACCAAACATAAAGGGACATTTAAACATTTTAATCTTCCTTTAGATCAGTTGTTTGTACCTCTTGGTTATATAAATATTTTATTCTTTGTTGTGAAAAAACTGTTGTTTCTCATGTTTGTTCTTATTTTATGTTGAATACTGAAATTTTAATGTGAGAGGAAATTGTTAATTTCATCACGCAGCCTATTTACTCAATAATTATTGACCCGTACCAGTTATGTGTCATGCGTGATAAACGCTTAGGTGATCATGTATTTTTCGATACATGACTGACGAGGCAGATTCTGTTCCCGCAATAGGTCGCCATTTCTTTCTGCAGTAGACCAGATGCCATCCAAGGCTATCGAACCCGGTCTGTCCTGTTATTTACCCATAGAGGTGGGGAGAAGAAGAGGATTCATACCTTTCCCAAGGGTATTAGCACGTAAGTGAATGTAATAGATCCGATTCCTCGATTCGAGCCGCTATACATTACTCCATCGTGCCTGCTATCGACCCATATAATTTAATCAATTAACTCAACCTTTGCAAGCTTTCTAATCATCTTTATATGTTGATCGAAGTGAAAGTAGATAAATCCTTCTTTTCACTTTAAAAATGCCCTATTTCCATTGTCTTGTGCTACCTTTGGTTATCTGTATTCCTTTTAAAGTAGGAAAGTTTTTAGAGCGATTTGATTGGTTGTAAAACTTTCATTCAGAGTCACATGATATGTTCCCTGCTACGTCCGTAGTTTTGAATTGTTACTCTTACAGTTGGCAGCAAACTCTTTTGACTTGAAGCAGAGTTGACAATCACTTAATTCTGATTCCAGATAAATTATCTTCTACTAGCAAAACTATAGCCTTGTGATAACTGAGGGAAAAGAAATTAATTTAAAAAATGAGTGAACAAGAAATGGGAAAACAAAGATTGTGGTTTCAATAACAGTTGAAATAATTATTTTATCAAATGGTACAAAATCTTTCTCCTTGAAGATGGTGTGAAGTGAAATGGATATTTTTTATTGAACAAATTAGTCAGTAACTAGAAAAGGGAAGTGATATAAATGTTGCGACTGTATGTGTGGGTAGGTTAGAAAGTGGACAGTTGACTCTCTTTGAATAGATGGTACCATGAAGAGATGAACAAGTTGGCTCTATTGGTAGACAGCATTCCTTATAAAGGATGTTCCAATAACTTGAACAGATTTTAAATGTGAATTAAGTTTAAGCGTCTAATGATTTTTTTTCTTTTTCTTTCAGATTTGGCGGACATTTGGGCGGTATTATTTTTTACACATAATTGCCATGACTTAAATCCCATAGAAAAATATATAAATTTTCACCAATAGCATTGATTTATTTACTGATGACTTTGCTCCACCTTAATGAAACACCCTTATATATAATCCGTCTTACTGAAACACCGTTTATAAAGGTGTGTTGGATCAGATAAGCTGTTTTATTGAGAGTCATTCTGACTGGTTCATAAATCTAAGGAAGGTATTTCTTTTCAAACTAGTACAAGTCTCTTCTTTGTGGCAGTGTTAACAATCACTTAATTCTGATCCCAGATAAATTGTCTTCTGCTAACAAAAATAGTCTTGTGATAATTGAGTGAAAACAAAAGGTTGAATTTCAATTCAAAGTATGTGAGAAATAAAAAACGTAAGTTGTGTTTTTTTAATAACAGTTGAAATAAATATTTTTAAAAAATGATACAAAATCTTCATCTTTGAAGATGGTGTCGTGTGCATAAAAATACAGGAATAGAAAATTAACTATAGAGTCAAAAATAATTATTTTATTATAAAATAATTATAAGAATTATAATTATAATTAATTCACTCATTCTAGGCCACTGAGAACCAACCCCAATTTTCTCCTCTACACACACAAACACGTGACACTCTCAATATCGAACAGGCAATCAACACGTGGGTTGACAAAAATGTTAGCTCTTTTCCTTTTTGAGGGCACAATGGTAGCATTCATCTCTTTGAAATTTGAAGAAAACTCCAGACACTTCTTTTATTTTCCAATTAAATTATTTGAGCATTCATTACATAAAAGAACATACAAGAAAGATTGTATACAATTAACTCACTCTTTTTCTTATCATGCCGTTGGAGTCTAATACATATTTGATCTCAATTCAAAATTTTATTCAGTATTACTTTCTTTCATGTCTGCAACACCACAATACAGCCAGAAAATAAATAATACTCTGAGAAAACAAGTATTTTTGTATATATAAATGTTAGGGATTTTATAATTATTTTCTCAGAGTTATAACTCCCTGACAACGGTGTGAATTTAAATAGATTATGGAATTTAAGGTTGTGTGCTGGTGTTTATTGTAAGTGGATGTTCACATATAAACAATTAATTTAGAAGTAACGAAATTTTGAGTTTCTACTACTGACTGCTTATTCTTTTTTATAGTAACTGTAGGCAAACATATTTCTCAGTATTTACACAATTTACATTGTTCATAATGTTGTCCCTCATCCTTATTGCACTTGAATTATTACTTTAGTTACTTGGAATTTCGAGCCAAAACCTTTATTTACTCCGCAGGTCAGGTGTAGATTGTTCTAATTCCACATACCATGCCTAATATCACCTGAATAAGGCCGGAGCATACAATGGCTGAAATGTCGCGAATATGGCAATAAATATGAGGACAACAGAACGAACAATGTAAATAATCAAAATACCTCATCTGACAAATATTGATAGAAAGTTGTCAATGTATCTTGGGTATGTCCGTTTTCTTTTCCCGAACTTGTAGTTAGAGTAAGTAATGATAAGTTATGGTTATAATGAGTTGGAATGACCGTCATAAGAATGGTAATCAGTATCATTATATATATATATATATATATATATATATATATATATATATAAGATAAAAAGAAAGAACAGTCAGATTTATAATCAAGAGTTCTTTAGCGTTTATTTTTTAAAAACAGTGCTCAATACACAGTATAGCATACTATTATAATTATTATTTAAAAATATGTATTCATTGCGGCAAAAAAAATTACCCTGTTTCGAAACCAAAATCTAAATTTTAATTAAACTTAAAATTTTAAGTTTATGTTCCATTTTCAAGTGATGTTGAATAACTTCCGAAAAAATGATTAACTCTTTATAGAAGCTAAATACTATTATATAGTTTAAGTTGGTGGGGGAATGAGATTACAAATTTTTTAAGGGGGTGTTGGTTTTGAGGGCGAATCAGAATATAATCAGTATAATTTAAAGTGGCAAAGTGAATATTGGTTATGGGTTAGGTTTGGGTATGTAATTTCTGTCTGTTGATACTAGCTTCCTTATATGTGAACGTGTCATCACTGTCTGTTTTTTTAAGATACACTACAATGCATTTTTATTTATTTATTTTCTTATTTTATAAAATACATTAGGATTTTCTTAAAAGAGCTTTTAATAAACTATATACAGTATTGTAAAATTAAAATATTAGAATTTAATTACGCATTTTCTTACTTTCTTATTTTCGATCAAATAATAGATTAATAATTATTCAATTTTTTTTAATAATTATTTTTTAAATAAAACATAATACGATGTCTACAAAAAACTGTTATTTCACTTTTTGATTTAATAAATTTTTATTTTTCAGATACTTAATAATATATAACTTTTCATGTAGGCACAAAGGACACGGGCCATTTAAAGATCTACATGTTCTCGTTTTTTTATTAGTTTCCAGTTTCCAGTTGGTGTTTTATTTGTTTCTTTTAAATGCCAAAAATATTTGGATAGTGATATTTGGTTGCGATATTTATTATTATTGAAGGAAGACAGATGTTGACTCTATCTTAATTTAAATCCATTTTTAGTGCTCCCAATATAAAACTTTTCAATATTAGAATTATCAATAGATAAGATAGTGCATTGGTAACCTATAGATTCTGTGAGACATTTATTATTCAATGGATAATTTGCAGGATTACTACCGTTACATAATTTTTCTTTACTATTATTTATTCTTATTTTTGGATCACTATTTCTTTGATTCTGACTTAAGTATTTATTTAAAATTTTGTTATGTTTTTTTTAATAATTTTTTCTAAATTTTCAGTAGAACTATAACTTAATTTTAGGGTATTTTTATTAAAAATTTTGCTAAGTGTATTATTTAAATGAAAATGTTTTTAAATTAAGGCAAGAAGTTTATGTCCTAATTTACTACTAACCATTTGGTTGAATGGGAGTGTGTACCAAATGATTTTCTATTTCTTCTCTGGTTATTCTTATTTTTTATATAATTAATGCCAGGACATTTATAGCCACTATTCTTTAAAGCTTTATTATAAAAATTACTGCGTTCATAGAATATTCTTTCATCAGCAGATTTTATACTTATTCGTTTTTCTATGGATGAAGATATATGCTTTATTATAGATGGGGGATGATTTGACTTCGGGTGCTTATATAAAGGATTGATATTAAATTTTTAGAAGCTTGGTATATATTCTTCATTAAGTCTAATGTTATATCGAGGAAGTTTACCTTTTTTAATTTTATATTAATAGTAACTTTCAAATTTAGGCACTTAAATTCTCTATGAATTAGTTTTCTAATCTTATCAATTGTGAAGTTTTAGACTTTCTCACAACAGTAACATCATCCCTATACAGTCCAATTTCTTTAATATTAATTTCTCAGATTATATAAAATAAATGAACCAACAAGATCGTAAAACTCTGCAGAATCCAACAATCCCATTGTGATATCAAAATGGTCTTCAGAATTTTTTATCCACTGCTCATTATTATGAATGAGAACAGATTTTTTTCATTCATAATTATGTTGCTTTCCTCTTCAGATAGGTCAGAGTATATTCAACATTGCTTGAGAATGAAACATAAACTTTAAATTTTAAGTTTAATTTAAGATTTAGGTTTTGGTTTCGAAATATGGTAATTTCTGTGTCGCGATGAATACATATTTTAAATAATAATTATATATATATATATATATATATATATATATATATATATATATATATATATATATATATATATTATCCCTCACCGATAGCACGACCCATGCACAACGAGTTTCATACACAACGCAATCTTCAGGTGGCCATTACATCAACGTATTTAAGCAGATATTTATTTTATGCCTACATGTAACCATTAATTCATTTCTCTTGCTTATTAAACTAGCGTTATACTAGCATATATATATAGTGGTGGCATCTTACCTGTCTGTGTGAACCAGTAAGATGCCACAATTGTATATATACTAGTTCAGTACTTATTGCTTCGCTGACAGCAAAATAATTACATTTCAGATCAACATTATTTGACTATTTAAAATAAGATAATTATTAGAAAATATATTTAAATTCTGCGGAGACTGAAAGAGAGTTTTTTGTGATGAATATAATTTATTCTGACAAAATTGTCTTGAAGTTAAAAATGTGGCAAATCTTCCAGTCATAAATTTGATAGGTCTTCTATTGGATCTTTGGGATTGCAGTGATTCAGTTCGAAAGTAGCAAGGAAAGCATGACACAGCTGATGACATAAAAAGCGCCATACTTCTGAGCAGAAATATGAAACATGAGTTAAATCTGGAAATATCTTTTTTTTTTAAGCTTATCACCCCAAGCAAGGCTGGAAGCCACTAGCACGCAAGAGTTTACAGAAGGTTTGGAAGAAGAGCAGATAGGAGTGGTAAAGGAGAGGATGTGGAGAAAGATAGTGGATCGATCAAGGCAAGGGGGTTACAGAAGATTTGGAGCGAGAGCAGATAGGAATGAAAGGTGAAAGGATGTGGAGAAGGGAAGTGGATAGATCAAGGCAGCTGGATATGTCGATTGACGTTACACTTAAATAGTTGGAGCTTGTATTTGTCAGGGAAACAGGAATAGGGAAGGGAGTTCCACAGGCGAGATGTGCGAGACGTGAAGCTATTGGAGTAGAAAAGACGTCTACATCTAACAGTTTCAACGGTGAAGGGGTGGGAACGGGATGCCAGCCTCGTTGGACGTTTAAATTCATGAGGCCTAGTAACCAGCGAAAGCAGCTCCTCGGAGCAATTACCGTGAAAGTAGTTGTAAAAAAGACAGAGCGAGGCAACGTCGCGTCTGTGAGAGAGCAACTAATAAATAAATGTTTTCTATTAAATTATCAAAATGGTTTAATTCTTTCTGATAATATAAAGTAATTTGTTTCCATTCTCAGATTGAAAAGAAAATAAGTAAAATAGGTACCTAAAGATTACATGAATTTATAGAAGCAGTTCCTGGAAATTTGAGATGTCATTATTGTGAGTCTGTGTGTGTAATATATAATAAAATGGATTCTCCCATTGTCGTGAATGAATAAGGGTCCAGTAGGTCAATTATTAAAATAAAACGGTCCTTATGATTTCATTATGGTGATGAACCAACCACATTTTTCGGAATGATGGAACAAAGAACTGGTGGTAAACATAGTGTTACCAGGTCTTCAATTGGCCCTCTTCAGACTGGTTGCCAACCAAGGCTATAGAACCTATACTGCCCTGCTATTTATTTATATGTTGGTAGACAACAGGTGGTTTCATGACATTACGAAGGGAATTTGCATGAAAGCGAATGCAACAAACACGAACGGCACCCGAACTCGTTTTCTTTCTGATTTCTCAATCCGAGCCGCTATCCATTACACCACAGCAAATCACACACACACACACACACACACACACACACACACACACACACACACACACACACACACACACACACACACACACACATATATATATATATATACCCAAGTATAGGATTGGTGTATACGGAATAAATTCCAATAACCAACAAATACTATTCTTAAAAGAGTTCTCAATACAGAGTAGACCTAATATAATTATTTATTCGAAAATTATAACATAAACATGTTATAAAATCACTACAAAAATAGCCATTTTGTTTCAACACTTCTGGTGTCTTATCAAGTGATGGTGTTGAATGTAGAATAAAGGGTTTTAAAAAGTTCAAATCAATCAAACATCCCTCGATAGGGGAAACGCTGTTACATAAGCTGGAATGACCAATCAAAATACAAGTATATTAGAATTAAAAAAACTTGACAACGGACTTTTAGGTTATAATAATTATTTAATGCTTTAATGTTGGGGTTAGACTAAAGTAAAATTCATTCTAACTAATAAATATTAAGTTATACTATAAAATTTTAAATTAAAAATTAACAATTTTAAATTTAATCTATATTAAGTTTAAAATTATAATATTATTTAAAGAAGAAACTGAGGAAAAAAATACATATGTTTTTCTATTTATTTTGTTTTTATTGAAATTAAGTTGGAATAAATTTTAAGATCAAATGCATATGGGATAATGATACATAATTTATTATATATGAATTTTAGTGGTAAGATGTATGACAAAGTGAGAAAAAAGTTTTCGTTTGACATGTTTCGTCCTTTGGGACTCAGCGGATGAAACGCGTCACACGAAAACATTTTTTGCACATTCATAATTGTTTCCCTAAAATAGTTCTTACACACACACACACACACACACACACACACACACACACACACACACACACATACATACATACATACATACATACATACATATATATATATATATATATATATATATATATATATATATATATATATTACACACTCATGTACAGAGTGTGCGATGGGTAAATTGTCGCCATTTTTTAATTTCGCATATGCGTGTTATTTATTTTTGATTTTGTCGACTTACGTTGGAAATCGTTACTACGGCGCGACATAACCTGGTTTTTGACGTAGGTCGGAACTCACCTACATATGCACCCACGAGTCTGCCTTACGCTTGGGAGCCATAACGAAAAGCAAAAAGTTCCCCCCCAAAATTAGATAGGGCATGTAGCACAATCCAATATGGCGTACACCCAGATTATAGTGGTGAAGGTTTTGTGCAGAACCATCCACATTTTTTGAAGGGCCGAATACAGAGACTAGGTGCACTACATGCCACAAGGTCCCCAAACGACACTCCGCAGGTTTTGAATTTAGAGTTGTCCTTCTCCTAGACCAGTTACCATCCGAGGGTATTAGCACGTAAGTGAATGTGATGGATTCGACTGGAATTCGAACTCGGCTCTCCGATTCTCCGCTATTACTACTCCACCGTGCCTCGTTATATATATATATATATATATATATATATATGATTGACATGTACGTCGTGTGTGTGCCTACTTATGTTGAATTTATTTATTTTGAATTTTTTAACCTTACCCATTACAATCATTCAAATACTAACAGCATATCGACATAAAAAAAATTCTGCAATGTACAGTGTTTGAAATTTTGTCACTTAGACATTTTATTTTTACAGTGATAAAAAGAATGTTTCCTGAAATAAAGATGCAATCACAAAATACTCATCTTATTGTAATTGTTTATTACTCCGTTAGTTACGTAGTTCGCACGTTACACCTTGCCAGTACCTTATGTATAATGGACTATTTCGTTTCGATCACATAGAAAAACGGGAAAGACATATCGGAGACGTTTGATTTCAGTGAGAAAAATAAAGAAACAAACGTTATGTCCTAACAATACCTTATAAATAATGGTCTATTCTATTTTGATTGTGAGGAAAGGCGGAAAAGAGATATCATGGATGCTACTTGGTTTGAGTGAGAAAAGAAAGAAGGAAAGAAACAATGGTTATGGCCTGCTTAATACCTCATAAATAATGGACTATTCCGTTTTGATCAAGTAGAAAGACGGAAAAGACGTATCAGAGATGCTACTTGATTTCAGTAAGAAAATGGGTGACAAAAAGGAAGATAGAAGTATTTAAAGACTCTTTCTGTGAAATGGAAAAATTGACAATTTCAATTTTTTTCATTTGTACCTTCTTACTTCTTAAAATAATGACCAACATATTTTTGATTCTTATTGCAATATTTTGTTAAGTTCAAATGTTTAACGATGTGATAGATGGATTTATTCGGATATTTTATTGTTGTAGAACTTGCTGTGAGTTTATTCGATCATTAATTTAAGAATTAAGATCTGTCAGAAATTTCAAATAGGAAAACCCGTGGCATTTTCATGGGTATTTCTAGTAGTTAAGAATAAATATAAATAAAATGTTCTTGGTAAAATATTTAGCATTTTCAAGAATGTTTATAGAAGTTTTTGTTTCAAATTTCAAAGTTCCTGTAAGAAAAAGAGAAGACTAAAGAGGAGTGTAAAAAGCAACTGTCGTAAACACCGGGTGCTGAGGACGATCCACATCATGAAACTAGATTTTGTGCTTTTTTATTTGTTCTTTGTGGCTCCTAGGGATGGATATATTTAGATTCAATTCTCTCGTTTAACTGGTTAAAAATATTATTTACATTTTTTTTTCTGTGATATAAATGGTTGTAAAATACCAACTTATTTTGATCGATATGATAACGACTTCTTTTCCCTAAAAGAAAAAAAATAATTTCTTTTTTTCGAAAAGGCTTTTCGTAGGTTTGATTGGTTAAAATGGTAATCCCTGTAATATTTAGACTGATTTGTTCACAATTTCTTTTTCATTTATTAATATTTTGTAGAATCTTTCTTGATCCTACTGAGAAGAATTTTAACAGTGTTAGTTATTTTTTAATCGGTATCCCTCCATGCAACGCAGTAAAGCCACTAAAACATATGCGTTTACAGGGTGTGGCGGAATTAGTGACAGAAACATTAATAATGAATGAAAAAAGTAATCAGGGGTCAGTAGATAGCGATTTACATTGCATTTAATTTTTGCAGATTAAAGTTGCCCGGAAAGCATGGTGCCAGAAGAGAGTTCCACAAGCGAGAAGTGCGAGGAAAGATACTATTAACATAGAACTTACGGCTACAGTACTAGCCAGCTCAAATGGCTAGTACTGCGCTTAAATTCATGAAGTTTTGCTACCACAGCGCAGAACTCATGCAAACAATTACCATGAAAGTATTTATAGAAAAGACGCAAAGAGGCAACCTTACGTTGATGGGTAAGTGACTGAAGCCGAGCCGCCAGATCAGGGCCAATAATATTGCTGATTCTTCTTTGGGTTCTATCAAGGCGCTCTAGGTAAATAGCAGGAGTTCTGGACCATATGTGGCAGCAGTATTCCAATCATGGACGAATGATAGACTTATAGATATGTAAGATAGATTCTGGAAAGAAAAATTGTCTAGCACGACACAGTGAACTAACTTTTTTGGAAGCTGACCAGCAATGGATTTAATATAGTCTTTCCATTTTGAACTTAAGAAATGGAAGTATGCACTCTCGGGTCTTCTTTTTTCTTTTTATGTGCCATGTCCTTTCAGGGCGTAGGCGATCATGGCTCTCCACCTCCCTCTATCCCTTGCAGCTCTCAACAAGTTCCTTCCCTCTGCTTCTTCCCCCAGATCACGTTCTGTCATCCACTTGCTTAAGGCTGCTAGGTATGTCATACGTTGTTTTCCCTTGTCTCTCTTTCCCTCTATTCGACCCGTGAGTATCAGATTCTCCAGGGCTTCCTTCCTCATTATATGTCCCAGGAACTTCAGCTGTTTGCATCCTCTCTAAGACCTCATCGTTGCTCACACTCTTGATCCATGATATCCTTAGCATCATTCTGTAGAACCACATCTTCGTTGCCTCTTGTTAATAATGGTGAGAAAGGTTCACCTAAACAGTGTAGGAAAACTAAATAGCAATATTGAGCGTTGTGTGATAACAGCATGTTATATAATCATGGGATTGGTATGGAGACGCTGACAATCTTCCACAATTTGGGAATTGACAACCTTCTTCTTCTTCTTCTTCTTCTTCTTCTTCTTCTTCTTCTTCTTCTTCTATGTGCTGTGTCCCTTCACGGTCATAGCTCTCCATAATTTCCTGTCCTGTCCTTTGTAGCTCTCAGTATATTTTGTCTTTTTGTTATCTCTCCTAAACCCTGTTCTGCTATCCATTTACTCAAGCTCGCCAGGTAAGTTATGTCCTGTTTCCTTCTGTTCATCTTGTCTTCTATATGTCTTGTGAGTATCAAATTCACCAAACTCTCTTTCCTCATTATGTGCCCTAGAAATTTCAACTCACTACATTTTGTTTCCATTTTTTCTAAAATTTTGTTGTTGCTCATATGTTCAGTTATATTATTCTCAGTATCCTGCTGTAGAACTACATTTCTATTGCCTGAAGTTTCTTCTTCAACTGTGCATAGATGGCCCAGCATTCACTGCCATATAGGAGGGCTGATATTACAGTATTATAGTCAGTATTTTTTCTTTCTTTTTAACAAAATTTTCCTGTTTTTTAATACTTTGCTTTGTTTTTGGAAAGCATCATTCGCTATTCCAATGCCTCTTCAGATTTTAGTGTTGCATTTCCATTCTCTTTTTAAACACTCCCCAAATTGTTGTCCTTTTGTTATCTCCAATTTGTAATTTACATGTTGAGATGTCCCTTTTGCTAACAACCATGCATTCATTTTCTTGCAATTGTCCTTTCTTCTTGTTTTTCTTCACATCACTTCTTTAGGAGTTTTGTAGTTTCCTTTCTCTGTCTGCTCTCAACACCATTTCATCTGCATATTTTATATTGTTAAGTAAACATTTGGGGTTACTGGTCAAAGAGTTAAGCATCATCGAGCCCAGTCAGTATTTAGATGAGAGACTACTTCGGAACAATAGGTATTGTAAGCAACCTCCTACAATCTGAAATATGTTTCATCTTTAAATAACCCACATAAGGTTGATAAACCATAAAAAACAAATAACTCAAAATCCTGGCCACAGAGGCTATGCCACACCCAAACCCTAGTATCAGACTGAAAGAAATGAAAATATGAATCATTGGACCATGCCACATATTGCCAATCCTTCAGGAACAAATGAAGCCATGAACCCAGGTGAGGTGCTGCTTCCAGTGTTGTCATGTTAACAGGGGAACCCTAGTAGCTCTTCTGCTCCCTTATTCCAATGAAGTTAAAGAATGCTGTACTATCCAGTTGGATATATGTGTGGCAACTCCTACATTCAATGTGGGTGTGATTTGAGCCAGTGTTACTTATGTGTTCTAATCTGATACCTCTGGTCACAATCATTAAGGTTAGTAACTGTGCTGACCCCAGTGATCAGAAATGTCTTCCATCAGATATTCTCATTACACACATTATGCTGTAGATAAAAGGATATGAAATGCCCTCATTATTTCAGAAATGGAATGTCTTGGCCCCACTATCATGCCCCATTCAAACACTGATAATTCACTTCTCGTCATCATAAGCAACCTGGTCACACTGACTTAGCAGATGTTAGAGCACAATTGGAATCAGTCGGTGCTTTTCCCTGAAAGCAAATTATGGTGGTGCCACCAACCATTGCCTTTTCATACTGCTATCTCCTGATTTTTGGCATGTCAATGTAAAACAAAGTGATTTGCACTATTCTGATGGAATAAGTCATTGTTATTAATGCAGCACATGTACTCCATCAATGGTTCAATTGATTAAAATAGCAATTTACCAATTTTTAGTAAATTTACTAAGTGTAGCTTAGATGTGTCACACGGTTGCAAGTATGTAACATCAAGTGAGGATTGAACTCCCTAATCAGTTGTAATTGCTCTGGCAAGACAAACTTGCTAACCATTACACCATATTGAAGGGCTCTTGTAAGATTTTAGTATAGTTAAAACATCTTTTTAAACATTTTTTTAAAGAATCTTTTGGTCTGGAATCGGTTTCTTTGTTTTAATTTTGACGTTTTGATATGGTTTAATGTCTCTCAATGGATGGTCTTCATCTTCACGCTGAAAAAATCAGAAAAAAAATCAAGCTATATCAAAAACATTTTCAACTGGCTAGTACTGCGCTTAAATTCCTGAATTAAATATTTTGCTGAAAGATTACAAATCTTTCAGCAATATCTAAACTACCAGCTGGATACAATCACTTTCTCAAATCAATGATTAAAAATGTGATCGAGTGAATGAAGCCTAAGTGAATGCAGTAGGTCTTAATGAGGAATATCTGTCTTTAAATCTCTACAGAATCACAAACAAAAGTGTATCAAGAAACGGAAACCACATTACTCGAGGACTTTCAACAACAGCAACAACTAAAATGGATTGCACATGTAACTCAAAAGGAAAATAATTGGATAATGAAAATGTCAACATTCCACACTACTTTCAGCAAAAGATTAGGAAAGAAGTCCTCATCAGTACTGGAGAATACTAAACACCAGAAATCCATTTTTTCTTGAAAAAAAAACCTTTTGAGATAAAGATTTGACAAATTTCAAAGTAGCACTTGCTGTTCAGCCAACGAATGCTGAATGTTTCCTTATAAGGAAATAAATAATATTACCATTACCACTTTTAGAAAAGAGGTCTAGGTCCTAATATTGATACAGTGTAAAATTCAGTAAGTACCTAACCCCTTGTGCTATCCTTTACCTTTACAAGAGCCAGATCAAGCCTAAAATGGAGCACTGCTGTCATATATGGACAGGAGCTACCCAGTCCCCACTTTCCAGTCTTGATAGCATCCAAATGCGTCTCTGTGTCCTCGCGGGTGACAAATTATTTTCCACTTTGCAGCCCCTCTCTCATAGACAAGATATTTCAAGCCTCGCTGTTCTATCGCTACTACCATGGAAAGTGCTCAGATGAACTCCCTCCCTTAGTTTCACCAGTTCTAATCTTCATGGGTAGGACCCATCATGCCAGGCCTATTGTAGTGACCCACACTCATTCCCACTGTATTCCACTGGAGAAAAGTAAGTTCCACTCAAGCAGCAGCTTTCCATGGACTACTGCTCTGTGAAACCAACTCGCAAGGGGCTGTTTTTCTGATCGCTTCAATTTTAACCTTTCCTAGGGTTAAGCGTTATCTCTCCCACATATCCACATAATTACCTTGAGTGGCTCCCTGGTCTTGTAGAGAGTGAACCTCACTGTGGAAAAAAAATCAGGCCCCTGACTTCTTAAACAGATTTTTTTTTATTTACAAATACTGAGTTTGAAATGAAATGTCAAGTTATATTTCTGATATCTGCATAAGAAAACACATTTTTGTTTTTACTTTGAATAGGTAAACTCAAGATTACATGATGGACAATCCAGCTCAAAAAGGTATTGTTGTGGCAAACACAATCGTCCGGAGGTGTGTTACTTAGGGGACAGATCACTAGGTATTTTATTCCATCATCAAAATTGCTGGGAAATGTTTATTTCGCAACCGTTTAAGATGATTTCTCTGGATTAAATACAAGTATTGATTGGTACTATTTGAATAGACCAGTCCTCTTGTAAAAGACAGAGAAAAACTTTTGGGGGATAATTTTTTGGCAAACATGAATAAATGTGTCTGCAATAAGACAGAATGTCAAAAGGGCAATTTTTCCCATGACACTGCTTTTTTAACTACCTTCACTCTTCAACAATATTTATTGTTTTAAAAAGCATTGATTAAAATTGGAATAAAACCTAAACATATGAAAGTAAATTTATACATTTTTTTTGTTCTTGAGAATTGACAACAAAAATAATAAACACTATTTATCTATTAGATTGTTTATTTACACTATTTATTATATTATTTATAGGAAATTTGTCAAAACAATGGCTAATTACCACTTGATTCAAACTTTATAAAATGGTAAATAATAAGGATTTCCTTATTTAATTTAGTAAATGTTCATATTTATTTCTTTATAAATTGTTAAATATTGCATTGCATTAGTTCTAATAGAATATTGTAAATATAAAATTATCATTGTAAATAAACAATCTAATTTAGTATTTTTGTTTTAAATTCTCAAATACAAAAGAAAAAATATATAAATTCACTTTCATTGTATGTTTAGGTTTTATTTAAATTCTAGTCAACGCTTTTTAATGCAAGAAACATTGCCGAAGAGTGAAGATAGTTAAAAACTAGGTGTCATGGGAAAAACGGCCTTTTTGACACTACGTCTTATTGCAGGCACATTTGTCCATGTTTGTCTATTTTTTAAATCTTAAATCTTTCTTTACAGGCAAGATTTATCAAAATCAAAAGATATTAATTTTTATCATTTTAAAAGTGGGCTCCAGTTCATAATATAGATACAGTGTGAAATTGATCACTGACATTTTACAGAGTTATCTGGACTTAGCAGTTCTGTACATAAAAACAAACTTTCTATTCTACCTTTTGTACTTTTTAGACTTTCTTCGCAGTTGAACAAAAAGATACGGATATATGCAGTTTTAATTAAAGAGCAAAAATATACAAACAATTAATTAAAGTACATATCAGTTTATTCTTCATCAAGAACAAATAATTCTTATCCCCCAAAATTTGTGCATGTGCTTACAAAAAATCCCACCTAAAAGTTAAAAAAAAATGAAATAAAAGTGTTGAAAACAAGTTATAATCAGTTTTAAAATTCAGAAAAATTTTAAAATGATGCCAATATCAATGATGTAAGCACAGTTTCAAACTTGTCATTCATAAATAACAGTTAAGTTCAATAACTCTATAAAAAATCAGGGATCAATTTTACACTGTATTTATATTATGGACAGGATCCAACTTATTATAGATAAAAATCAATATTTTTTGATTTTGACAAATATCACTGCTTGAGGAAGGTTTAATGAATACTAATCTATAAAAATGATTCGCCCATCCACAATTTTCCTTATTTTTTACAAGTGGACCAGTTTATTTAAGAAATGTCTCACTGGATTTCTTTCTACTTTTATTTGAAAAGCTCTTGTAAATGGAGAGAGCCATGGTAGAAAAATTTATTCTCCTATTTGTATTTCTCCTGTTATGGGCATTATTATCTCCATGATATAATAACGCCATAGTTTATGGACATAATGGAATGACTGAAAGGAACAGGAATGACAAACATACTTTGTTCTCAGACAGACTTTTCCACTAATACACAAAACTATATATATAAATATATACAAATATCCCACACAGAGAACCATATATCATATATCTACAGAGCAAGCAGAGTGTAAGGAGAAACAAAAAGGAAGGGTTTTACTTATAATATGGAGATACTTCTGTGTCTGGAGAAGCCATGTTTAGGACTCCAGATTCAAATGGATTGGATTCATCTACTATGTCTCAGGTGAGGACATATTCCATGAGGGGGACTTCTCTCCACCAAAGGGAGATAATCGCCTTCTGTATCCCTACACTCCTATAATTAATTGCTTTGAGGCTTGATTCTTTCTTTGTGCTTTTGATACCAATAAAAATTATGATGCTTATCACCTAAGCAATAAATCTCAAACAAGAATCCACAAAAATGACTTACTATTTCTGGAACATTTATTTTGAATTTGAAATAACATTTTTTCCGCAGGTACCTGCAAAAGTACATTTCCTCATTAAAGATAGATGTATGTATATTTAGGGAGCAGGAAATATTAAAACAAAAATACAACCAAAAGTCTATAAGTATGATTTATTATTGTCTTTTTCCAGTTTTTGAATAAAAAGTTTCTGCACATCTTGAGCATATCTATGAAACAATTGTCCAAAGTTCCTGCTTTCATACTAGCGATTTCAACATGAACTTTGGGCAATTTCTTCACAAAGAGTATCTGAATGTGCAATAACTTATTTGAAAATTGGAAAAATATAAGAAATTAAACAGATCTTGTCGGTTGAATTAAAAAAATCAAAAAATTATTTCTCTTAGAGAAGTACACTATATAAATCATCTGGCATCCGCAATTGATCTAATTTTATTTAACAATTGGAACAATGTGCTAGAGGTTTCTTTTTTAAACAGAACAACAACAACTTGAATTCCAGCCATATTCCATTCATAGAGCTCAGAATAAATGCTACTATCATTCAATATGCATCACACAATTACATCTTAAAAGAAAACCATGAAAAAAATTACTAACAAATAACAACAAACCCCTTGAAAATGGCTAAATAAGTGACTGAAAGCACTTGTGACAATAGATGCCATGAACAATTTTTACATTCCCTTACCCTTGCCAAATAGAAAAATTTAAGAATATTAGACAAACTCAGTAAAAAAATTAAACAAATTTTGCTTGTCTATCATATATAAATATTGAAATTGGAGCACAATTCTTCCACAAATTCTGGGTTAAAAAGGCACCAACTCTACTTTATAGTAATTTACACAGTGTTTACTCATTCTCATGAGATGTGACACTAGGTCTTTTTAAAGTGGGGACCCGAGCGCGTGCACCCGGGCAGGGACAAAAATTGCCCACAGCCCCTGCAACCGGCAGTTGTGCTGGCCTTGGTGCGAGCACCGATCCCTCCCTCTTGTGCAATGGGAGGGCGCGACCTTGGGCAGCTGTTCCCCAGGGCTGGGCACCTCTCAGTATTATTTTCTCAGTTGCTCCTCTGCCCTTTGACAGAGAAGCCCCTGAGCGCACTCTGTCCAAGGACAGAGACGCAACTGAGAGATTATAAATAATGCGCAAATTACTTATAGTAATTTACGGTGTTTACTCATTCCCCCACGAGAATGAGATGTGACACAAGGTCTTTTTAAAATGGGGACCCGAGCACGTGCACCAGGGCAGGGACAAAAATTGCCCACAGCCCCCACAAGAATATTTTGGGGATATTTAGGTTAGAATACATTTTATTTAACTACAATTTTAAAATATTTTCACTTTTAATTTTTAATAGACTATATTTCTTTTTAAAACAAGTAAATGTAATAGAATTACTTACAGTATATAAAATTATTTTTTCGTATCAAATATAAGTATGTATATTACTAGGTCACATTTTTTAAATTTTATTTTTAAATATTATTTAAGGAAAATTTTTGACAATGACAGCAAAAAATAGCTATTTCATTTCTCTGATTCAGTAAATTTTTATTTTTTATAAACTTAGGAATATATAATTTCTCATGTATGCACAAAGGACATGGGTCATTTAATGACTTACATATTCTAGCTTTTCTTATTAACTTCCATTTTACTGTAGGTGTTTTATTGGATTCTTTTAGGTGCCAGAAGTACTTTGAGAGAGATGTTTGATTTCTATATTTATTTATCCTAAATGAGCTTTGATGTTGGTTGAAACGTTTTTTGAACTCATGGCTTGTAAGCAACGTATATAGATTTTTATGTTTTCAGGATTTTCAATAGAAGAGATATTGCATTGGTATACTAATGATTCCATGCAACATTTATTTTGTAGAGGACAGTTGTGAGGGTTTCTACAGTTAAATATTTTTTTGTTCATCTTCATCTGTTTTTTTTTTTTCTATTGTCTAAAATCTTTGGGTTCTGGTATAAGTGTTTATTTAAGATATTAGCATTATGTTTCTTAATAATTTTTTCTAAGTTTTCAGTACAGCTGTAACTTAATTTTAGTGTATTTTTATTGAAAATAGTACTTAATTTACTTTCTCTAGGAAAGTGTTTGATTATTAGTGTGAGGAATTTTTGTCCTAAATTGTTCTTTACCATTTGGTTGTATCAGGGTGTATACCAAATTATTTTTCTACTTCTTTTTTTTCTATGCTTTCCATTGTCATTTTTTATATAAGTTAGTTTTGGATTTTTGTAGCCACTATCTTTTAGAGCTTTATTATAGAAATTAATATGTTCATCAAAAACCTTGTCATTTGCTGAATTTTTCGAAAGTAACTAACTAATAACTGATACAACAAAAGTTAATAAAAATGAACATGCTACCACCCCTTGTCTGAATGATTGGATTTCTCTATATCCTTGGAAACAGTAAATTATTAATTTTTCTGTGTGGTTAAAACTCGCCAGATTTATCCGTTTGTGATTTTTTCTTGTGGGGCTATTTCAAGAGTAAAGTTTACACAACTCGACCAAGAACTCTGGATGAGGTAAAACAGAGAATTCAAGATGAAATTCACAGTATCCCAGCTGAGATGTTGCAGCAGTCAATGAGGAATCTCAACAGCAGATTTCAAGAATGCATTCGTACAGGAGGACGCCATCTACAGGACGTAATTTTAAAAAAATGAAAATTTCATCATTGTTTCTTAAATGGCATGTTTTAAGGTTTCAATTACTATGAATTAAATATTTTTCTTTTATATATATATATTTGGGCAGCAACCTTTTCTTTTAAATGTTCATTAAATAAGGCAAACAAGGATGATTTAATTAATTTTTTATTTAGATTTTCCAGCATCCTTACATTTTTTCCATTTTATAGGAACAAGGGAGTACAGAAATTTTGCATAGTTTTCATTGTCCCAAGTGCTTTTGACCATTTCTTTAGCCATTTTCAAGGGGCTTTTGTTTTTCTTTGGTCTTGTTTGTTTTTTCTCATGTTTTGACAGTTTAAGTTTGGTTGTTTAGTTTGACGGTTTATTTTATTTTTTTGTCGTTTTGGATGGGAGCATTCATTCTGAGTCTATGTGTTTTGAGAATGGCTGGAATTCATGTGAGCATCTTTCTATCTTTAAAAAACTTTTTACACTCCATTTCTACTGTTAAATAAGATGAGGTTGATAGTAGGAAAGAGATATTTGATATACAGAGCCTCTCTAATAGCGAGATGTTTCCAGTAATGTGATATATATAGAATTTTAGTGTTTTTGAACAGAATTTTTCTTAAGGGTTCTTGTAAATTGTGGGTTGATAAATGTTTTTTATAGCACCTTGGTGTGATAAGTGACACATAAGGTGTCTACTCAGGGAGATGGTAGTATGTCCAATATAGGTAACTGATTTGTGACAAGAAATACAGTCTTGTACTTGGCAGCGAAACTGATACACGATATTGGCCATTGCTAGTTTAGATTTGATGGGGTTATTTTGATCATATATATATATATATATATATATATATATATATATAGTATTAGTGGTCAATATATGTATATATATATATCTGTGTGTGTATATATATATATATGTGTGTATATATATATATATATATATATCTGTGTTTTGTGTGTGTGAAGAGAGAGAGAGAGAGGGAGTTGAAGATCAAATGTAGATCAGATATGGATAGGAATCTGACAAGATAAAATTACGAACAAGTAGGAAAGTATTTTATGATTTTTAGTTAATTGGGCAGACACATGTCATATGTATTAGCGCAATAGATAATATCTAAATATGTGTGAAGTATATTTTGAACATTACAGTGTGTGATAGTGTATAAGCATTTCTTTATGATGCAATGAAATAACCTGTCACCTCCATGAGTGACTACACTATAGGTAGTAACTACCTATAAGTATGTGTAAGTCAACGGACTACAGAGACGAGCTGGGATCTGTTGAGTACAAATCAGACTTATGCGAGAACTACTGACCTTCCAACACTAGCACTCATTACTGGATTGACTTGCAATGACCTTGTGCATATCTGTTACCTTTATTCTTATTGTACTGGTTTTTACAATAAACCTTTACTTATTTTATCCACCTTTTTTTTCAAGTATATATTCCTATTAGCATAGAATATAACACTTTACATACACATTCATACACTATCACACACTTTAACCTGTATTTGACCAATAAGAACTAACCAAAAATCTTAACATACCGGAATTCTGTCTCTTTGCTTTTTTCATTTCTATTTCGATCTCTGATGAGGCTTTAATAATAGTGAAACATGTTAGATTGAGATATGTTTCCTACCTGTTCTTTATTTTGACATATACATATATATATATATATATATATATATATATATATATATATCACAAAACACAAAAGAAATGTGTGTTTTGTTCCTTGAGGAACTTTATCAAGATAAATGTGGAACTTTTATTTCGTAACGGAAGATTAAGTTTTCAAATTTTGAATTTCAGAATGCTCTAAAATATTCTTAAGGCTTTCTGTATAAGAGAAGGTACACTATGAAAGATGCCAAGTGATGTAATTTAGTGCCTTATAAAGAAAAGTGAATAAATGTTGTTATTTTTTTTTTAATGGAATTATTATTTATTTCTATGTATTTTATTTTGTTAAATTATGTATTAATTTATTTACTTTAAATATTTAAAGGTCTTGAGTTAACAATTTTCTTAAAATTTTTATTAGGAAAGAGCATTTCTTTTAAGAAAGGAGATATTTGAAAAAATCCTGGGGTAAGTTAACATTCTGGCAAGAATCAATAATTGCACTTTCCTATATACAGGGTGCCCAGTAAAAAAAAGTGATAAATTCAGAAATAAATTTATTTAGCTATCATGATTCATGCACAAACTAAACAATCATCATAGATGTTCAAAATGTTTGCATGAATGTTCAACACAAAGTTGTAAGTTTGGTAGCCAGGAGGTTTTGCAGATAGGATCAAGAGAAATTTCATTCCAAGCTTCAGTTAAGTTCCACTTCAATGAATCAATATTGACAATATCACGAAGATGGTTTTTCAAGTGAGTTTGGAGTATACTCCATATACAGTAATCCAAAACATTTAGATCTGGACTTTTACACGCCCACTGAGATGGACCAATTAGAGCTGGTGTATCTTCTTGAAGAATAAATTTGCTACTTTTTTAATGCACACCCTGTATTATCTGTTTGTTTTTTTATTGTACTTAAGCTTGAACCTTCAATTAAAAACATTTTCCAGTGTTAATATATTCATAATATTTGTTTTAATTACAAGTGAACCTCATTTTATTGTATTTCACTTAGTTACACTCTACAGATATTATCTTTATTTTTAAAAAATTCAAAGTTTGCAGCAACTCTGTATTGAGCAAATTTGCTCCATTTTACCAATTAAATTTCCTTACTTTGTGTCAAAATTTGGGAACAATAACATTTTTCTTTTTTAAACCTAATACTATTATATACTAATACTAATAGTCTATACTTAATAGACTACAGTTTAGAGTAAATGTAACTTTTATATGCACTGGAAAAGAAAAAAAACTTTTTTGTGATGATCTGGGACAAAACCAGCAGTAGGTTTTTATTTGCATTAATATTATGCGTACTGAAACAATCAGTTTTCAAAGGAACAAATACTTTTTTAAAGTAAGAAACACTTTAGAAAAATGTAAAGTTCCTGTTGGTTTAACTTTTATTTTAGACAGAAGAAAAATTGCAAGCTGAAAAGAAAACTCAAGATGTTCTTGCTGCAGAAGTGTAAGACCTAAAAATTATTGTGGATGCACTAACATCAGTAAATATTACCAACTTATTATAACTAATCTACAGGGTGCCCAGTAAAAAAAAAAGTGGTTAATTCAGAAAGGAATTTATTTAGCTATCGTGAGGCACAGTGAAGTAATGGATAGCGGCTCAGATTGAGAAATCGGAGATGCGAGTTCAAATTCCAGTCGAATCCATTACATTCACTTACATGCTAATGCCCTTGGGAAAGGTATGAATCCTCTTCTTCTCCCCACAGTTATGGGTAAATAGCAGGACAGACCAGGTTCTATAGCCTTGGATGGCAACTGGTCTACCACAGAAACAAATGGCAACCTACTGCAGGAAAAAATCTGATCTACATGATTGCCTAAGCATGAATCCCACATGGCACATAACTGACTGATCATGATTCATGCACAAACTGAACAATCATCATAGATGTTCAAAATGTTTGCCTGAATGTTGAACACAAAGTTGTAAGCATGGTAACAAGAAGGAGGCAGTAGATTTGTGGATCATGTTAAGAGGAATTTTATTCCAAGCTTCAGTTAAATTCCATTTCAATGAATCAATATTGACGATGTCACAATGACAGTTTTTGCAAGCGAGTAAGGAGTATACTCCAGATACAATAATCTATAAAATTCACATCCTGGCTTTTAGAGGGCCACTGATATGGACCAATTAAAGCTGGTGTATTTTCTCAAAGAATAAATTTGTCGCTTTTTTAGTGAGCACCTTGTATTATCCTGACCACTCTTCTCCCATAAACAGCACATTTTAAACAATATATTCCTTTTTGTTTTAACACAAGATGCAATTGAATTTAAATTGTCCTCAATTGTCTATGAATAGAATAAATTTAAAGAATTACTTACCAAATAACCATTATAACTAAAAATATCCCTGCAGTAATACAAATAATTGTTACAGCTTGAAGTATTCCTGAAAGAATGAGGAATTATTTTAAGCTTTTAACTGTAAATATAAACAAGATTCATTAAAATGTTGAAAACTCTAAGCAAATAATGTCTAATTACAGTAGAATAATGGATCTCTTTTATGGACAAAGATATTCATAGATATGGTTGAGAACAATTTATCCCTATAAATTAAATAAAAAGTTCAGTGTGCTTACAGCCATATCATGTTGAAGCATCAGTTCTTGTCTGATCACCTAAGTTAAGCAACATTGAGCCTAATCAGTACTTAGATTGGGAATACCAGGAACGATAAGCCCCTACCAACATGCATTGGGCTTACTTGTTAGGTCCCATTCCTCCCAATGAATGGCAAAAATGGAAACATCTTGGGAAGGCCTGCCCATCAAAAAACTTTCACAAGTTGATTAAAATAAGAATGTTACCTGGATCAAAAGACATGTGGAGAATGTTGGAGAACGAAGTGGCCAAAATTTCTGATAACTACAAAGTTGAAGATAATAGTCTGAATGTAAATAAAAATAGTATTGTACTTATAAAATCTTTAAATATTTAAAAAAAATTTATTACAATAAAAATCTATATAAATCTTAAAATAATATATATCTTAAATATTTTTTAAATCATTTCACCCCAAGCAAGGCAATAAAGCCACTAAGACACAAGGAGTTACCGAATGTTAGAGAATATAAGAAAAATACTATTAAATAGAAAGAACAATAAAAGAATAACAATTAAGAAGACATGAGATAACGATTGATATTACATTTAAATATTTGAAGATCAAATTTGACTGGAAAGCAAGAAGTGAGAAGAGCAAGAGAAGAAACTGTTAGCATAGAACTTATGGTTACTGCTATGGAGTAGCTGAACACCCCCACAAGATAGACTGGTCTAAGACTATTTAAACAGCACTCTCTCTGACTGAGGGAGGAGAGTTAATGATTAATGGTTTATTACATTAGTCTGTGTTCTCAAACATGTACCATATTATTTTCTGGAATAAACTACTTCTTATTTTCTATGTTTGTCAGCCTTTCGTATTTGTAACACAACAGTTACATCTAGCCATTCCAATTGTAAAATGATGAGACCTTGCCACCAATCTAGTACTGCATTTAAATTCATCAAATCTAGATGCCATAGAGGAAAGTTCATCCATGCATTGAATATTACTGCCATATCTTGGCAAAATTCAAAGAGTCTGCAAGGTAATCAATCTTGACCAGACATCTTGACTTCAGACATTTTCTCACCAATATGATCCGACTTTCTTGTCTTTTCTATAAATATTTTCATGGCAACTGTTCTGATGATTTTTTTCCCTCAGTGTCTCAACTGCATGAATTTAAATATGCTACTAGATTGGCAACTAGATCTAACCATTTTACAGTTGAACTAGCTGGATGCAACCATAAGTTTTATTCTAATAGTCTCTTTTCTCACATTTCTTGTCTGTGAAACTGCCTTCTAATTTCTTGCTTCCCTGCTTGCTAGAATCTTCAAAAATTTAAATGCAATGCCAATCAGCATCTTCTGTCTTCCAGAACTCTGTTTTTTTGTTGTCCTTTCTCCTCACGTCTTCTTTCTAAAGTCTTCTCATTCCCTTTCACTCCCAGTAAACATTGCATCTTAGTGACATTTTCACCTTGCTTGAAGTAAAGTAATTAAAAAAAATGTTAGATATTTATTAAAAAACCTATTGTAATAAAAAAAATTATAAATAAATAAAATAAGACATAAAATATTTAACTAAATGTTAAATATAAAAATATAAAAGATTTTATTTCTAAAATCAAATTACATTTAGTTTTTATTGCTTTCTAATAAGAAACTACAATTTTTATTTACATTTGGACTATTATCCACATCTTTGTTATTATCATCATAACATTATCAGCCATTGTGTCATCCTGCCTATGTCTTGGGATATCTCATCTTGTTCTTATTTAGGACTGCTCAATTTTGCTTGCCCTGTTTTTGCTGAATCCAAGAACAAAGTGCCTATGGAACAATAGCCTAAAGTATTAAAGTGCTTGTTTGTGAAAGATTTTATAAATTTCAACCAAAAGCTCTTGCTCAATGAATGCCAAATGTTTCCTTATAAGCAAATGGCTAATATTACCATTAGAGATTAGGAGAACAGATACTATACTTTGATCCCAACCTAATGGCCAGGCAGTGAAGAAAAGCATAACTTCAGTAGCACTGGCTGCTTGGTCAATAAATGCCAAATATTTCTTTATAAATAAACAGTTAGTATTATTATTACCATTACAGATGAGGAGACTAGATACAAAACTTTGATTTCCTGCTTAATGGCCAGGCAGTGAAGAAAAGCGTAACTTGAGTAACACTGCCTGCTCGGTCAATGAATGAGGAGATACTAGATTTTAATTTCAGCGTAATGGCCAGGGAGTGAAGAAAAATGTAACTTGATTAGCACTGGCTGCTTTCCCTATATGTTTACCTATAAGTAAACAGTTAATATTATTATCTTTAGAGATGAAGAGAACAGATACTACACTTTGATCCCAGCCTACTGGCCAGGGAGTGAAGGAAAATGTAACTTAAATACTGTTTTTTCAGTCAATGAATGCCTGATATTTCCTTATAAAAAAGACTAATCTTATCATTACTATATCGATATCTGTTGTCTGCTTTTGAAGCCTTTAAATTCAACACTTGACGATTTCGACATTAGATTATCATGGTTGGTTCATGCCACTTTTGATAATTTAGCATTTCAGAGTTTTGTACGAAAAAAGTCAACTGTAATAAATTAATAAATGTTACTCACTGTCTTCATTTTTTAATGTTTCAGTTTCACCTGCAGAAAATATAAATTTAGTGATATTTATCAAATATCAAGATCATTCATTGATTTCATATTATCAATTTTGGTACTCTACAACAGAGATCTCTCACCCTTTCTCTCAGAGGCCACATTATTTCAGGTAGTGAATAATACAATACAAAGAGAATGGGAGTCAATGGTCAGCTAGCTGGATATAGTGTCTCGATAAAAACACTAAGGAACAATGCCACTATTCTTAGGTGCCTAATAGAAAGTTGGAGAACTTTTTGGTCCTCATGTCACATTGGACACAACACAAAATAGTACACAGCATACAATGCTGTGTACTATTTTAGCATACTTTAGCATACACTGGCATATCTAATAATTCTACCAATAGATGAAGAATTTGTCTCACACATGACTTTCACAATCTATCATACAAACATTTTTTAAACATGTAGATATCTACATACAAACACACCTTCATTTACTATTTTGCTTTCTTTTCATTTAGTTTCATGCAACAGATTCCTTCAGTGACCCTCTCTGTTGAGTGGCTCTTGTGGCTTATATAATTTGCTCAAGCAATAATATATGTTGTCAATTGCATGTAATTGTATATTCAGTGTTACTTCTTTGTCTGAATGCCAATGCATCCATTAAACTATAACTAAATATATCCTCAGTACTTTTATTATATTACTAGTTTAATTCCATCTAGCTATGTTTGTTTTTATCACAACCCCCAGGACCAATGTACTATTATTATATTACTAATTTTATTCCATATTGAAATGGTTGAATTTTATTATTGCACTTATATTCATTGAATTAGAAGACTGTGTTTCAGGGGCTCATTTTGGGAGGAAAGAAAAACTGTGGAGTAAAGGACTCTTCTGAAAACCTAAACATGGAAAACAGAAGCGTAAGAGACCAACTGAAACATGTGTGGCCTTCGTGCCTGCAAAACACAAAGTGTCAAAAAGACAGATTTTCCATTGACACCACTATTATTTTAATTACCTTCACTCCTTAGCAATGTTTATTGCATTAAAAAGCAATGATTAGAATCGTAATAAAACCTAAACATATGAAAGTGAATTTATACATTTATTTGTTCTTGAGAATTTACAACAAAAATAAAAAAAAAACACTATTTATTAATTAGATTGTTTATTTACACTATTTATTTATTTATATTATTTATTGGAATGGTTGGCAAAACATCAGTTAATTGCCAATTGATTCAAACTTTATAAAATGGTAAATAATAAGGATTTCCTTATAGTTGGTTCACATATTTTAACAATTAAGTAAATGTTTATAAATTTATGAATAAAAAATTATTTTCATATTTATTTCTTTATAAATTGGTAAATGATAAATATTACATTGCATTAGTGTTAATTGTATTAGTTTTTAGAATGTTGTAAATATAAAATTATTCTTGTAAATAAACAATCTAATAAATAAATAGTATTTAACATTTTTGTTGCAAATTCTGAAGATCAAAAAATGTATAAATTCACTTTAAATTATATGTTTAGGTTTTATTACAATTCTAATCATCGCTTTTTAAAGCAATAAACATTGTTGATAAGTTAAGGTAGTTAAAATATGTTGTGTAGAAAAACTGACTAACCTTCTCTACACCTATTATTGAAACATGGATTTACACATCTGCTATGAGTAGAATGTCTGCTCATAAAACAGTGGTAAAAAGTGAGTCGCAGAGTTGTACGCTTGTGGCACTGAACTATTGTATACACAAATCCATGTTCTCATGTGATTAAAACCTCCTTCAGTCAACTTTTTGTTTCCAATGTTTTCATTACAGTCTTACTAACCAGCAAGTATGAGCATTATATGAACTTTATAGCCAAATAATAATAGTGTCAATGGGAAAACCATCCTTCTGATATACTGTTTTTTTTGTTTTGTACTTTTTCTTTTGCAGGCACAAAGGTCCATGTTTGCCCAATACTGGTTTGAGGAGTGAAGAATGAATGAAGATAATGGAAGACAGAAGGGAAGAAACAAGTCAATAGCGTTCGATTACTTAGAACAGGTACAGCTTCTCCTTCTGACGAGCAGTGACAGCAGAAACAGTCAGATTACATGTAAATTTCAAGAAAACTGTTCATATCTTTTATAATCAGCTAGAAGAGGAAATTATCACATTAGAAGGAATTATGTTGAAGCAAGTAGACAACTTCGAGTACCTGGGGGTCATTTTTATGAAACCCCTAGTGCAAACAAGGAGTATATCAAAATTCAAAAGAGATGTACTTACGTTGTGTGGTTGTGATATATACAGAATCAGTTTTTGATTCAATATTTGTTGCTCTTGTTACTGGAAAAATATAAGCATAAAATGAAAGACAGATCTATGCATACATAAATTCATATATTCCAAAAACAGTATTTTCTGTACATGTGTTTGTATAATTAGATGTACTAATCAATATTTTCTTTTTTTTTTAATCATTTCACTTCAAGCAAGGCAATAAAGCCACTAAGATGCAAGCATGAAAGTGTTTGATATAAACAAATTTTTAAGGAGAGAGAGGGCAATAAAAGAACAAGAATTAAGACAGAAAATAACAATTGACATTGCATTTAAATTTTTGAAGATCAAAACTGATTAGAAAGCAAAATACTGGAAAAGTGTTCCGCAGGCAAGAAGTGTGATAAAAAAAAAAGCTGTTAGCATAGAACTTACAGTGACATCTAGCCATGTCAATTGTAAAATGATGAGATCTTTCTGCCAATCTAGTACTGTATTTAAACTCATAATATCTAAGTGCTATAGAGGAAGGTTCAGCAGAATGATATATATAATACTGGATAATATATAACTAATTGAAAATGAAAAAATATATATATGTAAATGCACACACACACACACACATACACACGCGCACACACATGCATATGCACATGCAGACTTACTCCCAGGCACATACACACTGTTGTAACCTAAGAAATGTTACTGAATAGAATAACCAAACGAAGGTTGGTAATGAATGATAATACTTAGGACAAGAACAACACATACAAGATTTGCTAGTGGTGCATAGAAGAAGTAGTCAACAGCTAGAAGTGAGTCAAGTGAATTCCACAATGAATCTCTAACTGAAGGATATCTACCAACTACTCCACGTGGTCAGATGTGGCACAAGGCCATATTTAATGTGGGGTATCTGAGCCTGTAGGCTCAGTCAAAACTTCCCCTTAGACCCCCATATAAAACAGGGTCGGGTGGCTGTTTCTCAAGACGAGGCTATGTCAAAGGGCAGTGTCTCATCTGGGGATCCTCTCTGATCAGAGGAAGAAAGACCAGCACAGCTGGAGACGAATCTCCAACTGCAGGATATCTACCAACCGCCCCACGCAGTCAGATGTGACACAAGGCCAAATTTAATGTTGGGTATCCGAGCCCATAAGCTCGGGCAAAAATTCCCCATAGACCCTGTATAAAACGGAGTTGGGTAGCTGTTTCCCCGAGACGAGACTCTGCCCTTTGACATAACCTTGTCTAGGGATCCTCTCTGCCCAGAGGAAGAAAGTTTGGCCAGGAAAAACATACAGTATTTACTACTGTATTTATGTGAATTGGGACATACACATTATCATCTGTAGATATGCTACAACACACACACACACACACACATATATATATATTAAATCATTTCATCCCCAAGCATGGCAATAAAGCCACTAAGATGCAAGGGTTTACTGAGTATGAGAAAATAGAAAAAAATATTATGAAAGTGTTGTGGAGCTATTTCGTAGTGGAGGCTTTTATTTGTACTAAAATCGGTCCTAAATAAGTTTGACGTACCAAACGTTAGGAACTTGATATAATAGGTATAACGCAGAGTAATCTTGTTGTGGTCGCTGACTACTTTCGTATTCGACTGTCAACTACTGTCGTCCGACATTGACTGACCCTCATTCCTCTTACTACTCCTACTAATATTAGGTGGGAGAGTCTAATAACTATAGAATAGGTGTGTTTCACCATAACAGAAAGAACAATAAAAGAACAGGAATTAAGAAGACAGAAGATAATGATTGGCATTGCATTTAAATTTTTGAAGATCAAAGTTGAATGAAAAGCAAGAGACCGGAAGAGAGTTTCCCAAGCAAGAAATGTGAGAGACGAAACAAGTAAGGTTTTATTTTTATTCATTCTATCACATACTGTTTGCCTTTTTCATGATAGTTTGAATGTAAATCGTTTAAATAATGATAATTTCATTGCAGAAATTCAGACAGAAATTCTATATTTCTTTCTTTACTTACACAGCACATTAGTCTTTTTTTGATGAGGTCTTGTGAATGGTGTCGGTCCAATGACCGTTATTATCCTCATGCAGATATAATAGAATTCATTTGCTTTTAGATTTTTCAGTTCAACACTTGTGTGAGAAATTGAAACATTTACAAGAGAACCTGCAATTAAAATTAGAAAAGTTATTAACATAAAGAAATTTAAATATCTAAGAAGTCTGAAGGTGTATTGAAAGAGCAAAATGGGCCTTCTGAAAGCTAAGCAAAGTATTAAGAAACAGGAAAAAATTAATTGAAAATAAAAATAGTAGAGCTCAGTTGTTATGTAATATCAATCCTTCTATATGTCAGTATATCACATTGAAAACACCGGTTCTTGTATGATCACAAAAGTTAAGCAGCATCGAGCCTGGTTATGACCTAGATGGGTAACCATTTGAGAATACCAGGTGCTGTAAGCACGGATTTTCAGGTGGTGTAATGGATAATGGTTTGGAATTGGAGGTCGGAAAGCTGAGTTCCAATTCCAGTCAGGTTCATCATATTTGCTTATGCTCAAATACCTTTGGGAAAGATGTGAATCCACCTCATTTCCCCCAAATATGGGTTAATTAGTAGGACTTGTATCAGTAAATCATTATTATCTCCAAGCAATTCTTACAATCTAAAAATATTTTCTGGCTCTAAATAAACTGCAAATGGTTGATAAACCATAAAGCATATCAATCAGTCAAACTATATGCCAGTAAATGCTGAACAATTTCTTCACATATGAAGAGGAGACTTCAGACAACAGAAAGGTGGTTCTACAGAACGATAATGGCAATATTAGCTGTTTCCTTATATTGAAACATTTGGTATTCGTTGACCAAGTAGCCAGTGCTATTCAAGTTATCAGTGACAACCCAAGGGTTACTGGCATACCGAGCAAGCTGAACTTTGGTGCCCTTACAAGTATATATTTTATTAGTTTGCACTAGGAGAAAAAAATGAAAAATGTAGAATAATGAGTTTATTATACTATATAACTTAATACAAGCTAAAGAAAACATTCATTATCCTACCTAAAACATCTTTTGTCTCCCCTTTAGATCTGCAAATCATTTAAAGACATTTTCTGCACCTATCTTCTTTACAAGATTGTTTTCTATTAACAAAATAGCCAAAGAATTTAATGCCTTGAGTCATGGATAACGGCAAGTATGATCCCAAGCACATGACATGGCGGTATGATGGAACTCTCAGTATTGATAACACCCTGGTTGACTGCCTGAGTTACAAGTACCTTGAGCCAACTCTGCAAGTTATTATAAGTCAAGTACTAAGCAGCATATAACCTAAAGCAGTGGTTTTCAACCTTTTTTTACCCAATGCACTCTTTTCCCCTTATGTCAGAATGTCATCATTGATGGAACTCTCAGTATTGATCATACCCTGGTTGACTGCCTGAGTTACAAGTACCTTGAGCCAACTCTGCAAGTTATTATAAGTCAAGCAGCATATAACCTAAAGCAGTGGTTTTCAACCTTTTTTACCCAATGCACTCTTTTCACCTTATGTCAGAATGTCATCATCCACAGACACTTTTCAAGATTGTCCGACTCAAAAGGTGCATTCCAAATAATATGCATATATTACTGAAAATCTTCATTCTTTTCCATATTAGTACACATACATTTACATGGATTATCTTTTTAGGGGAACTTTACACATTTAATAGCAATAGAAAATGTTGATGTATTTTTAAACTTGAATGCATTTACAGAAATTTTGTTTTGATTCATAACTAATTATTAAATGAATAAACTGAAACATACTTCAATAAACAAAAAATTCAAGAGAATGCCAGGGTATTGGAATTCAATAAACAAAATTTTGTAAATAAAAACAATAAAAAGTCAAATATTTTTCCCTCTCACACTGAAATTCCCACCCCTGGTTGAGAACTCCTGGCCTAAAGGTACTTTTCTAAAATACCGAACCAAAGGAGATTGGACTTTATAATATAGGGTGCCCAACAGAAAAACAGGAAATTTGATCCAGTTTATTTAATTGTTGGAATTTTTATTCAAATTATTTGAAACAAAAGCAAAAGATAGAAATTTAGTAGCTTAAAACAGAACAAAAACACAAATGTTATATGTGGTGTTCAAGTTAAAGAACTCTGGCAAAATTTCTTGGCATTTTTTCAGTCATCAAGCTGAATGTTCTTACTTAAAAAGAACAATCACCTTGCATTGAGAATTTGATAACTGCAGTATCCTGGAACAACAAATGGTTAAAAAAATTATAGTTAATTTTTTTTGTTCATTCATATAGTAAAATATATAGTTAATTTTTCATATGTTAGTTAATTTTTTTCACCATATAGCAAATATAAAATTTCCTGTTTTTTTTTTTTTGTGTGGGGCATCCAGTAGAATATAAGTTTATAATCGATTTCTGTGTGGTTTATACTTGGAAAAGTCCTATGATCTATTTTTAAGGAAAAAAGTTTATTATAACTCCTCTTTATGCAAATTGTATCTAGAAAATCAGTGATACATAAGTTATACTTATTCCCAAAATTGTTAATACAATATTAATTCAGAAAAGAATTATTCTTATAAAATTCAAAAATATGTTTCAATTTTAAATAATCCCTGAATGGCTTATAAGCTATAAAAAACAAATTCATCAATCAATCCTTGAGAGTATGCTGGTAACTATCAACAGAACTTCATGAAGAATCTTATTTGATGCTTAAAATTCTGGAAAGTTGGCACTGATTTGATAAAAAAATTCCATTCTTGAAAGAATAAAGGTTGTCATAAAAGCTCAAGGACAGGCAACTAAATATTAATTGTAATTTTTTTTTGTCGATGAGCACCATAATATTTTTCTCTGCATTGCTTGGAGAAATGACACCAATAATTTAAATAATTTAATCTAGTTTGTTTAACCAGGGCCATAGCAAACACAAATGTTTTGAGGGACCAAAAAATATTTAGAATTTAGCCGTAAGTTATCAAAGGATGTCAACATGGTTATCAGCAAGAATATTTAAAATTTTCAGTACCTCTAGATTTGCAGAAATCATTTTTGAAATAATAGACGAACAGTCTGTGTTAGAAATGAAAGAATTTTTCATTTTTTTTAAAATGTCTTCTAGAATGTTTATTGGACACAATTCCAAATTAAAATCAAAACACATCCACATGATAAAGGGAAATTACCATCATTGTACATTAGAATTCTTCATCGGGCTTTTATGAAAGTTATATTATTCCTTGTCTTGATAGATTTTTTTTCTTTCTTGTATTTCTTTCTTTATTGTATTTTTTAAAAATAAAACCCTGTAAAAAATACTATATTGGTAAAAATTTTGGGGAGAGCCAAGCACCCTCCAGCTGCTATGGTCCTGATAACCCTCTTGTATTCAACATGCTCAAACCAGCACCCATAAATATCAGTTCTCAAAGTCTTGCTGCATTTGTGGTCAAAGTCTCACCGTTTGAGTGACTTCCTGCATTATTGTGCTTGTATTGATAATCTGTTGTGAATTCCAACAAACACAATGCCCAGGGACAACTCCCTGAATGTATGCACCTAAGACTCAAGTAGGTGGGGAGGGCTAGTACTGAGAAATGTGAAAAAGGAAGACATTTTAAATATATGTAAAAACAGATGAAACATGAAATAAACACTTTATTCAAATTAAATATAAACTAAATTTTTATTTTACGCTTTCATTGGATGCCCTCCCAATGCGGATGTCCAGAGCCATTACACCCTCTACTCAACTTCTGCACCCTACTGAGAGCAGATGACCTAAAAGGAACTTTTTGAAAATCCTGAATCAAGTGAGATTTTGTAATTTATAAATGATATTGGCCTTTATAATGAAATTGAAATTTACAATTTATACTTGGAAAAGTTCCACAATCTATTTTTAAAGAAATGAGTTCAATAGAACTCATCTTTATGCAAGTTTTATCTGGAAAATCAGGTTTGCATAATTTATGCTTAAGCAATGTTGAGCCTGGTCAGCACTTAGATAGGTGACCACTTAGAAATAACAGGTGCTGTAAGCTTGGATGTGTGTGTGGTGTATTTGATAACAGTTCATAATTGGAAATCAGAGAGCTGAGTTTCAATTCCAGTCAAATTCATTATATCCAATTATGTGCAAAATGCCCTTGGGAAAGGTATGACTCCACCTCTTATACCCTCAGCTATGGGTAAAATAGTAGGAACTGTATCTGAAAATTGTTATTATCTAAAACAAATTGATAAAACATAATTAATTTAGAGAGATAAGCTTGCTAACCATTACACGATGTTAAAGTGCCTGAGTATTTTCTAAGCATAGCTTAAATGCTGCACAAGCCTGGAAGTATGAGGCACTCAGTGAGGATAAAACTCACTACTCAGTCATAATAGATATAATGAGACAAGCTCAGTAAACATTACACCACGTTGAAGTACCCTAAAATTATTTGCAATGAATATCTATGATAAAAGTCTTTTTCAGTTCATTCCGATATCTGCAACATTTCCATAGTAAAATAATTTGAAATAAACATGTATCGTAAAAGTCTTTTGCCCTTCATTTCTATAATAATTTTCATTTCCATAGTAAAATACTTTGTAATGAATATCTATAAAAGTCATTTTCAGTTAAAATTATAATATATGCAATATTTCCATTCTTTGCAATGAATATATATGATAAAATTATTTTTCAGTTCATTCTGAAAAATAATTTACAATGCATTTCCATAGTAAAATACATTGCAATAAATATCTATGATAAAAATATTTTTCTGTTCATTTCTATAATAATTTACAATGCATTTCCATAGTAAAATACATTGCAATAAATATTTATGATAAAAATATTTTTCTGTTCATTTCTATAATAATTTACAATGCATTTCCATAGTAAAATACATTGCAATAAATATTTATGATAAAAATATTTTTCTGTTCATTTCTATAATAATTTACAATGCATTTCCATAGTAAAATACATTGCAATAAATATTTATGATAAAAATATTTTTCTGTTCATTTCTATAATAATTTACAATGCATTTCCATAGTAAAATACATTGCAATAAATATTTATGATAAAAATATTTTTCTGTTCATTTCTATAATAATTTACAATGCAATTCCATAGTAAAATACTTTAAATGAATATCTATAACAAAAGTATTTTTTAGTTTATTCCTATAATAAGTTGTAATTCATTTCCATAGTAAAGTAATTTGCACTTTATATGTATCAGAAAATTTCTTGCAATTCATTATAAAAATAATTTGCAATGCAATTGTATAGTAGAATAAAATCTATGAATTTTTTTCATGAAATAATTTCCTGTGCATTTCTATATAAACAAACTTGCAATTCATTACTATAATAATATCAATTAGTACATTTCAAATCTTATGGATAGATGTGATTAACATTAAGGAATGATGGTGCAATGAATAATCAATAAAAAAAATTTACCTGATTCACAAGGGTTCTCTTCATTTATTTCCGTTTGTCTTGTGTAAGCTATTTGGTACATCAAAGGTATAATCGTAACTTTGCATCTCACAGGATACCACTGGACTAACATTTTCTCAGGAAAGGTTGTAATTAATAATGGTATGTTCAGATCACTTATATCTGAAATAACAGAACCAATTAATTCTAATTAAGACAAGGAATTTCATATGATTCTTTCTATGCGAACAACTTTTAAAGAGGACTGTGAACTCTTGTTAATAATTGATTGACTTACCTGGCACTACTTAAATAGACAGGTTTATAATTTTTGTTTTAAAATGAGTTTTGTACATTAGCATTCTTTAGATGTTCCTTAGGTGATGATACTTGTCAGAATCAAAAAATATTAATATTTTGGCAAACATGGACATTTATGACCACAAAAAAAAAAACCCACTGCTATTATTTTAACTACCTTGACACCTTGGCAATGTTTATTGTTTTAAAAAGTGATGATTGGAATTGTAATAAAAACTTAAACATGTGATGAAAATGAACTTATAAATTTTTTGTTTCTTTTTATATTTCTGAGATGAGGTATCATAATTATTTACACTATTCGGATTGTTGTCCTCATCTTTGTTGCCATTTCACGACATTTCAGCCATTCAGGTGATAGGAATTTTTAAATGAACACTTTATTTTATCCACTGGGGTAGATTGTTCAATTTCTACATGCCATGCCTCTTCTAGATGTCTCAGTTATCTTAACTCTGCAAGTTTTGTTCACATGCTCAGCAATAGCCAGGTATTGAACTCTCTACTCAGTCATAATAGATATAACTTTGGGTAAAGTCACTGGATTCAACCAGCGCTTTTATCCACAGAGCCATGGACATCAGTGTATGAATTTTTGGGACTTATAAATCTAATGTCTCAGTAGCCATTTTTTACCAAAGCTCATATTACAAATTTTGTTGTTATTGTTTCTTTTTAGCACTCCGTATTTTTTTGTTCATGAGAATTTAAAACAAAAATATTAAACTTTATTTATTTATTAGATTGTTTATTTAAAAGTGTAATTATATATTTACAACATTTGAAACTCATCAAATAGTCAAATTTGATGATATGAATGAAAAAGAAGGTGGTAGGAAATGATGATAAGGCAGATAGATAGCAAATGCCTTTTGACTCAAAGAGGTTTAGATTGTAGTTTTCAGGGAAGCATTTCCACGGGCATGTGTTCCAAAAAGTAGTAGTTGTTGGGAAAATGCTTTCTAAACAGAACGTTTTTTATTATTGGAACGCAAAAAAAATGATGATGATTCAACACTGTAGATATCGCTTAGTGTGTCCTAGTTGTAAAGGTCTGAACTGGTAGGACTAAAGAAACAAGCCCATCTGAACAATTGCTGAACAAATGATGAGACCTTGCTGTCAATCTAGTACTGTGCTTAAATTCAAAAAGTCTAGGTACCACAGAGCAAAGCTCATCAAGAAAATTACCATGAAAGTATTTATAGAAAAGCAGAGGGAGCTATGTTACCGTAGTCAGAAAGTTACTGAAACCAAGATGCCAGGTCAGAACCAATAACATTGCAGATTTTTCTTTGGATTTTATCAAAAATCTCTAAATATATAGGAAGAGCATCAGTCCAGATGTGGCAGTAATATTCAAAGCAAGGACAAATGGTAGATTTATAAATATGTAAGATATATTCTGACCAGAAAAAACTGTCTAGTTTGACACAGTGAACCAACTTTCCTAGCAATTCATCATTGAAAATATTCTTTTCACTTCATATCAACAGAAAAGTTAGTTTGTGAAGGTACAATGAGTACTTCTCATGGAAGTTAGCATCAGCCATGCTGATGGAAGGTAAAAAGGAGAACAGCTTCATTTTGGAGTCATTAAAATTAACATGCCACTTCTTGCCCCATTTAACAACAGATTGTAGGTCATTTTTGAGATCAGCTGCCAATTTGACTGTATCAAACTAATCAGACTTACTATTAAGACGCAAGGAAATATTTGTGTCATCAGGATAGATATTGAGCTGAGAATTGATTTATGAAAATTATGAAAAATGTTGATCCAAAGATTGAACACCTGCATTAATACAAAAAGATCTAGAAAAGTGGCCATTCAAGACAACTTATATTTCAGGATTGGATATTCAAAAATTTGTCCATAAATGTTATAACATTTCAACTTATGAAGAAGACCAGTACGACAAACACTGACAAATGCCTTTGAGATATCCAAAGCAACAGCTTGAACTTTGCCTTTCTTATCTAAAGCTTGGTAGACACTTTCAGCAATAATTGTTAACACATCAGCAGTTGACCTAGAGAAATGAAAGCCACATTGCTTATCTGAAAGAAGAGCCTGCAAGGTGAGATGATAACTAATTCTGTGTTAATTTGAGCCTGTAGTACTTTACCAAAGAGAGGTAGAAAGCTCATAGGCCAATAGAAGACTGATATGGAAAGTAAAACTACAGGACCTCCTAGATAGGGTAGTAAAAGAAAGTGGGAAAAAAAAACTATTAACAGCAGGAAGCCAGAAAGTATGGTAATCTGCAACAGAAAAAGCCCAAAATGCAGGTTACAAATTAGAGATGTCAACATCAAATAAATGCAGAAGTTTTGAAAATCTGGAAATAATTTTAACAGAAGATGGAAAATGTGTCATGAAAATCTGAACGCACATTGGACTAGCAAAAGATGACTTCAAAAAGCTAAGTATGGTGCTGAGAAACAGAAGAATTTCATTAAAACAAATAAAAGAGTATTGGATTGTCATATAATATCCGTCCTATATCGTTATACAGAAGGCTACTGAGAATTCTATGGATGAGGAAGTTTTAAAAATGGTAACAAAAAGAACACTTATGTTCAAATTCAGGGAGAGGTAGATGAAATTCCTGGGTTACATAATGAAGAAGGGGGGTTTAGAAAACCTAACCCTCACAGGGCATATTGAGAAACAGAAAAAATCATTAAAACAAAGAGAAGAGTGCTTTTAAGATAGGTTCGTATGAATAGAATACGTATGTTATGTGATATCCATCCTCTTATATAGCAGTGAATGCTGAAAATCTCTCTATAGATAAGGAGAAAACTGGAGAACAGAAATGTGGATCTACAGAAGGTTACTGAGAATTCTATGGATGAGTTTGTCTTAAAAACTGCAACAAAATGCTCAGATTCATGAAGAGACAGATTCCTTGAGCCCATAATGAGAAAAGAAGGCTTGGAACGCTTAACTCGCACAGGGAATATTGAGGGCAAGAGAGAAAAGGAAGAGCAGAGAGTCATGTACCTGACGAGCTTGTGTGAATGAATGGTGGAACGGAGATGGAACTCTTAGCAGAGCGAGAAAAACAGTTCAAGGGATAGGAAGCTTTGGAGAGCTGTGATCACCTGTGTCCTGAAGGGATGCAGCAAATGAAAGAAATAACAGATGATAGAAAATGTAACACAGAAATCCAAAGTTCATAGCAATAGCGAAAGTTGCCTTTCAGAAACTAAGCAAAGTAGAGCGATAGGAAAATTTTAGAAACGAAAAAAAGGTAAGCTGAACTCCTATTTAGGGTTATTATTTATTTGGTTTATTTTAAGGCCTATCAACCTCAATGGATTATTTGATGCTGATGATACTATTATTTTCCTTTTCAATTACGAGTACTATCCGTTTTAGTTGTTGCTGCTGTTGAAAGTTGATGTGGTTTGTGTTATTTAGCACAGTTCTTTGTGATACTGTAGCGCCAGTTGATGTGGTTTGAAGAAAGACTCCGGTCAGTATTTGGATGGCAGACCGTTTGAGGACACCCTAAAATCATAAATATGTTTCAGTTTTAAATAACCTATAAAGGGTTGATAAAATGTAAAAAAAAAACCCCCCAAAAAACCAAAGCCATCAATCAAACAAGGACAGTCCTCTCTAAGACCTAGAGTCTTCATTTGCTTGAATTAAAAATTTACTTAGAGCAATGGAGATAGGATGTTATGGAACTTATAGAAAACGATTGCATTCGACAGTCTTCAGTGAAAGGTGGGTAAAAGAGGCGAGCTTGGTTCGTTTGAACGGGGCTAGCCTTGATTTTCTTTTCTAGGTCAACCTAAGTCACATCGGGGTGGTTTCCTGTGGAACCCTCCCCTTGGTTAGGTTAGACAAGCTTAAGTGTACCTAGTTAATATGACTAAGTGTTGTTCCCGGCCTGTTTCCCGGCCATCTTTTTACTTATGATCCAAGTCGAGATTCCCAACCTCCCTAGTTTGTTTTGACTTCCTTTTCATCTCAACTGGATCAGCCTTTTACTTCCCCATGTCCGAGTTATTTTATCTCTTTCCCACTCCCTTAGCGAGAGTGCTTCTTGATTTTGTCCTCTGGGCAGAATACAGCAGCCTCTCTATTTTGAGGGTTGGACGGGCCCTACTAACATAAATTATGTTTAGTTTAAAAATTTGTTGAATTTTAGTTTGTTATGGGGTTCATCTCCCTCCCCTTTCATCTTTTCATGATTAGAATTTTATATATTTTATTATCATCAAATGTTTATGGTGTGGGGCGCGTTTTTGTAGGTCCCCTCTGGTGAGGATGTGGTATTATGGTGTATGGAGGATTGAATGGTGACGGACGAATTCTTGTGGTGAATGTGTCAATTGTAATGTATGAATGGGTCGCGAATCTGATTAGCTAGGTATAGGATAGTTAGTTAAGACCAGCCTTTACCCCTCCCTTTTTTCGGCCTTGTGCCACAATTTGTACATTTTTGTACGAATAAATAATGAGATAGGATGTTATGGAACGACATGAACGCATATATCGTACCAGACATAACATATAAAAAAAGAATTGCAATATTTAGATCATTGCATAAGTTTGTACCTGATTAGAAAATTAAAAACAAAACTTTACATACTGACACAAAAAAAAACAAAAAACATTTATTACTCAAGTACGTTGTTTTTTTTATACCATTTTTGTAGAAACTTCTTGTTTTTGTTGCTACAAGTTTGTGAGGTACTTTTTGACGGGCTGTAAAATCAATTTTTTATCATTGTAATTGTTTTGTACAGATCAGAACAAATGAAAATCCAATGTAACCAAATCAGGAGAATACGATGGGTTCTGGAAGGTTTCCTGTTTCAGCACTTTATGCTTCTGCAAGATCTGTTTAGCAATATGCGGCCATGCATTGATGTGGTGGAAGATGATAACGTTTCGATTTTCCAAAATCGGCTGTTTTTCTTGAACGCAAATCTCTTCAAACTGCTTAAGGCAGTTGAGATATCGATTTTCAAACTCAATTTCTTTCGTCAAAATTTTCAGTTTATTCACTACGTTAGCATTGACATCGAAAAGACGCTTGAAGCGGGGTTGACCGTTTAGGTTAAAATCACTTTGATGAAATCTACCACACCACTTTTTGGCCGTCCAAAGAGACTGGCGCACGATCCAAATAAACCTTCTGAGTGTTTCTTTTTTGTCGCAGTTCCAATGCTTAGTTCTTTCTGAAATTCATAGCGCATAGTATAGCGAAAGTGCAACATTTAAGCCTCCATCTTTAAGGCATTCATTTGTGAACAAAACGTCTGACTCGCAAATGAACGATGAAGTTTCAATTTAGAACACACCAGAAGTCGGCACCAAAACAAACGCTAGTGTCAAGTTGTGGTCATTTTTTATAATAACAACGAAAATTGGACTCGAACTTCTGCAATAATCTGATATATGCATAAAGTTTACTTACAACCAGTCTGCGTAAAGATGCATTCTGACCAAGTCATTCCTTGACTACCGGCTCTGTTATTTAAGACGACTGCAACATAAAAATGATGGATGTCAATAACCTTGGTCAGTTGGAGCTGATAACTTTCGTTGGCCACAACGGTAATCCAGTCGATATGATCCTAAGATATATAAATTAAATGCAATTGTGAAATTAAATACGTATGTACCCCCCACCAAAAAAAAAAAAACAAGAAATACACAATTTATTTGAAAGTCGAAAAGACGCTGTTTATATGGTTGATTTTACATGTAAACACTTGGGTTATTTATTGTTGAATTTTTTGTGGGTTACCCAGTGGGGATCAAACTCACTACTCAGTAGTAATAGTCAACCAGACTAGCCTTGTGACCAATTAGCCCATACCAAGATGTTTACAATCTTTCGTGGGTTGATTTTATGAAACTGAAATCACTACTTAGTAATAAGGATCAACGAGGGTAGCTTCACTACAAATTGCTCCACACCAAGGTGACTATTTAGTTAGGTTGTTTGATTTTATATGTCAACCGCTATTGGGTTATATAATTTTTGTGATGTCAACGAACACACGTTGCCACTTCTGTAATGTCAACGAATACTCGTTGTCACTTTCGTAATGCTCGTTCTAATAAAGACTTTGTAATCGCAAATACAACTAGTAACGCCGTAGAACAATGCTGGCGTTAGACGCCTTTGAATAACACTTGCATTAATAGTACTTGCTCGATAATACTCGCTTGAATAGTAATCCGTGTAGTGATCAGAATAGAGAAATAATATAGGGAATAGTATAGAGATAGAAGATAGTGTGGAAAGACTGATTCGTATAGTGATAGAATAGAAAGGGTGATCCGTTAGATACCACGCTAATTCCCATATATATATATATATATATATATATATATATATATATATATATATATATATAGCATAATGAGAAGCTACGTATACTTTCTTGATATGTATATAAAATATGGATAAAACAACTGAAAAGTTGCAAATTAAAAGAAAAAAAATTCAATTTTTTTCTTTTAATTTGCAACTTTTCAGTTGTTTCATCCATATTTTATATATATATATATATATATATATATATATATATATATATATATATATATATATATATATATATATATATATATATCCTTTGTCATCATGTGATCTACTTATTCAAAAATGGAATCACCCGTGTTTGCTCACTAGCGATCTATGTTTAAACTCCGGTGTCGGCAGCGACATTTTATTCCTATATAACACTAACAGACTGTTAAGTTGGCTTATTTTACAATATATCAACCCTCATTGAGTTATTTAATGGGGAATTTTTGTAGAGATACTCACTGAGAATTACAGTCACATTTCAGTGATTACGGTCAACTGAACTATACTCATTAACCTTTACCTCATGCTGAAGTGCCTATTTAGTAAGATTGATTTATTGTTGGGTAATATATTGTCACATTTTATATAGGGCACCCAGTGAGGCTCAAACTCACTACTCAGTAGTAATGGTCAACCAGACTAACCACACTAATGATTACGGCATACAAGGGTGCTTACTTAGTTAAGGTGGTTGATTTTATAACATGTCAACACTTGTTAAATTATTTAATGTTTAAATCGGAATTGGGCACCCAGTGAGGATCAAACTCACTACTCAGTGTTAATAGTCAACTTGACTAGCCTCAATAAGCATCACTCCACACCAAGGAGCTTATTTAGTTAGGGTGACTGATTTTATGTATTTTAAGTTATGTAATGCTTAAATGTCAATGGGACACTCAGTGAGGATCAAACTCACTACTCAGTGTGAATAGTTAACTAGATTAGCCTCACTAACCATCACTCCACACCAAGGAGCTTATTTAGTTAGGGTATTTGTTTTTTATAACATGTCAAGCCTTCTTGAGTTATTTAATGCTTAAATGTCAATGGGGCACTCAGTGAGGACCGAACTTACTACCTAGTGTGAATAGTCAACTAGACTAGCTTCACTAATCATCACTCCACACCAAGAAGATTATTTAATTACAGTGGTTGATTTTACGAGTTTATTGTTAAGTTATTTAATGTTTAAATCTGAATGGGACATTCAGTGAGTATTTTTAAATTTAGAGTTGTCCTTCTCTCAAACCAGTTGCCAGCCAAGACTACAGGATCTACTCTGTCCTGCTATTTTCCCTTACGTGGGGTATTTGCACGTAAGTGAATTTAACAAACTCGACTGGAATTCGAAATCGACTTTCTGCTTCCGTGGCGCTATCCGTGACTGTTTAATTATTACTTAAAAAATAGCAATGAAATACTTACCTCACAGCTGACTACTAAAACATCAGTAAAAGCTTTCTTTCCATGACACCATAAAATCGTAACATTCGTGATTTTTGCTTTGCTTTTGTCACTTGGATTATAGGACCAGATGACCATCAACATATTCGGATCGCTTGTTTCTTTGACTGTCACCGTTTTAACTGTTGGAGGTGCTGAAAAATATATTTTGCTGATTACTTATTACATATATATATATATATATATATATATATATATATATATATATATATATATGTATCTCTATCTATAAAAGGCAGGATGTGTGCGTGTGTGTGTGTAACGAATTCACGGCCGCAATTTTCGACGGATTTGCACCAAAATTTACATGCACATGCTCCAAGTTAGCGGGAAGGCCAAGATCGACTTTGCATTTCCCAACTCCCATCGATAGTGGAAATAATCGATTTTTTCATGTTTCTACGGCAGTTTTCATGTAGTTTGCGGTCATTTTCTACTGGCCAGAGTGAGAGCCTATAGCTGGCTGCCACGAATCGGCAGGAAGATTATATTGGCCAGGTTGAGAGCCAACAGCAGATTGACACGAATGTTAACTAGCATGCAAAAAAAAATCGATAGCTGCATTCGTCACAAGTGGGAAAAATTTAAATCTGCATGGCACTTTACTCCAATTGGCTCATTCGCTTGCTTAAACTCAGCGTTGATTCTGATTCCGCAGAACTGGGTTGGGTGTGAAAAAGTATTTGTTGGTAACATTCTTTTTTCATTCGGTTTTTCCAGTTACGAGTCCTTTTTTAAGGCTGATCGTTTTGTGTTCATTTTGTTTAGTTCTTTTTTCGTAACAGATTTAATGTTTAGTATAGAGCTTAGAAAAAATTCGCAGTGTGAGATAGGCAAGAAGTAAGACATGTAGCAACATCAGCACGGCAAAGGGCACTCCTTTAAAGGCAAGGAGGTGCAAAAATATTTTTTAAGTCAAGTGATAGCGATTGCTGTATGAGTCGTACGATTTTTGAATCAAGCACGGGCAACGCCGGGCCATGCTGCTAGTGTATATATAATAATTTAGTTACCTCAAAAGCAACACGATAAAAATGAAAAATCTTTCTTGAAACTTTTGTTTTAGTTTTAATTTCAAGCTAATAGATTAGATTTAATATTTTCAATAAGCAAAATAATTTACTGCATTTGAAAACTAATTTAAATTGACTGGAAGGAGTTTTTGTTTTAATCGCTAAAAACACTAATTTTTAGCCATCTCTCAACACAATGTAAATCTCTTTATTAAAATAAATTTTCAGCAATAAAATATACTTTTCTGAAAGTTTATTTGAGGAATATTAGCCTTTTCCAACTTTAATTAATTTGTGATAAATATTACTTACTTTTAGTTTAAAATATTGCAGAGATGCATTTTTAACACGGATGTAGGTGTTTATTTAAGGTGTTGACAGCTTGATTGATAACTGGAAATTTAACTAATTTTTTCTACATCGGACATATCTGTAAAAATTACTTGAGGAATATAATGTGAGCGCCTTTGTTATATAATTTTTAACAACCTAGTAATGTTAAAAAATTAGGAAAATATTCTTTGTAATGTAATGTTTTATTGAATATTTGAAACTTTGGTTTTAAATTTACTGTAGTTACCGCTTTTATTTTCTTATAATGTCATGTGTGGACGTCCGTATTCACAAAAATTGTCACGTTCATAGACGTACAAAAATATTCAAAATTCTTTTTTAAAATGGGGGTTGCTGAATTGTAGTAAGGCTTTCCATTTCTAATTAGTAAATATAGTTTTTGCTTAACAATATCACTTAACCCACACAAATTAAAATGGACTAAATTCGACAGGCACTTTAATATGTTTTCTTTTTATACGCTATTTTTATAGATACAAATGTTTATAATAAACAGTATTAACGACATTTACCGTCCTGAAACAGAGTATTTACTTAAATATTTGTATCTATATATCTATGTCATATTTTGTATGAAATTTCTGTCAGTTATAGTGTCAGTTTGTTCCTTGACAGGAATCACCTTCTACAAACTGACATCATAAACAGTTTAAAAAATACTGTGAAATTTAAATTTAAAATTCGCATATTTTAAAACAGTTTATTGTGTCAATTTGTGCCTTGTCAGGAGTCACCTTCTACAAACTGATACCATAAACAGTTTGAAAAATACTGTGAAATTTAAATTTAAAATTCGCATATTTTTCAAACTGTTTATTGTGTCAATTTGTGTCTTGTCAGGAGTCACCTTCTACAAACTGATACCATAAACAGTTTGAAAAATACTGTGAAATTTAAATTTAAAATTCGCAGATGAAAATGATCATTAACTAATGGCATCTTAATTGCAATTGTACGAAAAAATTTGCTCTGTTCAATGAAAATAAAAATTGTCGCTATTTGTTTGTCAGTTTTAACATTTAATATTTAGTTCTATATTCTGTTAATAAGACTCGCTTGGATTATACCAACAGATTACTACCTATATATATATATATATATATATAGCATAATGAGAAGCCACGTATATTTTCTTGATATGTATATAATATGGATAAAACAACTGTAAAAAAAAATTGGGTGTTTTTTTGCGAAAGTATTTATTTATATGTTTTTATATATATTTAATATTTCAGACCACCTCGGTCCTTCCTCAGAAATGAATTGAATTACTGTATTACTGTATTTGGCAGTTTGTTTACACTTTACAGCGTTCGTCGTGGGACGCGGACGTCACGTGATGTGGAATGCAACTATGTTTGAATTTTTTAACGTAAATCTAACGATAGTATTTTAGATGTTGTTTAAAAAGGTTTTTTAACTATATCTAAAGAAATTTTTTAACTATTGAAATATTTATACAGATTTAAAATACCCAAGTCTTTGTTTAACCCTAGTTTATATGTGTCTGATTTTAAAATCCAGTATTTCTCTTTCTTTCTTCGTGTGTATGTTGTATTAAAACCTGAGTCGATCAATATACATTTACAGTTGTCTAATGAGTGTCCTGATTGATTAAAATGTTCAGCTATGGGGGAATGAGGATTGTTTTGACGTATGTCTAGTTTGTGGTTGTTGAAACAAAATCTAAAATTAGTTCCAGATTCGCCAATATATCCACTATTAGGACATATTGTGCAGAATAGGTAGTAAATTATATTATTGCTATCACAGGTGAGGCGAGGTGGATATATTTTGATTTTGGAGTTGGGTACAGAAAATTCACTATCTGTTATTAGGTATTTGCAAACTAGACAACGAGTTTTATTACATTTATAATTTCCTGTTTGGTTTGTATGATTTAGATATTTGGTAGAGGTGAGGATAGCTGATAAGTTAGGTGTTTGTTTTTTTGCGTTGATGGGTGGTTTAGCGAAAATATCTTTGATATTTTTGTTTAATTGGAGGTTCTTGTAATCATTTTTTAATTTGTGAATAAGTGTGTGGGAATATTGATTATGGTTAAAAACCATGGGAATCCGATTGTTGTTTTTACTTTTCTTGTATGTGAGAAGTGTGTTACGATTTATATGGATAGTTTAATTTAGTGCTTCTTTTATTATATTTATTGGGTATTTACATTTTAGGAATTGTTCTGTTAAGTTATTAATGTTGTGTAGAAAATCTAGATGGTCTGAGCATATGTGTTTGATTCTTAGAAATGAGCTGTATACAATAGATTTTTTTAATTTAAGAGGATGACAGTTTTGAAGTGTAGGAATTTATGCTGGTTTGTGGGTTTGTTGTATAAACTGGTGGAAAGTGTGTGTTTGTTTAATTTTATCACAACGTCTAAGAAAGGGAAGGATGTGTATGAATGTTCCATGGTAAATTTAATTGTATCGTGGAAGTTGTTGCAGAAAGTGAAAAATGTTTTTAATTTTTCTGATCCATGAGTCCATAATAAGAAAATGTCATCAATATATCTAAAATAATGTAATGGTTTAAATTCTGAATTGTCTAGTATTTTCCTTTCTAGAATGTGCATAAAGATATTAGCATAGCTAGGTGCCATTTTCGTGCCCATTGCTGTGCCACTAATCTGTAAATAGTGTTTGTTGTTGTATTTAAAATTATTATGTGTTAGAATGAAATTTATTAATTGACATATATCTGTAATTTGGTTGTTGGGTAATTTTTTACTAAGGAACTCATGGCAAGCTGAAACTCCTTCAGTATGTGAAATGTTCGTGTAAAGAGACGAAACATCCATCATTACTAGGATTGTATACGGGTGGACTGAGTTAATGTTTTGTAATTTGTTGAGAAAGTCAGTAGTATCTCTAATATAACTAGGTATGTCAGGCAGTAAAGGTTTTAGGATGTTGTCTATGTACCCAGATATAAGTTCTGTGAGGGTACCAATGCCTGATATTATGGGTCTACCAGGTAGTATGATTTTGAGGGATTTTGAAATTTCATAGATGTTCTCTTCATTATTTGGTTGTGTAATTTGATGTTGGTTGGATGAAAAAATGTTAGAGTGTTTTTCTGAAATGATTTTGGGGAGTTTATGTAGTTTTGGGATAGTGTGTGTATATATATATATATATATATATATATATATATATATTTTAGGAAATTATTTTAGTTATTAATTATTTTAAATGGATATTCATATTCAATGCTCTTTAATAATTTACCAAACACTATATTTATTTATTTACATCAACCGGCCTGAATATTCGAGAAATCTTTGTAGAAAAATATAAGCATATATTTTTCTATTATTTCTTTCTATCAGCCTGAATATTCGATAGATCTTGCATATATGGCTGTATTTGCGCATATATATATATATATATATATATATATATATATATATATATAAGATTTAAGTTAAGAATCAGCAGATATCTATACATATTGCTCAATATTAAAAATATTAAAATAATATTAAATATAGAGCGTTAATGATATATGAAAAGATTACTTCAATTTTAAATATTAATTTTTATCTCGACATCGTTATAGTTAAATGGGAAATTATAAAAAAAGTACCCCCATATAATATTACCAATAGGAACTGTCGACTGTTTAGAAGAAAAAATATAGCAATATTAACTTTTAATAATAAAATTAGATTATTAAAGAAGAAGAATGATATAATGGGTCAATGCCGACATATTAACAAATATTTACTTTGTTGCTTTAATAATAACATAATAAATTAATAATAATAATTAAAATATTATAATTAATAATAAAAATTAACAAATGTTACAATTTAATTAATAATATAACATAACAACTTTCATATGAACCATAAAAAATTAATTTCTAAGCAAAATATTACAACTGGAAGAAAATCTCTACACCATAACAAAATTAAAGACGTAAAAACTAAACAAAAGCAAAATTTCGTGAACGTGTACAAAACGGAGTAAAAAGTAAATTGAAAAAGACGCGGAACAAAGTGAAAGTGAAAACACTGAAAAAAAAAAAATGAAATGCCATTTAAAACTAAAACCTCTGGAGACTGGAAATTTTACCCGTAAATTTAAACAAGAACATCGATGTCGGGATAAAAATTAATATTTAAAAGTTAAGTAATCTTTTCATAAGTGGCAAAATTGTTTTTTTCTTCTTACATGATTCATCTTGATTGAGAATGAAGGCCGAGTAAGGTGAATAGCCTATATCAGTGTTTGCCCGAATACAAACGGATTTAATTGGCAGGGCTGGATATTTCATCTGCAGGCTACACTTCTTCACATCGACGATCTTTCTATTATTATAGACATTTTCCGGGTGTATACAGTTGGAGATTTCATAAAATATAGTCCTTGCCAAACTCCCTTGAATTGGCTGAAAAAAAAAGTAAATAAACATAAAAAGAATAGAAAATAATTAATAGGTCATCAAATCATAAAACTATAGCGTTCTTTACTAAAGGCCGAGTTATAGTGTGGGATTATTGTAGCGGACACGAGCATTTCCATCCGGCCTATTGGTAAAAATTTACCCAGCCCCCGCGAAAACAGGGTCGGGTACATTAACTGTCTGTTTTTCTTAGCCGATCTCTATCCTAAGACAGAGCTCCTACTGAACCACCTTCTGTCTGAAGACAGATGTTTTGTTACCCTCTGATCAATGACAGAGGTCTTAACTGTCGCAAGCCTGGCAGTGAGCTGCCTGACTTCGATGCGACTAGTATTTACCTTTTCCCCACTGAGGGGAGATACGACACAAGGTCAAGTTTACTGTGGGGAACTCGAGGTTTTCACCCGAGCCATTGATCAAAATTTACACAGGCCCCCACAAAAGCAGGCTCGGGTACATTACTTGCCTGTTTTTCTTAGCCGAGTTTCTATCCGAAGACAGAGACCTGACTGAGTTACCCTCTGCCCGAAAACAGAGGTCTGGTCTGGTCTGGTCTGGTCTGGTCTGGTCTGGTCTGGTCATGTCATGTCATGTCATGTCATGTCATGTCATGTCATACGTTTGAAACTGACTCCAATGCGCCTACCATGGAACGCTTTATAGTATTGAACGAGTTCATATAGTCACCGGGGTGTACTTACTCCACAACATCCCCATTTTTGAGATTACTACTTTATTAAATAATATTTTTATTTAGTATTCGTATCTCCTCCTCCTCTTTCTGGAGAGTTCGCCAACGTATTTTGTAGCGCTTTCTTTTCCTTGAATTTGTTTTTATAGGTTGTTACCCGATTTGTTTTGGTGATGACACATCAAAAAAATGTCGTACATCATTTTAACCGGTTCTTCATCAGTGAATTTTTTCTTCAGCTGATTTTAGTGTCTTTTATGTTGAACATTTTTCTGTTCTTCAACCTCAAAAAAATTTTTTTAGTTTTTCAAGACAACTATTTAATCCAGTCAAAAAATCCATGCAAACACGAATTCTACCATTTTTTTTCTTTACATACATTGCTGGTGCAGACCATCTCAAATGGTTTATTTTCTGCATACACCAATTCTTTCTAGTCTGACAACTCTTCAGTTATTTGTTTTCAATCTAAATACTGGCGTCGAACTTTTTTTTACTTGAAAATTCGACTTGAATTTTGAATACCGGCCCAATTCACAAGACAGAACATCAGGAAAATATTTTTTTAAAATTCTTCCTTAATTTTTTCGCTCTGACTTTTTGAATTGGTCGCTTGTTCACTTACATTTTTACAATAAGCGTTTATCTGCAAATCCCACAGTTCGAATAGTTCCACCTGAATAGATTCGTCGCATTTCTTAGAACATAGGCTTTTTTTTTACCTGCTTATTTCGAAAATATTAATTCTTCCCCCAAAATAATTTCTCGTCAGAAACTGAAATTGCGATTTTGTAAGTCCTTTTTAAAAAAAGGTTTGTAGGTATTATTATTATTATTATTATTATTATTATTATTATTATTATTATTATAGATGAATAAAAATAAAACATAAAATAATAATAATAACAATCATAATTATAAATAAAACAAAACAATAACATAAAAACATTATATAAAATAAATGAAATAAAATACACCCAACATGCAACAAAAACTGTTCAAACGGACATCCCACTAAAAGACATTAAATTCAAACTCTTCACCATGAACCTTGGCACGGGCAACACGTGTGTAACTTCTCTCTGTGATATGGCTTGTAATACTACGGATTAAATTCTCCCTTTATCACATGTACCATAAAACAATTGTTAACTAAAATATACATACAAAAATATAAATAAATTGTATGAAATTAATATAAAATTTACCATGTTTTTCCTGTTAATCGTGTACGTTTTATTTCCTGTCAAGTATATTTTTATCCCCGTGAAGACGAAGCCAAATTCTGCTGATGTGATGTGAGTGAATCCCCATAACATTTTGGTGACCGCCGATGTGTATAAGAAAAACAACTTATTCACCCACAGGTTTTCCAATTTCTTTCCATGTGGTTTCATTTACTATTTACTATCAATATCTAGTAACATTTTTACTCCCACATTATTGATTTACACGTTAACAAATTTTCTTTTATTTCGTGTGACTACTTTTTCTGTCACAATATTGTCTATTAATTTCTTCCTGTAAAAGTTTTTCCTTGATTTAATGCTGCAGTGTGATTTGATATGTCCTTTTTTTACTACAGTTATAGCATTCTGCATTTTTCCATGGACAGTCTTTCCCAAGATGCAATTTTCCATGTCTGAAACAAGGTTTTATATTGTGGAATAGCATGTATTTCCACTTTCATTTCACGCGCGTGCGAGTTTTTTTTCCACTCCCTTCCTTTCACTTTCGGCTAGTAATAGCAGTAAACCGTTATTCGTAGCCGAAAGTGAGGAAGATAGCTCCTGCTGATGTTTTCGCGCGCGTTCTCTCTGACGTCACGGACAAACTTTTTCTTTGAATTTAGTCGCCGCCAGGACACGTAACAGAATAGACGACTCATTTATCCCTCGTCTGTTAACCATATATCAAGACAGGGATGTCTTACCAGCAAATATTGCTTTGTCCCTCATAGCTTGTCGCGTGTAACCTTAGCACCTATGACACTGTCATTTCATCATCTTTTTCGATGACATTTCTCGTCCTGATGCGAACATTCCTGTTCGAACCTGCTTACGTCCATGACCAGAGAGCTGTGAAACTTTCAACATGAAGAATGAGAACTTTTCATATTCTTCGAACTCTGTCCTTTTAGAACCAGTACCTTAAAAAAAAATAACATTACACTAACAATTACAAAATCTCGCAGTGAGTATTTTCTTTGCTGTGTATGTTTAATAATCATTATAAATTGACTGTTCTGAACTTTCTTCCTGAGAAACTTTTTCCCGCCTTAGCCATTTTGAATTTTGTTTTGGCGCGGAACCTGACCTACCTCTTAGTGACTACTTGTCACTGCCTTTTTATCAACTGAAAAATTTCCAGTAACTTTACTGAAGGTCTCCACGGTCGAGACAAATTACTTGTTAAACACAAATAAAATACAATATTCCTTTTTGTGCATTTTTCCTTAGCTTTTGCCAATGTACATTCTTTATTCTAACGTTTTTCAGCATTATACTTCAAACTTAACATTTTTTGGCAATTGTCCACTATTTCCTGTAGCGTTACGTTATTATTATGTTCAATCATTGCTTTCGTTTGTACTTCAGCATCTTTTCCCGCTGTTAGACTTTGCACGAAAATTAATCCCTTGAACATATCCGGAGTCATTTCCTTTAGTTTAAATTGTTCACATTCTCTGTTGACGGTACCTGTATATGTGACTAAATCTTCATTTTCTTTTTGGGATAAATTCATACACCTCCAACGAGCATGGAACAGAGAGCACTTGTCATTAAAAGTTTTCGTCAGAATGTATACTGTGTCTTCAAACCCTATTTCTACAGGTTCTCTCGGTAAAATATAATTGCAGTACTTTTTGTATTCTATTGGAGCTATTTTTTTAAGCAACAACCTGTTTTTATCGCCTTCCTAGCCACTGCATTCCTGACTAAATATTTCTTCATGTCTGCGAAAATACGCAACAAAAGTCAGTCCGTCATCAGGATTGTATACAAATTTTGACATGGTGTTTTGCACCGCATCTGGCGTAAGAGGGGCTGAAGCATTTTTCCTGTCATTTCGAACTAAATCCAACAACTCCAGTTGCTGTTTTTATAGTTCCAGCAACTGCCGATTCTGCTGTTACTGCTGTTGTTTTTGTTGAATTTCAACTATGGAAGTAAAAATTTTCTCCATATTCGCAAGAGTATTTTTTATACACAAAGGACATAATTTATTTTTTAAACAACATGGTTACATTTCTTGTAAGTCCTGTTGCACACGTATGAGTTACGAAAATCTGGTCGCCCACTAATATAAGTCCAGTTATAATGTTGTGCTTGTTATACAACGCTTGAGTTCCTCGTCTCTATCTATTGAAGGTTTATGTTATAACATACGTAATTCATTAAAGTATTCTCTATACGTAATGCTTAGGCTATTGCCGTAACGCCTGCATAGTTAGTATGAAGACTGACTTCAATACGACTGATTTTATTCAATCCTCCCCACAAAGAAGGATGTGACACAAGGTCGGTTTTTATGTGGGGCGATTACGAGCCCGTAGGCTCGAGCAAAATTTCCCCGTTGACCCTGCATACACGGAGTCGGGTTTGTCTACCTCCCCAGACGAGACACTGCCCGTAGGCATAGATTCATCTGGGTTCCTCTCTTCCCGATGGCAGAGAGTTTGACAAGTGTGTCGCGAGCCTAGCAGCAAACTGTCTGACTCCACCCACTACTTCCATGAAAAGTACTCAGACGAACTACATTCCCTGGTCCAGCCAAGGCAAACCGTCACGGCAAGAACACGCCATGCCGCTTACATAATAGCAAACCGCCCACATTCCCCACCCCCATAATCCATCGGTGAGAAATAAGTTCCCCTCGAGCAGCTTCGTCCCGCGAACCACTGCCCTATGGAATCGTCTCCCAACAGGATGTTTTTCCGGATCACTACAATCTTAACTTATTCAAGGTTAGAATTAACTGTTATCTTCCAATCCTATACACACAGATGGCCTCCTATCGTAACACTATCTCTAACACTAAGAACTCTAGCGTTGCGGCAACGCACGCTCCAAAACATATTTTTATCTGTCAGTGAATAGCATAATTAAAAAATACCTTTTGGTCTACACATATTTCGTCTTAGTGTTTGATCCGAAGACGGGCTGGGATTGCCAAGGATGCATTCAAAACTGCGAGACAGGAGGATGTCTTTGGTGACAAAGAAAAGAGTACTGAGATGCTATGTCCTCTTATACGGCAGCGAATGTCAAAGATGAAGAAGAGACTCAAGACGGCGGGAGGTATGGTTCCACAGAAGGGTGCTAAGGATATCATGGAGCGAGCGTGTGAGCAACGATGAGGTCTTGGAGAGGATGCAAACAAGAAGCTTATACTTAACATAAGGAAGAAGCAGATGAAATTTCTGGGACACATAATGAGAAAGGGGGCCTGGAGAATCTGATACTCACAGGTCGAATAGAGGGAAAAAGAGACAAGGGAAAGAAACGCATGACATACCTGACGGACTTAAGCAAGTGGATGGCAGAACGTGGTCTGGGGAGTAGGCAGAGACACGAAACTTATTGAGAGCCACAAGGGATAAGGGAAGTGGAGAGCAATGATCCGCTATGTCTTGAAATGACACGGGGCATAGAAAGAAAAAGTAGTTTGCCTTTGCATGGAAAAAAATTGCGCTCTGATTATGACAATTTGAAAATTTTGCAATTACTCGACATGTGTCTTTCATCTGACAACAACTCAAATATAAGGATCTTATTATTCAAGGAATTGAGAGTAAGTTAATGTCTCATTAAGTCTTGTTAGCGGAGTGATTTCGCCATTAATCACATTAACATGGCTATTTAATTCTTTGTATAAATTGTTTCTTTATGATATAAAATATAAGCTGCACACTGATATATATATATATATATATATATATATATATATATATATATATATATATATATATATATAATATAATAATATTTTTAGTTTTTAAAAATATGATTCCTCCGCTACATAAGAGTTCTCATGTTTCAAAAGCGAGAGCCGAGACCCCTAACATAATTTTTTAAGTTATGTAGAGTTAAGGTGTCTGGACCCGCTTCCTTGTCAAGCGAGAATTTGGGAAGAAACTATCTTTTGGTTAGCTAGTGTTTATAAGTACGGTATCATTGGAACATTAGTTGCTATGGAAACGGATAGTTTCGGCCGTTGAAGTTAGGTGGTGTAAGGGGCTAAGAATTAAGAATTAATTTTTATCTACAGGCCAGTCCCTTTCCCAAAATGCGTATCAAGTTACAATGGGGATTCTATGTCCAGAGTGGTTTTGGCCTATGCTAGTCAGACGGCGTCTTTTTTATTTATGGGCTTGCCTTGAGTCGTTGAGTGACTAGAAGGTTATGTTTCATTATTATCTATTTGATCTGTTTATTTATTTGTTTATTTACATGGCTTTTTTTATCAAAGGGTTTTTCTCAATAATTATTGGGCTGAGTTTTTTAAGGCTTTTAAATTATGGACTTAATTTGTTTAAATCCATTTATTAATTATTTAATGCGAAAATCATTTGATGACGACAGAACACCGTTAACTCATGTCTATGGTTTAGTAACTTTTCACTATTTAGAAATCTAATGATGTGCAGTTTTTCGTGTAGGCACAGAGGGCATGGGTCATCCCAGGTTTTACATGTTCTAGTTCTATTTATTATTTTCCATTTTACTTTCGGTGTTTTGTTCGTTTCCCTTAAATGCCAGTAGTATTCAGATAGAGATGTCTGACTTCTATTTTGGATGTTGTTGAAGGAGCTTTTGTGTTGTCTCCATCTAATTTTAAAATTATTCTTAGTTGACCCTATGTATAACCTTTCAGTGTTAGGATTCTCCATAGATGAGATGGTACATTGGTATACCACGGATTTAGTGAGGCATCTGTTTTCTAACGGGCAGTCATTAGGGTTTCTACAATTACATGATTTTTCAGTTTTTCTGTCTAGTTGCAGTTTAGGTGTTTTATTGGCACTGTTTTGGCATGGGTGTTTTCCTAAGATTTTACTATTATGCCTTTTTATTATTCTTTCTAGGTTTTCAGTGCAGCTGTAACATAACTTTAGGCTATTTTTATTAAAGATTTGGCTTAGTTTGCTATTTTTGGGGAAGTTATGTTACAGCTGCACTGAAAACCTAGAAAGAATAATAAAAAGGCATAATAGTAAAATCTTAGGAAAACACCCATGCCAAAACAGTGCCAATAAAACACCTAAACTGCAACTAGACAGAAAAACTGAAAAATCATGTAATTGTAGAAACCCTAATGACTGCCCGTTAGAAAACAGATGCCTCACTAAATCCGTGGTATACCAATGTACCATCTCATCTATGGAGAATCCTAACACTGAAAGGTTATACATAGGGTCAACTAAGAATAATTTTAAAATTAGATGGAGACAACACAAAAGCTCCTTCAACAACATCCAAAATAGAAGTCAGACATCTCTATCTCAATACTACTGGCATTTAAAGGAAACGAACAAAACACCGAAAGTAAAATGGAAAATAATAAATAGAACTAGAACATGTAAAACCTGGGATGACCCATGCCCTCTGTGCCTACACGAAAAACTGCACATCATTAGATTTCTAAATAGTGAAAAGTTACTAAACCATAGACATGAGTTAACGGTGTTCTGTCGTCATCAAATGATTTTCGCATTAAATAATTAATAAATGGATTTAAACAAATTAAGTCCATAATTTAAAAGCCTTAAAAAACTCAGCCCAATAATTATTGAGAAAAACCCTTTGATAAAAAAAGCCATGTAAATAAACAAATAAATAAACAGATCAAATAGATAATAATGAAACATAACCTTCTAGTCACTCAACGACTCAAGGCAAGCCCATAAATAAAAAAGACGCCGTCTGACTAGCATAGGCCAAAACCACTCTGGACATAGAATCCCCATTGTAACTTGATACGCATTTTTGGAAAGGGACTGGCCTGTAGATAAAAATGAATTCTTAATTCTTAGCTCCTTAAACCACCTAACTTCAACGGCCGAAACTATCCGTTTCCATAGCAACTAATGTTCCAATGATACCGTACTTATAAACACTAGCTAACCAAAAGATAGCTTATTCCCAAATTCTCGCTTAACTCTACATAACTTAAAAAATTATGTTAGGGGTCTCGGCTCTCGCTTTTGAAACATGAGAACTCTTATGTAGCGGAGGAATCATATTTTTAAAAACTAAAAATATTATTATATTATATATATATATATATATATATATATATATATATATATATATATATATATATATATCAGTGTGCAGCTTATATTTTATATCATAAAGAAACAATTTATACAAACTAAAAATATTATTATAATATAAGCTCTACTTCTGTATGGAGCACTGTCCTTTTGAAAATAAAGCTAAATACTAAGGAAAACCGGATTATCTACCTAACGTGTTCTTTCCTATTTCACTGCACACCTGCATATATATATATATATATATATATATATATATATATATATATATATATATAAGGGTGAACTAAAATGTTAATAGGCTGACTATGAAAGAGAGGGGCTAGAGAGGCTTGCATGCATTCATTTCAATACATACATTATTTCCAGGTAAATGTACATCTGACTGTTCAAAGTAAACTTCAAATGTAACATGTACCTGCAGAAAAAGGGTTTTGGCCCCGACAACATTCATGCTGACATGGTTGCTACATTAGGGGTAACGCTCCAGCTTTATCAACAGTGCAAAAGTGGGCAGATGAATTTAGGGAGGCAAGTGAAAGTCTTGAAGATAACCCAAAATCTGGAAATCCTGCAACTGCCGACACTAATGAAAAAGTTGATTGTGTTCCTTGTGTTCATTGTGGTGATAGATGGCAGGTGATTGACTATAAATCAAATAGCCAATGCTATTAGCATATCCCGTGAGAGAGTTGAGAATATTCTGCACAATGAACCTGGCATGACGAAGGTATCTGCTCGGTAGATGTCATGTCTTCTGACACCTGATTAAAAGGGCATCAGGCTGATTACAACACGGGAAAATCTGAGATTGAGTCAGAGAAAATACATACAGTGGGAACACTCTTCCTAATCTGCTCCAAAGAAAGCCAAGGTCATTTCATCTAAACAGAATTAGACGACATCCGTTACTGGGGACACAAATGACATTGTGTTTATTGACTATCTTTAAAAGGGCCATACCATCAATGGAGAGTACTATACCAACTTGCCGAGGCAGTTACGAAAGACTCTTGTTTCATCAGGACAATGTTCCAGTTCACGTCCTTGATTTCAATGACTGCTGTCCGTGAATGTGGTTTTGAACTGGTTTATCACTCTCCTATTCTCCTGATTTGACTATCATCAGTTCCCCAACAGGAGTAAAAAAAAACACTTGGCTGGAATGGCAATCATTTTTTTTTTGCAAATACAGTGATAAATTTCAGAAGTTGGAGCAATAATTATTAATAACTAGCCTAGAAGAAAACCTTCGGGCGGACTTTAGGCTAAATCCTGCGGAGAGCTTTTGGGACTTCTGCCTTTTACCTTCAGCGTCCTGTGTGCATAAAAGTTATAAGAATTTAGAAATAATAAAATTATTTTATTTGTATTCGACACCTTAATTCGGCATAATCTTTTTTTTAAATGTTTATATACGCAACCAATCGCCGTAGTTTGTTTACATTTATTTTGCGTTCAATTTGTATTTTCTTGTAGAATTATCATTCTTCATGATCCCTTTACATAAAGTCACTCTTAAAAAACATTAGAGAACCCAAACAGTGCAATATATCGGACATGTACACGTGCTAAAAAAAGTAAAAAAAAAAAAAAAATAAAAAAAAACCAAAAAAGAACATGAGCAATGTACCGTGCCCCGATTAAGTTTTAATTATAGCTTAATTAGACGATATCAACTGCAATTACGGTGAAAAGCGCAATTAAAGTTAAAACTTTAACAAAGAAATGTTTTTTTTAAAACCTTTCACTCTGTTCGATATTTAGATTTAACTTTAAATGAGTTATTTATTTATTTTTTAATCGAGTGTAATTACAGTGGTTATTACCTGTTACTTCAGGTTGTTTATGATTCGCCGAGATCGAAAAATGGACAGCGGACGGACACGCGTACACTGCGCTTTTTTTTATAGCTGAAAAAGAATTTAAACTTTTATCTCATATAAAAAGATGAATGAAACTGAAATTTCAACTTACTTTCCAGTAGACCGAGAGGCACGCTTCATTAGTGTGAAGACACCTATGCCTTAAGTAGCTCCCTTGCGTAATGACAGGTCCAGATTTCAAAGCTAGAAAAGACATTTAAACATTACATCATAAATAAGGTTGCCACCCCTCCAACAAAATGCAGAATTGTCCCACAGTTTGTTGCCGAAGGGCGTGTTCTGCATTAAATGATGCGGGGCGTGATTTTTCCCGTATTTTGAGAACCGATGTTTCTTTTTAAAAGTTACGCATAAATTGTATTTTTTTCCTAATCCTTCCTTAACACATTATTCATTACTTTCAATTCCACTGCATTGTTTTTCAAGACACTATTTAGTTTCAATCATAGACATTTTCTGTTGCCATAGTAGGTTTTGACAACACAACTGAAAAAATCAAACACGCTATCATTCATTCATTTGAGTCACTTGCAGACAAAATCACCCACAGAATATTAAAAGTTAAAGATGTACTTAAAAAACACAAACAGTTGGAATACTTGTGAAATCTTGACTGACTGTTCATCCATCACGCTAAACCGTTTTATAAGAAAGGTGAATATAAAATAATTATAAACTAGATTTTAACCCGTGAAAATTTCACGCTTTTCCTATTCTGATGACATTTAATTCTTAAGTTAATGTTTGAATAAGCTCACGGTGAGTCCAACGAGAATATCCGTATAAATTTCCCTATTGCATCGTTAAATATTTGAGCTTAACGACTTCAACAAAATATTGCAATAGCAATCATAAAATATGAATGCTGGTCGTTATTTTAAGAAGTAAGGGGGTACAAATGAAAAGATTTGAAATTGACTTTTCCATTTTACTGAAATAACTTTAAACATTTCTATCTTCCTTCCTTTCTTCTTTCTTTCTTTCATTCATTCTCTCACGGAAATCAGGTAGCGTCTCTGATATGTCTTTTCCGTCTTTTGCTAAAACATCCATTAAACACCTCTATATTTCCTTCTTTCTTTCTTTCTTCCTTTTTATTTTATTATTGAAACCAGCTTAGTGTTTTCCCTTCTTCCCAGGCAATCAAAACGGAATAGTCAGTTATTTGTGATTGGCAGGACGTAACGGTCGTGTGAACTAACGAATGGACAAGCGCAATTATAATAGGATAATATGATATATTATAATAGGATATACTAAGTTTGTTCATTGCTCTTTCTCTTGGGGAAAATATAAAAAATATATATATAAGAAAATTAAAGGATATATAAAAAAGTATAGATTAAAAATACATAGATATTATAATAGTCTAGGCTTGTCGTTTATATTTGCTTTTGAGGGAAGTATTTTGAAAAAAATAAAATAAAGCCAAACTGTTAATAAAAACAAAATTGATGGGAAATATTTGTTCATTAAATCTTCTAAAATAAAATGGCTTAAGAACCAGTCGAAAATAATTCAGTCAAAAGTCAGTTTGTACATTTTCAAACTTTTAAAAAAAGCTATTTGCATTATACCATCGCATGGTCTTTTTCGATTATTATTGAAAGTTTGTTGAATAATATATATCTTTTTTATGAGTTAGTAATTTTATATTCTGAACTAGTTATCTTGCCTTTAATAATAAGGCGCACAAAACGAAATTCTTGTGAAAGCTATTTCGTAAAACATTTATATTTTATTTTGTCCATTGTTTTTGCTATGCCAGTGTTATAAACGTCTGTTCCTTTTAAATTTCATATCGGAGTCACGAGTCTTGTTTGTTTTCGTATACGCCTTATTCAATATTTAGGATAAGCTAGGCTAACATAATTCTCTACCTCGAGTGGTCCCCGGGTTCTGTAAAGGGTGATCTTTAGTGTAAAAAAAAAAAAAATTATGACTTACATAAAAATAAAACTGGCGCACGTAAGACATCAAGCAGTAAACCTTCCCAAACTTTAAAACTGAGAGAAAGTTGTGAAAAAATTTAGGTGTTGGGAAGAGCACGCCTAAAAGAGATATATAATTCACAAAAAATCAGTTCTACTCTACTTCAAATTAGGTCTCGTCCTGATTCATTCTATAAAATCTAGTTTATAACTATTTTATATTCACTTTTCTTATAAAAAAAAAGATTTACTGGGATGGATGAACAGTCAGTCAAGATTGCACAAGTATTTCAAGTGTTCGTGTTTATTAAGTGTATCTTTAACTTTCAATATGCCACTGAAAGTGGCTCAGATAAATGAATGATAGCGTGTTTGATTTTTAGCCGGATGTGAACGCTAAAAAGGCGCAGTGTCTCTAAACGCTGTCCCGGCTGACAAAACAAATGTAAAATAAGAGGAGACAATCGTGACCGTTGCCGTCGAAAAAAAAAAAAAAACGTGTCATGATCCATTGCAACCTATCATCATTTAAAGTTTTTTATGGTTGACTCACAATTCATAGCAGTGTAATAAGTGATTACATTCAGAAGAGCCTAAATGAATTTTTGATGGATGAGTTGGTTAACATTTTTAATCTTGGTTCTGCGTTGGGTAGATAATTTACAGCAGTGCAATAAGTAATTACTTTCAGAATTGATTAACAGAAAAGTTAATAAACTGATTTTACAACCAGTTGTCTACCATTTAATCTTGGTTCTGGGTTGGGCAGATAATTTATCGCAATGCAATACGTAATTACTTTCAGAACAGACTAATAGACGAGATGATGAAACAAATTTACACCCACTCTGTCATGCCGGGTTTTATATTCAGTGGGTGCAATACCGTGAAACCTGATACAAGATTGTCAATTGTTTCTGGATATTTATAACAGAATTTACATTTTGGTTTAACACAATTTTTCAGTATGTGTGGTTGGCAATTTCTATTGTACTATTGTATGACATAGCAATATTTACCATTTTACGGAATGCTGAATTCTGTCATTTTGATAAACAATAGAAAGATGGACATGCGTTTGCTTTGCGCCATATTCAAAAATGTAGACATCAGCTTCGTTTGGGTGAGAGCAAAAAAGGCAGACGCGTATTTGGGTTGCACGAGAGTCAAAAAGCTAGACGCGGGTTTAACTTGAATGAGAGTCAAACTGATAGACAAAATACACAAAATTATACTCACAAGTACAGCCCATACGTTACGAACGGCTTTATCTATGTAAAATATCTGGGATTTTATTTTTCAAAACTACACAGTGGAAAATGTCATGACGGCATTTCTGGCCTCAAGTCTCTGGTTGGGCCCCGGAAAGAAATGTGTATACACCAGAAACTAAAGGAAATAAAAACAATAATAATCCTAATTGTTTGAACTCCGAGGAGATATGATGTGTCTTTTGAGGCCCTGTAGAAATGTAAAATGTATAACGAATTTAATGTAAATATTTCAGCGTAAACTCTTTCTTTTTTCCCTAATGAATTTTAACGTAAATTTTTTAATGAATTTTATGTAATTATGTATTGCATTGTTTTTAATAATTTAATTTTTGTCGTAATTTTGTGTTTATTTTATTTCATTTTCAGAAATACACTGCAATGTAAATATAACTCAACGTAAATATCCAACTGATTTTAATTTAATGTGACTAAATTATAATTTATTTAAATTCTTACTTAAAAAAAAATATTGAAAGCAATTTATTTCTTTAAAAAGTATTTGATGCATTTGTATGTATTGTAAAGACATCTTAAGTTGTTATACCATTCAAACAAAAGTGACCAATGCTTTATTTAATGCCATTGTTTCAAGGTATGGTGATGGGGGGTAGAGTTCTCGTTGTTAATTGTTGCTTGTATCAGAAGGTAGATAAATAGTAGCAGTCCTTCGGGACAGCCGCTAGTTTGGCCTAAAGGTTCAACAAGCAATCAAATTGAGGTCACCATAACATAAACAAAATAACATACGAAAGAGAAGGGTATATCAAAAACACTTTGTATTTAAATGCAACATCAATGAATAGTACAATGTTTCTTGATTTACACGCACAAAGTCCGTTACAAAATGTTCATTCATAGAAGAGAAATCCGATTATTAAAAGAATATAAGTGTCTTTTGTTAATACTTAAGTTCATGACGTGCTGGTCACAGGAGATGAAAGGTGAGGTCAATGGGTTGGTAGGAGTCCTTTGATATCTCCGTTGGTGAAGGAAGGCTGAAGGCATCGGGTTTGATGGGTGAGAAAAGCGTAGCGACATTCACTGACGGTACTTCAAAGCTTTCTCTCCTAGAAGTGAATTTATCGCTCTATTTATGTGTGTCCTTCGGATCAGAGTCAGTCTGCTGAAACAAACTGTTGGGTATGGCGCGGAGCCGTTTAATTGGTGGAAAATTGCTTATCATTCTTTTTATTTCTTTTTAGTTTTCCACCGGAAATTCTGCGTGGAGCCGGATGCGCAGAGACCGGTATTGGTCATTTGCTGTCTAAACCTCTGAGGGTTAATATCCGGTCCTTCGCTTGCTCCGTGCCACCACATAACTTTCGCCCCAGTAAACGGAGTTGTTGTTGTTGTTTTTTTTTTGTTTTTTAGTAATAAAAATATGTGTTTTCTTTCTTCCATTTAACCGTTCTACCGGACTTCGTTCTAGTTTCTGGTTTGTTATCATTAGTTTCTTCGGAACAAGATAGGGAGTTATCCAAATCCGGTCTTGATCCAATGGAATCTTTTGATTTTATATTTTCAGAAATATATGCAGGTTTCAGTCTATCTATTGAAACATTACTATGTACGTCATCCGATCTTTTAATAGTAAAATATTTTTCATGACGACTTAATACTTGGAATGGACCTGTGTATGGAGCTTCCAATGGCTTTCTTACTCTGTCTGTTCTTAGCCAGATACTTTTACATGTTTGTAAATCTTTTGGAATGTAAGAATTAGGTATTGTATGCAGGTGTCCCCTGGATAATTTGTCCATGTCAAATTTTTGCATCTCGTCGGCTAGAATTTTAACGTGCGAGTTTGTCATTTCACTATTCTCGTTCTTGATAGAGTCAATTAACAATCGGGGGACTTGTGCACGACTCCCTGTTACTGCAGTAAATGAAGAATAGTTTGATTCGTTAGGTGTTATCCTCATTCCCAAAAGGACGATAGGAAGAGCTGACAACCACGATTCTTTCCTGGCTATAATAGCCGTTTTTAAAGTTCTGTGTGCTCGCTCAACTAATCCATTCGTTTGCGGATGGTACGCCGTTGTTCGTAATCTGTGGAAGCCTATTATTTTTGATAGTTCTGAGAATAATTCGGATTCAAATTGGCTTCCTCTGTCCGTAACGACATGAAGAGGAACCCCGAATCGGGAGATCCACAGATTGACAAAAGCCGTTGATATTGATTTTGCCGTAATTTCTGTTATTGGGCATGCTTCTATCCATCTCGTATTTCTATCAATGCATGTTAATAAATATCGATATGGTGAAAAATAAGGGTCAGTTTGGTTCTTTACTGGTGGTAAGGGACCGACAATATCCACATGCACCGTTTCAAAACGACTGGAAGGTAATTCAAATGGATTTACTTTGCTCTTTGTGTGTTTTATTATTTTTGCTTGTTGGCAGTGTTGGCATTCTGTGCACCAGGTTTTTATTGACTTGTCCATCTTCGGCCAATAGTATCTGGATTTTATTATTTTTCTTGAAGATGTTATTCCTGGATGTGATAGATTATGCAGACTGTCAAATACCGATTTTCTGAGCTTTTCAGTCACAAAAGGTCGTGGAAAAGGTAATGTCGTGTCACATAATATGGTTTCATTTTGATTTATTGTGTATGGTTTCAGTTGATCTTTGAATGCCTGAATTTCATTGTCAGTAGCTTGATGCTTCATTATTTCTTGTAAGTCACATATATCAATAGTGATCGCGTTGACAGGTCGTGATAAACAATCAGCTACTATATTTTGTGAACCTTTTATATGTGAAATGTCATTTACATATTCGCTGATAAAACAGAGGTGACGCTGTTGTCTATCTGATTTTAAGGAAGACTGGCTTTTAAAAGCACTGCAAAGTGGTTTGTGATCCGTCAGTAACATTACATTTCTGCCTTCTATTAAATGTTTAAAATGGAGTACTGCTAGATAGGCAGCTAGTAGTTCTCTGTCAAAAGTAGAATATTTTTGTTGGGTTTGGGATAATTTCTTTGAAAAGAAACCTATGGGGATGGGTTGATTATCAATCATTTGATGAAGTGCTGCACCCACCGCATAATTCGAACTGTCTGTTACAAGTTGATAGTTGTTAGCTTTCGAGCTGGGGAAAGCCAAAACAGTTACATTTGATAAAGACTTTTTCATATTTTCGAAAGATTCAATTTCTTCCTTTGTTAGGGTTAATGACTTGGAATTTTGGTTTAAACGTATTTTTTCCGTGAGAGGTAGTATGATATCGCTGAAATTTGGCACAAGTTTTCTGTAAAAATTTGCCATTCCGATGAATCGGCGTAGTGATTTGGAATCGTTTGGTTGAGGAAATTCACTTAATTCATTCAACTTTTTAGCACTGGGTTTGAGACCACTAGCAGAAATATGAAATCCTAAAAAGTCTAATTCATTAGCACTAAATATGCATTTGGAGAGACAAATTTTAAAATCGTACTCACTCAGTTTTTGTAGTACTAGGTCGATATGCTTGGAATGAGTTTCTTCATCTTCTGAGAATATAAGGATATCGTCGATATATACAAAGGTATAATCAGTATCACGAAAGATATTGTCCATCATTCTCTGAAAAGTACATGATGCGTTCCGTAGTCCGAAAGGCATATAGTTATATTCAAATAACCCAAAAGGGGTAGAGATGGCTGTCTTGCAAACATCCTCCGGATGTACAGGTATCTGATGATAAGCAGACGACAGGTCTATCTTTGAAAAGAACTTCTTATTATGAAGCTTCGAAGACAAGGAATTTATATTTGGGACTTGATATCGATCGGCTTTTGTTATGGTATTTAAATGTCTGTAATCGCCAACAGGTCTATATGTGCCGTCTGACTTCGGTACCATATGTAAGGCTGAACTCCATTCAGAGTTTGAAGGGGAAATTATTCCTGCCTTTAGGAGTTTTTTGAATTCCTCTTTTGCAATTTCACATCTCTGAGCTGATAATTGTCTGGCTCTGGAGAAAGTAGGAGGGTTGCTACCAGTTTATATTCTATGGAATATCTTTGGTTTTGTTGCATTCGTGTCGCGATGAGGAGAAATTAAGTTTGGGTATTTCTCCAGAATTGCTCGTACCATTTTGTTAGCATCTTTATTCGGTACTAAATCTATATTCATGATAATAGACGATGGATGTGCATCGGATTGTCTATTAGTCATTTTATCAATCAGCTTATTGTTTGTGCAGTCCACCATTAGCCCGAAATGGTTTAGGAAATCGTATCCTAGGAGTGGCTGAGCAGTTTCGGCTATTATAAATGTCCAGGTAAATTCTCGTCTGAGGTTCCGTAGTGTTAGATGCAGTACTGCTTGTCCTGAACATTCAATCTTTTGACCGTTGGCAGACATTAAAGAGATATTGGTTGGGTATGTTACAGCTCCGCTTAAATATCTCTTCGGAAGTATAGATACGGCAGCCCCTGTATCCACAATAAAATTTAAACTTTGAGCTCCTAGCCGTGCGGCTACAATGAGAAGCGGCGAGGAAATGGAAGCTAACACCTCTCGCCTAGTTAGTTTTCCGAAATCTCACGAGGAACTGGTGAATTTGGGCGAGAGTTGGGTTGCATTTGAACATTCCATTTATTTGGCCATCTGCACCACGGCTTACAAAATTTTGCACGTTCCGCAAAGTATAAATGCGCTCGGCAAATTAGAGGTTTTTGGTCCTTGTTAAAAGGGCGAACACTGGTAGGGAATTTATTTTCACTGTGGGAACAGCCATGTATCCTTTTAGTTTCATTTTTATTTTGCTGTTCATCCCTTTGCTTCCCCGAAATCTGTCGAATATGTGCGGTGTCTTGTTTGTTAAAATATAATAGTAAGTCATCCGCCATTCTTCCAAGGCGATCTGTGTCTAAATCGACTTGTGCCGCTACCACTGGTTTAATGGAGTGAGGTAGGGCTTGAATAAATTTGTGACGTACGATATCGTCCCCTACGCCAATTCGGCTTGCTAATGACATAAGTTCATTCAGGTATACTGAGGGACGACCTGTTACAGTCGATGACGACATTAATTTGTCCAGCATCTCTGGTTTTGTTTTCTCGTAAGCGCCCGTCACTGCTTCTCTTAGTGCGTCGTAATCTTTTGATTGCAGTATAGTTGGCTGTATATTTCCTACTATGTCCACAGGGAGAGCTGCCAAAGTGTTAAAAAATTTTTGACTGGTCTGTCTTATATTTGCAATATTAAATTGCGCCTCCATTATCGCAAACCAAGCTATTACGTTTGATTCAATGAAGTTTGGTGGTTTTATCGCAACAGCTTGGATTGGTTGGTTTTGATTAATTGTAGTTTCTTCAGCGTCATCTGCCATGTTTTTGGTTTGTGTTGAATAAAAATTCTAATTTTGTGACAGTTCAATTTTTTTTTTTTTTTGTGCGTGCGTGTATATATATATGTGTTAAAATCACGTCGGGGTCACCACTTATGGTGATGGGGGGTAGAGTTCTCGTTGTTAATTGTTGCTTGTATCAGAAGGTAGATAAATAGTAGCAGTCCTTCGGGACAGCCGCTAGTTTGGCCTAAAGGTTCAACAAGCAATCAAATTGAGGTCACCATAACATAAACAAAATAACATACGAAAGAGAAGGGTATATCAAAAACACTTTGTATTTAAATGCAACATCAATGAATAGTACAATGTTTCTTGATTTACACGCACAAAGTCCGTTACAAAATGTTCATTCATAGAAGAGAAATCCGATTATTAAAAGAATATAAGTGTCTTTTGTTAATACTTAAGTTCATGACGTGCTGGTCACAGGAGATGAAAGGTGAGGTCAATGGGTTGGTAGGAGTCCTTTGATATCTCCGTTGGTGAAGGAAGGCTGAAGGCATCGGGTTTGATGGGTGAGAAAAGCGTAGCGACATTCACTGACGGTACTTCAAAGCTTTCTCTCCTAGAAGTGAATTTATCGCTCTATTTATGTGTGTCCTTCGGATCAGAGTCAGTCTGCTGAAACAAACTGTTGGGTATGGCGCGGAGCCGTTTAATTGGTGGAAAATTGCTTATCATTCTTTTTATTTCTTTTTAGTTTTCCACCGGAAATTCTGCGTGGAGCCGGATGCGCAGAGACCGGTATTGGTCATTTGCTGTCTAAACCTCTGAGGGTTAATATCCGGTCCTTCGCTTGCTCCGTGCCACCACAAAGGTTTTCCTTTTCTCTTTTTTTAAATCCATTTCTCTTACTTAACGGCGTCTTTGAATTTCAAAATTGCGTCA